>JAUIMM010000025.1:850000-2050000 GCA_031769625.1 Taudactylus pleione | reverse complement strand
GGGTTAGGGTTAGGCACCCCCCCGGGTGACTTAGGTTTAGGCAGCGGGGAAGGGGGGGTTAGGTTTAGGCACTTAGAGGGGGGATTAGGGTCAGGCACTTGGGGGGGAGGTTAGGGTTAGTCACCCCTAAGGGACAGTTAGGGTTAGGGGGTAGAATTAGGTTAGCGATACTTACCTTAGGGACGATCAGGATCTTCACACTTGGCGGGCTGCCGCTGTCGGGATTTGAACCGGCGGTAATACCTTCCACTTCCGGCATCACAAATTGTCCTGCTCACCTCTATAAAGCAAGGCAAAACTTGCAATGTGGATGGACGCGATGTACCATTCTAGAACTTCACATTGCATTCATTGCATTGAATTGAATCGCTCCCTATCAGTGTGTCATTTGCATGTCCTCACTGTATATCCATGGGTTACTTTGGTGTGCTCCGGTTTACTTAAATAACATTGGTCTAATGGTGACTGTTATCATCTGATGAAGGGAATGGTTTTCATTTAATGAGAAAGGTGGGCCAAAGGCACACAGACAGTGCTAGGACACGACACAGGCATACAGTACATAGTGAGCCAACAAAACCATCTGATATGTAAGTGGAACCAAGGGCAAAACCATGCATATTGCAGGGGTACAGATATAAACTACAGCAATAACAGTAATAAAGGAGGTGTACATTGTTACACTGCTCCGGGCATTGCAAATGATGCATACTGGAACAAAATGTAATATTATTGTAATGTATACTCTTCATTTATTTCTCAAGAAATGGTGAGAAAAACTTGATGTCCCTCCAACATCACTTGCATTTTTCCTTGAACCTTGATCAAATGAGGTTTATTTTATATGCACTTATGTACTTATGATAAGAAACTCAGTGATCATGAATAATGCCTATCTCAAGGGTTTATGACACAGTGAGCAGTCATTTCTACTCTCAGAAATCATTAACCCTAATAACATTTTATTGTATTTTGTGAACTTGGATTTGGTTCATAGTTGCGTGATATGCAAGCGATTATGCCAGCCACGGCTATTAGTTGCTAATTTTACATCCAGCATCAGTTGGTTTTTTTAAATTGGGACCAATTACATTGCTCTCAAAGTGAGCGTGATATCACAAGGAAGAAAATAGGTTTGTATTTGGAGACAAACTCCTGGTACTTGTGTACTTTACAGACTCATTGCAGAGAGACTTGTGTACTTTACGGACTCATTGCAGAGAGACTTGTGTACTTTACAGACTCAGGGCCTGATTCAGAGCCGCTTGTAAGCGGCCGATTGTTTGCTCAGAGCGATGTTCGCACATCTGCGCATGCGTATGGGTCGTAATTCGCATGCGCCAACCAGTCATTGCGGTCGGAAATTGTGCACTCGCAAAACAGCGAGGGCCTGCTAATTTGAGTGACAGAATGAGGCGTTTGTGGGTGGTAAAAGGGGAAGGTGCTTGAAAACGGGGAGTGGAGATCCGAACGCAGGCATGCCTAACGGTCAAAACGGGCGTTTAATGGGAGTGCATAATTAGTAAGGGAGCGTCATCGATCACGTCACTTGGTTGTCTTTTAGCCTGAACTGCTCGCATGATTGCGGGAAGTAAAATCTACCACAAGCACTGCGAGCAGTTCAGACACCTTTCGATGTACTCGATTAATCTAATAAATAGCGGAGATGACGTATGATGCGAACGGCCAGGGGGCGTCTTTACAAAATAGCGAGCGCATGTTTCGTTCGTTCGCTCGCTCAGACATAGAGGCATCAACAGACCGCAAAGAGCGAGCGCTCAATTTAAATAGCCGGCCCCTTTTTCTGAACGACCGTTCGCAAATAGCGTCCGGCTCTGAATCAGGCCCTCATTGCAGAGAGAACCCAATGAATGTTTTAAATGGTACTTGTGTACTTTACATACTCAAGTACTGGAAGTCCTCACCTAAAGAAGAAAGTTGTTTGCTCGCCACGCTTCGGGCTCGGTGGATCACTACGCTCGCCACAAGGTTATATTTCCACTCTATGCCCACTTCGATGGTAGGGAATGACGCTGGACACAGGCTGATGACGTCAGGGTCCTCTCCGTGAAGGGGATTTAGACATTGCCATGATGGATAATAATTATGAGTGTAGGTTCTCTCTGCAATGAGTCCGTAAAGTACACAAGTACCAAACGCCTTAACATTTATCAGACAATACAGCTTCCCAGACAGGCACCTTAAGTTACAGTAAGAGTGGCCATACACGGGACGATTTTTAACACGATTTTGGCAGTTTCTACAGGTTGGACAGACCAATCGTTTGAAAATAGTTGTATTTTGAGTCTTCTGCGACCCCGATGTGCGTTCCCGCCGTCGTCTAGTTGGATCGCCGATCAGATGGTTTTGCAGAGAGATCTCAACTGATCGTGTACGATGTGATACACTTCTATGCATCTTATTCAATGATCTTAATGTTCAATCGTACACCATCTGACCACATCTTATGAAGAATTTCTAGGGAAATCGTACAACTGATCTTACCAACTTTGAATCTCACCGTGTATGGGGGCCTTAAGAGTCTAACATTGATATATACTCACCTCTGAAGTGGTATATAGTCATATAAAACATAATAATCTAAATCAGATTAAAGTTGAAGCTCAGAAATGAGATCATTAAGGTACTAATATATCTGTAGCAAATTTATTAAAGCTCACGTTATCACTTTTGGAAATGTAACAAGTGAAAGTAACAGGTTTATTTATTAACAAGCTGCACCCAGTTCTGGCTGTTAGCCAGTTTGGTCATCTCAGATGTGTCTGGCCAGGCATTGCAGTACATGTGGCTGCACAAACAGTCATCAGTTTTGATCAGGGAAAATGGAAAATCTTGGATGTTGAAAAAGGAAACCCCTATCTGTGATCTGTTAGTCCTGTACAGGTTGGCTCTTGATGTTTAAGGCCAAGTTGCCTGCAGATCTGGTTGTCTGGCAGTTGGCACCATAACTCTGAATAGAATAGTGAAATATACAGTAATTTCTATTTTATTGCTGTGTGTCATTGAACATGAACTTTGCACAATGAATCTTTTCAGGATAACCCTAGGGTATATTAAAAGTAGAAAAAAGAGGGGGATTTAACCCCCTATTGTACCTCAGCACACTGAATAATACCTGCAACAATATATGAAGACTATATGGTCATAGAAATTCAGAGATATCAGTTGCATGCATTTGCAAATACATGGGAGGCTGCTGGGCCACGTCACGGCCTCTGTTACCAGCAGTCCCTAACACTAAGGGGTTCACGTCCGGGGCGCAGTGCACCCCAAAAAACGTCCAGCCCAGGACCCCCCCAGGGCATCACACGAAAATGGAAAAAGAGTGACAGTGCAGTGTAAAGTATAGCTGTGTGTGAGTAATCATTAAGTGTGGAATGAGAGGTTAAAATATATGTGAAAAAATACATGAATAATAAACAAACATAAAAGGTGATGTGAAAAGCAACTATGGGCCTGATTCAGACCCACTCGCGAGCGGCTGTCCGCTCGCAAGTGGGTCGATGGTCTGCACTGAGCATGCGCACGACGGAGGGAGCTCCGTCGTGCGCATGCGCCAGACACGACGAGCGAAGGACTTTCCTTCGCTCGTTGTGTCCGATCAAAGGGGGCGTGCTGTCAATGTTGATTGACAGCACGCCCCCTTTGGTGGGCGTGCCTCCCTGACGGGGGCGTTCCCACGGGAACGCCTCCCGTCAGAAGCCGGCCCACTGACATCACTAGTGATGTCAGTGGGAGTGATTTTGGCTCTGATAGAGCCAAAATCACTCCGGAGCTTGCGGTTGAAAACCTCAACCGCAGGCTCTGGCTCGCAATTTCGATGGTCGCGATGGTCACGACCATCGCGGCCATCAAAATGCACGCTCGTATAGCCTGTGGGTGGTGACCCACAGCTATACGAGCGTCCAGGAGGACGCTCCATGAAAATGGAGCCCGGCCCTCATTCAGAGCGTGCGCTCTGCTCAGAGCGTACGGCTCTGAATGAGGGCCTATGTGTATTAAGTGGTGATGCCCTGAGGAGGCCCAGCCAGACCAGTCCCGGGGGCCCTACGCCCAAATGTTCACCCCAAATGTAAAATATACCAATTATAAGTCCTCATGATAAAGGCACATATATAATTTTGTCAATTGTAAGGCCTCATGATAAAGGCACATACATAAATGCATCCAAATTGAGAGCCAGCTTACCTGGGAGTCACCCCTGGGAACTCCACCTAGCACTACTAGAACCAGCATGCCTTACTAATGCTGGCTCCTTCATGCATGAACATTTGGGCGTAGGGCCCCCGGGACTGGTCTGGCTGGGCCTCCTCAGGGCATCACCACTTAATACACATAGTTGCTTTTCACATCACCTTTTATGTTTGTTTATTATTCATGTATTTTTTCACATATATTTTAACCTCTCATTCCACACTTAATGATTACTCACACACAGCTATACTTTACATTGCACTGTCACTCTTTTTCCATTTTCGTGTGATGCCCTGGGGGGGTCCTGGGCTGGACGGTTTTTGGGGTGCACTGCGCCCCGGATGTGAACCCCTTAGTGTTAGGGACTGCTGGTAACAGAGAAGCCGTGACGTGGCCAAGCAGCCTCCCATGTATTTGCAAATGCATGCAACTGATATCTCTGAATTTCTATGACCATATAGTCTTCATATATTGTTGCAGGTATTATTCAGTGCGCTGAGGTACAATAGGGGGTTAAATCCCCCTCTTTTTTCTACTTAGTATGACCCCTCCCTTTCATGCACCTGATAGTACTGCTAGATTGATTGAGCAGCTGCCATTTTTGTTTGTATATTAAAAGTAGGCATTGCTCCTCTCTCAGCCAACTGCCATTGTACAATTCAAGTGGCCCACATGCTTAAGACGTAAAAAAGACTTTCACACTCCTGCACATCACATATTGTAATTGCAGGTATTGTCATCATCACTCCTACCATACTGTCCAATTTGTGGCATTGATACATTGCACTGAGCAGTGGAAAAAAAAAATCACACAGCTATTTGGCTCTTACTGGTCATGTGATAGAAGATGGTTTACAAAATTAATCATTAAAAAAAAAAAAAGCACTGCTTTTATTACATGCTTTACAGCACCCATAACAGGAGAAAGTTGGCACAGTGCAACATTAAAAGATAAAATGTTTGACATGCTGCCGATGGCGCTGAGCTGTCTGCAAAAATGAGTATGTTGAAAATTTCCTCTTATTGTATTTACCAAATACTAATCTAGTACAATGACTTAAAAATGTGGTATGTCATAAACAGGACGTGACATAAAAATCTGAATGTACAGAATCCATAGCCAGTGTCCTTCTATGTAAATGTGCTATTCCTGCTTCTGCATAAAATTTTCACACAAAGCCATTCTGGCCATTAGTTTCTCTCTACCAGTGTCACATTATCAGGTAGCTTTTATTTTATGTGACAATCTGTAACTAGCAAATATACAGATGTGTCCTTTAGACACTGCGGCCTCATTTGTGCCCTCTCGGTGCACCAGATCCAGGGTGACTCGGCTGCACCAAGCATCTTTTTAGCTTAAAATGTGCATCTTATTTGCACAAATGAAACAACTTTAAAGCGACAAAACTACTTTGCTAGATTACACTGATCAATTTGATGTGCGACATTTATACAGCTGTGAATTAGACGCTGCGCCTGCAGTGTGTAATAGACGCTAAATACAAAGAAAAAGACGGTACACTACACCTCTCTGTGCGGCACAGTCACGTCAGGCCTCTTGTGCCGTATGGTGGATTGAGGTTAGGACACATCTGGATATTCTACATGACACCACAATACTTAGTATATATACCCGAAGTCCAGCACAGCCACATTAATTCCTCTATATCATAAAACCCATTTCATTTCTGTACTAATAGTTTGTGAATTCTTATAGAAGCACCTCTCCGGATATCTGCAAATTGTAGATGCATCTTAAAATCAATTGCTGTGAGCAGTATTGATTTATACATTGAATTTGTTTGCATTTTAGTTTAGAAAACAGTGAGAGGACTGTAAATTACCTTCTGCGCCTGAGTCCTGACACAACAAAGAAAATACTTGCAACTCCAAGAACACCAAGTACCACCCCAAATACTATAAGCCATGATGGCCTGGAGGATTCTGTTTTGGGAGCAATTGTAGGGGGGATGTCTACAAACTCCAGCGTGCTATCACTTAGTAGAAAAGCGCTGTTAATCCGGTTTCTTTTAAGTCTGTGAACAAAGAAAATTTGTAACTAAGTAATATGGTTTTCCATAGCATTTACATACAGTACAAGTAATTAACTGTTTTTCATTTGTATTACTAAACATAATCATTACCATTAAGATATGCTGTCCCTATATAGTAAAACTTACTTGATGTCTTTAAAACAGAACTCCGCCTTTTTTTAATTCTTACCTCACAAGTGACAGTAAAATGTTTTTCATTTTATTTCTATTAGTAGCATTTGTAATAAATTTTGTAAGTAAATGTTGTTTTAATACATCTATATGACTGGAGAAGAAAGCAGCCATACATCCAGGACTTGTATACAGTACACTGGCTTTCTATACTCCATCTATGATTTTTATGTTCTCTGTAACATTCACCTTATAGTATAAACAACTTTAACAGAGGTAATTGTTTGATAAAATAGGACTTTCATAGTCACTGCCTTTCTTGCATTGAAGACGGACCTAAGTAACACAAATCGTCTTGAGTCAGTGTTGTATATAAGTGTATATACATGTTTTCAGGCGTATCATTTGCAAGTATAGGCTGGTGCATGTCTGCTCTAATTATGATGACTTGTAGCAAATCAAGTGCCTATAACTCCACATGAGGGAAATTATACACATTTATTTCTTTGTATGCATGGAAATAAATGTGTATAATTGCCCTCATGTGGAGTAATAGGCACTTGATTTACTACAAGTCATCATAATTAGCACGATATCGGCCCGATTGCCCACTTTATCGGTCTGAGTGTAAGATTTCTTAAAATACGTATTAAAATATTTTTGTAGCCTATATAAATCACACACCTGACATAAAGCATTCACCTGCAATGTATTCAGCATGTACCTTATTGCAGTTTCCACTTCTGTGCTTAAAATAGGTTCCGACCTATTGGAAGGAGAAGTAACCACAAACCAGAAGGAGACTCTCTGTGTCACGTTGCAGAGCAAAATATTTGAAATCCTGTGTACAAACAACAACAATAACATAAAAAAACCAGCAAGTGTATTCAGTAGCAATATATAAAGCTTTATAACTGCAGGACTCAGATGTAAAATAATGAGATATGGTGCTATTATTTGTTCTAATTAGTGGATAGTGCAGGTTGAAATAAATAGCAGTCTGACTGCAATGATATGCTATGCCGTCGCAGCACCACATAAAGACGCCCACCTTAACTTACACACATCCGAATTGTTTAGCAAAACATCGTTAACACATCCGAATTGTTTAGCAAAACTTCGTTAACACATCCGAATTGTTTAACAAACCATTGTTAACATCGAGTACAATCGGAGCCTCACTCACACTTGCACAAGCTCTGACCTTACTCAGGAATTGCTAACCTCATCGCACGCAGTGTGTACTCGAGCTGCGGATGGCATTGCAGAGGATAATTTATGCATGCCACTGCAACCGCGTTGAAACAACCTGGCACGCCTGCGTTTCTCCGACCATCCCCCCGTCACCTCCCACAAACTTCACTTAATGTCAATCACTTTGTGATGGGTCTGCGTAGTGACTGCGATCGCAGTCCCGATCGCAGTGACAGGTTCGTTATGAACTGTAAAGTGTACTTTAATGAGATTTTCTGTAAGAAAAAAACTAAAAATATTTTAAGTGCCTTAACCAGATATGAATACATATGAATACATATGAATAGAACAACTGTGGCTAAAATAAGCATAATACAAACAGCTATTGAATAGGTATGCCAGAGTCAGATCATTTAGACTTATCATTTTTTCATTGTGAAGATTACATAGCCTTTGGCTTCTGCGTTGATATGCTAATGTACCTTAATCTACCAAGTGCATTAAATAGATGTACATTTTCCTTACATTCCATGATTCATGCTACTTTTGAATGGTTTATCCCTGGGAGACTTCTTCCCCAACAGTGACAGCAATTCTTGATTTTTAACTGTTCAGCTTCTTTTATTTTATAATACTGCAGTCATTATCTGCACTTAATACAGAAATAAAGTAGAGCATCAGGGCCGAAACTAGGATATCTGTCACCTGGTGCAAGGTAGCAATTTTGCGCCCCCTCCCTTCCCGTACCTGTATTTTGTCCCTGCTCCTCCATAGGGCAGTGCACTAGTAAAACGTCCCTGGTATAGTGACTTACATTAGGCTTCTAATTACTTTAAAATTACCTGCTCGTTGCCAGGGGGTTTCATGCTCATTGCCAGGGGGTTTCATGCTCGTTGCAGGGGGTTTCATGCTCATTGCCAGGGAGTTACATGCTCATTGCCGCGAGGTTACATGATCGTTGCCAGGGGATTTCATGCTCATTGCCAGGGGGTTTTAAAGGGAGAAGATGCAGCTTTCAGCATCTTCTCCCGGCACTTGCAGACACTAGAGGTCCAGTAAGTACCTATAGCATCTGTCTCCTCCTTGGTGGTGGCCATTTTTGGATGGCCATTTCTGACTCTCCAGCCCCCAAGCCACCATGAGTCATCCCTTTTTCACCCCCTGCATTCCGGCACCGGTGCACGTGCACCTCTAGCCCCCCCCTAGTTGCGGCCCTGAGAGCATACATTTTCATATCAGCCCATATAAATTTCAATATTCCGAAAATAGACCAGGTTACAGCCCATTGAAAGTGCACCAAGGTGTGAATGATCGTAAGAGTTTGTCACAGGCAACTAAATTCCCTGTGGCTGCTAATCTTTGCCTCCAATTTGAGTGTGCTTAGCCTGCAGTGACCATAATAGAAAATTCTAATGGAAACAATGATCTTAATCCTCGCTAGTTTATATTTTCTTCAATACAGTTAAGGTGCATACACACGGTCAGATTTGTCAGATGTGTCAGATGGACGATTGAACGATTTGAACGATCTGAACGATTTGACCGACGATTTGAAATATGAACGATTTTTTACTGCATTAAAATGACTGAAATCGTCCAAAACTGACTGCAAACACATCAGATGTCAGATATTGTTATCTGACCATCGGGAACGCGCATCGTTCATCGTTCAAACATGTCAGATATCTTAGATTTTCCTTCAGATATGAACGATTTTTAAAATCATTATCGTTCAGATCTGAAGAAAAATCTGACCGTGTGTATGCACAATTATGGTCAGGAGCATGGCTGTCTGTTCCTAGAGCATGTTCTGTGCTAATGAATTACTCAATTACAAAGAGCACATGCATCAAGAGAATGTACACAGTCTTTGCATGATCATAGTAGTGTGGGATGCACAATGTTGGAATATAGCAACAGCTGAAGGCCACCTGTTGCTTGAAAACTATACTGGAGGGACAGTAGGTGGTGTTGTATCATAAGCTGTAACTGTGTAACTTCTCTTTGTTATGATAGTGTACTCTCTAATATATCTTTCTTGTTTATCTTCAATTTTAAGTTGTGAATTTTACCTTTTCTGGTCAAAATAAAGTTTATCACACAATATTTCCTGTGTGTTTATGTGTGAATGGAGAAATATAATCCACAACACACACATTATGTTACGACAACTAGAGAACCAGAAAAGTGGGCCTATAAGAAAAGATGTGTATGAAGTGTCCAATTAGCTTAACATAATGGGGTAAAGAAACAAAATTCTAATTTTCTAACACTTAAACATGATATAATACAATGTATAATCATTTCCATGTTTTCACATTTTGCTCCATTACAATGTTGTGTGCTCCAGTAGTGGACAATTTTATTCCAAAAATAAATAAACAATAAAAATCCCCCTGTCTCTTATTTGCTCCCCCCTACTGTACTTTTACCCATATCCTTATCTTCCCTTGCTATGTGCACTGCCTGAGTTATGGTGTGTTCACACGGTACAATATCTATGAACGATATCGTTAATTTTTATGCAGTGAACGTCTAACGATGCACGTTCCCGCATGAACGATAATGATATCTATGATCGTTCATACATGCAGGCCAATGTGGACGATATCGTCAACTTTGCCTGTTCAGAGATGTAACAGGATGACTTCACTGAAAGATATCTTTCAAGTCGTTGGTGGTACAGATCTTTCTGTGTGTTCCCAGCATAATATCTGTTATGTTGAGCTGGGTACACACTGGCAGATATATTGGCTGATCAACTGATCGACCAATATATCAGGTGCCCGTCGGCCAGTGTGTACCAGCGATATGTCTGTGAGCAACATCGTTCACAGACATATAGCATCGGCTGTTCTGCACAGCCAATGCCCATTATATATCTGCAGATATATTGGGGCATCGTGCTGTGTGTACGGGTGATCAGCCGACCACCTATACGCTTGCAGCGACAGCCACGCGACACACCCTCGGCCAGCAGGACCTGCCCTCCACCAACACACAGAACACAGATGATGGTTGTCCAGTGTGTACGAACAACCATCATCTGCAGATATATCTGTTTAGTGTGTACTCAGCGCTGAATATTTACATTTTGCTAGTGATGACTCCACTACAGCTGTAACAAATGTCTGCATCTCTAGCCTATTGATCACAAGAAAATAATATACACTTATGGTGCGTACACACTAGACGATATGCTCCCTGAACGATATCGTCTAGTGTGTCCCCGGCAGGGTGTGCGCAATGTCGTTCGTGACATTGAGCACACCCGCTGAATGATATCATTAACAATATCATTCAGCGCCGGGCTCTCTCCCCCATTCCATAATATGCAGCAACCTGACGACATCGTCAGGTTGGCCTGCATGTTAACCCGATGAACGATGATGACGAATGACCCGCGGGAACGCGCGTCGTCGTGATCGTTCATCGTTTTTGTGTTAAAAATGGACGATAAAGTGGACGAATGAACGATAACGATATCATTATTGTTCAGTCATCCACTTTAATCGCCCAGTGTGTACACACCATTACAGCACTGGTGGATAAATCTGTTCAATCAGTCACTATTAGAATATAAAATACACTCTTTAAAAATGTTGTATATTGCGAGCTAACATATATTACACTTATAATTCATATAAAACAGTAAAAACTGCATACAACAATATACTGTCCATTGATAAAATAAGGACCATGTGCCAAGTAATGTATCAAATCAAACTGTTATACAAAGCTGATGAAATAATAATAATAATAAAAAAAAATCTAGAACAGTCTTTGCCACAAATCTAAACTTCTCTCCTACTGTCGAAAAAATCAGGCTAAATAAAATGATTATAAGTCCATAACTGCAATTCATGTTCTGTCATGTGCAGAGGCTGTATGTAGCATGCTATGCAAACAGTATATCAACATTGAGGAATAAGCAATTACAGTATCAATACACTTTCAGCATCTGCTCCACCCAATGTCTCCAATGTAGTCAGTGTTGGTGGATATATTTGGAACTTACTCAATTGTATTATTCACATGAGCTCGCATGACAAAGGCCATCACTGCTTTAAAGAGAAATTCTTCATCTGTATTCCATGTGTACTGTACAGAGGAGACAGGAGTAAGTATGAGTCCTTGTAACATCATTATAATAAAGGAATGGACCATACACATCATAATTATGTAGTTAATTTATATGATACAGTCAGGTCCATAAATATTGGGACATTGACAGAATTTTCATATTTTGTCCTCTATTCACCACCACAATGGCTTTGAAATTAAACAAACAAGATGTGATTTAACTGCAGACTTTCAGATTTAATTTGAGGGTAATTACATCCAAATCAGGTGAACGATGTAGGAATTACAACGGTTTCTATATGTGCCTCCCACTTTTTAAGGGGCCAAAAGTAATGGGACAAACTAAACAATCCTAAATCTAACTTTCACTTTTTAATACTTTGTTGCAAATCCTTTGCAGACAATTACAGCCTGAAGTCTGGAACGCCTAGACATCACCAGACACTGGGTTTCATCCCTGGTGATGCTCTGCCAGGCCTCTACTGCAAATGTCTTCAGTTCCTTCTTGTTCTTGGGGCATTTTCCCTTCAGTTTTGTCTTCATCAAGTGAAATGCATGCTCAATCGGATTCAGGTCAGGGTATTGACTTGGCCATTGCATAACATTTCACTTTTTAGCCTTAAAAAACTCTTTGGTTGCTTTTGCAGTATGCTTCGGGTTATTGTCCATCTGCACTGTGAAGCGCTGTCCAATGAGTTCTGAAGCATTTGACTGAATATGAGCATATAATATTGCCCCAAACACTTCAGAATTCATTCTGCTGCTTTTGTCAGCAGTCACATCATCAATAAATACAAGGGAACCAGTTCCATTGGCAGCCATACAGGCCCACGCCATAACACTACCACCACCATGCTTCACTGATGAGGTGGTATGTTTTGGATCATGAGCAGTTCCTTTCCTTCTCTTCTCTTCCCATCACTCTGGTACAAGTTGATCTTTGTCTCATCTGTCCATAGGATGTTGTTCCAGAACTGTAATGGCTTTTTTAGATGTTGTTTGGCAAACTCTAATCTGGTCTTCCTGTTTTTGTGGCTCACCAATGGTTTGCATCTTGTGGTGAACCCTCTATATTCACTCTTGTGAAGTCTTCTCTTGATTGTTGACTTTGACACATATACATCTACCTCCTGGAGAGTGTTCTTGATTTGGCCAACTGTTGTGAAGGGGTTTTTCTTCACCAGGGAAATAATTCTTCTGTCATCCACCACAGTTGTTTTCCATGGTCTTCCGGGTCTTTTGGTGTTGCTGAGCTCTCCGGTGCGTTCTTTCTTTTTAAGAATGTTCCAAACAGTTGATTTGGCCACACCTAATGTTTTTGCTATCTCTCTGATGGGTTTGTTTTGATTTTTCAGCCTAATGATGGCTTGCTTCACTGATAGTGACAGCTCTTTGGATCTCATATTGAGAGTCGACAGCAACTGATTCCAAATGCAAATGTCACACCTAGAATCAACTCCAGACCTTTTACCTGCTTAATTGATAATGAAATAATGAGGGAATAGCCCATACCTGTCCATGACATAGCTTTTGAGTTGATAGTCCCATTACTTTTGGCCCCTTAAAAAGTGGAAGGCACATATTGAAACTGTTGTAATTCCTACACCGTTCACCCAATTTGGATGTAATTACCCTCAAATTAAATCTGAAAGTCTGCAGTTAAAGCACATCTTGTTTTTTTCTTTTCAAAACCATTGTGGTGGTGAATAGAGGCCAAAATCTGAAAATTCTGTCAATGTCCCAATATTTATGGACCTGACTGTATGTGTTATTGAATCCTTACAGAGACCTTATATATAATAATAAAAATGATTAATAACCATATTTAACTATTACATTTTTTCTCACTTGCTCCAACCTATTATACAACACTATTGCTGGCTTTTGGTTTTTAATTTGGCAAAAATGTCATTACTATATTACAAACTGGAAGAAACCGCTTTCATTGTGCACACCTTAAACACTTTATTCTCTGCTTCCTCTGCCTAGGTCGGTAATACTCTATGGGACTTATTAATTAATATTTGCCAGAAATATTACGGATCTCCCAGATGTGCTATGGAGGGATTGCAGCAGATACTCTATGTCTCATATCTGCCATGGCCCCATCCATTTCCGACCGCAAATGTATCCCCCATGTTTCTATGGGGGCTGCTATGCAGTGGCATTTACCAAGTCTACTATGGCCTGTATTCAACTGCCGGCGAAAAGTCCTGGACTTTTCGCCAGGCGCACTTTCTGCCTACAGCGTTGGTTTTGGCTCCGGAAAAGTATGGCGCTAGTCCCCGCTATTCGTCCTGCTCAATTGCAATGGAAGCGAAAACGGGACCCGGCGAAACTTGGACAGGCGGAAAGTCCTGTCAAAAACGAGTGATGAAGAATAGCATTTTTAAGTTTTTTAGATGAAAATAAGTAGTCCCAGCAAATTTGGGGTACCTGAAAATGGGGTGTATCATATTCTACAGTTGTTAAAATGAAGTAAAATAAATAAATAAATAAATAAATACAACTTCCGTAAGCACCTGCAATCAAAAAAACACCTGGGGCATACTTGGGGGACCCCCTGGAGTCTATTTCGCTAGTTTTTAAGTGTGTCCCCCAACTTTGGTGTTTTTCGCCCCCAAAATGAAAGTACTTTTTTGGGGTGTTCTGGAGTGTTTTTTTTTTTTACAGTGTTAGCCTTCGGGGGAATATTCTAAGGATGCAGAGGTGACCCCGCAACGGTGCACCCCAAAACTGCACTTTTTTCCGCCTCCATTCATTGCAAATCTTTTCCGCCTATCTGAATGCTTTGACTATCCACTTAGGCGAAAAGTCTTTGCAATTAAATACGGCAGAAATGTTCCGCTTGGCAAAATGACATCATCGGCGAAACTTTCTCGCTGAAAACGGCTTTTCTCCGGTAATTGAATATTGCCCTATATCTGGACTGTTTTTGGAGAGGGATACGGAGGATCTCCTCAGCTACCACTTTGCTCTAGCTCTTCGCAGGGGTGGGCTCTTATTGCAGCCCATCTCCTTGTAATAGCTTCTTACTAAATTTGCGTGAAAATGTACATTTTCACGTTGCGAATTTAGGTGGAAAATATTTATCGCATCCACATTTAAAGTGCAGATGGTGATAAATACACTTGAAGATCTCTCATATTTTCCAGCATATTTATTAAAAAAGTGTAAAAAATTATAGTTTGATAATCTACTGCATCAGCTAATAGATACTTACAGGGTCCTCTCGTGCTTCCGTCTGTCAAATGTCTAGTTTTGCTAAGAGAATATTATTTTTACTATTTCTTTTTATTCCTTTAAAAGACAATAACCTAAAAAAAATACATGATTGTACTTATCACAGGGAAATTTAAATGCAAGATATAGATTTATGTTTTTGCTCCCTGCAGGCTATAAAGACAGGGAATTACACCTACCTGCTCTGTTTACTATCATGTTTTAATAACTTTCTATATTTGTTCCCCCCCAACTATTTCATACCCATTCCAAATGGATATCTTGTACCCCTTGTCATGGATATCTGCCCTAAAGCTATTGTATTGTAAAATAGACTCTGGATTAAGATAAATAATTAGCACTACCATAGAGGGGAGTTCAATTGGACGTAAGTTTGTTTAGCTCTGGGAAGGAGTGCCCAGTGCTATTCAATTGGCCACGCTGCAAACCTGTGACTAGAAGATTTCTGCTCACACCAGTGGCAGAACTAGAGAGCGGTGGGCCCAGGTGCAAGAATATGCTTTGGGCCCCCCTATGCAGTGCCCCCAGTAGTGCCCCATATACAGTGCCCCCAGTAGAGCCCCATATACAGTGCCCCCAGTAGTGCTCCTCCTATGCAGTGCCCCATATACAGTGTGACCAGAAGTGGTCCCCCCTATGCAGTGCCCCGAGTAGTAGTCCCCCTATGCATTGCCACAGTAGTAGTCCCCCTTTTTGCATTGCCCGCCGGTAGTAGTCCCCCCATGCAGTGCCCCCAGTAGTAGTCCCCCTATGCAGTGCCCCCAGTAGTAGTCCCCCTATGCAGTACCCCCAGTAGTAGCGCCCCCTATGCAGTGCCCCCAGTAGTAGTCCCTCCTATGCAGTGCCCCCAGTAATAGTCCCCCCTATGCATTGACTCCAGAAGTAGTCCCCCCATGCATTGCCCCCAGTAGTTCCCCCTATACAGTGCCCCCAGTAGCGACCATCCCCCCTATACAGTGCCCCCAGTAGCGCCCCCCTATGCAGTGTCAGTGCCCTTCAAACACACACAAAAAAACCCAGATAACTTACCTGCTTTGCACTATGGGAGAGACATCATGACGTCTCTTCCATCACCCGCTGCGGGGGGAGCCGGAAGGCGGAGCTCATGAGTGAACTCCAGCCGGCTCCCTTTGTGGACTAAGCAGCCAATGAGAGTCTGCCTGACTCTCATTGGCTGCTATAACAAGCACACATCCGCCCCTGGCGGCGGTGTATTTGTTACTCTGTAGTGCGGACTGCTCTCACTGCGGTCTGCACTACACTTAAATACTGTGGGGCCCGGAGGACACTGGCAGCGGGTGCAGCGGCGCTGTTGGATGCAGGTGGCTATAGGCCCCTGCACCACAGGGGGCCCTGGTGCAAGCCACCGGCTACACCACCCCTAGTTCCGCCACTGGCTCACATCCTCCTGAGGTGCAAGCAGAAAGCCGGCTTAACTAGTGTTGTAATGCTATATAAGGGCTCACCACATGTGCTAACAGCATTGCTCCTGGCACTTTAGTCAAAATTTGCAGTTTACCACAACTAAGCCCCGGTCATTAGGCGTGGTAAACTACATCGCCCAACTTAATTACCAGGCATGATGCGGACAATTGAATAGCTTCAGGCACTCATTCCCACAGCTAAACAAACTTGCGTTCAATTGAATTCACTAAAAATTAGGGGGGATATTTAGTAAAAATAAGGTTGCGCTTCCAATAGTGTTTATGCCCAAAATTTAAAAGGGTTATGATTTTACTAGCAAAAAAAAGCTAGTAAAGCATTGTCCTTTATAATTCGAAGCATAAACACAGGTTTAAGAACTTGATGCTTAGTAAATAAACCCCTTGGTTTTGCTCTAGAGTCCTACAGCAACAATATTTCTATAAAGTTGTTCATAAATAGCTACTGTGGCAGTATCACCAGAGATGGCACTGGTGAGCAGCTGATTCTGTGTGTGGCAGGACACATCCGCCCACCCAGAGTAGAAAAGCATTGTGGGAAGATGCCTAATGCCTGCCATATGACCAGAGCCCGAGGGAGGCTGCTGGTGGACACAGTCAGACAGTCCAGGTGGGGCTGCAGTGTGAGTGAAGCAGACCAGGTGGTCAGGATCATACCTGCAAGGAGGCAGGGAGACCCCTATACCTCTGACACTGTCCTTGGGAGAGGCGGCAGCCAAGAAGCTAAGAAAGCTATACCAGGCCAGGAGACCAGTGTCTAGTTCTGCATGTGGCAGAAGGACAACCAATCTGTGAGAGACTTTCATGCAGATTAGCTTCTTATATAGAGAGGGTTCAAGAAGTGAGCTAGTGCCCTAAGAGAGGGCTAGGTTGTTTATTATTTTCTATTTCTGTTTACTGATTTCCATGCTGGAAGTAAAGCACCATTTTCATTTATTTTTACTGGAACGCAATGTGTGGACTCTAATTCTGCACCTAATCACAGCACCACTGATGCTAATCTACCGAGCTAATTACCCCACAACATCACACTACATTACATAAATATAAAAGTACAATAAAAGATGTTTGAGTACCTTTGGGCTGTTTTTATTAGCTTTTTACTATAATTTAACCTTGTAATTATGAGTGAACGTTAAATGCAGACTATATGGATTTTAACGTTTTATTTCTACACTGTTTATTTACAAAGGCTTTTTATCTACCAGATTGTTTGCTTTTCCATTAGTGAATTGATGCAAATATCCTGAATCACTAAATGTCCAGTTTGTACAATGGATGCAGTTGTATCGATCTCAGCATGTGAACTGCAGGCTATATTTACTGCAATAGCCATCAAGTCAGAGCAATAGTCATCAAATAGCAATCACTTAGACAATAATGCTTTAACTTATCATTTCATTTCTTACATTGGCAAAAAGCTAAAGAACTATTTGTTAGTTCCTAAAGTGATATGATATAAAATACCACAGATTCCATATGAAGAGAGTTGTGTTACTTTATCTCAAAAGATCCTGGCTGCAGCTAAAATCACACACACAAGCATTTTTTATACGATTACAATAGAAGAGATCTTACAATTATCGCTACATGGCCCTCATTCAGCAGTGCATGCTAGTGCATTGCTGAACGCAGATTTCTGATGATCAGGAATCTGCCCAGGCGCCTGACCCATACTGCGCATGTACAGTACAGGTCCTGTGTATACGTACACAGAGCAGCAGCAGACTGTCAGTGATTGACAGTTTGCTGCCGTTTGTGGGTGGGGAGGGGGCAGTGATGGCCTCCGTTTCCCGAAACAGAGGCATGTCACTGCTGTTGGGGGGGAGGGAAGAGGCCAGGATCTCCATCAGCTGACGGAGATTTCCTGGCTTCTTCCTCTCAACTGCGGCGGCCGGCTGCGTGACCCCATGGGTCACCTAGGCGGCCAATGTTCCAGCAGATTATCAGATGCTGCGTTGTACAACACAGCTCGGATAAGTAAATGCAGCAGGAGGCGCGATGCCTCCTGCTGCATTACCATATCTGTACAGACGGAATTGCTCAGCTGCTTGCCAGCAGCTGTGCAATTCCGTCCGAAGCTGAATAAGGCCCCATGTGAGGAACATGAAAGATCTTAATCAAAAAGTGCGTACTGATAAAGATGATGATGGTATAATTCCAAGTGGATATAGACAGTTCCGCCATAGTGGCAGTGGTGGACTTTACCTAGGGGAAGCCCCGCTGCAGTAAAATTCACTACTCCCCTGTGAGCCCCCCAGTCCCCCATTATGTACAACAGCGGTTCCTACCTTCCCCCCATGGCTGCTATGATAAAAGTAGAAGTGGATTCCCATTGGAAGCACTTTCTAATAAGCACACATCAGATAGGCAGGATGGAACTGCCATTAGCAGTTAGAGCGCTTCCAATGGGAATCCACTTCTGTTTTATTATAGAGCCCTATTTGGCTTCTAGGGGCTGCAGCTGATGCACTCGCTAGCTGATGCTATTTTTACTATGCATCCATGAGGTTTGATTTTGTTTTGCACTTGCGCAATGGATAGGAGCTGGACCACAGCTGAGCCTAGTGGATGCTGCAGCTCGGGCAGCCCACCACAGGAGGAAGGTAAGAACCGCTGCTGGTGATGAGTAAAACTCAATTCTGCATCAGTTTCAAGGTCCTTTGTTATCAGTTCAGTGTGGTCTTCACTCTGCAAGACACCCTGTAAGACATGCAGACAGCAGAGGCATAACTGGGGTCAATGGCTTCCAGGTAAATAAAAACATGTTGCCCCTTGAAAATTGCAATTTAATATTCTGGCTAATTTCTCATAGCCTATTGGTACTCAAATTAACAAACATTGGGGCAGATGTATGAAGCTGTGGAAAGTGATAAAGTGCAGAGTGATAAATGACCAACCAATCCGCTCCCACCTCTCATTTTTCAAACACAGCCTGTAACATGACAGCTGTGAGCTGATTGGTTGGTCGTTTATCACTCTGCACTTTATCACTTTCCAGAGCTTCATACATCTGCCCCAGTGTCATACAGTGCCCCCCCTTGTCTGAATTCTCCTTATAGTGCCCCTCTTGTCTGTATTCTCATAGCAGCAACCTCGCCCGTATTCTCATAGCGCCACCCTTGTCTGTATTCTTTTTATAGTGCTGTCCTTGTCTGTATTCTCCTCATACTGCTCCCCTTGTCTTTACTTTACTTTCCTTATGGTGCCCTCCTTGTCTGTACTCTTATTATAGTGCTCTCTTTGGGCCTGATTCAGAGCCAGTCGCTATTAGCACTCGTTCGTTCAGAAAAAGGGGGTTGCTATTCAAATGAACCGTTCGCTCTTTGCGGTCTGTTGCCGCCTCTATGTCTGAACGAGCGAACAAAACATGCGGTCGTTTTTTTGATAAAAACGCCCCCTGGCCGCTCGCATCATACGTCATGTCCGCTATTTATTAGATTAATCGAGTACATCGACCAGCATATGAACTGCTCGCTATTCTTGTGGTTGGTTTTTCTTACCACAAATTTGCGAGCAGTTCTGACTACAAAATAACCCAGTGACGTGGTCAGTGACGCTGCTGTATTAATTATGCACACCCATAAAACGCCCATTTTGACCTTTAAGCACGCCTGTGTTCTGATCTCCACTCCCCGTTTTCAAGCACCTTCCCCTGTTACCACCCACATACGCCTCCTCCTGTCACTCATATTAGCAGGCATTCGCTATTTAGCGAACAAACGATTTTCGGCCGCACTGACTGGTTCACGCATGCGTATTACGATCCGTACGCATGCGCAGTTGGGCAAACATCGCTCGGAACGAACGAGCGGCCGCTTACGAGCGTCTCTGAATCAGGCCCTTTGTACTCTTCTTATAGTGTCCCCCTGTCTGAACTCTCCTTATACTGCCCCCCTTGTCTGTACTCTCCTTATACTGCTCCACTTGTCTGTACTCTCCTTATAGTGCTCCCTTGTCTGTACTCTCCTTATAGTGCCCCCCTTGTCTGTACTCTCCTTATACAGCCCCTATAGTCAGGGGCTAAAGTGGGCCAGAACGGGGTGGAACTGTGTTCCGTCCCTTCTATTTGGAGACAGAACAAGTTCCGCCTCCTCCGACCCACCTTAGCCCAGCACTGCAGGGAGGCTCCATCCCCGCAGCGCCAGCCGGCTTCGGGCTCCCGCAGTGTACTATAATGAGAGTCATGACGTCTCTCCCATAGTTCCAAGGAGGGGCCAGCCAGATGGACGCGGGAGCAGGGTTTAAGGTAAGTATTGTTTTTTTGTGTAAGTGGCTTCCATATTGGGGGCATAACTTCTGGGGGCACTACTACTGGGGGAATTTACTCAGGGGCACTACTACTGGGGGCATTTACTTGGGGGCACTACTACTGGGGGCATTTACTCAGGGCATTACTATTGGGGGCACTACTACTGGAGGCATTACTACAGGGGGTATTACTATTGGCACTACTACAGGTGGCATTAGTTCTACAGGGGAAATTACTACAGGGGGAACCACTCCTGGGGCACTGCATAAGGGGCACCACTACTGGGCACACTGAATAAGGGGCACCAATACTGGGGTCACTGAATAAGGGACACTACCACTGTGGGCACTGCATAATGGGCACTACCACTACTGGGGGCAATGCATAAGGGTCACTACCACTACTGTGGGCACTGCATAAAGGGCACCACTACTGGGGTCACAGCATAAGGGGCACTATCACTACTGTGGGCACTGCATAAGGCGTATTACCACTACTGGGGTCACTGCATAAGGGGCATTACCACTGTGGGCACTGAATAAGGGGCACTACCACTACTGGGGGAACTGCATAAGGGGAACCACTACTGGGGTCACTGCATAAGGGGCACTACCACTACTGTGGGCACTGCATAAGGGACACTACCACTACTGGGGCACTGCATAAGGGGCACTACCACTACTGGGTGAACTGCATAAGGGGCACCACTACTGGGGGCACTGCATAAGAGGCACTACCACTACTGGGGGAACTGCATAAGGGGCACTACCACTACTAAGGGAACTGAATAAGGGGCACTACCACTACAGTGGGCACTACATAAGGGCCACCGCTACAATGGGCATTCCATAAGGGGCACTACTGCTGTGGGCATTATGTGTAAAGGGCACTACTGCTGTGGGCATTGTATAAGGGGCACTGCTACTGTGGGCATTATGTGTATTAGGGGCACTACTACTGTGGGCATTGTGTATAAGGGGCACAAATGTGGGCATTGCGTAAAAGGGGCACTGATGTGTGTCATACATGAATAAGGGACACTACTATGTGGTGTAATGCGAATCACGGGTGAATCAAGATTGTGCTACTGTGTGGTATAATTTGGATTGGGAATACTATTGTGTGACCATGCCCCTTTTTAAAAGACCATGCCCCTTTTTTCGTTGTCCCTTTCTTTCACTGTTCCTTTTCTTTAAAAAATGCTGAGGGAGGGGGTTAGTTCCACCACTTCTCTAGGACCACTTTAAGCACTGCTTATAGTGCTCCCCTTGTTTGTACTCTCCCAATAGTTTCCCCATGTCTGTACTCTCCTTATGATGCCCTCATTGTCTGTACTCTCCTTATGATGCCCTCCTTGTCTGTACTCTCCTTACAGTGCCATTATTTTCTGTATTCTCCTCATTGGTCCACCTTTGTTTGTACGCTCCTCATAGTGCCCCTTCCCCTTGTCTGTATTCTCCTTATAGTGCCCCTCCATGTCTGTACTATCCCCACAGTACCCCCCTGTGTCTGTTCGCACAATGTATTAGGAGTGTTTATTCAGCGCACTTCTGCACATAACAATGCTTTATCTCTGCCACCTTTCCTCCTGTCCTCTGGCACAAAGTCAATCATCTTGTATCTTAATGTTGCCAGGTTGTGCCTAAACTCTTTAAAGTGCCTGGCTACAGCCTGATAGCTACTTTTCCATCCAGTGCTTATCTACTAGATCTCCTATGCCTTGCCATGCGTTCCTTACACTGTCTACTTGTTTTGCCTTATTAACGGCTGCATGGACACCTAGGGGTAAATTTATTAAAGTGAGAGTTTTCAGGAGTGGAGATGTTGCCCATAGCAACCAATCAGATTCTACTTAACATGTAACTTGCAGCTTCTAGAAGATATCTAGAATCTGATTGGTCGTTATGGGCAACATCTCCACTTCTAAAAACTTTCACTTTAGTAAATTTACCTTCTAGTGTATTATTTACCTACTGTAAATTTACCTTCTAGTGTAGACTTTAGTAAGGCTTTTGACACTGTGCCACATCGCAGACTATTAAATAAAGTGGAAAGCATGGGATTGGATAGAAAGATAGTTGAATGGATAAGAATCTCAAGAGGGAAATGTTACCAGTAGAGTACCTCAGGGATCTGTACTTGGACCAGTGCTTTTAATATCTTTATTTGTGACATTGCAAATGGTATTGAAGGGAAACTATGCCTTTTTGAAGATGGCATAAAGGTATGCAACCAGGAGGGGTAAAACAAATGATTGATGATCTAGGTAGACTAGAGGAATGGTCAAGAACATGGCAACTACAGTTTAATGACAAAAAATGCAAGATCATGCACTTGGGACTCAAAAATCCAAAGGCTAAATACAGTATTAATGGCACTATACTGGAAACTACTGAAGAGGAAAGGGATCTAGGAGTCCCTATTTCAGGTGACTTAAAGGCAAGTAAACATTGTAACAAAGCAATGAGGAAGGCAAGTCAGATGCTTGGTTGCATAGGGAGAGGAATCAGTAGCAGAAAGAAAGAAATGATAATACCACTGTATAGATCATTGGTACATCCTCATCTCGAATACTGTGTTCAGTTCTGAAGGCCATATCTCCAGAACGATATTAATACATTAGAAACTGTACAAAGAAGGGCAACTACAATGGTGCAAGGTCTACACCACAAAACATACCAGGAAAGACTAAAAGATCTTAATATGCATACTGTAGTTTGGCGCAGAGAAGGGAAAGTGGGGACATGATAGAAACGTTCAAATATATAAAGGGTTTTAACAAGGTAAAGGAAGGAGACATTCTTCAAAGAAAGAGAAGTATTACAACAAGAGGACATGTTCTGAAACTGGAGGGTGGTAGTTTCAGGGGAAATTTGAGGAAACATTACTTCACAGAAAGGGTAGTGGACAAGTGGAATAACCTCCCATCAGAGGTGGTAGAGGCATTTAAACATGCATGGGATAGACATAAGGATATCCTTCAGAAGAAGTAAGGATCAATAAGGGTTGAGGTAACAATATGATTAAAAATGGGGCAGACTAAATGGGCCAAGTGGTTCTTATCTGCCGTCAAATTCTATGTTTCTAAATTTCATATTGACTTGTACAGGTCAGTGTATGCTTGATTTATTTCTTTTTATGTGAAAGTGGGTGTATGAAGGTATCTCCTATTTCCAAAAAGATTGTACATCCTAGGGATTTAAAATTGCATAATTTTTTTAGATAAAAAATGTGGTCTAATTGACATCTGATGTTCAGTTATGTCCATATGTACTATCCAGTCGCATATGTTTTTACCCCTTTTACAGTGAAGTAAAGGAGTATCCTTAAGTAAAGGTACTGTAGATCATGGTCCATTTTAATAATTGAATAATTTCCCAGAATAGTACTAAAACAGGCTTGGACTGGCCCACAGGGGTACAGGGGAAATCCCTTGTGGGCCCCAATGCATGTGGGCTCACCCCCCTCCTCTAGCTGTCAGGTTCCAGACCTCAAATTATAGATTGTTACTCATTAGATGGTCAGTTACCAGGAACATTGATAAGCATGGGGGCTTGGTTCCCTTCTATAGAAAGTACACCAAGATTTGCCCATTGGTTAGCCAAGCATCTATGGTGGCTCACCACACCCCCTCTGGTGGATCAACACAACCTTTAAGCATGGGCCCCTACCACTGCATTCCCCCATGGGCCCTTCATGTCTCAGTCCGCCACTGTACTAAAATATATATATATATATATACTAGGGATGAGCGGGTTCGGTTCCCTGAGAACCGAACCCACCCGAACTTCGGGGATCCGGGGCGATCCGAGCCCAAGCTCGGATCTCCCTGTCTGCCCCGGATCCCTCTCCCGAGGCAAAACCTCGAGATCTGCTGTCGGATCTCGAGGTTTTGCCTCGAGCGGCCATTTAAAAAAAAATGCCTTTGCCTTTAATGGGCAAAGTGCTGATTGGCTGACAGAGCCGTCTGTCACGGCTCTCAGCCAATCAGCATTATGGTGCTCATTTGCATGTAGCACGGACTCGTGAGATCCGTGCTACATGCATCTGTGTGATTGACAGTGACACAGAGCACAGATGGGTCAGTGAGACCCGTCTGTGCTGCTGTGTATTTCAATGACACAGATGCACGCACGGACCAGGAGATCCGTGCTACTTGCATCTGTGTCATTGACACAGAGCACTAACGGGTCCGTGAGACCCGTCTGTGCTGCTGTGGTAAAAAAAAAAAAAAAAACCTGTGTAAAAAGAGAAAAAAATGGCGTGCCCCCCCCCAAAAAAAGAGCAACCAGCCCCGGGCATTAGTGACCCAGTGCTGGGTGTGCTTAAATACAGGGGACAAACGACATAGGGGTCCCCTGTACTTAAACACAACCAGCACCGGGCTAGTCAGAACCAGAGCTGGTTGCCAAAATACGGGGGACAAACGACGTAGGGGTCCCCCGTATTCTGCACAACCAGCTCTGGGCTCTGATCCGGTCCTGGTTCTGGAAATACAGGGGAAAAAAATGAGTAGGGTTCCCCTGTATGTTCCAGAACCAGCACTGGACTTTTTCTAGCGGGGGGCTGATGCCACAGCCAGGGGAGCCCTTTCACCGGGCCCCCCAGCCGCAGCATCAGCCCTGACCGCTAGTCAGCCCAGGCCGGGGATCCCTGGAGAGCTGGGGACCCCCCCAATAAAGGGGTCACCCTCTCCAGGGCTCCCCAGGCCCATGCTGATAGCCCGGGGCTATCCCCGCCACCCCTGGTGGCGGTGGGTGGCGGGTTGATTGTGTGGTGTGGTGTAAATAAAGAATATCAAACATTGTCTTTACAAGTAGAACTGCAAGTCCCAGCAAGCCTGCCCCGCATGCTGGTACTTGGAGAACCACAAGTACCAGCATGCAGGGCATTAAGGGCCCACTAGTACCTGTAGTTCACCTGTAAAAAAATGTTTAAAAAAAACACAGGACACACACACCGTGACAGTATAAGTTTATTAAACATACATACACACACACACACACACATGTACACATACTCACCTATGTAACCCTGTAGCATCGGTCCACTTGTCCGGTAAAGTATCCATAGGGGACCTGTGAAAAAAAACATACTCACCATCTCCTATGCGAGGTTCTGTCCTCTTCGTTCCAAAGTAGGCATCCCCGGACTTGGCAAAAAAAAAAAACGAAAACGCGATCCACGAACTTAGTACCGTTCTATAGAACGGTACTTCCCGAATGAGAGCTTAGCGGCGGGGTATCACCATGGAAACCCCGCTGCTAAGCGTTCATTGGCTGAGAGAGGCCATCTCCCGTCTCTCTCAGCCAATGAACGGCTCCCTCCATTGTAGTCAATGCTGGGAGCCGCAAGGTTATTAAAGTTTACCCTGCGGTTCCCACCATTGACTACAATGGAGGGAGCCGTTCATTGGCTGAGAGACGGGAGATGACCTCTCTCAGCCAATGAACGCTTAGCAGCGGGGTTTCCATGGTGATACCCCGCCGCTAAGCTCTCATTCGGGAAGTACCGTTCTATAGAACGGTACTAAGTTCGTGGATCGCGTTTTCGTTTTTTTTTTTTGCCAAGTCCGGGGATGCCTACTTTGGAACGAAGAGGACAGAACCTCGCATAGGAGATGGTGAGTATGTTTTTTTTCACAGGTCCCCTAGGGATACTTTACCGGACAAGTGGACCGATGCTACAGGTTACATAGGTGAGTATGTGTACATGTGTGTGTGTGTGTGTGTGTGTGTGTATGTATGTTTAATAAACTTATACTGTCACGGTGTGTGTGTCCTGTGTTTTTTTAAACATTTTTTTTACAGGTGAACTACAGGTACTAGTGGGCCCTTAATGCCCTGCATGCTGGTACTTGTGGTTCTCCAAGTACCAGCATGCGGGGCAGGCTAGCTGGGACTTGCAGTTCTACTTGTAAAGACAATGTTTGATATTCTTTATTTACACCACACCACACAATCAACCCGCCACCCACCGCCACCAGGGGTGGCGGGGATAGCCCCGGGCTATCAGCCTGGGCCTGGGGTGCCCTGGAGAGGGTGACCCCTTTATTGGGGGGGTCCCCAGCTCTCCAGGGATCCCCGGCCTGGGCTGACTAGCGGTCAGGGTTGATGCTGCGGCTGGGGGGCCCGGTGAAAGGGCTCCCCTGGCTGTGGCATCAGCCCCCCGCTAGAAAAAGTCCAGTGCTGGTTCTGGAACATACAGGGGAACCCTACTCATTTTTTGTCCCCTATATTTCCAGAACCAGGACCGGATCAGAGCCCAGAGCTGGTTGCGCAGAATACAGGGGACCCCTACGTCGTTTGTCCCCCGTATTTTGGCAACCAGCGCTGGTTCTGACTAGCCCGGTGCTGGTTGTGCTTAAGTACAGGGGACCCCTACGTCGTTTGTCCCCTGTATTTAAGCACACCCAGCACTGGGTTACTAATGCCCGGGGCTGGTTGCTCTTTTTTGGGGGGGTGCACGCCATTTTTTTCTTTTTTTACACAGGTTTTTTTTTTTTTTTTTTACCACAGCAGCACAGACGGGTCTCACGGACCTGTCATTGCTCTGTGCCAATCACACAGATGCATGTAGCACGGATCTCCCGGGTTCGTGCTACATGCAAATGGGCACCATAACGCTGATTGGCTTCCTGTCTGCCACTGCAGTGCCACTCCTAGATGGGCCACGTGTTTGTGCCGCCCCCTTGTGTCGCTTAGCATAGTCATCCAGCTTCCTCGGTACAACCTTTTGGCCTAAAAACAATATTGTGAGGTGTGAGGTGTTCAGAATAGAGTGGAAATGAGTGGAAATTAATGTTAGTGGGGTTATTAATAGCGTAGGAACAAAAAAAGGCCCATTTATGTGATTTTAGCGTTTTTTTTTTATTTTTTAAGAAAAAATCCAGATCCAAAACACAAAACCCAGAACCCAAAACACGGAAGGGTGGTTTTGGCAAAACCAATCCAGATCCAAAACACGAAGAAAGATCCAGATCCAAAACCAAAACACAAAACACGAAAAGTGTCCGGTGCACACCCCTAATATATACTGTATATACACATACGTGTATAAATAACTGTTAGATGAAACTAGCAAAAGCACTTGTGATTGGCTGTTTGTGACACTGATTGTCGATTTTTTTGTCACTCCATGTACATATTACATTTAGGTCCTCATTTAGAGGCGGTGGCAAGAAGCGATCGCTCTCGCTGAATGAGGACGGGCGCCTCTTTTTTTTTAGTGCGGCCTCCTGGTCGCAAGCTAAGCTGTGGGTTACCACAAACGGCACAAACGGAGCCGCCCACAAACGGCACAAATGGAGTTTCTCTCTCGCTCCGGGTCTTGCGCACGATCGACCCGGTTGCGAGCGCATCGGCGCTTGCGACCGGGTCTGAATGAGACCCTTAGTGTGTGCATTTTTTAGCAAAAGTCCAGGAATGATGATGTTTGTCCATGCAAGATGACGTTTAGCCTCTTTCTGAGTTCCGTTTTTTTGGAGGGAAAAGTCCGAACTCAGCGTGCAAACTCGAACCTATCCGAGCCTGCACATCCCTACTTCAGGCCCATATTTATTTATGAATTTATTTATTAACAGGTACTTATCTAGCGCCAGCATATTCTGATGCACTTTACAATTGGTAACAAAATAGTAATAATGAAAGACTGGGTAATAATGGATAAAGAGGTGTAAGGGTCCTGCATACAAGCTTACAATCTACAGGGAAATAAATATTTGATACAGATTACAGTGGCTCTTGGTGGGCTTTATGATCCATTCACACATCAATGTTGGGCTGGGGTCAGTGGGATGTGCGGGTGCAGAAAGAGAATATACAGTACTGTATGTAAAATTGTGTGGACTGTACAATGGGAGGCTAGTTGGATTGAATAGTGCATGGAGGTTATGTGGATGGTTCTGAAATTTGATGAGCTGCCTTAACAGATGAGTTTTCAGGGAACGCTGAAGGTTTGTAGACTAGAACAAAGTCTTTTTGTGAGTGGGAGGGCATTCCACAGTGGGAGTGGGTGCAGCCCGAAAAAAGTCCTGTAACCGTGAATGGTAGCTGGTAATGCGTATACATGAGAGATGCAGATCTTGGGCATAGCGGATTGGTTGAGTTGGGAAAGATTTTGAGATAAGTGATGAGATACCATATGACCATATGTTGGTGTAGTGTTGCTTATGGTCTTGTATGTTAGCAATAGTATTTTATATTGGCTGCAATAAGAAAGTGAATCAAATGTAAATTTATTAACAAATATTTATATAATACAGATAGGGCCTGATTCCGAGATTTCCACAATGCTGATATTTCCGGAGAGATTGCGCGATTGTTACCCATTGCGCATGTGTGAAAGTCGCACTTGCGCACGTGCAGCGATTGCATTGCTATTATGTTTGCCCAGAGGATTCACTCGCAAGTTGAGTGACAGGTAGTTAGCATTAGGGGAGGTAACGGAGGTGGTGTGGATGTCTGACCATTTAAAGACCGTTTTATGCATAAATTAGCCATTGCGATCTCCTTTGGAGTATGAGAGCTCTCAGAGTATCAAGAGAGACAAAGTGTTTGAGACAGGTCAGACCTGACTTAGAAGCTGCGTGGCTGCCCGATGTGTGTAGATGTTAATGATGTTTACGCTGTTGTACATCATCGGTCGGATATGGGAAGGCAGCAGTGGGCATCCATATGCTCGGGTAAGCTTTGGAAGGCGTTAGCATATTTTAGCAATTGTGATCTGTGAGAGATCTTAGTTATGATTGCATTTGTGTAAATCTCTGAATCAGGCCCATATTACGCAGTGCTATACAGCAAATAATTAGTCATTCACATCAGTCTCTGCCCCAGTGGACCTTACAAGCTAAACTCCTTACCACATAGACACATGTACACACTACGGTTTATTTTTTATCTATGGTTAATTTTTATTGTCAGAAGCCAATGTTTTTGGAGTGTGGGAAGACGCCAGTACCCAGATGAAATCCACAAAAACACTGGGAGAACATAAGATGTGTCAACACTAATCATATAGTCTCTCTTGGCGCACCAGGTCCCGTGCTACTTTGCTAGTGCCAGTCGTCTTTTTAGGACACACCAGGAGATTGTGCTGATTAATTTAATATGTGACACTGGTATATCTGTGTGCAACTAATGGTGCATACACACGGTCAGACTTGCTAGATGAACGATGAACGATTTGAACGATGAACGATTTTACCAACGATTTCATGAACGATGAACGATTTCTGATAGCATTTAAATGAGTGAAATCGTCCAAATCTGGCTGCAAACACAGTCGATGTCAGATATCGCTATCTGACATGCTGGCACGCACATCGTTGGTCGATGCATGCCGTACATGTCAAAGAACGATTGAACAATTTTTACAATCGCTATCGTTCATATCTGATAAGAATTCTGACCGTGTGTATGCAGCATTAGTCTCTGAATCAGCATGCTAGGGCCCTCATTCAGAGCCGCTCGCAAGCGGCAGTACGCTCGTTCCGAGCGATGTTTGCACATCTGCGCATGCGTACGGTTTTTAGTACGCATGCGCGAACCAGTCAGTGCGGCCGAAAATCGTTTGTACGCTATATAGCGAGTGCCTGCTATTTTGAGTTGCAGAATGAGGCGTATGTGGGTGGTAACAGGGGAAGGTGCTTGAAAACGGGGGAGTGGAATTCGAACGCAGGCGTGCTTAAAGGTCAAAACGGGCGTTTTAAGGGAGTGCATAATTAATACAGCAGCGTCATTGACCACGTCACTTGTTTTTTTTTAACTCAGAACTGCTCGCAAACTAGCGGTTGAAAAAACCAACCACAAGAATAGCGAGCAGTTCATACGCTGTACTCGATTAATCTAATAAATAGCGGACATGACGTATGGTGCGAGCGGCCAGGGGGCGTTTTTATCAAATAAACGAGCGTATGTTTTGCTCGCTCGTTCAGACTTAGAGGTGTGAACAGACTGCAATTTGCGAACGGATCATTTGCCACCCCTTGTTTTTGAACGAACGAACGCAAATAGCGAGCGGCTCTGAATGAGGGCCTAAGTACGAAGTGCTACAATGTAACTGCTGCGGCTTTTTTCCATGCCAAGTTCCATTGTGTTTCATATACAATATACAAGTGTCGCATATCAAATGAATCAGTAAAGTTTTCTGATGCTTCCTAGTCACATTGCATTGTGACTAAGACACATTTTTGGAAAAAAAGACACAAAACGGCACCAGATGCTAGAAGAGTTGCACTGGACCAGGCGGCTCACTTGCACCAAGCATCTCGCACCAGGTGGCATATTGAGGCTATATATGTAAGGACACAACTGTAGAAGCTCCACAAAGATAGTGTCTTGGTCAGGACGACCTTAGTGCTCTAAGGCCCTCATTCAGACCCACTCGCAAGCGGGCGCACGTACGTTAGGCGTACGTACAAAAATATTTAAATTCAAGGGCTCGCTCGTATTTTTGAACGCATCTAAAAATCCTCCCCAAACTCAGACGACCCCGCCTCTAACTAACGAGCGTGCGAAATAGCGAGCGTACATCCCCGAAATGGCTTGAAGGGAACGCACGCACAAGTATAAACCGGAAGTCAGATGTCGATTACCTGCTCCTTTATTCTGCCTACCTCCATCAATCGTATCATGCCAATCAATGTATCAATTTGCTTAATTGTTTGTTTTTTTTCAACACAATGCAAGAAACTTTACTCTTGTCCGTGTTTGTGTTTTCCCGCAGAATACGTACGGCTTAAACATTCGCTTTTATTGCTCAAAAAACATGTTACCCACAATTAAACAATTGTTCTATTGCTTTGGATCCCCGCATATTTCCCGGGGTTCATTTCTTTATTTAAATTTGCTTACGCATGTCACTGCATCAAGCCTATCATAACTCTCCAGAGATTTCTGGCCCTGTCGAACACATGACTCATACACTAACCAATAGAATTGCTCCTGTTAATTTCCCAAATACATTAGCCAATCAGAAATTTTTTGGCCACTTTATCAAAAATGATTTTTAAGAAAAACAACATTGCTATCATGAGAGCCTCCGCATTCACCAGGCGCGAGCTGCTGGTGCTAACGGAGGTGATGGATAGGCGTATCACCAGCCAGCCGCCACCCATCACCAACCGGCAGAAGCGTTCTGCATATGCAGAGGCACGGCCCGCCTGCGCTCCTTCGGCTCACGCCACAACATCGGCCAGCTGGAGCGCAGGTGGTCGGACCTGCAACGGCGAACGCCCCGCTTGCTGGTATGCTTTCGCATGCAGATCTCAGAAAGTAAGTTTTATGTATTGTGGTTTTCATGTTTGTCTTTGTGGCCCAAACTGTGTGTGCATGTTTTCATGTCTGTCCTATTTCTTCATTCTACTCATATCTGCATGGCCATGTTTTCCCTCTATTTCATAATTATTCATTCTACTCATATTTGCATGGCCATGTTTTCCCTCTATTTCATATTTATTCATTCTCCTCATATTTGCATGTTTTTTGTTGGTGGGGGGTGATTTTAAATTGTTTTTTGGCCAGGATTTGTGCTGAAACTAACCACAATTTGTTTTACATCTTTTAGGGGGACAGCCAAGACTACGCCGTCACCGTCCGGCCAGACGGCGGTCACGCCCACTCTCCCCAACCCCCAGCCAACACTCCACCCCCAATAATTCCCCTATTCCCCACTCCTCCCCAGCCTTCCAAGACCCTCTCCTGGAAATGTCGGGCCTCCTTCCCCTCCGTCCCACTTCCCCCTCTCCTCCAACCACCCCTCTTCCAATTACCCCCTCCCCAGAGTCCGTAATAACCCCGCCCCGATCTTTGGGGAATGGAGGCTCCTCCGAGGAGGACGATGGTGGGACTTCCGGAGCTGCCGTTTTGTCTACCGGTATGTTTTTCTTTAGGCTTTTTTTTAACCACAAACTGTTTGTATGTAATCATGTGTCGTTCCTTTATTCGTGGTTTTTGGGTAGACTTTTGGTGATTTAGCAGATTGCCTTTACCTGTTCCTGCTGATTTCAACATACACATATCCCACCTGTGGGAATTTATACATAGGCCTTGTAATTTTTGCAGCCCCCATTTCAGTGTTTTTTTTTTTGTTTTTATTTGGAGTGATTTCGTTGTGTTTTTGAAATTTTAATGTGGTTTCCCTATTGTTGTATTAATCCACACACTTTTCTCACCCACAGAGGAACAGAGGCGTCGGCAAGAAGTCCAAGACTGTGTGGCCCAGATGCGCCAACATATAATTGGGGTGCTCGTGGCCCTTGACCGTCTGTCTGGCATCCTTCGTCAGTAGTTTTATTTTTGGATTTTCTTTTTCAAAATAAATTGTTATTTTCGAACATACGTTCTGGCTCATTCGTTTTTTCAAAACCAAAGATTGTTTACCCTGACATAAGTAGACTGTTCCGGCAAGGATTTCCATTTTTTTAAAGTAAGATTGTGTTTTGTATTTGTATGTAAAACAGCCACAAGAAACACATAACAGTCACAATGTCATTTCCCTTTTTGGGTGTAGTGTCAATTAGATATTTCTACATTTTACAGGTTCCTAGTTGGTGTGCAAGCTGCTTAGGCCAATCTTACAAAGCCAAATGATTGTACAGGCTTCCTTTTGGTGTGGGTTTGGAACCTGAAAACATATTACATTTTAGCTCAACTGGCGTCAGTACTGGATTACCCCTTAGTCAAATGTAACGTGTGTGAACCTGGTTACACTTGCTGGTAACGTCCAAAAAAAGGAAGAACATTTCACTCTACAAACATTTATTCACAACATAACTGATAAATCAAAGTGGTCACTCACAAAAAAAACACACAGTGATAATTTCAAATACAACACATACCAAACAAAAACAAACCAAAAACAACAAATCAAGAACTGGTTGACGAAGGACCATGCCAACATGATTCCACAAACATGGCGTAGCGATATGGGTTCCAGAATATATTCCCAAAATGTCCAGATCCAGGTTTGGTAAGGGTAGCAGGAAGTAGTGAGCGTTGGAGTGCCAAAGATTATGTGAACAAACAGATGATGGTGCAAAAAACAACAAACCCAAACACAAAAAACAACAAACACAAACAGATGATGGTGCAAACAAACCCAAACACATTAGGTATAAACACTGTTGTTTTGTTAAAACTTACCTAAAAAATCTGGCCACCACATCATCACGTATGGCCCCCCCACATACTGACCACCTCCGACCAACCTCGGGGGGGCCATCCTCAGGTAAGGCATCCTTTGGCTGCATTGGGACACCACTCCTTATGGCGATGTTGTGAAATATCCCACACAGGACCACAATTTTCGACACCATATCCGGCAAATACATGAGCTCGCCACCAGAGCGGTGGAGGCATCGGAATCGGCCTTTTAAAAGGCCGATACAACGCTCCACCACTTGCCTGGTGGCTGTAAGTGCGGAATTATACGCACTTTGTGGGCCTGGTGTGGGAGCCAAATAAGGAGTGAGCAGCCAGGACATGCAAGGATATCCACTGTCTCCTGTGAAAAAGAATAGACAACATCAGGAACACTGTGTATCAAGCTTAACATTGTTATGTACTAAAGGTCTCCACTTACCCAGAAGCCACGCATCACCAGCTTGTAGGTTGTTTAATTTGTGCCATATCCCTGATTGCCGGATGACGAAGGAGTCATGTGCACTTCCTGGTAATTTTGCATTCAGGGACAGGATCTGGAGGGAGGCATCACATACCACCATTACATTCAGGGAGTGATAGTGTTTCCTGTTTCGAAATATGGCCTCCAGCCGTGCTGGAGGCTGAAGTGGTATGTGAGTACCATCCACAACCCCTATGATGTGTGGGAAGCCAGCTATTTGGTAAAAATTGGCCTTGGCCACACTAAGGGCACCCATATCCAAAGGCATTTGAATAAAATGATGGAGGTGCTTGAAAAGTGCCTCCATCACTGCCCTCAGGATCCGGGAAAAGGAGGATTGGGAGATGCCCGCCACTATTCCCACCGTTGTTTGAAACGATCCTGAGGCACAGAAATGTAACACCGCCATAAATTGCGTAAGTGGTGGTATTGCTGTTGGACTGTCAATTTGCCGCTCAAGATCACTTTCTATTAATGAGAGAGTGTCTATGATGATTTTGGGAGGTAGACGGTAGCGTCTTAAAACCTCATCATCGGGCATTCCAAAAAGGGTGACACGTGTTCGAAATATCTGGGGCCTTGCATGCCTACGATGCCTACGCCTGGGACGAGATTGAGGTTGGTCGGCTTCCGGGAGCATGGCCAGAACAATCCGCCCCAGATCTACCTGAAATTCAAAGATTTCAATGTAAGGCTTTTGACCCACCCCAAAAGTAAATGAAATCAACTTAGCTTGATGATACCATCCATTGCTGCTTACATGCCGGGGTATTGTCATGATACGTCCAAACTGAAATTAATCACAAAAATTATTTGACAAATTTCACTCTGTGCATTTTTGTTTAGAAATTTTGTGCTAGACCAAACTTAAAATATGCGAAACACACATTTGGCAAAACAGCAAAACGACATTGCACACAGTACATCAAAATGGGTTGAAATGTTTGCACAAAAAGCGAAAGGGCAACCTCAAAAAACTTAAAATTATTAATAAGCATTTTAAAATGCACTAATCAGTTTGCAAATACAAGTCACAATAGTAAGTAGTAAAAATGCGCTAATTAGTTCGCAAATACAAGTCACAATAGTAAGTAGTAAAAATGCGCTAATTAGTTCGCAAATACAAGTCACAATAGTAAGTAGTAAAAATGCGCTAATTAGTTTGCAAATACAAGATAAAAAATGGACTTACCAAGAGCAAATATATAAGAGTCCAAATCAAAAGGTCTTTTGGTCCCAAATTAATCAAAAACTAAAATAGATGAAATTATGGATCCAAAATTAAAAAAAAAAAAAAACACAATGAAACAACAATTGATCAAAAGTTAGACTTCACAAAACTTACCAAATCAAGAAACGAGGTAAAAAAAATATAAACCAACAAAGAGAACGGAAAATAAAAACGCAAATCTACCAAACAAAATAATCTACAACCGCCAACTCCTTTATACGCAATCAATAAACTCCAGCCAAGATAACCTCCAACAATCCAAAAACGCCACCTCGACTCGAGACACACCAAGCCATAAATAGTGTTTAGTTTCCTGCACAAATTAAGGAGGGATCATAGGAACGCACAATCAATGATGCGGCCGCAAAATAAGGACGCATGTATAAATACGTCACGAAAACACATTTAAATTCTGGTGTATTTCTTGTTTGGACCTCAGACATGGCGACAGACCAGGGAAACAATGCCCAAGAGTCAGGCGGTAAGTCTTTCATGCATTTTGTATCAATGATTAATTTGAAACATAAGATTGGCCAAGTTGTGATTTTGTGAAATCTGAATATTTACACAAATAGGTGAGGAGGATGACATGGAAGAGGCTGCTGGGCCCAGTATTCCGGCCAAAGCTGCCAAAAAAAAAAGGCAGCCACATTTCACAAGAAAGGAGATGGAGGTTTTGATACAGAAGTGTGTGGACATCCTGCCACAGGCAGACAGGAATATGAGTCTAAGCCAGAAGGGGAGAATGTGGGAAGAGGTAGCCGTTGCTGTCAATAGGGTGGGTGATTATGTCCGTCTAGCCCGGGATGTCAAACGGCGGTAAGTAAACACTTGCCCCCCCTAAAAACAAACACCATTTTATACCAAAGGATAATGGCTTCCATTTTTTCCCACAGATGGAGCGACTTCAGATATAGCCTAAAGCAAAAACTCGCGGACAGGGCTAGGCATGCAAGGGGGACAGGTGGGGGTCCCACCCCTGTGTCATTGGAGTTGACCGATTTAGAAGAGCTGGCACAGGGGTGTGTGCAGCCTGTGGAGGTGTTTGGCATGTCCAACATGGATACGGACATGCCAGACTTTGCGGCTCCTCATGTTGTCCCTGGTAAATCTTTTGATGTCATCAACTCAGAAATGTTATTGTGCCAATATGTAGATTCTAATGTGAGGCTTTTCTCTTTTTTCCTAACAGAGACACAGGCGGATGAGTCTGCTCCAGAGGGGAGCCTTGGCCGCCGAATTTCTGCTGGCTCGGCAGGGGAGGAACCAGTACATCCGGCTGAGGACCCTGCAGAAGCCAGTCCAGGGCAATCCCCCTCGCAGGCAGTGTCCCTCCTCACAGAACTCAATTTCAAATCGGATTTCCATACGGAGATTCTGCAGAGGATGGACGCCAGTCTGGTACGGGTGGCTGAGGCCCTGGAGCAAAATGCTGCGGCCAACGTGACCATTGGTCAGGCCCTGGTGGAAAATACCAGGGCCAACATCCGCATCGCCAATGCCCTGGAGCAGCTCGTTCGCCAGCACATGGTGGAGCCGACCTCCCTTCCTGCCGGAACATCAGGATCCTCCACCTCGGGCACAACATCAGCCAATCCTCCAAATGTGCCTAGCCCTGTGCCTAGTCCAGAGGCCACAACATCTGCCTCTGGACAGGCCAGCCCGATGACATCCCGGACCCGGTCTGGCGCCCTCCCTCCCCCATCCAAACGGGTGAAAAAACGGTGACAGCAATGGTGACTTTTCCCACAATCCTTCTGTGCTTGGCTCATATTCCTTTCTGGTCAAAACTATGTTTTTATTTTTTTGTTGTATGTTTATGTCAACAGTTATGTTGGGCCAATTTCTTTGATTTTGGAACATATCTTTGGCCAAAAAAGATGTCCCCAATATTTTATTTTTTTTGTTTGAGCAATAAATTGAAACACAAATTCTGACATTGGATTGTGAAATTATTGTACAAATGGGTTACATTTAATCCTGGACCAAAAGGCAAAAACTGGCCCAAAATAAATAAATAAATAAATAAAAAAAATGGGCTCTTTAAGGAACGTTTAAAAATTCATATAACGAGGCAAATTCAAGAGGCACAAATAAATGGTGCGAAAATTAAAACATGATGACATTATTGTTACAATAGGCCCTAACCACCAAATTGAGGGCAAAATAAACCCCCACAAATGTACGCAAATTGATTGTGTCATCCTGACATTAGCAGCTCTGAGTTCCACCTGCGTACGGTTTTGTGCTATCCCAAAAAACTGATTTCAAAACACATACCAAGCCGGTTCTCAATCCAACACTAATTGCTTTTCTGCCCTCCCGCGATTAATCGCAACAACATCGTGGAGTCCCGGGACGGAGGAGAAGGCCATCGCCAATGTGGTCGAGTAATCCAGACCCTAAGCTGTGCGAGCATTTTGAAGTGAAAGAGGATGTTCCAGTGACGTATGAGTCGGTCCGAACACATTTTACGCTCGCATCTGCTAATGTATGTACGCCCCAAAAACGCCTCGCCACGCCTGCGTTTTTCCATCTCCACCCCCGTCAACACCCAAAAACGCCCTGTTCTGTCAATCACATTTGACATGTCACTTCCTGTACGCTATTTTAGGAACGAGTCAAAAAAAGCTCGCAATCTGCCGTACGCACATGCGCAGTGTAACACCGACGCATGCGCGGTTAGTCAACATCGGAACGCAACAAGCGTACTGCTGTTAACGAGCGGCTCTGAATGAGGGCCAAAGGCAGTAATTCTAAACACTATGCCACTGTGCTATTACACAAATATATTGAATATATTTGTTTTTATGCAGGTTTTTGAATATATGAGTATTCAAATTAGAACACTTATCATACAGTACCTGGCGCAGCATATCTGTATATCTATGCTGTATAAATCCACACATACAAAGCTGTGGGGGTTGCTTATAATATGTCGACAGTCATAATGTCGACATTCATCATGTTGTTATGAGAATGTCGACATGGCTATAATGTGCCATTGACCACGTCAACATTCATCATGTAGACACTGAGGAAATGTTGACATGTTAGAATGTTGACATATCGTCCTTGGTGGCCCAGCAGTGACTTACCTGCTCTGGGCAGCTCCAGCGTGGCATCCGGGTCCCATCACTTCTAGGTCAGGCCCCTGATCCTCCAGTGTTCCAGTAAGCATTCCCTAACCCTAATCAACCCCCAAACCCTCCACCCCCTGTAGCTAAATCCTAACCACCACCTAGTGACTAAAGGCCCGTACACACTACACAATGTATAGTGTGTACCAACCTCATAAGCAACGGGACCCGGCAGGGTGCCGGCATCGGCAAGTTCGTACACACTTGGAGATGCCGGCAGTGTCAAAGCGCCGGCAGGGAAAATGCTGCATTTAGTAGCATGGCCCTTGTTAACGATGTCGTCCTTTGGACCTGCATGCAGCAGCGACGAGCGATTTTGCTGACGGGCAGGAGCATGCATCGTTAGCGACATAGAGGGTACACACTAGACCATATGCCTGATATGTTGTCTGATCCAGCCCGATCGGACGACATATGGTCTAGTGTGTACTCGGCATAACCCTAACGCTCCTGTCTGCATCCTATAACTAATGTTGACATTCTGAGAATGTTGACAGTTGCTTGTTGACATTTTAACAGTGTTGACATCATATCTGTCAACATTGTGTTGGCAACAATATGAATGTAGATATTTTAAATGTCAACCTAATGACTACATTCCAGCTGTGGGTATGAAGATATGCTGGCTGCGCCAAGCACTATAGGACTAGCTCTTCATTAATGACAGTACATTTCAGTGGACAATTACTGCGCTTCAGTTTAGTGTTCAAATATTTTGGTTCTGAAGCTTTGTATTAAGGAGGAATGTGTGAAAATGTATTTTTCCAACTAGCTTCCCACTGCCCTAAGCTAATACACTTCTAGCACCAACACCATCTCTTTTCTACATTTGTATTCAGCAACCTATAAACTTTAGTGGCCCTGGCTGCAATAAGACTGCAACAGTCAGTGCAAACTACCACTTTGAGACAGACTGGGAGTCTTCAGCTCCCACAGGAGCAACCATCATGACCATAGGTCGCAATGGTGATCGCAGCCTATGACGTCGGTGGCAATGCTGGAATCGCAAATGCAGAAAGGAGGTGTCTTCTGACACCTCCTTCTGCATCGGAGATGGACGGATTTGCACAGCCGCTTGTGTGCAGCTCTGCAAATCCATCCATCTCTGAATCAGGCCATTAATCCAAAACAAATGTCTCATATAAGAGATATATAAATTTAATGACTCACAACCTCATGCGGCCACATATGAGTTTAGCTGTTCAGTCCATCCGTATGGAAGATCTGTGTTCTTACTGTTGTGTGTGGATAATTGAAAAATAGGTGGCCATAATGTGAATAATCTTTCCACACTATTCTAATGTAGGGCGGAATGTAACAGGGTGCGAGGTAATGTGCAAGTACAAAGTCGCCTCATCTCGCTGAGAATGTAATGCAAGTTTTTACTAAATAGAGTGCGAGTTGGAGGGCACGCGTGAGTAATAAATGCGAGTAAATGGGATATTTTCTTGGGGAAAACTTGCAACTTGTAATGCAAGTTTAATTATAAGTTGGGAGTTTTACAGAAGCCTTCATGGATCTGTGAGATCCATGAAAGCTTCTGTGTGTAAAAAGCAGTGAAAGTGTTAAATTAAAAAATTTACGTTCCCCCCCCCCTTCCAAAAAAAAAAAAAAGAAGCACAACCAGAACCAGGCTGTGTGAGTCAGTCCTGGTTGTGAAAATAAAGCTAAAACAAAGACGTAGGGGTCCCCCGTATTTTCATCAACCAGCACCAGGCTCTGTGAGCTGGTCCTGGTTGTGGAAATACGGGGGACAAAATAAGTAGAGGTCCCCTGTATTATCCACAACCAGCATTAGGCTCTAACTAGCGGGAGTGTAATGCCACAGCCATGGGACAAGCTTCATGGGGACCCCTGGCCAAAGCAATCAGCACCCCACACCAGTTAGCCGAGGATCCCTGAGGAGGTGGGGACCCCCCCAATAAAGGGGTCCCCCCTTTCCAGGCTACTCCAGGCTGTGGGATGCAGGGGATGATTTTGTAAGAAAATATATAAAATAATATCATCTTTTACAGGAGGACTAGAGGTCCTAGCAAGTCTCCCCCGCATGCTGGTACTTGGAGAACCAGCATGTGAGGCATTAAGGGCCCGCTGGTACCTCTAGTTCACCTGCAAAATAAATAATTAAAAAATGACAAGACGCACACACCGTATGTTGTATATTTTTATTATCCATACACCTACTCATTCACTCACACTACATGTCCCCTTGTCCAGTAGAATCCACGATCGGTACCTGTAAAAACAAAAACCATACTCACCCAGCCCATGGTTCAGGTCCTCTTCTTTCCATGTAGGCATCCTTGGTTTTCTTAAAACAAAAAAAGAGATCGCGGACCCACTGAGAATGGTACTTCTCAAATGCCGCTCTAGCTGCTTCATTTCACACAGAAATGCATTGGCTGAAAGTTCATTGGCTGAGAGAGGCGAGCTTCCACCTCTCAGCCAATGAGCAGTTCCCCCATTGACTTCAATGGTGGGAATGCACTTCAGTAACTTCACGGTTCTCACCATTGAAGTCAATAGGGGAAGCGCTCATTGGCTGAGAGGAGAAGGACGGTAATTGTATGAAAATAAGTATCAACATCATATGACAGGCGATTATAGAATGATTTAGCTGAGGGTATATTTACTAAAGCATGAGTTTTTAGAAGTGGAGATGTTGCCCATAGCAGCCAATCAAATTCTAGCTATTATCTTCTAGAAGGAGCTAGTTAAATGTTAAGGTGCTAGTTAGATGTTGCTATGGCAACATCTCCACTTCTAAAAACCCGCACTTAGCAAATATACCCCTAAGTCATATAAGTCGCACACATATATACCAATGTCACAGATCAAATTAACAATGTAGATGCATTTTAGCAAAAAAAGACGCAAAAAAGATGCCCGGCGCTAGCAGAATCTCACGGGACCAGGCACGCCAAGACGGGCTGTTTAATGTGACTGAAGCAAAGACGAGTGAGGACACATCTTCATCTCTAAATTATAACCAAAAAAGAACACGGGCAATGTAATTGTGTTCTTACAGCAAAGGATAATACACAAAAACGTCACCCTGCTGAGTGATCCTCCTGTGGATGGTACGTGATAAGCAGCCCGCCCCAGGCAGTATCCTCTGCGTGGTGCCTGGAAGACGGGCGGGTAGTATAGAGGGAGGAGCAGAGCTTGCCATTCTGGCCCTGATTCAGAGCTGGACGCTCTGACAGAGCGCTCACTCTGAAACAGGGCAGTCCTTCTTAATTTTTAGAGCGACCTCCTGGCCGCTCGTATAGCTGTGGGTGACCACCCACAGCTATAGCGAGTGGCCAGGAAGATGGTCGCAATTGTCAAGACCATCGCGACCATCGGGCTTGCGACGAGACCCTTGTGGTAGGGTCTTGTTGCCGCAAGCCCTGTGGTGCTTTCGGCTCTATCAGAGCCGAGAGCACTCCCACTGACATCACTCGTGATGTCAGTGGGGCCGGCCCCAGATGGTAGGCGTTCCCATGGGAACGCCTCCGCCTGGGCAGCCACACCCTCGGCACGCCCACCAAAGGGGGCGTGCTGTCACTCACCATCGACAGCACGCCCCCTGTGGTACGAGACCCGGAGCAACGGCTTGCCCACCGCTATTCGGGTCTCGCGCATGGGCCAACATCGACCCGCTTGCGAGCGCTCAGCGCTCGCGAGCGGTTCTGAATCAGGCCCTCTGTGTGCTACAGTGTACAGTGAGGTAGGTGTAAACCAGTTTAAAAGTTTGGGCTGTGGTTGTTATTATATCATGTCAGTCTATCATATAAAATATGAAACTATACAAGAGAAAACTGCTGTAAATTCACACACAAAACCTTTACCCCCCCCCCGACCTACCCCCCCTGTTCCAGCCATTCTTACCTGCCCTTTGTCTCCCCCTAGTCCAGCCATCCTTCCCTGTCTCCCTCCTAGTCCAGCCAGCCTTCCCTGTCCTGCCTCCCCCTGTTGCCTTCTATATAATAAATATATAGAAAAGGAAACATTGATTCTAGTATAATACACACGCACACACACATATACACACATATATATATATATATATATGTATTAGGGGTGTGCACCGGCCACTTTTCGTGTTTTGTGTTTTGGATCTGGATCTTTCTTCGTGTTTTGGATCTGGTTTGGTTTTGCCAAAACCACTCTTCCGTGTTTTGGGTTCTGGGTTTTGTGTTTTGGATCTGTATTTTTTTTAAAAAAAGCATAAAAACAGCTAAAATCACAGAATTTGTGGGTTTTTCTGCTCCTATGCTATTATTAACCTCAATAACCTTAATTTCCAGTCTATTCTGAACACCTTACAATAGTTTTTTTTATGTCCAAAAGGTTGCACCGAGGTAGCTGGATGACTATGCTAAGCAACACGAGTGGGCAGCACAAACACGTGGCCCATCTAGGAGTGACACTGCAGTGGCAGACAGGATGGCAGTTTGAAAAACTAGGCCCCAAACAGTACATAATGCAAAGAAAAAAAGAGGTGCAAGATGGAATTGTCCTTGGGCCCTCCCACCCACCCTTATGTTGTATAAACAGGACATGCACACTTTAGCAAACCAATAATTTCAGCGCCAGGGTCTGCCACACGACTGTGGCTGAAATGATTGGTTCGTTTGGGCCCCCACAAAACAAGCTGGCAATTAATCTGTCCCTGCACAAACTGGCTATACGGAGGCAAGATGTCGTCCTCATCCTCCTCATCCACCGATTCCTCACCCTCTTCAGTGTTGTGTACATCCTCATCCTCACAGAGTATTAATTCGTCCCCGCTGGAATCCACCACCACAGGTCCCTCTGTACGTTCTGGAGGCTGGTCTCCCTGGAAGAGTTGATAATTCATTTTTATGAACATCATCTTCTCCACATTTTGTGGAAGCAACCTCCTACGCTTTTCGCTGACAAGGTTCCCGGCTGCACTAAACACTCTTTCGGAGTACACACTGGAGGGGGGGGGCAACTCAGGTAAAATAGAGCCAGTTTGTACAGGGGCCTCCAATTTGCCTCTTTTTCCTGCCAGTACAGGTACGACTTTGTGACATGCCTACTTGGATGCTGCCACCGATGTAATCCTGTAACAGACAGACGCACACTTGTCGCTGCTGCTTTGAGGAAGCAGGTGCGGCTACAGTCCACACGATTCACAAAGACAGAAAAAAAAAGAATTTTTTCTTTTTTGTGGAGCGCACTTTGAGGGTTACACCACCCTTTAACAGACAGACGCACGCTTGTCGCTGCTGCTTTGAGGATGCAGGTGCGGCTACTGCGCATACATTTCACACACAAACACAGAAAAAAAGAAATTTATTTTATTTTGGTTGGAGTGCACTTTGGGGGTTACACCACCCTTTAAAAGACAGATGCACGCTTGTCGCTGCTGCTTTGAGGATGCAGGTGTGGCTACAGCCCACACAATTCACAAAGATAGAAAAAAAAAGAAGAATTTTTTATTTTTTGTGGAGCGCACTTTGAGGGTTACACCACCCTTTAACAGACAGACGCACGCTTGTTGCTGGTGCTTTGAGGATGCAGGTGCAGCTACTGCACATACATTTCACACACAAACACAGAAAAAAAGAATATAATTTTATTTTGGTTGGAGCGCACTTTGGGGGTTACACCACCCTTTAACAGACAGATGCACACTTGTCGCTGCTGCTTTGAGGATGCAGGTGCGGCTACAGCCCACACAATTCACAAAGACAGAAAAAAAAAGAAGAATTTTTAATTTTTTGTGGAGTGCACTTTGAGGGTTACACCACCCTTTAAACAGACAGACGCACGCTTGTCGCTGCTGCTTTGAGGATGCAGGTGCGGCTACAGCCCACACAATTCACAAAGACAGAAAAAAAAGGAAGAATTTTTTATGGAGCGCACTTTGAGGGTTACACCACCCTTTAAACAGACAGATGCACGCTTGTCGCTGCTGCTTTGAGGATGCAGGTGCGGCTACAGCCCACACAATTCACAAAGACAGAAAAAAAAAGAAGAGTTTTTTATTTTTTGTGGAGCGCACTTTGAGGGTTACACCACCCTTTAACGGACAAGCCAGCCGACCCTTTACTTATGACACAGGCGCACGCTTGGCGCTGCTGCTTTGAGGATGCAGGTGTGGCTACTGCGAATACATTACACAAACACAGAAAATAATTCCTCCACCATTCTGTCAGTGGTGACAGTATCATATGCAGTGACAGTAGACATGTCAGAAATTGTTGGCACGTCCTTCAGTCCGGACCAGATGTCCAAACCGGCCCTTGACTTATGACAAAGGTGCACGCTTGGCGCTGCTGCTGTGTTGATGCACGTGCGGCTACTGCGCATACATTTCGCACACAAACACAGAAAAAAAAGAATTGTTTATTTTTTGTGAAGTGCACTTTGGGGGTTACACCACCCGTTAACAAACTTATGGGACACAGGCGCATGCTTGGCACTGCTCCTTTGTTGATGCACGTGCAGCCACAGTGTACACAATTCACAAACACAGAAAATAATTTTTTATTTTGTTTGGAGTGCACATTGGGGGTTACAGCACCCTTTAACGGTCAAGCCAGCCGGCTCTTTACGTATGACACAGGCGCACGCTTGGCGCTACTTTGTTGATAACCGTGCGGCCACAGTGCACACAATTCACAAACACAGAAAAGATTTTTTAATTTTGTTTCGAGTGCACTATGAGGGTTACAGCACCCTTTAACGGTCAAGCCAGCCGGCCCTTTACTTATGACACAGGCACACGCTTGGCGCTAGTTTGTTGATGCACGAGCGGCTACTGCGCACACAATTCACAAACACAGAAAAAATATTTTTTTTTTTGCACTTGGGGGGAGCACCCCTGATGGACAGAGCACCCCTTGGACAACACTAGAGCACCCCTTTAGGACTGGGATACTGCACAGGACTTTGGAGTGGACACACCCCATGGACAACTGACTGCACAACACAGCCCAGCCAGCCCCTATGGACTTTGGAGGAGTGGACACAGCCCCTATGGACAACAGCAGCACAGCACAACACAGCCAGCCCCTATGGACTTTGGAGGAGTGGACACAGCCCCTATGGACAACAGCAGCACAGCACAACACAGCCAGCCCCTATGGACTTTGGAGGAGTGGATACAGCCCCTATGGACAACAGCAGCACAGCACAACACTACACTACACAGCCCAGCCAGCCCTAACTCCCACCTTCCCTCTTCACTGTCCACAGCCGAGTGAGAAAATGGCGCCGACACGGGTACCTTATATAGAATCCAAAACCCGGAGATCCGGAAGGCGGGATGATGACGTTTTGCCTCGATTTCAGATCCGAGTCAGGTGGGAAAAGTCGAGCCTGACTCGGATCGGCCTCGGATCGGGGGGTTCAGATTTCTGAAATCCGAACCCGCTCACTCCTAATATATATATGTGTATATATATATATATATATATATATATATATATGTATATATCCAGATTACCGGCACTCAGAAAAGGTGAGCTCTGCATAGCTTGCCTATGTGCTCCCCCTGGGGTACAAGACCCCCTCCACACAAACCAAAATGGAAACAAGCGGCACTCCAGGAATAGGTAAGCAAAGAAATAGCCGGTGTTTACTGCAACGTTTCGGGGTCACATCTCCGTCATCAGGTGTGTCCTGATGACAGGGATGTGACCCCGAAATGTTACAGTAAAGCACCGGCTATTTCTTTGCCTTCCTAGTCCTGGAGTGCCACCTGTTTCTATTTTGATTTATAGGGGATCCCCTTGATGAATTCCCAGGACAAAACACGTTGGGAGCAGGGCCATCTCTTCCATTGGGCTTGTTGGGCAGTTGCCCAAGGGCCCAAAGCTTGTAGGGGCCCGCCAACCTGCCCCCCTGCAGCCGCGGCCAGTTGGTAAATTTGTGGTATTTTTATAAGCCGGCTGCCGGTGCACTGTATTCTGATCTAGCCTTCCCATAACCCCCCCCCCCCCGTGACGAGTACTCACCTCAGTCCCAGTTTCACTTCATCCGCCGGCTTCAGATCAGTCAGACAGAGTTTCTCTGCATGTGTGGGGCGTCTGATGTGCATGCAGAAGGGTTTAATTTTATTGACCATTTACATTTTTTCCCCGTGAATGGGTGGGTAAGGGCCCCAGTGCATTGCTTTGTCCAGGGCCCACACTGCTGTTAAGACAACCCTGGTTGGGAGTGTTTGTCTCTTGCCTCATGAACTCTGGAAACAAAACTTCTTTTCATACACTCAGATAAGCTGCTATATTTTTTATTCTTTTTTAATACATTTTTGGCATTTTACTTATTGCCTCTGGATTATATTTCTATGTTCCTAATTGTTCTTAAATGTACTCTTAAAAAGCTTGTATCTATATTAAGGCTTTTATCTGTACACCCCTTTTTTATTACTGTTTCTGAATAAATTGTGTATTTTTTATATATATTTATTTGCACTTTTTCACCTTTGTGATTTATCCATACACCATTTGAGATATAATGTTATGTTGAGTGTTATAATTTGAGGATGAACCTAAAAAACTTTTCCCATTGTCTTTTGATACTTCTACCAGTATTATACTATTCACCTAGAGCTGACGCTTTGACATTATAGGCTTAGCTGCTACAATCTAACACTATATACACTATAGGGCAGATTCAATTAGCCACGGGATTTACTGCGCGAACAATATATATAAAAGCTGGAACCACAAAACATACATCGAAAACGCAAGACCGGCATAAAATACATTGAAAAAGCCAGATCAAAATAAAATAAATACATTAAAATAGCATGCAAGGTCATAGAGGGCTGGTTGGACTGGGGAAGGGGGGGGGGCAGGACAGGGAAGGCTGGCTGGACTAGGAGGGAGACAGGGAAGGATGGCTGGACTAGGGGGGAGGCAAAGGGCAGGTTAGAATGGCTGGAACAGGGGGGGAGGTCAGGGACGGCTGGCTGAACTAGGGGGGTGGGAGGGAAGCAAAGATAATAAAAATTTAACATGCACAAAAAGGTTATATTTACTAATGTGCGGGTTTTTAGAAGTGGAGGTGTTGCCTATGGAAACCAGATTCTAGCTATTATCTTCTAGAAAGTGCTAAATAAATGTTAAGTAGAATGTGATTGGTTGCTATAGGCAACACATCACTTCTAGCAACCCGCACTTTAGTAAATATACCCCAAAGAATCAATTTATTGTGCAGTGGGTGGAAAAAAAGGGGATATTTCAATCAACAAAAATTATAATGGACAAATCTTTAAAACCTAGGACTGTATGAGTAGCTTGGCTGTATCTCTACTATGGTAACTTCTGCTGATTCTTCTCCAGAGGTTGATATTAGTGACACTAGTTAATAAAACTCCCTGAAGAGCAGCTCACTCAGCACATACTTCCCCTTAGTACCATTTTTGTAGTGATACATTAATTTAGTGCAGAACTTTGACATGAATGGGTTCAATACAGTTTTCACCTTGTTATCCACCATGAAGGAAATGATCATTACAGAATAAAAAAGCATTTACTGTCAATGCAAAATCAGGAAAGTTCATTTGCAGACCATAGACCTGCTTCTGTTCGGCGACGGTTACCATATGATAATACGTGTCTGTGCCAATCTATTATATGCCAATTATTTATTCATATTCATGCGTAAGGCTGCGGCGCCCACTGCAGCTGCATTAGTCATCATTAGCATCATACTGGGTGTAAAAGATCTGCACCCACCCCATGCTGAGTGCAAAAGATCTGTCTGAAAAATGCATCCCATCTCTGTATGCATGCTCCAAACACGCCCAAGACACTCCCATAACACTACCACAAGATGGATCTGTTCCATGCTGTCTGCACAAGCTCCCAGTTGCCTCCTAGAAATGCCTATTTCATACAAAGAAAGATCCATCAATGGGTGGGTCTATCACTCTGCACCTGCGATCTCTGCCCGTGTGTATATGCAATGCATGTGTTTGGGGAAATATGGAAATCATGGCACCTAATAACGGTGAAGCTCCGCTTGTATTCCTCATTTCCTCTACTGACTGTCCACCGCACCCCATGTTTCCATTATTGTCTTTCTTATGTAATGCAGGTATGAACAGAGCTTGTCCCCACCATGCTCCCCTGTACACCACACAGTAGCATTGAAGAGGTTATTGAATAATTTTGTTACAAATGCACACAGCCCAATTAGGATCATTTTCTCTAGACCATCCAAGGCAAAGAGGCAAACAATGTTCCAGTACCAGCATAAAGGTTTCCTAAAGCAGGGAGATGTCTGTATGATCTATTATCTGCCAGACCCTGCTGTGAATACCCAGTCTTGCGCAACAGTAGCAAGATCATTCAGTAAAACTACTGTGTGTGATGTTTGTGTGAGTTACAATTTAGTTCATACTTGCCTGTTGTCCCAGAATGTCTGGGGGACTCCCACATTTTTGGGAAGTCTCACAGACTCCCAAAAGAGTTAGTCACCCTACCATATCCTGCACACATACTAGTCAAATGGGGTGACCGGGGATGTGATGATGCAGTGTACTAGGGGTTTACACAGTGGAGTAGACAGATGGGGAAAATGCTCCCCCTAAAATATAAATAGTCCTTGGTGGCACCTCCAGGAGGCAAGCATGGTGGATTGGGGTACCATGCTGCTGGGGTGCTCTGTCTGCCATTTACTGCATGGCAATCTTGTGGAGCCCGGTGTTCGGCGCTCTACCCCACTGTGCACAGAACGTGGCGCTTTGCTCCTCCCTCCTCTACTATGTGCTGCACGTCAGATGGGACGATGTAACGAACTACACCATACTGCTAAATGCAGCATGGATGGCACATTGCGCCATTGGACAGAGCATCATGCAGTGAGTATGGATGGCTCAATGTATCTTTCTATTGCATTGTCCCGTCGCTAAGTACACACTTCATGTAGTGTGTACCCATTGTCGGACTGGGTCATTAAAGGCCCACCAGAGAAATGCAGAGGCAGGGGCCCGCCAAAGGGGTGTGACCAACCATTAGGTAAGTGTGATCATTAACGGGAGGGCACGACCGTCCCACAAAGAAAACAGCATAATATTATGCATTTAGTCTAACACATGTTATCTGTGCCCCCTTTAGTCTAATAATAATAATCAGTTGCATTATTAGAATAATAATAATAATAGCAATAATAATACAAATAATAATCGGTGCCGCCTTTAGTTTAATGATAATAAGGTGTAAAGTGGCATTGGGACAGGTGGGAAAAGTGGCAGAGGGACAACCGTAGAAGCCGGGCAGAGGGACAGACGAGGAAGGCGGGCAGAGGGACAGACGAGGAAGGCGGGCAGAGGGACAGACGAGGAAGGCGGGCAGAGGGACAGCCGAGGAAGTTGGCAGAGGGACAGCCGAGGAAGGCTGGAAGAGGGACAGCCGAGGAAGGCGGGCAGAGGAACAGCTGAGGAAGTTGGCAGAGGGACAGCCGGAGTAGGTGGGCAGAGGGACAGCCAGGGTAGGCGGGCAGAAGGCAGCTGGGGAAGGCTGGCAGAGGGACAACTGAGGAAGTTGGCAGAGGGACAGCCTGGGAAGGGAACAAAAGAACAGCCAGGGAGAGGGGCAAAGGGACAGCTAGGGAAGATGAGCAGTGGGACAGCTGGTGAAGGGACAGAATATACACACTGTGACTGTCCTTAGGGCCTAGAGACACACTGTGCCTGACCTTAGGGGTTTACAGTGCATGCACATTAAAGGTCTGACCAATGGAAGTGGTAGGAGAAGCTAGAGATGGGTCATATGGAGAGGAAAGAAGTACACCTGGTCTGGGGACCCCTCAGAGAGATGAGATTTAATCCCTCCAACTACCACCCCTCATTCTGACGCTGATGAATGGACCCACTGCTGGCGGTGCTGATGATAGTAGTGTAGGGGTCAGAGTAGTGCAGGGATCATATTTGTGTAGGGGTCAGAAGAGTGTGGGTAACAGACATGTGCAGGGATCAGTGGGGTGTAGAGATCAGAGCCTCAATTGATACCTGGATACTGGGTCCACAGTCTGACATTAACACCAGGCTGTGTGTTGATAGGTACACATTAGATGATGGCCACATGGAATTAAAAGCCCAGGTTTAATATGGGCACAGAATAAGCTCTTATGTTGGGTGGTGGGATAAGCACATGTTCATAATTAAAGCTACATTAGTCAGTCTGTCTGCATGTACAGTATATTAGTAATATTCACTTACCAGTCCCAGTTGCTGTCCCACCAATCAGTAATCAGGAACCAGTATATTGGATGCATCTCGCAGCATAGAGAAGCGCAGGAGCAGCTCCCTGGCCAAAATAGCACTATGGAGCTGCCACCTGTCGGGTGCTGGCTGCTGCCGGCGCTCAGGAGGGGAGGGGGGCCCGCTGCTGCCGGCACTCAGGACAGGTGGGGGGCCTACTGCTGCCAGTGCTCAGGATGGGTGGGGGGGCCCGCTGCTTCCGGTGCCCAGGATGGGTGGGGGCCCGCTGCCAGCCCTCAGGATGGGGAGGGCTGCTCTCGATGTAACATCATGTTTAGGGGGATGTGCATGGCCCACTGCTTAGAAAGGGAGGGCGCTATTGCAGGCGCTTAGATGGGGGCCAAATATATTGGAGGCATCCCGCAGCAGATAACGAGTGCTGGCTGCTATCAGCACTCAGGAGGGGAGAGGTGTCCGCTGCTGCCGGTGCTCAGGAGGGGAGAGGGGTCCGCTGCTGCCAGCGCTCAGGAGGGGAGAAGGGTCCGCTGCTGCCAGCGCTCAGGAGGGGAGGTGGTGCCCGCTGCTTCAGGTGTGCAGGAGGGGACCCGCTGCTGTTCAGGAGGGGTTGGGGAGCCTGCTGTTGCTGGTGCTTATACGGGGGAGAGGGCACACTGGAACTGAGGATGGGGGCTTCGTGTAACTTTGTGCAAAGTTTGTGCTGCCTGTAACCCTCTGATGCATGGCCCGCCCCCATGTTAAAGTGGGTGGAGCTTCAAAGCAGGAAGGCCCACCGGGGAATTACCTGAATCCCCGGCGGCCCAGTCCAAGCATGTGTGTACCTAGCCTTACTCTCATCACGGGCAGAGTGAGCCACAGAAGGAGTGCTGTGACGTATCCATGTATTATCCTATGCTGTGAGGAAAAAGGTAAATTGCCCATGTTCTCTTTTGGTTACAATGTAGAGACAAGGACAAAAAACTTTGAATTCTTGTCCCCCATATAGTAAAGGTTTCCCAAATGGTCAGTAAACTAAGAGAATGACATTTCATGCACTGTGTTGGAATTAAATGCTTAGAGATGTAATAAACTACCTTCTTTATTCCATCAAAGAGAGAGTTTGTCTGCCACTCATTATTGCTTCTACTTGTACACCGCTACCCTTGTTGTATCTGCCACCCTTGTACTTTGTTGCATGTGCATGGACTCCTGTCTGTGTAATTAGATAGGATAAGAGTAAATTGGCAAACCCTTATGTAATACAGGGATGGGTACCATGGAGATAAGCACCTACACCAATCAACACATGCCAAGGGGCCTGTCACGCTCAGGCTATGCTGACCCTCTGCCGAGGTATTGGAAGACGTGGATCCAGGTTGGGAAAGGAGCAGGAGGCGAGGGGCCTGTATAAATAACTGCCTCATCCACTAGTACCGGTTGTTGGCTAAACCTGACCAAAGGCGCAGAGTCTAATTTACTGGGAGGGTGTTCACCAGTGACCCCTGCAAGCGGGATTTGGGCTTAAACTGCACCCAGCAAGCAGGTCGCAGCCCTTTGGTCAGGTATCCAGCACAAGTGGGAAATGGAAGAACACTACCACAGGAAAATCAAAGGAAAAAGATATTGGAAGTTTGTACTGGAGTGATGTTTTGAGTACACACTCTGTTGATCCAGTCGAAAGGCTGACACAGGAGAATGGTACTAGTACATTGTACATGGATGACGTACTAAGTACATACGCTGTGGCTTCAGACGCAGAAATGGCACAGGAGAATGGTATGATGAGATAGTACTTGGATAACGTACCATGTACACACATTGTGGCTTCAGACGCAGAACTGGCACAGGAGATGACTCTAGAAGATTGTACGCAGAAGATGTACTGAGTAAACACTAGGCGCAACTCACTAGAAGCAACGGAGCTTGGGACCTGGAACACTGCAACAGCAAGTCTTCACTGGTAGTAACGACCTTGTACAGGCAACTTCCTGTTGTCCAGAGCCTGGTTAAATACCCTAAGGTAGCAGTCAATTGGAGGAAAGTGTTAGCTGACAGCAACCAATGCTACCATTGGTTAAATGGCTAATCAGGATATAGATTGTCATGGCTGCATCCATGATGGTAAACGCAGGAACCACATCATTTAGATGCAGTTATATAGTATATCTATATAACAATTGTGTAAGGTCTGTGCCGTCTTCAACATGCACATACCCTGATAGCATTCACTGCTAGGAAGACAGGACAGAACTTAGCCTAGCAGGATTCAGGAGAGGAGCGGAACATGCCACTGTAGAACAAGGTATGAGGGCAGGATAAAGGCATGAGGAGGGGGCGCCAAGAATGTGTGCACCTGTGGCAGTATTTATGAGTACACCAACCGGTAAGCAAGTGAACATGTAAGCACTGGTGTAGCTTGGGGAGAAGGTGTTGGGGGGGAAGGGTGCAGTGGTTAAATGGGACTGGAAATTCTCAGAGGTCAACCATTTTTGCATTTGCTCCCCCTCATAACCTGGCTTCTCCACTGTGTAAATGAACTAGCACAGCAGCAAAGTGTCCCTGGAATATATTGTAAAATGTTAGCGACTATGCTCATCTTTTTGCATTAGTTAATATTTGTAAATCTTTCAGATGGTAATGGTAGGTAGGGACTTGTGAATCAGTTAAATAACAAAAGGGGCATTAAATTATTTTTAATATGATGTTGGATCTCACCACAATCTTCTATTATGGTACACAATCATTGCTAATTTTCCTGCAAACCTCTATGGGTGCCAGGAAAAACTATCAAATATACCGGTGGCAAAGTTCATTCACCTGACTGTTTTGGAGGTATTTTGCTGTCAACTTGCAGAACTGAGTTCCCCCTAGTCTGCTCCATCTCTGCACGCCGGGATGCCGACTACATCCCATATAGATAACAGTTTTGAAGTTTGAATTCTTTGATTCTAGCACTATCTCTACAGTATATAATAATGCTCTATGATCTGTTCTGAGACGGACATGCAATGTGGGAGCCCAACAGCCATGACAAACGGATATGACAGATCATAGCAGATTACACATGCTCAGTAACAGCAGTCCAGAGATGGAGCAGACTAGGGGGAACTCAGTTCTGCAAGTTGACAGCAAAATACCTCCAGAACAGTCAGGTGAAGGAACTTTGACACCGGTATATTTGATAATTTTTCCTTGCACCCCATAGAAGTTCGCAGATCGGTCCTGCACGCCGGCGTGCACCCCATAGAGGTCCGACAGATCGGGATCCTATACAGTACCAGTGAGAGAGGCTACAAACAAATAGCATTAATATGAAGAAAATGTTTTAGTAACATGGTAAATATTGCCACCAAGGTTGACTTTTGGTTCAATTGGAAAATGCTTTGTGGGTAGTGTTTATTAATATACCAGGGATTCACTTTCTGAAAGAACCAATCTACTGTACTATATAATACTAAAAAGCAGAGTATTCCCTTTTAGTCTGTCTCATTAATTATCTCACTTCCTTACACATATTTTTAGTTCCCTCTGTTTCCCTGTCATCATAGTAAATGTTTGATATGTGGATTGTAAATTAAAATAGTTGGTAAATGAATATTCCAGCTAATCCTGTGTTTCATAGATGACTGCCTGTATGTCCAGCCAGCAAAAATGCGCTGATAGCTCTCACCTCTACGTGGTACTAGGTTAGGCTTCATCACTTCTTCCATAACTTCTGAGAGGTCAAAAACTAATGCATACAATGATTAAACAGGTATCTTGAAATAGTAATATAGACTACACAGAATTCTCAGTAATTCAATGAGTGTAGTTTTCCTTACATTCATGCCTTTCTCTTACAATGGAAATATTCACTCATATGTACAGTATGAATTGTTACTGACGTAGCTAGACAGAAATTACATAATAAGATTTAGTAAGACAGTTATATGCTCTAGAACGGGGGCATAACTAGAACTTTGGAGGTCTCAGCTACATTTTAATGTGGGTCCATAAGGTTTCTATGGATGGACACCTTAGCCTTGCCCTCCTTGCACTTAATGGTTAGCTGTCTCATTTTCCTTGGAGTGTAAACCACCGGCATCTTCTTACCTGTGAAGCTGCCGGCTGCTGTTCTTCCATGTTGGTAATGGGCAAGAGGTGTGGCACTTGGATATGATGTCACAGAACAGTGCTTCACTCCAAGAATAGAAGATACCATCCCATTTCCAATCCACATAGGAAAATGGGTTGTTAGAAAACTATATTGCCACAGCAGTTGTTTCACAAGGTTTTTATGGGTTGTTAAAGAATAATCCATTACCTATCTCAGGCATAAGGACGATGTAAGGGGCCCCACATACTGGTTGTTACATGACACCAATCAAACAGCAATATGACTAGCAAAATAATTAAAATTTTGTATAAAGGAAGAGATAAGATATGTATATATGAACAAAAAAGCTGTATCGATAGCAAAAGCCAGATCCATTATAAATACACTGGAAAAGTCCCACACTTGAATTGCACAAAAAACAGTATCCACAGAAAAAGCCGGATTCCCTAGTGGTTTATTTACAAAGCGTCTGGTTGTAAAACACATCGCTTCTGATCGCGTTTATGCCCGATATTTAAAAGAGCACAGCTTTTACTTGCAAGACATGGCTAGTAAAAGCATTGCCCTTTTAAATATTGGGAATAAACACAATCAGAAGCGCCGTGTTGCTTTGTAAATAAACTAGGGGTGTGCACCGGCCACTTTTCGTGTTTTGTGTTTTGGTTTTGGATCTGGATCTTTCTTCGTGTTTTGGATCTGGATTGGTTTTGCCAAAACCACCCTTCCGTGTTTTGGGTTCTGGGTTTTGTGTTTTGGATCTGTATTTTTTTTTAAAAAAGCATAAAAACAGCTAAAATCACAGAATTTGTAGGTTTTTCTGCTCCTATGCTATTATTAACCTCAATAACCTTAATTTCCACTCATTTCCAGTCTATTCTGAACACCTCACACCTCACAATAGTGTTTTTATGTCCAAAAGGTTGCACCGAGGTAGCTGGATGACTATGCTAAGCGACACGAGTGGGCGGCACAAACACGTGACCCATCTAGGCGTGAAACTGCAGTGGCAGACAGGATGGCAGTTTGAAAAACTAGGCCCCAAACTGTACATAATGCAAAGAAAAAAAAGAGGTGCAAGATGGAATTGTCCTTGGGCCCTCCCACCCACCCTTATGTTGTATAAACAGGACATGCACACTTTAACAAACCAATCATTTCAGCGCCAGGGTCTGCCACACAACTGTGGCTGAAATGATTGGTTCGTTTGGGCCCCCACAAAACAAGCTGGCAATTAATGTGTCCCTGCACAAACTGGCTCTATGGAGGCAAGATGTCATCCTCATCCTCCTCATCCACCGATTCCTCACCCTCTTCAGTGTGTACATCCTCATCCTCACAAAGTATTAACTCGTCCCCACTTGAATCCACCACCACAGGTCCCTCTGTACCTTCTGGAGGCTGGTCTCCCTGGAAGAGCTGATAATTCATTTTGATGAACATCATCTTCTCCACATTCTGTGGAAGCAACCTCCTACGCCTTTCGCTGACAAGGTTCCCGGCTGCACTAAACACTCTTTCGGAGTACACACTGGAGGGGGGGCAACTCAGGTAAAATAGAGCCAGTTTGTACAGGGGCCTCCAAATTGCCTCTTTTTCCTGCCAGTACAGGTATGGACTGTCTGCCATGCCTACTTGGATGCTGTCACCGATGTAATCCTCCACCATTCTGTCAATGGTGACAGTATCATATGCAGTGACAGTAGACATGTCAGAAATTGTTGCCAGGTCCTTCAGTCCGGACCAGATGTCCAAACTTGGTCCTGCCTGCCCTGCATCACCGCCAGCGGGTTGCTTAGGATACCTAAGTTTTTTCCTGGCAGCCCCAGTTGCAGGAGAAAATGAAGAAGGAGCCGTTGACGTGTCACGTTCCGCTTCAGCTGACAGTGTGTTCACCAGCAGGTCTTTGCACCTCTGCAGGCTTGTGTCGGCCGGAAAGAGAGACACCACATAGGCTTTAAACCTAGGATCGAGCACGGTGGCCAAAACGTAGTGGTCTGATTTCAACAGATTGACCACCCTGGAATCCTGGCAAAGCGAATGAAGGGCTTCATCCACAAGTCCCACATGCCGAGCGGAATCGCTCCGTCTTAGCTCCTCCTTCACTTTCTCCAGCTGCTTCTGCAAAAGCCTGATGAGGGGAATGACCTGACTCAAGCTGGCAGTGTCTGAACTGACTTCACGTGTGGCAAGTTCGAAGGGCTGGAGAACCTTGCACAACACGGAAATCATTCTCCACTGCGCTTGAGTCAGGTGCATACCCCCTCCTTTGCCTATGTCATAGGTGGATGTATAGGCTTGTATGGCCTTTTGCTGCTCCTCCATCCTCTGAAGCATATAGAGGGTTGAGTTCCACCGCGTCACAACCTCTTGCTTCAGGTGATGGCGGGGCAGGTTCAAGAGTGTTTGCTGGCGCTCCAGTCTTCGGCACGCAGTCGCTGAATGGCGAAAGTGGCCAGAAATTTTTCGGGCCACCCAAAGCGTCTCCTGCACGCCCCTGTCGCTTTTCAGAAAATTCTGCACCACCAAGTTTATTGTGTGAGCAAAACATGGGACGTGCTGGAATTTGCCCAGATGTAATGCCCGCACAATATTGGTGGCGTTGTCAGATATCACAAATCCCCAGGAGAGTCTAAGTGGGGTAAGCCACTGGGCGATGATTTCCCTCAGTTTCTCTAAGAGGTTGTCGGCGGTGTGCCTCTTACTGAAACCGGTGATACACAGCGTAGCCTGCCTTGTAATGAGCTGGCATTTCTGAGATGCTGCGACTGGTGACGCTGCTGCTGTTGCTGCGTAAGGTGATACATCTACCCAGTGGGCTGTCACAGTCATATAGTCCTTAGTCTGCCCTGTTCCACTTGTCCACATGTCCGTGGTTAAGTGGACATTGTGTACAACGGCATTTTTCAGGACACTGAGGACACTTTTTCTGACGTTTCTGTACAGTCTCGGTATCGCCTGCCTAGTGAAGTGGAATCTAGACGGGATTTGGAACCGGGGACACACTACCTCCATCAATTGTCTAAATCCCACTGCACTAATGGCGGATACCGGACGCACGTCTAACACCAACATAGCAGTCAAGGCCTCAGTTATACGTTTTGCTTCAGGATGACTGCTGTCGTACTTCATCCTCCTCGCTAAGGACTGTTGGAGGGTCAATTGTTTAGTAAAAGTAGTGGTGTTCCTACTTCCTCTCTGGGATGATGAACGACTCCCAGCAGCAGCAACAGCAGCAGCGGCAGCAGTAGGCGTAGCAATGCAGGATCCTCCAGAGGAATCCCGGATAGGAGAGTCAGTCATGCCAGTGACATGGCCTGCAGGACTACTTCCGATCCTGACTAAGGAGGAAATTGACGAGGAAGGAGTTGACGGTGTGGTTTGCAGGCGCTTGGATACAACAGGACAACGGGATTTAGGTGTCCCTGGACTGCTTACGGTCTTAGCCAAAGTTTCTGAACTTGACAGTAACTTTTTATGAACGCGCTGCAGGTGCCGTATAAGGGAGGATGTTCCTAGGTGGTTGACGTCCCTACCCCTACTTATTTCACCTTTACATATGGTACATATGGCAAGACAGTTGTTGTCCGGATTTGGATAGAAATATTGCCAGACCAAAGAGGTGGAATGTTTGGTCTTCTGCCCAGGCATGACCGTGATGGGCTTTTTCATCCCACGGACAACAACTGTCTCCCCCGGAGCCTGATTTAAACAAACCACATCACCATCAGAATCCTCCTCGCCAACTTCCTCCTCAGCGCCAGCTACACCAGTATCCTCATCCTGTTGTACTGCAACAGTGACATCTTCAATTTGCATATCAGCAAGTGGACTGTGGGTGCTCCTTTCAGCACTTGCAGGGGGCGTGCAAATGGTGGAAAGAGCCACCTCTTCCCGTCCAGTGCTGGGAAGGTCAGGCATCACAACCACCACCACACTTGGACTCTCCTTGGGGATTTGTGATATCTTCTTAGAAAGCACAGTTCTTCGCTGTGCTTTTGCCAGCTTAACTCTTTTGATTTTTTTAGTGGGAGGAGGGCTTCCATCGTCATGTGAAGCTGAACCACTAGTCATGAACATACTAGGGATCGACCTTAGCCGTTCCTTGCCACTCCGTGTCGTAAATGGCATATTGGCAAGTTTACGTTTCTCTTCAGCTGATTTAAATGTCTTTTTCAAGGTCATTTTCCTGAACTTTGCCATTTGGGATTGTATGTGCCCTCTACTATGACATTGGGCATCGGCCTTGGCAGACGACGTTGATGGCATGTTATCGTCTATGTCATGACTAGTGGCAGCAGCTTCAGCACTAGGAGGAAGTGGTTCTTGATCTTTCTCTATTTTATTTTTATCGGAGAAAGTTTGGTCCTCCATTTATGTTATATCGATTTGATATATACGTGCGGCTAAACACAGAAAATAATTTTTTTTTTGGTTTGGACTGGAGTGTACTTTGTGGGTTACAGCACCCTTTAACGGTCAAGCCAGCCGGCCCTTTACTTATGACACAGGCGCACGCTTGGCACTACTTTGTTGATGCACGTGCGGCTACTGCGCACACAATTCACAAACACAGAAAATAATTTTTTTTTGGTTTGGACTGGAGTGTACTTTCGGGGGTTACAGCACCCTTTAACGGTCAAGCCAGCCGGCCCTTTACTTATGACACAGGCGCACGCTTGGCACTACTTTGTTGATGCACGTGCGGCTACTGCGCACACAATTCACAAACACAGAAAATAATTTTTTTTTGGTTTGGACTGGAGTGTACTTTCGGGGGTTACAGCACCCTTAACGGTCAAGCCAGCCGGCCCTTTACTTATGACACAGGCGCACGCTTGGCACTACTTTGTTGATGCACGTGCGGCTACTGCGCACACAATTCACAAACACAGAAAATAATTTTTTTTTGGTTTGGACTGGAGTGTACTTTCGGGGGTTACAGCACCCTTTAACGGTCAAGCCAGCCGGCCCTTTACTTATGACACAGGCGCACGCTTGGCACTACTTTGTTGATGCACGTGCGGCTACTGCGCACACAATTCACAAACACAGAAAATAATTTTTTTTTGGTTTGGACTGGAGTGTACTTTCGGGGGTTACAGCACCCTTTAACGGTCAAGCCAGCCGGCCCTTTACTTATGACACAGGCGCACGCTTGGCACTACTTTGTTGATGCACGTGCGGCTACTGCGCACACAATTCACAAACACAGAAAATAATTTTTTTTTGGTTTGGACTGGAGTGTACTTTCGGGGGTTACAGCACCCTTTAACGGTCAAGCCAGCCGGCCCTTTACTTATGACACAGGCGCACGCTTGGCACTACTTTGTTGATGCACGTGCGGCTACTGCGCACACAATTCACAAACACAGAAAATAATTTTTTTTTTGGTTTGGACTGGAGTGTACTTTGGGGGTTACAGCACCCTTTAACGGTCAAGCCAGCCGGCCCTTTACTTATGACACAGGCGCACGCTTGGCACTACTTTGTTGATGCACGTGCGGCTACTGCGCACACAATTCACAAACACAGAAAATAATTTTTTTTTGGTTTGGACTGGAGTGTACTTTCGGGGGTTACAGCACCCTTTAACGGTCAAGCCAGCCGGCCCTTTACTTATGACACAGGCGCACGCTTGGCACTACTTTGTTGATGCACGTGCGGCTACTGCGCACACAATTCACAAACACAGAAAATAATTTTTTTTTTGGTTTGGACTGGAGTGTACTTTGGGGGTTACAGCACCCTTTAACGGTCAAGCCAGCCGGCCCTTTACTTATGACACAGGCGCACGCTTGGCACTACTTTGTTGATGCACGTGCGGCTACTGCGCACACAATTCACAAACACAGAAAATAATTTTTTTTTGGTTTGGACTGGAGTGTACTTTCGGGGGTTACAGCACCCTTTAACGGTCAAGCCAGCCGGCCCTTTACTTATGACACAGGCGCACGCTTGGCACTACTTTGTTGATGCACGTGCGGCTACTGCGCACACAATTCACAAACACAGAAAATAATTTTTTTTTGGTTTGGACTGGAGTGTACTTTCGGGGGTTACAGCACCCTTTAACGGTCAAGCCAGCCGGCCCTTTACTTATGACACAGGCGCACGCTTGGCACTACTTTGTTGATGCACGTGCGGCTACTGCGCACACAATTCACAAACACAGAAAATAATTTTTTTTTTGGTTTGGACTGGAGTGTACTTTCGGGGGTTACAGCACCCTTAACGGTCAAGCCAGCCGGCCCTTTACTTATGACACAGGTGCACGCTTGGCACTACTTTGTTGATGCACGTGCGGCTACTGCGCACACAATTCACAAACACAGAAAATAATTTTTTTTTGGTTTGGACTGGAGTGTACTTTCGGGGGTTACAGCACCCTTTAACGGTCAAGCCAGCCGGCCCTTTACTTATGACACAGGCGCACGCTTGGCACTACTTTGTTGATGCACGTGCGGCTACTGCGCACACAATTCACAAACACAGAAAATAATTTTTTTTTTGGTTTGGACTGGAGTGTACTTTGGGGGTTACAGCACCCTTTAACGGTCAAGCCAGCCGGCCCTTTACTTATGACACAGGCGCACGCTTGGCACTACTTTGTTGATGCACGTGCGGCTACTGCGCACACAATTCACAAACACAGAAAATAATTTTTTTTTGGTTTGGACTGGAGTGTACTTTCGGGGGTTACAGCACCCTTTAACGGTCAAGCCAGCCGGCCCTTTACTTATGACACAGGCGCACGCTTGGCACTACTTTGTTGATGCACGTGCGGCTACTGCGCACACAATTCACAAACACAGAAAATTATTTTTTTTTGGTTTGGACTGGAGTGTACTTTCGGGGGTTACAGCACCCTTTAACGGTCAAGCCAGCCAGCCCTTTACTTATGACACAGGCGCACGCTTGGCACTACTTTGTTGATGCACGTGCGGCTACTGCGCACACAATTCACAAACACAGAAAATAATTTTTTTTTTGGTTTGGACTGGAGTGTACTTTGGGGGTTACAGCACCCTTTAACGGTCAAGCCAGCCGGCCCTTTACTTATGACACAGGCGCACGCTTGGCACTACTTTGTTGATGCACATGCGGCTACTGCGCACACAATTCACAAACACAGAAAATATTTTTTTTTTTGGTTTGGACTGGAGTGTACTTTCGGGGGTTACAGCACCCTTAACGGTCAAGCCAGCCGGCCCTTTACTTATGACACAGGTGCACGCTTGGCGCTACTTTGTTGATGCACGTGCGGCTACTGCGCACACAATTCACAAACACAGAAAATAATTTTTTTTTGGTTTGGACTGGAGTGTACTTTCGGGGGTTACAGCACCCTTTAACGGTCAAGCCAGCCGGCCCTTTACTTATGACACAGGCGCACGCTTGGCACTACTTTGTTGATGCACGTGCGGCTACTGCGCACACAATTCACAAACACAGAAAATAATTTTTTTTTTGGTTTGGACTGGAGTGTACTTTGGGGGTTACAGCACCCTTTAACGGTCAAGCCAGCCGGCCCTTTACTTATGACACAGGTGCACGCTTGGCACTACTTTGTTGATGCACGTGCGGCTACTGCGCACACAATTCACAAACACAGAAAATAATTTTTTTTTTGGTTTGGACTGGAGTGTACTTTCGGGGGTTACAGCACCCTTAACGGTCAAGCCAGCCGGCCCTTTACTTATGACACAGGTGCACGCTTGGCACTACTTTGTTGATGCACGTGCGGCTACTGCGCACACAATTCACAAACACAGAAAATAATTTTTTTTTTGGTTTGGACTGGAGTGTACTTTCGGGGGTTACAGCACCCTTAACGGTCAAGCCAGCCGGCCCTTTACTTATGACACAGGCGCACGCTTGGCACTACTTTGTTGATGCACGTGCGGCTACTGCGCACACAATTCACAAACACAGAAAATAATTTTTTTTTTGGTTTGGACTGGAGTGTACTTTCGGGGGTTACAGCACCCTTAACGGTCAAGCCAGCCGGCCCTTTACTTATGACACAGGCGCACGCTTGGCACTACTTTGTTGATGCACGTGCGGCTACTGCGCACACAATTCACAAACACAGAAAATAATTTTTTTTTGGTTTGGACTGGAGTGTACTTTCGGGGGTTACAGCACCCTTTAACGGTCAAGCCAGCCGGCCCTTTACTTATGACACAGGCGCACGCTTGGCACTACTTTGTTGATGCACGTGCGGCTACTGCGCACACAATTCACAAACACAGAAAATATATTATTTTTTTAGCACTTGGGGGGAGCACCCCTGATGGACAGAGCACCCCCTGGACAACACTACAGCACTCCTTTAGGACTGGGACACTGCACAGGACTTTGGAGTGGACACAGCCCCTATGGAGAACTGACTGCACAACACAGTCCAGCCAGCCCCTATGGACTTTGAAGTAGTGGACACAGCCCCTATTAACAACAGCAGCACAGCACAACACAGCCAGCCCCTATGGACTTTGAAGTAGTGGACAACAGCAGCACTACACTACACTACACTACACTACACAGCCCTAACTCCCACCCTCCCTCTTCACTGTCCACAGCCGAGTGAGAAAATGGCGCCGACGCGGGTACCTTATATAGGATCCAAAACCCGCGAGACTCGGAAGGCGGGATGATGACGTTTTGCCTCGATTTCAGATCCGAGTCAGGCGGGAAAAGTCGAGCCTGACTCGGATCGGACTCGGATCGGGGGGGCTCGGGGGGGTTCGGATTTCAGAAATCCGAACCCGCTCACCCCTAAAATAAACCCCTATATTTGCATTGAAAGTCAAATCCACAATAAATTTGCAAAAAAGCCTATGGGCTAAATTTCGCAACATTTTTTGGAGAGCCATTTAGTAGTATCCACATGCACAAGTGTGGTCTGATTACAGTGCATGTGCAGTAGTGCACCCTGAGGCCCTGATTCAGAGCCGGACGCTCTGACACAGCGCTCGCTCTGAATCAGGGCCGTCCTTCTTAATTTTTAGAGCCGCCTCCTGGCCACTCGAATAGCTGTGGGTGACCACCCACAGCTATAGCGAGCGGCCAGGAAGATGGTCGTGATGGCTTGCGACGAGACCCTTGTTGTAGAGTCTCGTTGCCGCAAGCCCTGGAGTGCTTTCGGCTCTATCAGAGCCGAAAGCACTCCCACTGGCATCACAAGTGAACGCCTCCATCTGGTAAGCCACGCCCCCGGCACGCCCACCAAAGGGGGCGTGCTATCACTCACTATCGACAGCACGCGCCCTTTGGTAAGAGACACGGAGCGACGGCTTGCCCGTCGCTATCCGGGTCTCACTCATGCGCACGACGGAGCCGGCTCCGTTGTGCGCATGCGCACTGGGCCAACATCGACCAGCTTGCGAGCGCTCAGCGCTCGTGAGCGGGTCTGAATCAGGCCCTGAGTGCGAACCAGTATGTAAAGTAATCGCTTATGCCTCCATCAGAGGGAACTGCTCATTTTGGAGCCTGTCCCTGAATGTTATTGGTAAATTCTGGCAACATATACTCTTTTTTACTGCCGCAATATGCGGCGATAAGAAATGATAATTATCAGTGCCAATTCAGAAATATTGGTAAATATTTCCCTAGGTATGCTCTTTTGTTTGTCTCTTTTTGGAAAAATACTGAGTGGCCAGTAATTAATTCCTAAAGGTGGTTTCCCCATTTACAGTTCATTAGAAAACACTGTAATGCTACCCGGCCAGTAATGTTAATTTCACCTGAGTCCAACTGTGCTGCTGAAGTGCCTCCAGCTCCCTCTAGTGGCCACTGCCCTCATTACTCTACCTTCTGAACTCCGAAAACTGCAGCTTTCCACCAGACTGCAATAACAATGATTAATCCCCTTGTTTTAATACTTGTTATAAATTCCATCAGCTGCAATTGCACTTTATTGAGTTTATTTGGGTAAATCTCTGCAAGTTTTGCATATCAAGACACTGCAAGTTTGCTCTCTTTTTTCACACACTTTGTTTTTGTATAGTTGCAAATCTGCTACTGTACATTCTTGTAACAGCAGTTACTATTACCTACCCTCCAACATGACCCGTTCCATTAGGTACAAAACACTCTGCTCCTGGACTTCCCACCTAATGTATGATTGCAGCCACCTGTGTTGAACTAGGTAATTGATGAGACAGGTGTTTCAGCACAGGTGGCTGCAATCATCAATTAAGAGTGAAGTCCAGGAGCAGAGCATTTTGTACCTCATGGAATGGGTCATGTTGGAGGGTCTGCTATTACTGAACCTTTTATAATGTTTCTACTGGGCACAGAACAGAGCAAATAAGGGAGAACAAATATTATTAGAATTCCACACAAACCATTTAAGATCAGATTTTATTTTACCATGTGGAATAAGGAGAATATAGCATGGGATGCTTGTGAAAATCTCGCTTATCAATAATGGCAACCAATATTGTGCTTGCAGTAGTGTCCACTGGTTAAAAGAAAAAACAACTGTCCATTTAAAGGATCAGCATTAAGTGAAACAACATGGACAATTGTATTTTCTTATAATTCAACAGCTCACATTACCATCTAATCCTCCCCTATTTTCCCTCTCTTCTAGTCACCGGGCTTCAAATCAGATACCACTTCTTTAAGGTTTATAGTTGCTGGAATTCCTGTCATTCAGGTGAACTAGTGGACTAGAGACAAGAAACACTGGTAGCAAAGAAAGTTCTGGGTACAAACAGGAGGCCCTGCTCTTCAGAGCTAACATGCTAAGGAGTGAACAAGGGGAGGTGAACTGGGGAGAAAAGAAGGTCGGGAGAAAAGACTGGATATAAGGAAGGAAGGAAGGAAGGATGGAAGGAAGGAAGGAAGGAAGGAAGGAAGGAAGGAAGGAAGGAAGGAAGGAAGGAAGGAAGGAAGGAAGGAAGGAAGGAAGGAAGGAAGGAAGGAAGGAAGGAAGGAAAGTTTTGATGAAATGTTGTGTTTATATAGTGAGTGTTTAAAACTGGTGAGATTGGCAGCAAGTCTGACTTGATAAGGTCTGAGTTCCAAAGAAGGGGGTAGAGTGGGAGAAAGTTTGGAGGTGGGCATGAGCGGAGGTAACAATATGGACTAGAGGCAGCAATCAGAAGAAGAGCAGATGGGAGCGAGTGTGCACAGAAATGAGGTTGAAGATGTAGAAGGGGGCAGTTCTTTGTAAGTGAGGGTCAGGAGTTTGAAATGGATTCTGTTGGGTATGGAGACCTAATGAAGCAGGTTGCAAAGGTGGAGGCCAACACAGGAAGTGCCTGATCTTAGAGTTGTTGCAGAGGTGCAAACAACTAAAGCAAGATAAATTTTTAATGTGCCTGGTGAAGGACAGGGAGGAGTCAAAGATGACGGAGATGTTACCAGAGAAAAGAAAGAGGGGGACAGGGAAGATGATGAGTTCAGTTTTGGACATAAAACACTCTACCATTCACAATGGGATGGCAGAGAGGCATAAGGAGACCCAAGAAAGGACTGAGGGAGTGAGGTTAGATACATTTGTTTCCAAGGAAGGAGGTGTAAAGTAAAAAGAGAAGAAGTCCAAAGTCGGACCATTGGAGAATGCCAAAAGAAAGAGGAAGGGGTGATATTAGAGGTAGAAATAAAGCCAAAAAAGCAAGAGTCAACAAGGTAGCAGGTGAACCATGAGAGGACAAAGTCACAGAGACGATTGGAATGAAGAGTTTGAAAGAGAAGCAATAGATCAACAGTGTTAAAGGCAGTGAGAAGGTCATTGGTGACCTTAGCAAGGATGGCTTCTGTAAGGTGAAGGGACTGAAACCAGACAGAAGTGGGTCAAGAAAGGAGTGGAAAGCAAGAAATGAGGTGGGTTGGACATAAACAATCCTCTTACAGAGTTGGGAGGCAAAAGAGTAGAGAAAGATGGGCTGATTGAAGAGATTGGGAAGATGGGAACAGGGGTTGGGTACGATATCCTAGCAGTGAACATCCCGATGGTTAAAATACAGGCAGCTGAATCCTGATGGTCAAAATCCAATTTTGGTGAGTATTCTAACTCTAACCCACCCCTCCCGCAGTCTAACCATCAACTTTGGCAGCCTAACCGTCCCCTTTAGCAGCCTAACCATAACCGCCCCCTACCACAGTCTAACCCTAATACCGTTGGGATTTGTCTGTATTTCGACCTGTCAGGATTCTGCTGCCGGTATTGTGACGATTGGGATGGTCTCCGCCGGGATCCTGACTACATCCCGGGAGCAGGTATCATGAAAGAGGGTGAGAGGGAATAGAGTCCAGTGGGTAAGTGGAGGATAAAGATGAACAGAGGAGGACATGGAATTCATCCCCATTCGTGGGGAAAGGAAGACAAGGTGAGATGGGATCAAAACAATCATTGCTTTAAGCTTACTGTTTTTTTGTCCTGAAGTAGCACCCCACTAGACACATAATGTGACATACGTATGTGATGATTTAAAATTGGGTTATTCTGCATAAAGAAACTCTGTTTTGGTGCAACCTACTTGCTACTTGTATTATAAAGGAGAGATAATGTAATGGAGGGAAGGGGAGGAGTAGGAGGACGTTTCAGGAATGAGATACTTTGCAGTTTGGAAGTAAAGAAGGTGGCGAAGCAAAGGGCAATAAAGTAGGAGGAGATGGAGGATGGAGGAAAGACTTGCAGGTGGCATAGCAGTGGCGAGAGTTAAAGGACTGGAAGGAAATAGTAAATCTTAGCTTGAGTTAATTAGGAGAGTATGAATTGTAGAAAAAAGTGTGAGAACCAGGTTTGAAGTTGGCTGACTGTAAAAGCCGGGCAGTAGAATCAAGGGCAGAGGAAGGTGTTGTAGAGAGAGACAGCTTTGGCAGGGCAAGAGTAGTTTGTGAAGGGAGAGAGAAGCGGAGAATAAGACCAGTTGAAAAGGTTCAAGGTTGTTCTTGGTGAGAGTGACCTTTGGCGATGTAGGGAATGATGGAGAATAAGACAGGCTAAAGGAGAGAATATGATGGTCAGAGAGAATAAAGGGAGAATTAGTGTCAGAGATTCAAAAGTATACAAGGTCCAGGGTGTAACCACTGGAATAGGAGTTGAAATTGGTGAGAACAAAAGAGAATATTAGAAGAGTTTTGAAGAAGGAGCTTCTAAACAGTTGGCAAACGAAATATTAAAGTCACCTACTTTCAGGGATGGAAGCTCAGAGGAGAGAAAGTGGGACAGTAAGACAGCTAGGAATAGGGAGGTGGGCCACGATAGGTGACTGTTACAGGGAGATTAATTTATTCTGCAAGAAAGATTGAATTGACCTCAAAGGAGGAAAAGGTAAGTGAGGGATGGGGGGTAAAGACATGTGAGGTGCAGGAAGGAGAGAGAGAAACCCCCAAATGAGAGCATAGAGGGAAAGTAGTGTCAGAAGGCGAGAGCTAGGTTTTAGTGATGGCAAAGAGGTTAAGAGAGTTGGAAATTAAATGGCCAATTTGTTGCATGCACACCTGGCATTCCAGAGAGTACAAGAGGAAGGGAAGGAGTGACAAGGGATTGTGGATATGAGGTTGTTTGGGTTGATGGTACACACAGTGGGTTCTGGAGCATGGGTGTAGGAGTGAAAAGGGTAGAGTAGGAAATAGTGGGATTAGGGTGCAGCATGGGGGCATTGAAAGCAAAAAGTGAATGGTACTTATCAAGGGGCTTGGAGATAAGGAGAGCGGGGACTAAAATGGGGGCAAGGTTGGGGAAGGAGAGTGAGAGGCATATGGAGGGAGTGTAGATAGGGCAAGGCATATAGGCAAGGTAGGGAATGACAATAGGGTAAGAGGTATTAGAACAGAGATAGGGTGGGTGGTCAGAGCAAAGTAAGTTCATGGATAGGTTGGCATGGTAAGAAAATATAGAATAATTTGACAGTACAAAATGGCAGAAAAAAAAGGTAACACATCTAGCAAAGCAAATAATGTGAATGTGAAGCATTAAATTAAATAATTGTAGCAGACAGAATAATTACCAATGTTTGTATATAAAATTAATAATTTATAATAATATAATTATTAATATAAATTAATAAAATTAATAGAGGCAGCAAACAGGCTAGGAACAATAGGTGCAATGGTAAGAAGATTAAATAAAACTAGGCTAGACACAAAACAGGCTAACTAAACAATAGATGGGCAGCAAGTTGTGGAGGAAAGAAGAAAGGAGGTAGACAGTAAAGTCACATAAAGTAAGTGAATGGGTGAGGATGATGTAAGGTAAGCCAGAAAATAAGACACTAAATCACAGTTAGGCAATATTAAATTAATTCATAAAGTCAAAAGAGTAAATAGGCACAAGCAATTAAGAGAAAATTAGCAGCAAGTAAATGACATTGCCTGGGCTATCAGGGCAAATCCAGGGACATAGAACAGGGAATAACAGGTCTAGGGGCATGGTGCAAGAGCTTTGTCGAGTAGGAAGGAGTGAGATCAGGGGCTAGGGGAGCCTTGGGTATGGAAAGAGGATACAATCCAAAGGGAATCCATAAGGCTGAAAGAGAAGACGTTAGGTCATGGGTGGTATAGCCAGGATGTAGGGGGAAGGGTAGGGGTGGGATTAAAGGAAAAGACAGCAGGCACAGCCAGGAGGCATCCAGGGAATTATGTACCAGGCCGGGTCACGAGGGTCATTTCAGGGAGGAGATCCAGAGGTCAAGTTGGAGCCTCGTGAAAGCCATAGCCAGGACCCTAAAAAGATGCTATTTTGAGGTAACCAGGTGACATCATGAAGAGCAATGGAGCCATCAGGATTGATTTGTAAATGTGTGAAGGTCACTAAGGGTCATTAAGGAGGAGCATTGGAGACTAGGCCAATGCCTTGGCCAGTAGTAGTGGCAGAAAGCCAGATGGATGTCAGGTCATTGCAGGCAAGATTGTTAGCCTGATGGGTAATTCTTTAGATTAATTCCAAAGATAGTGAGCTGTTCCTGGGCTTCTCTGGCAGACTAAGGGACCCAGAGGTGTTCAAGTCTAAGTCCCAATAGAGAGCTCACCGTAGGATCCTCATGCTTTGTTTGATCCATGAAAGCTATCTGTGGCAGCTTGCATAAGGAGTAGGAGTGAGCTGGGAAGAATACATGGCTCAGAGGTTGAGGAAATGAACTGTGACAAGGTTGGTAAGTTTTGAAAAAGGTGTGTCTTCTGGAGCTCCTAAAGCTTGGGAGACTGACTAGGCAAGAGAGTGGATTCGAGATGAGGGCAGCACAATGGGAAAAGAGGAGGTGACCAGGGTGAAAATGAGAAGTTTGTTAGAGAGAAAGCTGAGAGGGTGGGAGAGAGAGAGGACAAAGATGATGTTGGATATTTGGGAGGTATAGGTGTTTAGGGCTTTATATGTGAGGGTGATTAGTTTGAATTGGATTTTGAGGAGAATTGGGAGCCACTAAAGACGAGAAGCAGCATTATGGATAGATTGAAGTGGGCAAAGGTGAGTGTGAGGGAGGGACTCTGTAAGTTAGGCAACAGATATTGAACTTGGCATGAGATAATAATTATACTTGACATTAGATATGGCTAAGCTTTCTATAATTGGCAGCAGACATTGTTTAGCTTTGTATGTTAAACAACAAGTCTGTCTAAATATATAGCAGCTCTTAACTCTTGAACTTCATCTGTCATGACCTGTTCACAACTTTCTGGTCTCCTCCACTAGCTATTTACTGACTTGCAGCTGTACCAGGAAATTGTGCAGGCATCTGCAGTGAGCTGTGGTTCAACATATCGCAGGTAAGCTCTGTGAGGCAGTAATGGAAACTTGCAAGCAAGATTTACAACATTAGCTGCTGATAACTTTTTTAATACACCTCACCTCCAGTTACAAAAAAAATACAACTGGCATTTGTACAGTGGGTGGTTTGTAGAATGAGATCGGCATAATGAAGCTACCAAGGTAATAACTCCCAACGGAATCAGTATGATTCTAATCCCGACAGCGGCAGCCCGACAGAGGAGGAAATTCCGATCGTCCTTAAGGTAAGTATAACTAACCTAATTCTACCCCCTAACCCTAACCCTCATTTAGGGGTGCCTAACCCTAACCCCCCTCTAAGTGCCTAAACCTAACCCCCCCTTCCCCGCAGCCTAACCATAAGTCTCCCGGGGGGATGCTTAACCCTAACCTCCCCCTGGGGGTGCCTAACCCAAACCTCCCGGTGGGTTGCCTAACCCTAAGTCCCCCCCCGGGAGCCCCTAACCTAAGCCGCCCCCTCTGTGGCTGTCCGCGCCTGGCGCCCCGGCTTAGGTGTCGGGCTCCCGGCGTAGGTCTAATGACAGGCGTCAAGATTTCGACGCCTGTCATTTGTACCTTGCCAGGATTAAGCAGCCGGGAATCAGCGGTCGGCATTGCGACCGCCGGCTTCTCGACTGCTTCCCCTCCCAACTGTCCCAATTTCAGTGCCTCATCGTCTGGCCTATAAACATGTTTGCCCCATGGTGTAAAATTTTGAGGTATGTCTCATTCACCGATGCTCTGCTTGTAATGGCAGCGGTGTACAGGTACTGCTACTGGTGCACACACCAAATAGTAAGTGTTTTGTTTGGAGGGGAGCTTAAGACACAACCTAGCATTTTAATATTGGTAGGCACACCTCTGAGATGTAGCTATTGCTCCACCAGAACATGGCTATGTCATCATAGGTCTGTGGCCATGCCCCCTGCAATGATTCATGGAACTGAAATGTTAGGAAGTATGAGCAATACGGTATGTGCAAAAATGGATGGCAATCAGATGCTGAAATATGGCTGTCAGAGTTATGTGAAATTGAAACTGGTCACTATGTAGAGGGTTCATACATAAATTCTGCCCAATTCTGCCCAAGATCAATTTATTTCCTGTAAATAACATTGCTTTACAAGGGTGATTAAGTGCCTGATTCAGAGGTGCACGCTGTTTGCAATACCGATATTTACGCAGTTGGCTGATGTTGGTAGTACTGCGCATGTGTTAGGATCTACAGTTAAGCAGATCATATTGCTTGGAGTTCCAGCCTCTGTTACTACTGAGACACCACACTAATTACTGCCTTCTGTGTGCACTGTCAGGTGCACTAATTGACTCTCCTGTCTGGACACAGCCCAGGTGCACAGTAGTCTGTCAGTAACGGAGACTTGCTTTGATTGGACTCTGTCTCTGTTAAATTCCAGCAAGCCCAGTACTCCATGCCGGTGATAGAAGTTATTTCGTACTTCCGGTTCCTGTCTCCTGCATGTCAGTCGAGTTCCTGAAACAGTCTAGCTGTGTTTTGTTTGGGCCGTTTATTCCAGCCTGGCGGCTCCACCTGCATCTCATCCACACGTGCTGCTTGTACCATCTGGGTAGCACGCAGCGCTTCTTACCCCAGAAGCATCTGTCATCACCTGGTGACTTGTGTCAACCAGGCAGCACCAGTCGCAGTTTAGCCTTCCAGGTGCGCAATCTAACACACCGTCGCCAGTGTCATCCCGGCGACACTGGTAGTTACTCTGCGTTCCAGGTGCACAACCTAGCACACCATCGCCTGTGTCATCCCGGCGGCACTGGTAGCAGCTCTGCATTCCAGGTGCGCTATTAAGCACACCATCGCCAGTGTCATCCCGGCGGCACTGGTAGCAGCCTCCAGGCCTGCTCCAACAGCCCCAAGGCTGCTCCACATCACCAGTCCCTTGGACACGACTATAAAGGCCACAATCAGCCTCCAGGCCTGCTCCAACAGCCACAAGGCTGCTTCACATCACCAGTCCCTTGGCCACGACTATAAAGGCCACAACCAGCCCTCAAGGCTGCCGCTACAGTACACAGGCTGCATCGCATATTCTACACTTGGCCACAACTAGTTAACTGGCAGCAGTCCTCTGCAACTCTTGTCCGATTAACCACCCGATCCATAACAGCATGCATCCAAGTCACACTGCACATGCATCTCGATGGCTACCATTGGGATACACAGGGCAAATTTAGACGCAAGAGCGCTGGATTTCAGTCGGTGTTCCTGAGAGGTAACAGGGGTGGTTAGCCAGACCCGGGCGCGTCGCTGAGAGCGACTGCATCTTAAAACATAGCAGTACGGACACAGGTTGCCATATTCAGATGGAGAAATTGCACCTGCCATAGGTCAGATGCAAGTTTCAATGTTGCAACTGATTGTGCACCAATGGTGTATCTAACTATGCAACAAGACAAAATAGTGCCACTGCCAGTGGTCGTCTCAGTAGGCTCAGAATCGGTCATGACATTTGCATAAAAACAAAGACGTGGATGTGGCACAAGACGAATGCATGGCTACGGCTGCATGCACTTCAGAATCAAGCCCTAAGAGTTAAGGTGGCTGCTAATATGGTATTGTATTTACTTGCACGTGTCAAAGACTAGAAATATGGGACTGACTTTCACAGAAATATGGCATCATACACTTAGCATCATTTCTAACAAGCAAGAAACGCAAAAGTATGTAGATGTAGCATCTTCTATAACTTGGTAAAATCTTTTTTACTAGTTTGGCTTTGAATTGAATTCTAAAAATCAAATCACAGGTCACAGGTACCTCAAACGTAAAAGTAAATAACACACCTATTATCTCTTCCAAGTAAAATGTTTTATGATTGCATCTTCTATCATTAACACACTTCATGAATATGTAATCTCATATTTGAAGACTTCTCCTTGATACAAATTAAAAACTTGCAAAAACCCTAAATCAAAATTTCCATTGACAAGATATAAAATCAAGCAAAAATTAGCTACATATTTTTAGTGTAACATTAGAGAAAGTCAAAAGTTTAATAAAACCATTATATACTGTAGAAATCATAATCATTCTATAAAAATTGTAAGATACCGATGTCATGAATTAAATTCCTGACCAAGGTGCTATATGTGTGGAGTTTTATATGTTTTTCTCGTGTTTGCAAGGGTTTCATATGAGCAGACCCGACGACAGGGAGGGACACCTGTTCTGGGCCCTGAGGATCAGGGATAGAAAAAACGTGGCCGCAGCACCTATTAATACTTTCTAAACTGCTGTGCTACTGTATACTGGAATCCTTTTTCCCTGTTACAGCAGCAGTCTAGCCGAAGTCCTCCCCATTTTTCCTGGGTATGTATGTTTTTGCATATGCAATTATTGTATATAGAACAAATGTTTAAAAATCCAACAAATATTGTATATTGCAACATTACTTGTATGCATTCTATGTATTTTGTGTATCGTACCATCCTGTATATTCATCCTATGAATCACCCCTTTTAAAGATTTGTACCCCTGATGAAGCCCGTGAGGAGGAAACACGTAGGATGGGGTGCCACTTATAACGTCCATGTTTATGTTCATCCTTGGAATCCAAAAATCAAAGGGATAATCACCAGGCTATCTCTATACCTTCAACGACACCTCTTTTTATACATTTGATGTAAGCAATTGCTTTTTATGCTAATTTTTAACATTTAATCAAGAATAAAATTATTCTGATGTACTAATATTTGGCCATTGGCCGCACAGTTGGGTGATTTATTTGGTGAGAGGGTATGTTCACAGAACCAAATGAACATCTCACACACTGAATAAGAACCTTAGTGGCCACATCAGAAGAATTCTTCAATGCTAATATTTGTCAGCTCAAAGTTTTCAGTGGTATCTCCATTGTGGATTTTTTATTGGTAGTAAACTGTATAAAATCGTATAAAACAATCCATTTGTTACTACCCACTAAGTATTGTGTTGGGATATGTATATGTATATATATATATATATATATATATATATGCATTTCTCTTTCTGTAATAATTGTGTGTGCATGTGTGTGTGTGTGTGTGGACCCGGCATGTGTTTGGAGAGGGGGTCAAGGAGAGTGGGTTGGAGGCCCCAGAGGTATCAGTGTACCAGGCCCCAAGATTTCTGTTGCCGGGCCTGCATATGGGTACTATGGGTTTCTCCCACACTACTAAAACATACAGTACTAGTAGGCTAACAGGATTTTGACAAAATAAATCAACCCTAGTGTATGTGATAGGGAATATAGAATGTAAGCTCAACTGGGGCTGGGACTGATGTGATAGAGACATTCTCTGTAAAGCGCTGCGTAATATATGAGTGCGCTATATAAATATCTGTTAATAAATAAATAATTAATTTCAACACTGTACATGTACCATTAGTTGATATTTGAATGGAAAAAAACTCAGTATTTACTTACTGCCTTGTTCCCAAGAGCTTTTTTTATACTAAGTCGAACTTTGAAGGCTCCTGGTGCTCCTGCAAATTGATGCAAAAATCTGAATATCAGTAATAATGTACTGAATCTAAAATGTTACTTTAGGGTACATATTTTATTACATATATTTGGTCATTTAAAAATAAAAAACAGAAATAAAAGTGCAGACTTGTAAAAGATTATCCACCCCCTTCTGTGTTCAACAAACATAACTGGGATTTACTAATGATATTAGTCCAGTCAGAGCACATGAGATTTAAAAGATTATTTCTATCATGGTACAAATAACACCAATGAACTGTAATCCATAGCAACCAATCAGATATTATCTTCTGTTAGTCTGACTTGTACTAGGCAAACCAAATAGTTTATCTTGTTTGTGACATGTTATTAAATAATCATTTTAATGATGCTGTTAACTTGCTTACAGCTTTAAAAATTAGGTGCTTCCAATCAAAATGAATAAATATGTAATAATAAGGTCACTGCAAAAACAAAATTAAAAAATGAACACTCACACTTGTCATTGAAGTAACCATTAGTGGGTCAGAAGCCAATGAAGGCCCTTTTTAGAGAGCAGGACACAAACACTATATATACTTTCACTAGTGTATAGATTTAGAGCATGTATGCATTTCAATTGGTACATTAGTAATGAAAAATGATCTAATATATTACTATGTTCTGTATTTCTGCTACGTAGCTTTATACTAACATCGCTATATAATTTTATATTAGGCCTTTTGTGCATACGATTATTAAGCTAATACAGCATCTTATAGCATCTTAAAAAGATTAACAATTATCGGTGTACTTGTTCGCCCACGAGTACATCAATTGTGGAATTTTTACCTGGTTTGCAGAACTCTGTATATGCAATGCAGAGCAGAGGGAAAATAAGGAATAGTGCTTTTCCCAGCATCCTCGTAGAGTGAAAATCCCTCAGAAAACGGAACTCTCAGTCACGGAGAAGCAGTCTTAAAAACTATGCGTGGGAAAAGGGCTTAATTATTAATCTGTTGTTTTTGAGCCAAGTGATCTGCAAATGCCATGTTTTTCTAGCCATTTGTCATTTGATATAGACAGTAATTGCACAAAATGATTTGTGTTTCCTGGCCATTGCTTGTTACACCCATGCAGACAAACAATCATTAATTAATACAATTGATTGCACAAAAACTGTGAATGTAAGAACCTACACATATTTGAAAAATAATTGTATGGGTTTATACTTATTATATAATGTACTAGTAAATGGACCCAGCATCTGCAGGGTCACCTCAGCTGCCCCATGCTTTGACGATAGGTGAGTTGAGCATGTGCACACCACTGGTGATCTCATTTTGATCAGCTGAGCGAGATAACCTCATTTTGTTCATGCTCCAATTTTATATAGATTAAGAAACACAATTCTATTATTGCCATGGAGATAACTTGTCTCATAATTACAAACTTTTGGTACCTGGCCTCCAGGAGATCCTGTGATCCAGTCGTTCCGATGCATCAAAATCGAGCGAATCGTAGAGAAATCTTAATACTTTTTCAAAGAAAAGAGAAAAACACAGGCGTAACTAGAGTTGATGGTGCCCAGGGCAAAAAAATGGTGCCCCTTGAATACTGTTATTTATTTCTGGCTGAATTCTCATATTGGTAATCAAATAACTGGAAACACAAATTAAAGAAGTGTGAGGGCAAGGTAAAACATCAATATGACAGAGATGGGTACTACATCCATAAAACTATTCATCTCTATTATTTCCCTTCAAAATAAACTCCTAACTTGTGCTGTTGCTCATCTCTGCAGCAAGCCATTACTTGACTCTTCCCTACAATAACACATACATACTGTGGCAGTATCACCAGAGATGGCACTGGTGAGCAGCTGATTCTGTGTGGGGCAGGACAGATCCGCCCACACAGAGTAGAAAAGCATTGTGGGAACATGCCTAATTGCTGCCTTGTGGAGAGAGCTCAGGTGTGGACTGATAAGGAGGCAGACCAGTCAGGCTGCTGTTGGAAACAGTCTATGTGGGACTGTGGCAGCCAGAGTGCCCAGTGAAGCTGAGCAAGCCATTGGGGGCCAGGATGCCTGTGTCTGGACCTTGCAGGAGGCAAGGGAGGACCATAAATCTCTCAGACTGTGTGACATTGAAGCAGCTGGGCTGCAGGCTGAGGAAGCCAGAACCTACTGTATACTTGGAGGATACAGGGAAGGCACAGAGACTGTGAGAGACTTTATTGGCAGATTAGCTGCACCCTTATAGAGAGGGTTCAAGAAGTGAGTTAGACGCCCTAAATAGGGGCTAGGTTGTTTATTATTTTCTGTTTGTTTGCTGACTTTCCATTCTAGAAAGTAAAGCATCATTTATTTACTCATTAAGCACCTAAACACTGCACCAATTCACCCTCTGCCGAGCTAATTACCCCCGAGATATCACATATGGTGGAGAATGTGGGCATAAAGATTCTACGCAAGAAGATTCTACGCAAGAATACAAATGGAAATATGGATACTTATTGCACTGCATAATTGGACCCTCCTAGAAAGCCAAAAGGAGACTCATGGCACCTACATGGTGAAATGCTCGTCAAGGTGGTGAGTGAAGATAAGTTTGTCGTGAAGTGTTGTTTAAACAAAAAAATTGTCTGCAAGTGTACATTTTTTCCTTGGAAAGGAAGAGAAATAAGTGTTACTCAAGTTGCTGGAGAATTGTTTGCTTATGGGAGAGGCAAAGTTTGCCAGAAACAGAAGTACAGTATTCAAGTGTTTTGCAAAAGTGAAAAGTGTAAGTATATTGTCTGTGAAGAGAAATGTGCACTTCCTCAGCATTGGAAGGGTTAAAAGAAATTGTGTGGTTTATCCTGGTGAATTGCTCATGCTCATTAAGTCAAGGTGTGGTACTGAGGGAGCAGAGGTTCCTATTGAAAGGCTATTGAGACTGTTTGATATATGCTGGTAATTGTAGTGCCACATGAAGAAAAATGTTTTAGCTGTGTTGAAAATACTTTTGAAGGCACAATGGGATACAGTGAAAACAAAAACAAGTTGTTCCTGTGTATTTTGTGCCAAGAATCATGGGAAATAAAAAGGAAAATTCTAAGGGCAGAATTCTTGCTACAAAGTTTCATTCTCAATCTAGAGAGATGGAAAACCCCGGCTGGAGTTTACAGTCTTAATGTAAAGATGTCAGTGTGTATGGTTAGTGTATGGTGCAAGGTCCACTAGGAGAGGACTATGTCAGCATGGAAAAAGTTGACTCTCTGTGTGAAGTTTGGCATGAAACACTATTGCGACCAGATAAGTGACTTGGAGGACAAGTCTACAATAGAGAAGCTTTTGCACGCGCAAATTGAAAAGACATTACAGAGTGAATTGTCGTCTTTGAAAATAGCATTGGTGCAAGAAGAAGAAAAAAGACTTGAAGTACTTAAAAAGACAGACCTCAAATTAGCGGTTATGTCTGAACGCCTTGAGGAGGCTAAAATGTTCCAATGTGTTACAAAGTATGAGAATGACGTGCTCCTAGCAAAGAATGATGTATTAGAGCAAGATATTGTTAAAGTGCAGCAAAAGTGTGTGGTACTTCAGTAGGCAGTAGAAGATTTGAAAGAATGTGTCCAGAGACATCAGAGTGAAGTAGAGCGCACGCAAGGAAAGTGGTGGATCTGACTCTGGTGTTAAAAGAAAAAGACTCTTTAATTGTGTCCACTCAAGTAAAGCTTATAGATTGTGAATTGGAGAAAAATTCTTGGCGGAAAAGTTTTGTGACGTAAAAGAGAGGTATCTCCAGATGCTGCAGACTCGTGCTCAGTGGGAAACTGACCGTGAAGGAAAAGAGATGGAGATGGTCCATCTTAAAGTCAGCTGTAAGGAGCAAGTACAAACTCTCCAATCCAATTTAGCTGCAGCTAGAGAAATTTCAGAATGTCTGACGGAAAGAAATGTATTCCTGGAGGAAAGTCTGCATAAAGCCGCCAAGCAAAGTGAATCTGTGGAGAGAGAGCTTAACCTTGCCCATGGCAGGGGTTGGAAGTTGCAAGAACAAAGTGAGAACCTTGAGAAGTGTCTGCTAAGTACACAGGACCAGTTGCAAAGATTCCAAGTGGAGAGGAATACCAAAGAAATGGAGTTGCAATGTGAGTTAAACATGGCAGAGTCTGAAATAATTGTACAAAAGTTGAGAGTTGCTGAATTTGAAGTCGTGGAGCGCAATCTACTGCAATCCGAGAGCAAGTAGGAAAGTGCTATGGTGGAAATTGCCCATCTGGAAGAGCAGCTGTCTGCGTCTCAGAAAACATTCTACATGGTAGTGGGAAAATTAGAGGAAAATAAGTTAAATAACATTCTGAAGTTGGATTCTGGACCTAAAATGGCGTCCGATGTTTTTGCTGAACCCAGTGTGGCAGAAGTACCTAACCACAAGCAGCAATTGGTTCAAACTGATCCTGAAAAGGCAGCGCGTAGAGTGATATGCTTCCGGTACAGAGTGTCTTGTGTGATGAGCAGCGGACAAACAGTGAATTGCGGGAACTAAGAAAGATGTTCCAGAATGATGTCTTTCAGCAGCAATGTGATCATAGAGATGTCCTCATTAACGATACCGGTGTACAAGAAGGGACAGAAGTATCGGAGTTGGGAAATTCCCTAAAGGTCCGTCTTGGAAAAGTGGATGAGATTCCTTGCAGTGACTTTCAGCTTACAGTAATAGCTGAGGGTGTGAAGTCCTCCCAAAGGGACACAGGTCCAGGTTGCAAAACCATGTCTGAAATTGGTGATAAAGAAATAACTTATACAGATGGTGATCGCATAACCCGTGAGGCAAAGGTATAAGATATACAGAAGTCTACAGGTATGTTGATGGCTTCCAAAGATGAGACTCTGATGTCACTATATGAACACAATGATGTGAATGTGCCCAAGTCATGCATTTTTGCAGTGGGAAACAGAACCTTACAGGCAGTTAATGGTAACAGTCTTGTGAAGAGTAATTCTCGTGTATATGAAGTAATGCCGTCATGCAACCAGGATAAAACTTGCAATACAGCTGAATTTATCTGTGAGGAAGTGGAGTGGTCTCAAATTACAAAGCTTGAAGCAACATGTCCAGCTAAAGTGAATTGGAAAATAAAGACCTCTGTGGAAAGTGAACTTCAACCTGTGCTGGTAGAACATGTGGAAGTTCATTATATTTTCAAGGCTCAAAAATTGGGAGCACAAGAAAATCCAAGAGATCTATGCCTTAGTGAAGTGGCAGATAGCTATCAAAGCCGTGAGGTAAATTATGTGGATCAATGGAGTAAATATTCAAGTATCCTATGTGGACACGGGAGTCCGGAATCTAAGGGTGACAGTGCCAGTACGTTGTCTGTTGACATAAAGCCAAGGTCAAGAATTTGTGATGCTGATGACTCTTGGGCTACTGATAGCTCCTTTTCTTTCAAAGGGCCATCAGTGAAGTATGCCAGTAGCCAATACAGGGCTTTAAGGCTGAAGATTAAAGATGTGACAAGTAGAAGTTGGCCAAAAGATGTGCCTTTAATAGGTTTAAGTGGCAAGAGTAAAGATGAAGTATGTCGCTTTGGAAAAAGTTACTTCAAGTTCTTAGAGCCTGTTGCAGTACCCAAGGGTGAGCCTCAAGTTCTGCATAAAGAAAGCAAGTACCACCATTGGTACCATAAAGTTAGAAAAAAAGTAAGGAGAAAAATTACCTCCGGAACTTGGAGGATGCGACCCCCAGAAATGACCAGAGTCTGGATAATCTTGGATCCGGTGGATGCTTCTGAGAATAATGAAGAGGGACTTCGCAATGAGAATGCCTCGTCCCATGTAGCTGAACCCAGGGGTTTCAAGCTGGGGAGGGGGATATGTGGCAGTATCACCAGAGATGGCACTGGTGAGCAGCTGATTCTGTGTGGGGCAGGACAGATCCACCCACACAGAGTAGAAAAGCATTGTGGGAAGATGCCTAATTGCTGCCTTGTGGAGAGAGCTCAGGTGTGGGCTGATAAGGAGGCAGACCAGTCAGGCTGCTGTTGGAAACAGTGGGATTGTGGCAGCCAGAGAGCTCAGTGAAGCTGAGCAAGCCATTGGGGGGCCAGGAGGCCTATGTCTGGACCTTGCAGGAGGCAAGGGGGGACCATAAATCTCTAAGACTGTGTGACATTGAAGCAGCTGGGCTGCAAGCTGAGGAAGCCAGGACCTACTGTATACCTGGAGGATACAGGGAAGGCACAGAGACTGTGAGAGACTTTATTGGCAGATTAGCTGCACCCTTATAGAGAGGGTTCAAGAAGTGAGTTGGATGCCCAAAATAGGGGCTAGGTTGTTTATTATTTTCTGTTTGTTTCCTGACTTTCCATGCTGGAAAGTAAAGCATCATTTATTTACTTGAAAGCTGTGTGTGTACCCTCATTAAGCACCTAAACACTGCACCAATCCACCCTCTGCCGAGCTAATTACCCCCAAAATATCACAATACATATAAAACTGAAGTTGCATAAACAGTGGGTAAAGTTTTAAAGTATAAGTGAACATTCAGGGGCCTGGGGGATGCCTAGATCCTAAGAATATTTAGAGATTTTGATGTGTGAAAATAATTTTAGATTTTTTTTTTTTTAACACTCATGTCCAGTGCCGCTGCTCATGTCACCAGTTGAGACTCAAATGTTAGGCCATTTAAAAGAAAAAGAGGTATCTGCTTTTATTAGTCTTTCACCAAGTAGTAGGTGACACGGAGGGGGTGTTTGTAGTTAACATTGTTCTGCTGCTTACTATCTGGGACCAGGGAATAAATTATAGATGCACCCAATGATGTTACTACCTTCATGGATGAAACACATTTCCAGGAGTGTGCCAATCAGATGTGATAAGGAGACTGGGCACCATTCTTACATAGGTGTGTCACTCTCAGAAGGCTGCCCAATTAGAGAGAGCAGTAAAAGGCACATAAACCTGACACCGGATTAGGAGGTGCTCCAGGTGAAGCACAGTGCTGCTGTTGCAGTTCTATACTGTAATGCAGCAGCAAGGTTCCCAGAGGTCCTTTCACATGCAATTTAGTTGCAGAGATTTAAAGGAAGAAGAAAACCTTTTTTTTTTCTGAAATCCAGGGTTTTCTTAAATTTCCTGCTGCGCATGTGCACAGCAATGAACCTGGGAGTAATTGTAAACGGGTCTACCATTTCTGGACCTATTTATTGACCTCTTTTGGTCTGCCCCATTTGACATCCTAAACCAGTGTTGGTTAACCTTGACACTCCAGCTGTTATGGAACTACATAACCCAGCATGCACTGCTAGGGTTTTGCTATTAGGGCATGCTAAAACTGTGGCAGGGCATGCTGGGATATATAGTTCCACAACAGCTGGAGTGTCAAGGTTAGCCAACACTGTCCTAAACCAATGATGAACAAGGGAGAGGTCACTGTGTCATGCCACCATGACCAATCGGGAGTCTGACTTACCGTATATACTCGAGTATAAGCCGAGTTTTTCAGCACAAAAAATGTGCTGAAAAAGTCCCCCTCGGCTTATACTCGAGTCAAGTGTAGCGCTGACCGGACGGAGTTCGGTCAGCGCTACACACTGCCAAACACATAGCCGCCGGAGCCGGCAGCTATGTGTTTGCTGTAATCAGCAGCCGCTGAGAGTCTGGCAGACTCTCAGCGGCTGCTGCTGCTCCCACTGCGGGAGCCATCTTCCGGCTCCCGCAGTGGGTGATGGGAGACACGTCGTCATGACGACGTCTCTCCCATGCAAAGCGGCCGGAGGAGCGGACAGCGGCGGGACCAGGAGCGGACAGCGGCGGGACCATGAGCGGGAGTTTCAGGTAAGTGTTTATTTTTTTTTTTATTGCTATCACGTCTCTCTCTACTAGGGGGGGGGACTACAGGGGGCACTACCAGGGGGCGATGACTGCAGGGGGCACTACCAGGGGGCGATGACTACAGGGGGCACTACCAGGGGGCGATGACTACAGGGGGCACTACCAGGGGGCATTATCAGGGGGCGATTACTACAGGGGGCATTAAAGGGGGGAATACCACTGGGGGAACTACCAGGGGGGATTACTACAGGGGGCACTACCAGGGGGGATTACTACAGGGGGCACTAAAAGGCGGGATTACTACTGGGGGTACTACCAGGGGGGGATTACTACTGGGGGCACTACCAGCTGTTGCCATTTCCCACACTAGGCTTATACTCGAGTCAGTAAGTTTTCCCAGTTTTTTGGGGTAAAAGTAGGTACCTCGGCTTATATTCAGGTCGACTTATACTCGAGTATATACGGTAATCTGCAGCCCAGGAGTAATTGTCCCATACAAGCCATGACCCCGTGCCAGCGCTCCCCGTGTCAACACCCAGGGCACTTGCCCTGCTTTCCCTATCCTTGTTACGCCACTAGACATAATGAAGGACCAAGAACAGTCAAAGCTTTTGTATCAGTCACTTTGATGGCATACAAATTTGAGTGTTGAAAATTGTAGCATAAGATTAGGAATATATGAAATGTATCACTTGCAAATAACTCTTTTGAACAAAACTTTAAAGAGGAATTCAATTACCTGCAGGGTTTACTACGTGGCTAATTACCCGGCGCCGCATGAGAAACTGCTATTCAGTAGCATTTTCCTTGCATGGTAAATTAGGGGTTAAGGTTCGGAAACCCACTGATGCCGTGTAAATTGCGGAATCAATGGGTTTTCCAGTGTATTAAACCCCCATTGGTGTCTTTTTGTGTCCTATCTTTTATGCATATTTTAATATGGTTTAATTTGTATGAAAATACTTTATCCTAAACATTTGTATCCAGCAATTAAGTTAATTAACAATTAATGTGCTTCCCCTGTTTAAAGCAAGAACTCTCTCTCTGACCTCACTTGCCTGAAAAAGCAGACAGTGCTGTGTGAAACGCGTTGAAATGGGAGGGAGAAGCGATTTAAACTTTGGATCTTATTTTTCAACTCATTTCTATTTGGCATAATTTTTGTAATTAAAGTCTTTTTACCAGATGTTAAGTTAACTGAACAATCATTTGTGTCATCTTTAAAGTAATTTAATTCCCTACTATTTTCTTATTATATGTATAAATCACCTGGAGAGTGTGCCACATTATTCGGAGGAGCCACAAGGTGGATGCCCATTACATTGGTCAAAGCATTGAGATAGGATCACTGGTAAAGTGGTCTGTGGCAGGTACATTTGTCCCAGATTCCTGTCTTTTGTGTTTTAAACCCCCAGGAGAAAGTCTGCAGTGTAACAGGCTTGAGTTTCGGCTTTTTGAAAAGCCGGTTTGGGACCTGGGGGTTGTGGGTGAGAGGAGAGGGAGGGCTCCACCCACGGCCACTCCAGGTTTTGGTTCTCTTAGCCTGGTAACAGGCTTGATTGGGTTCCCACCTGAGAGTGGCCAATATAAGCCTAGTGTGTTGAGGGCTGATTGTCTCACCTGGGAGAGCAGACAGGGAGTTTGCTCAGAGACACTTGGAAAACCTATCTGTGAGTACTGTGCTGTGCTTTGTTGCTGGCAAGGGCATTAGGCCCTGCCAGGTTCTGGTAGTGAGGGAACTACCTGTGAAGTTAGTGCCCCGACAGGGCTAGGATTTACGTTTATGTTTTCTTTGTGTTATTTCTGACATTGTACTATAAAGACTGGCGCCGAACAGCTTGTACTGGCATCCAGACTGGTGTGCTGCTTCCCTGCTGCTGTGAGAGGGACCCCCTAACCTAACTGTGTCACAGCATGAAATTCACTTAATATAGAGCAGAGTAGGCTGCTAGGCCATTTAGGTTGCAAGGGTGTTTAGTTTCTGAAGTGTTTATTTTTCAAGTGTATTGAGCATTTTAAATCAAAATTAGCGTTATACCAGCGTTAAACCAAAGGAAACCAAATGGAAAGCAAACTACAAGCCAGCAAAAACACACATGGACTACACTCATGCTATACAGTGAGTAAACAAAATCATCAAAACTAACTCCTGCAGTCTGTATAACCTGCACTCTCTACACTGATCTCCCTGCTTTGGACACTGCAAAACCTTTCTCCTCAGATGCAGCTTCTTGCATTGAAATTTCTGTCTCCGAGAAACATCTGAATGCACATAATAAACAATATCATTTGATTTAGATACACATGATTGCCCTGTCTAAATGTACTTCTTACCAGTGTATTATTTACTACTCTTCATTTGACTATTATTTCTCCTACACTATTTACCTACTCTCTTCCACTACCTCACTGCCGTAATACACTGCCTGTCTGCCTCCCCTCTAATTAGCTGCATCCTCTGCTGTGCTTGCCTATTTGCTCACTTGTCATCCTTTACTCTCCCTCAACCCTGTGTCTGCCACCATGCCTCCTCGCCCCTGCCCCATACCAACCATCTCCACTGGCTTACACCTTCCCCTTAGATGTAGCCCACACCCCCTCATGCACAACCCAGACAATCTCATCCACATATCCCCCGTCCCCTCCCTCCCATTTTCCTGTGCCCTCTGGAATACCAGATATGTCTGCAATAAACTGCCCGCTATCCACGACCTCTTTATTTCCCACTCTTTAAATCTTCTCGCTATCACTGAAATCTGGCTCTCCTCCTCTGACACCGCCTCCCCTGCTGCGCTCTCCTATGGGGGCCTCTCCTTCACCCTCTCTGTCAGACCTGACAACCACCAAGGTGGCAGAGTTGGCATCCTCTTATTCCCCAACTGCACCTTTTGCATTATTCCACCTGAGCCCTGCCTTTCTTTCCCCACCTTTGAGGTCCACTCTATCCATCTCTTCTACCCCATTCATCTCCATGTTGCAGTCATCTACCGTCCCCCAGGCTCCCCCACCCAATTCCTTGACAACTTTGCCGCCTGGCTTCCCCTCTTCCTCTGCTGACCTCTCCTCTATAATCCTTGGTGACTTTGACATCACAAATCCTGCATCCACCAATCTTCTTGCCCTCTCCTCCTCCTTTGGACTTTCTAAATGGACCTCCGCTGCTACCCACTGTCTTGGCCACACCTCGTCTTCACCCATCTGTGTGCTCTCTCTGACTTCTCCAACTCTCCCTTCCCCCTCTCTGACCACCATCTACTCTCCTTCACTCTCTCAAGTCCTCCACTACTCCCCTCACCCAAAGCCACCATCACCAGACGCAATCTTGAGACTCTCGACTCTGCTGTCCTGTCTTCCTTACTTGATACTCTCCTTTCTCCTCTATCAACCATGGCCTGCCTAACCAGGTGGCCTCCTTCTACAACATCACCCTCACTTCTGCTCTTGACTCCGTTGCCCCCTCCTCCTCTGTCCCCCCGTCAGTCCAAACCCCAGCCCTGGCTCTCCAAACTGACCCGGTCTCTCCAAAAATACTTGCGCACAGCCGAGCGCCTCTGGAGAAAGTCTCGCTCTCTGACGGACTTCCTTCACATCAAGTTTGTCCTCTCCTCCTACAGCTCTGCCCTTTCCCTCGCCAAGCAATCCTTCTTCCAGTTGCTCATCTCCTATCAGTCCTCTAATCCCCGCCACCTCTTTGGTACTTTCAACAATCTCCTCCACCCCCCACCCTTTCCATCCTCCCTCACTGCATTTGACATTGCCTCCTTCTCTTTCAAAATTGAGGCAATTCGTCACAGTATATCCTCCAATCTCCCTGATGCAACCCCACCTCCCGGCCACCTGATCCTGTGCTCCTTCAGCCCCACCACGGATGATGAGGTCCACTCCCTCATCTTGTCCTCTCCCCCTTCCACCTTGACCCCCTCCCTTCTCACCTTCTACACTCCCTCTCCTCCACCGGCATCTTTCCCTCATCATTCAAACATGCTCTTGTCACACCTCTTGTTAAAAAAAACAACCTCGACCCGTCCTCACCTGCCAATTAATGGCCCATCTCTCGTCTCCCTTTTGCCTCCAAACTACTTGAGCGGCTTGTCTACAGCCGCATCACCAGCTATCTCTCTGACAACTCCATCCTTGATCCTCTCCAATCTGGCTTTCGCCAACGTCACTCCACTGAAACTGCCCTGGTAAAAGTCACCAATGACCTGCTTGCAGCCAAATCCAGGGGCCACTTCTCTCTGCTCATCCTCCTGGACCTCTCTGCAGCCTTCGACACCATGGATCATACTCTCCTCCTCTGCACCCTACAGACCTTTGGCATCTCTAACACCGTCCATGCCTGGTTCACTTCTTACCTCACCAACCCCTCCTTTTCTGTGTCTGCCTCTGGCTCCACCTCCCCCCCTTCCCATTGGTGTCCCGCAGGGGTCTGTCCTGGGCCCACCGCTCCTCTCCCTGTACACTTCTAAACTAGGAGAACTCATCAGCTCCTTTGTTCTCTAATACCACCTCTATTTCGATGACACGCAACTATACCTCTCCTCTCCTGAACTCTCCCCTTCTGTCTTCTCTCAGGTAACCAGTTGCCTCTCCGCCATCTCTTCCTGGATGTCCGAGCGCTCTCTGAAGCTCAACATGGACAAAACCGAACTCATCATCTTTCCCCCTAATAGAGTCTCCACTTCAACCAATCTTGCTATCACTGTTGACAACACAATCATCTCCCCTGTCCCCCAACTTCACTGCTTGGGTGTCACCCTTGACTCCACCCTCTCTTTCACACCCCACATTCAATCTCTGGCTCAATCCTGTCGGTTCCAGCTACGCAACATCGCTTGTATTAGGCCTTTCCTCTCCCAGAATGCTACCAAACTGATTATTCATTAACTAATAATTTCTCGGCTTGACTACTGCAACCGTCCCCTTACTGGCCTCCCACGTTGCCATCTTGCTCCCCTCCAGTCTGTTCTCAATGCTGGAGCTAGACTTATCTTCCTCTCCCGCCATTCCACTTCTGCTGCTCCCCTCTGCCAAAACCTGCACTTGCTCCCATTTCCCTACAGAATCCTCTTCAAACTCCTCACCATCACATACAAGGCCCTCTATAACTCTATGGCTCCCTACATCTCAAACCTCATCTCCTTACATACTCCCTCCCGCTCACTCCTGTCTGCCAATGACTGTTACCTCTCCTCCACCCTGGTTACTTCATCTCATGCTCGTATCCAAGATTTTGCTTGTGCAGCCCCCCTTCTCTGGAATGAGCTCCCTCGCTGGAATACTCTCCCCGACCTTGCAAAGCTTCAAACGTGCACTGAAAACCCACCTGTTCATCAAAGCATACCCTTTCACCACATAACCGTCACCAAGTCTCTGTCCCTCCTGCCTCAGCCATCTCTACCTCGCCTACTTCCTGCACTCAGATCCCCCTCTACACACTCATGCCTCATGTCATCTGTCCGTCTTCCCGCTCCCCTAGATTGTAAGCTCCTAGGAGCAGGGTCCTCCTCCCCACTGTCTCACAGCCTTCTTCTCTAGCACTTCTATGACAACATTCAACTTCCCAGCTGTATTGTGTATGGAGAATTGTGTTGCTAATTGTTACTTGTGCTCTGTTTATAAGTTGGTTACTGTATTGTAATGTAATTCTGTAATTCTTTCCTGTATGTATGGTGCTGTGGACCTCTTGTGGCACCCTATAAATAAAATTTTATAATAATAATCTGTATTCTCTCCTTCACTTACTAAATACTGTATATATACAGAGGTGGATGCAGAGTGAATGGCTCGCCTGTTTTTGCACTGCGCATTTTCCTGAGCTGAGCTTATGCATCTACAGACGATTCACAGTCGTACACATCTCAGTTGCACCTACACTTGTGTCTAAATGGTCTAACTGGATGGTAATAGGGCATTCACACCTAGTATAGAGAGGGCGTGTCAACAGAATTGCGAGTTATACAGAGTTAGTGCAGCTTAATAATAATGATGGCTTTATAAGAGTAGAGAAAGGGGCAGTCTCTTAGGTTCACACCACACAATTCTGCATGCAGACGAATATCCGCATTTAGATCCTGTCACTGCACTATTGTTTTGTAGACTCGTAACAGGACCCTTGGAGATAACTTTGTTGGTAGGAGAGTATATGGAGCTTGTGGCCTTGATTACGTCTTTACGCATAGGTACCAAAGCTACAATAGTACAGTATGTATGGAATATAGTAAATGCACCACTAAGGATATAGTGATATCCAGGGTAGAGACAAAGCACAGATATAGTCTGCAGATGTACTGAATGGATAGCCGAAAAGCATGATGAACACAGTCTTTGATTAGTGCAGGTCTCAGAGAGGTAGGCTAGAGATGATATGAAACAAAGTGATTGTAGTACTTGTGGCAGCCTGTAGATGGTGTAGGAATGTAGACTATAGTATACCACCAGCTGAGCGCCTGACACTGCATACTACATGAAAGTGTACAGAGCCCTATAGGCAGATAAGGGTGCCTGACTGTTGTTTTAGGCACATCCGAGTAGCCAGGCAGCATCCCCTGCCTCCTTCCCAGCCATAGCTATGCATTGGCAAGTTTATAATCACAGTAAAAATGCATATAACCAGAAAGAAAACAAAGTGTAGTAACTACTTCTTTTTCTCTGCTTCATTACTAAGGACAAGACACTAAAGCAAATTGTATATTTCCTTGCGTATTAGGGATATATCATATATGGCACAACTAGGCAGTGTCCATCTTTTGTGGAGTTGCTTTTTCCTTGCTGCACGGGCCGAAGGTGATTGACAGCTCAACTGGGCGGGTGTATGTAAATGCCCGCCCAGTTGTGATGTCAGTCACGATGAATCGGGCAGTCTGTATGCAGAACATATGTTCTGCACAGTCTGCAAATTAGTCCATCTGCAGATATATCGGTCAGTGTGAACCCACTTTTACACTTGTGTTTTTAACCATTTGTTTTACTTGCAAACTTCACATTCGTTATTAGACTTCAATGTACAGTATCTTACTGTATCTAATTCAGCAGGTATAAAATAACTTTCCATAGCTGGCAGTAGCAACTGTGGCAAAAGTTTTAACCTTTAGAGAGAATCCTAAAACAATTATGACTTTTAAAGGTTTTCAGCCTTCATTATGACTACTGTGCCCGGACTCTCTATTGCTATATGGGTAACTAGAGAGCATTTGTAAATGTGACATCACAGCAAAAATCGATTACACATCTTGAAGTTCCACTTCACAACCAGTTAATTAGCAACCAGGAATTTGATGAGTATATTATTCTTTATAGGTGATAAATTAAAATTTTTGGACAGTGTGGTTACATAATACCCATTGTCACCAAATATTAACTAGCAGCTGCAAACTGAACCATTAATGTAACAGGATATAATTATTAATTTTTAAAAAGAAGTCACCATCTAAAACAGTAACGGATTAATAATATTAGTATGTTGAAGGTGTGCTTACACTTTCTCCAGAGCAAGTGAGATTTTCATGGTAATTAATGTATGCTCGCCAAGACAAAGTAGACAATGCAAGAATTCTACTACTGCTGAAAGTATTAAAATAATATTTTCCTCATTTTCAAAGGCACTGCACAGAAACCTGACATCACCAGCTTGGGTGGGGCAGCACTCCCTAAATTCCCAATTTTTTCCTGTGCTACTGAACATCAGAAGATAGGAGGCAGTGTAATGTTTACTTTTTTTTCAGTCAAAGGCCCGTATTCAATTAGGTGCAAAAAGTCAGTTTCTGCGGAAAGTATCGCCAGTGACGTCATTTCGCCAGACGAAAACTTATCCCCATATTCAGTTCCAAAGACTTCTCGCCGGTGCGGGAAGTCAATGCATTGGAATAGGTGAAAAAGATTCGCCTATGAAAGCTGTTGAAAAAAATAGCAGAATTGCGGTTCTGGGGTGCAAACTTGCGGAAACCACCCTGCACCCTTGGGACAGTCGCCCGATGCTATACTGTGTAAAAAAATTTAAAAAAAATACTTAAGAACACCCCAAAAAAGTGCTTTCATTTTGGGTGCGAAAAAAAAACAAAGTTGTGGGACAAACTTAAAAACTAGCAAAATAGACCTGAGGCATACTAGGTCCCCAAGTATGCCCCAGGTGGTTTTAAGAATGCAGGTGTTTGCGGCAGGTGGATTTTTTTTACCTTTTTTAAAACTTCAGTTTAGCAACTTCAAAATATGCTAGCACCCATTTTCATGAACCCCAAATTTGCTGGGACTATTTATTTCTGCAAAAAAAAAAATGCTAAATGCTATTCTTCACCACTGCTGCAAAGATGCTAATTAGCAGCTATTAATAGCATTTAAGTACCCCAAATACCTTCAGCAGACCTATTCAGGGGTATCTATAGTGATCCCCAATGTCAGTGCATCTTTTGGGAGGTGTCAGGCTGATTTCCCCAAATCTGACAGGAATTTTCCCCACGTCCCGTTTTCACCGATTTCTAATTGAATATGGGGATAAGCGGGGACGAGCGCGATTCTTTTTCGCATGGAAAACCAGCAATGTCGGCGAAAAGTCCGTCATGCGAAAAGTACGAGACTTTTTGTGTCTAATTGAATACGGGCCTTAGGGGTATATTTACTAAAGTGAGATTTTGCCCGTAGCAATCAATCAGATTCTAGCTATTATCTTCTAGAAGGTGCAAGTTAAATGTTTAGTAGAATCTGATTGGTTGCTATGGGCAACATCTCCATTTCTAAAAAACTCTCACTTTAGTAAATATACTACTTATAGCTTTTCAGGGAACAAATTCTAGGTTGTCCTTTACTTTCACTTTCTTTATTATTACCTTGGTCCTGTACTCTTAACTGTCATTACTATCAGGTTGTCAGACTATACACCTCTTCATAAACCTATTTCACATGCTTATTTTTATTTATCTTGGAGGTTAAGTCCAGGAGCCAAATGCAGGTTGATGATGTGATTTGTGACATCAGGTCCTGTACAGTGCGGTTAGATGATTTGTGACAGAGGTGGGGGAACATGACGATTTAATTCGCTGTGCAATGCTCCTGCATGCTCACATCACAAGAAAGAGAAGTGGGATCTTGTAAGACTCCCCAAAATTCAGGAAGTATGACCTGCATACACCTCAACATACCTGATCTTTATTTATACAATGCTTTTCTCCTAATAGCACTAATACAGTGGGGTAAATTTACTAAGATTCGAGTTTAGTCGAGAAAACAATCTCAGGTGAGTTTAGGCATGTTTTTCATCTCGGGTGAGTTTGGGAGAGAGTTCTTTAATCTCGCTCGTAAAACTCGGGTGAGATCACAAACTCGAATCTTCTCACCATCGGGCAATTTCTGAAGTAGTTTTCATGAAAAAGATGCAGTTTGCTAATTTACTAAGATTCAAGATTTCAATCTCGGGCGATATTAGAGCAAACTCGCAGAGAAATTGAAGTTTTAAACACTCACCCTCCTAAGCTGTGAGTTTGCCAGAAACATACACAGATCAGTGTGATTTGTGTATGTTTCTGCATGTGTAGTTAAAGTAGTGTTTTTATTCAAAATAAATGATGTAGGGTCCCTCCCCTAAAAGCCATAACCAACCCTGGACTGGTCAGCCAGTCCTGGTTTCAAAAATTACGGGGAACAAAACGAGTAGGGTTCCACCGTAGTTTAGGAACCAGAACCTGGCTGCAGGGCCAATGCTGGTTTTAAATATAGGGGGAAAAATATGCGTAAGGATCCCCCTATATTTAAAACCAGCACCGGACCCAAACCGACCAGGGTGTAATGCCACAGCCAGGAAACCCTATTACCGGGTCTCCATGGCCAAAAATTCTCACCGCAAGCCAGTCATCTCAGGGGAGGTTGGGACCCCCCAAAAAAGGGGTCCCCACTCTCTCGAAACCCCAGGCTTTGTCTGAAGCCCAGGAATCTTCCCCGCACCCCTGGGCTGTATTTTACAGTGGAACTACAGGTGCCAGCATGCCTGCCATTTGGCACTTGTGGAACTACAAGTGCCAGCAGACGGCCGGCACCTGTACCCCCACTGTAAAATAGTTAAAAAGACAGAACACACACACCGTATATAGTAGAGCTTTATTACATACCTACCTACCTCACTCACACATACTTACCTATTGCCAGATGGTCACGTCCACTTGTCCCCGTTTGGAGTACCTGAAAAAAAGATCTTATACTCACCTCCATCTTTGCGCTGGTCTTAGTAGCATCCATGGGTCTTGGCAAAAAACCAAACCGGCACCCGAACCATATACTTACATTAGCGGTGTATGTCTGTGACCACATACACAGCTAACCGGCTCCTGACTGATCAATGTTAACGGTCAGGAGTCGCTAGCCAATCAGCGGACGCTAACTGTAGAGCGCCCGCTTATTGGCTCCAGCTCCTGACTCACTGACCAGTCCACGTGGGAACTGTCAGGAGCCGAAGTGTCACAAGCCGCTGCGTTGTTAGGAGATGCGAATGCCGGGCTATAAATCACTGAACTCCTCCTACATCCTGCCTGTTATTCTTGGACTAACCTGATTGGCTCCTGTGGCTTTTTCTATCTTCTCCGTAGGTTGCTCCGGTCCTGGTGATGGCATTTCACGTGTTTCTGGTGGTTAGTTCCTGTTTACTCGAGTGTCCACTACATCAGCCTGTCTTGTGTTTATCCTGCCGTTTGTATCATCTAGGCGTCACAGGCCATACCTCTGCATTCCGCCACTTGTCATCTAGGCGGCACGGGCCGCACCTCAGCGTCCTATCGCTTGTGTCAACCCGGCGACACAAGGCGCACACCAGCATCACCTGTACGTGCAATCCAGTATCCCTGTGTCATCTAGGCGGCACAAGTCGCACATCAGCGTTCCTGGTACACGCAATCCAGTGTACTGCTACTTGTGTCAACCAGGTGGCACAAGTCGCACTCCAGCATCATCTTGCCAAGTATCATCAGCCCACAAGGCTGTTGCTGGACTTTGTTCTTCATCAGCCCTCAAGGCTGCTACACGGCCCAAAGGCACATACACCGCTAATGTAAGTATATGGTTCGGGTGCCGTTTTTTTTTGCCAAGACCCCTGGATGCTACAGGTACCAGCGCTAGGATGGAGGTGAGTATAAAATCTTTTTGTCAGGTACTCCAAACGGGATCTATGGGGACAAGTGGACGTGACCATCTGCCAATAGGTAAGTATGTAATAAAGCTCTACTATATATGGGGTGAGTGTTCTTTTTTTAAACTATTTTACAGTGGGTTACGGGTGCCGGCCGTCTGCTGGCACTTGTAGTTCCACAAGCGCAAAAGGGCAGGCATGCTGGCACCTGTAGTACCACTGTAAAATACAATAGTTTAATACTATTTTACACTTTATTAACCCCGTGCCCACAACCCAGGGGTGCGGGGAAGAGCCCCGGGCTTTACACCAAGCCTGGGGTTTCAGGAGAGTATCTTTTTTTGGGGGGGTCCCCACCTTCCCTGAGATCCCCGGCTTGGGGTGAGAATGCTTTGGCCATGGAGGCCCGGTAATAGGGTCTCCTGGCTGTGGCATTGCATACCCGGCCGGTTTGAGTCCGGTGCTGGCTTTAGGGGGACCCCTACACATATTTTTCAACCTATATTTAAAACCAGCGCTGGCCCTGCAGCCAGGTGCTGGTTCCTAAATTATGCGTTGTTCCCCGTAATTTTTGGAACCAGGACTGGCTGACCAGTCCGAGGCTGGTTATGCTTTTGGGGGGGACCCTATGTAATTTAAAAGATTTAACCCTTTTTTAACAGGTAGACCACACAAACAACTTCAAATATCTCACTGATATGTGCAGGCTGCTAGCTCAGGTGTGTTTTGCAGAGAAAACACTGCAATAATATCAAAACTTGCAACTCGGGGGAGATATCTCGATCTGCTTCACCATCAGAAAACTTACTTTCAGCTAAACTCACTTCTTAGTAAATTTGCGAGATGAAAAACAGGAAAATCACCCGGGTTTCGGCGATGCTAATGGAGATAAAAAAAAAAAAACACTCGACCAAACTCGAGTCTAATACCCCTTTTCCACCTAAATTCCGGGTCTGACCCGGAGTTGGAACAAAGTTCCCATCCGGATCAGACCCGGAAGTTTGCCGTCGCTCACACCGCAGTCAGGTCTGCATAGACCCGGCTTTTGCGGAGTGAAAGTGGACGCTTGGAGATGACGTCATCTCCAAGCGCCACTGAAGCCGGACCAATCGGCCGGCTAGCAGCGCACTCCAGGTCTTCGTGACCCGGAGTGCGCTGTTCCCATAGCAGGGTTTCACGGGCTAAGCCCGTATTAAACCCTGCTAGTTACCTGGGTTGGATTGCCGGGTCACACGACCCGGCGATCCAACCCCCTGCCCTTTTACACCAGGGGGCTGCCCGCATTAACCCTTAAAAAACCCGGGTTTTAACTCCGGTGTAAAAGGGGTATTAGTAAATTTACCCCAGTAGCTCAACCCCCCTGTGGGGAAGCAGTGATGCCAAACACTAATCACTTTATGACCACCAGTTAAGTCGTGAATAAAGGACTCATTGTTTCACCCTGCACTTCTGCATTTATATTAGGAAATAATATAACCAGGGCATTGGAGAGGTCTCACCTGGCGCTAACCTATTCAACAAAACTAAGAGAAAACGTTATATTACAGCTGTATTCCTAAGGGACATTATTCATTTCGTAAGCAATTATTACAATCAAAGTCCCTTGAATAAGAACAAATGTCAGACCATAGCTAAATTATAATACACAAGCCCCCTAATCTATGTTACCTGGAAAATAGGCTGTGTTTAAGATTCAATGAAATATATGATGGTAGCGATTATTCTAGTTCTGTTCTAAGCTGCAGCACAATCATACTGCCGCAAAATTAATATACTGTATTCTAAACTGCAACTGCGGCCGTGTAATGAAAAAAAGGTGCCACAACGTAATTACCCGGGCATAGAGTGCGTTACAAAAAAGTGCGCGTGTGTGACTGTGTATGTGGAGAGAATTCGCTTCTTGCGCATGCACATTAGAGAGAGGAAGGCGTGAGCGCCGCTCGGCTCCCGTAGTACCTCAGTTGTACCTTACGTCAGTACGGCGAAAAGAAACAAAGATGGCGGCCTCCATGGTGGGGAGCCCGGCAACGGTGCATTTGAAGTAAGTGCCCGGGTTTAATTGCATTGTTGCATTCCTTAGCGAGGGTCTCACGTATTGAGAAGCCAGCCGTGTCTGTCATTCAGGCGTTGCTCGTAGTTCGTATAATGCAACCTGCGGCTTACATGCATTCATAGGCAGTAACAAAGCAGCCAAAACGTCCTGACACATATCATACAGCTCTTCATGCTACATGGAATAATGCACCACCTAATCTGAACTATAATGTTATTAGGCGCACAAGGTATTATGTGACCAGCAACTTATTACATGGCCATACTGTGTGGAACCTATTCTGATTATTATTAGGCCGTTTCAGCCACGCCCATTGCATAAAATTAAGTATATAGCCTTGCAATGATCATAGTCAAACATCACCAGTAGAATGGGTCATACATACTGAAGGGCTCAGTGACTTTGCTTACCACTGTCACACAGCATGCAGCTCTTCCAGCAAGCCCGTTTGTCGGTTTTCTGCCCCAGTCAACTATAAATTCTGTTATTGTGATTTGGGACACAAGCTCACAGATTACTGGGGGGTGATTCAAGGTGCTATTAAATTGACCACACTATGCCATGCACAATAGCCGGGAGAAGCCGGTTACTGCACCTTAAGCCGGGTGTTTAGTCGTGGTAACCGACATTCTCCGACATAAGTGGTGGCCGCAATGTTGTTAGCCCATGCGCTAAGCGGGAAAGCAGCATCACGGCCGTAGCTTAGTCGGATTTCTGCTCACACCTAAGGAGAGTGCGAACAGAAATCCTCTAGTCGGGAGTCTACAGCGCAGTCAATTGAATAGCTCTGGGAACTCCTTCCCAAAGCTATTCTACATCACACAAAATTGAATCGCCCCTGCTGAGTTATAATTCAGGAATGTAGTCATGGAATCAACAGTCACCTTGACCAGAATACTGTCACCGCCATGCTGACAAGGTTAGCATGCTGCCTAAATCGTGTTACAGTTGGATGCTGATCCGGTCAACATGCTGTAAGTAACATGTTAACCCATAGTGTTCATTCTAGCACCCTGCACCTGTCACAACCGTGCAGTTCCTCTTTCCTACCTGTGGTGTCACTTTCTGCTCTGGTGCATCTAGCACACTCTGATTTGTATCTGAGCAGTATGTTGCATCTGCTGGGTGGACGATTGTCATTTGCTCCCAGACATTACCAGGTTTTCATTCCAACCAGCCAGATTGGACAGATATCTGACAGAAAATTGTATTGTGGATACCCAGCTTTATCCTATAGCTATGTAAAGAGAAAAGTCTGTGCTTTACCCAATTATAAATCCTCGACCTCATAGGCAAAGAAATTAAATAATAACGATAATAAAAATAATAGCAGCAACAATAAACGGATAATATATTCTGTCTGAAATAATCTGGTATTATAATATTTCAGATTATTGATATTGTTTTAAGGTGCCTACACACTTAGCGATATTTTACACGATTTGCCCGATTCCGACGCATCGTGCCGACAAATCGTGTAAAATATGCCCAAATCGTGAGTGTCCACTCACGATGCCGACGCGTGTCCCCACAGGTGGTACATCGCATCTTCAGATCTGCCGTGCTGTAGGGCAGATCTGACAATCTCATTCACGATGCACTGGAATTTTTAGGAGGCACGATAGATCGTTTGTCACATTGGACAGTTTTTAACACCAAATCGTGCTCACGACTGCCTGGGAGCTACTGGGGAGAGTTCAAGGGGAAATCGGACACAATGTCGGATCGTGAGCACATCGCCAAGTGTATAGGCACCTTTAGTATTCTGTATTTTTTATATATTGTTTTGTCAATATTTGGATAATTCTTTGGTATTATTCCTATGCTTCAATATAAGATTTATTTTTAAAAACAAAATTGCATCAACATTTTTCATATTCCAGCCACAAGAAAATCAGGGCTATGTTAAAGAAAGAAAAACGAAGAAAGAAGAGACAAGTTCTTGCAAAGTTAAGAGAAGCAGGTAAACCATATGGAATTGTCTTAGTACCGTTTGTGCTGTTACTGCTGCTAAACATTTTAAGGCAGAAATTGAGCCTAAAATGACAGTGAGGAGTAGTAAAAATACACAAAGCTAATGTTCCATGTAATGTGTCATCTGCACACAGCTACACATTATAAATTAATGATGAACCTTTCAATATTCTCATGACAAAATCTTCCCAAACTGCAAAAAGCCACTTTCAGTAGGCTGAGCCATGGGAATGTAGCCTATTCATGTTAATAGCAATCCAGTATCTCATGAATATATGTAAGACAACAGCTCCATGGACACATTTTATAGCTTATTTCACCAAGAATACTTTTTCTGAGACTCTCCCAATTCTTTGTCAATTTAGTTCACCAAAATGTCGATTGTTGGGGAATATGAGCAGGTGGGCCAATTACAGGCCGCAGTCTCTTACAACCCCACTCCTACTGGTTGTTGTCTGGAGTTGTGAGGTGCAGAGCAGCAGTTTTTTCCTGGGGGTGCCTGTATTACCACTGTTTACTGTATGCTAATGCAGCTTTGAGGTGTATTTGATCTTATTGTATTCAGTCTTCATCTCCTATTTATCCTGGCTGTCCTCAATTTTAAGTTGGATATGAGAGAACAATCTTTAGCCAATCAGATCATTATCATCAAAATGCTCAGAGCAGTTGCAGTATTGGTGGAGGTGACTGCACCGACCATGCTGGTGGCAGTGAGGACAGGGCTGCATGTGACAGGGACAGTATCATGATGTAAGCAGGGGAAGGGAGGCAATAGGAAGCCATAGACTGAGACACAGTGGTAAGAGCCACCAACAGTAGTGATGTGAGGCTCCTATCAAACAAATGCAGATTGTGGTGTGAAATGCACCTCTGTATGTTAAGTTCATATGCTCAGCTTATTTTGAAAGAAGGAACAAGTGTAACAGTTGTACTTACACAATACAGATGTACATTGATCAGTCATACATTGGCTTTTATTTGGGCTGGGAGGGTGTTTACTGGTGCAGATGTCAGAACTGTATGAGAACTGGATAGCGAGCAGTCACATATCTGATAACAAAAGTACAATTCCATTGCTCAGCTCTGATCTGCATATTAATACTAGTTAAACAAATGGAATGTTTTATGTTTGGCAGAAGACAATGCAGAGGAGCCTTTGGAGGAGGATGAAGAGGAAGATGAAATGCAGCATGAGATTGAAAGGTCATTGTCTTCATTGTTAACAAAATACATTATAAAGCATACAATATCTGCGTTCCTGATGAACATTTTAGTTATGTGAGACATTAGGTACAGGTGCTGCTGATAAACAAATTAAGAAATATAAAACATATCTGTGCTGTTTTTTTGTAGGATGTGATTATTAACCATATATGTAACTAAATAAATTAATAATTTTATTTCTATAGCATTTTTCTACAGTAGGACTAAAACTGCATATGTAATGGTATTGCATAAATATAACCACAAGAAATACATACACAAACCCAAATCTCAGTGTGGTATTATGGTAGTGTTTAGCTCTTGGTGAGGTTAGAATAAGATATTACCATAAATTGTGCCCTGGCTAGTCCCAAAATGGAAGGAAGTTTCCTTCTTGGTTGCTTCTCCTCGTGGCTCTTGCTCTGTGTAGCGGGCAATTTCCCAGAAGTTGTTGGCAATCCAAACTTTCACTATTATTTAGTTGTGCCAATTTCTGGGCTTTTATAGTGTGTAGTGCAAAATGTCAAAATTTAAAGGGGTGTAAATCTAAAGGTGCGTACACACTAGACAATTAAAATGAGTGATTGAACGATTACGACATCGTTTAGTGTATACGCACCTTTTGGCTAGGATGGGATATAGATTGTCCAGATTCATACCAATCAAATGAAACTGTATCTATAAAAGGATAAAACATTGCTTGACTGTGTTTTAAAATTCTATATAAAACTGATAAATGTAGACAAATTAAATATTTTGGAGGTCTTGTATAATTTTAATATTCACTTAATTAAATACTTTCATCATTAATGTATACAGTGCATCTGGAAAGTATTCACAACGCTTCACTTTTTGTTATGTTACAGCCTTATTCCAAAATGGAATAAATTAATTTTTGTCCTCAAAAAGAAGCTCAAAATTGAGCTCAGGTACATCCTGTTTCCACTGATCATCCTTGAGATGTTCCTACAGCTTAAGTGGAGTCCACCTGTGGTAAATTCAGTTGATTGGACATGATTTTGAAAGGCATACACCTGTCTATATAAGGTCCCACATTTGACAGTGCATGTCAGAGCACAAACCAAGCATGAAGTCCAAGGAATTGTCTGTAGACCTCTGAGACAGGATTGTCTCAAGGCACAAATCTGGGGAAGGGTACAGAAAAATATCTGCTGCTTTTGAAGGTCCCAATCAGCACAGTGGCCTCCATCATCCGTAAATGGAAGAAGTTTGGAACCACCAGGACTCTTCCTAGAGTTGGCCGGCCGTCTAAACTGAGCGATCGGGGAAGAAGGGCCCTAGTCAGGGAGGTGCCCAAGAACCCGATGGTCACTGTCAGAGCTACAGCATTCCTCTGTGGAGAGAGGAGAACCTTCCAGAAGGACAACCATCTCTGCAGCAATCCACCAATCAGGCCTGTATGGTAGAGTGGCCAGACGAAAGCCACTCCTTAGTAAAAAGCACATGGCAGCCCGCCTGGAGTTTGCCAAAATGCACCTGAGGGGCACTCAGACCATGAGAGACAAAGATTGAACTCTTTGGCGTGAATGCCAGGCGTTATGTTTTTACAGGAAACCAGGCACCGCTCATCACCAGGCCAATACCATCCCTACAGTGAAGCATGGTGGTGGCAGCATCATGCTGTGGGGCTGTTTTTCAGCAGCAGGAACTGGGAGACTAGTCAGTATAGAGTGAAAGATGAATGCAGCAATGTACAGAGACATCCTGGATGAAAACTTGCTCCAGAGCGCTCGACCTCAGACTGGGGTGACGGTTCATCTTTCAGCAGGACAACGACTCTAAGCACACAGCCAAGATATCAAAGGAGTGGCTTCAGGACAACTCTATGAATGTCCTTGAGTGGCCCAGCCAGAGCCCAGACTTGAATCCGATTGAACATCTCTGGAGAGATCTGAAAATGGCTGTGCACCGACGCTTCCTATCCAACCTGATCTGGAGCTTGAGAGGTGCTGCAAAGAGGAATTGGCGAAACTGCCCAAAGATAGGTGTGCCAAGCTTGTGGCATCATATTCAAAAAGACTCGAGGCTGTAATTGCTGCCAAAGGTGCATCAACAAAGTATTGAGCAGAGGTTTTGAATACTTAAGTACATGTGATTTTTTTTAGTTTGTTTTTTTTTTTTTTTTTTTATTGTGCAAAAATCTCAAATAAACTAAACTGTTTACACGTTGTCATTATGGGGTATTGTGTGTAGAATTTTGAGGACAGAAATTAATTTATTCCATTTTGGAATAAGGCTGTAGCATAACAAAATGTGGAAAAAGCGTTGTGAATACTTTCCGGATGCACTGTAGTTACAGGCTATTATGATGTTTTAATCATAAGTCACCACAAGGTTCTATAGTGCTGTTTAAAGGGGATAGAGGAACAACTGGTTACAAAACTACAGACTGATACAAACAATATCACGGCTTTATCTAAATAATTACATAGTACAACAACTTTATTATGTAGAGAAGACAAAGGGGATAGGAAGCTGTCCACAGGAGCTTACAATCTAGAGGGAAGACGGTAGACACACTTTGTTGAAGAGGACGTAATAGAGACAGAGTTAGGTGGTTAGTATGAAAAAAGTGTTTTTCAAAGGTGAATTTGACAGCTGGGAGCCTGGATGAAATTCTAATTGATCGTGGAAGGGTATTCCAAAGTTTGGGAGTGACCTGGGAGGAATCCTGAGAATGGGAAGTGGTGATCAGGGATGAGGTGAGGTAGCAGTTATTGGCAGATTTTAGAGGCTGTATGTGATGAAATGATGCTGTAGAAGGAGCCGGGAGAAAAGTGTTTGTGGGCTTTGTAGGTGATGGAGAAGTTTTAACTTCACTCTGTATGGGAGAAGGGGCCCAGTGAAGAGATCTGCGGGGAGGGTCAGCTAAGGAAGATGGACTAGAGAGGAAAATGAGGGGGAGTTAAGGTGCATACACACGAGACGATATCTTTGAATGATAGCGTTCAATGACATATCGTTCCGTGTGTATGCAATGAACGACCAACGATGCGTGCTCCATTTGGAAGATAACGATATCCTCTATCGTCCATGCATGCAGGCCAACCTGGACGATATTGTTCATTTTCCATATGGGAGAACGATCGTTGATGATATCTTTGGTGTGTGGATGAACAATATCGTTCATCCAGCACACTGGGAATTTCAAGGGAGATCGTTCTTTGATCTCGTTCACTGAACAGTTCATCCTGTGTGTACCCAGCCTTAAACTTAGATTGAAGAGGGGCAAGGCAGGAGTTTAGATGGCCATAGAAGAGTAGACTACACTAGGCGAGAGATGAGGTTGTGAACAAAGGTTTTGGCAGGTTTCAGGGTGAGAAAGTGCCTGGTTCTGGAATTATTGCAGAGATGGAAATGGCAGGTTTATAGATGGACTAGATATGTGGTGGCTCAGAGTCCAGTATGAAATCCCAAAGATTTACGATTTACAGGAATTCATCTTGTAAAAAGCCTTGGCGAGGTGGAACTTATTTGGAGTCCATTTCCAGCTATGACGCAAAGTGAGTCTGCAGAATGAAAATACTACCAACAGCAGGTTTTAACTTAGTTTGATCTGGGTTCTTCTCTGTCCCAATAATACAGCTTTTAAAATCAGAGCCTTATTACTTGATAGATCTCTTTATACCATCATGGTTCAACCGAATAATTATAACTGTTACTGTATATAGGGAAGAAGGGAAGAACCTTGCACAGTACAGATATTATGTTACTTTATATGGACCAACAATAGCTAATATATGCGTAGATGCCTTTGTTTTAAGCGTGTTGGTGGTGCGCCCCCAAGGTAAGCTGCATACTAGATTACAGATGGGTTTCCGCAAGAGAGCGGAGAGAAAAGAAAAAATTTTTTGTGGGCACTCTTTTCTGTAAGATTATTAAAAATTAATTTTTATTAGATATACATTAAAAAAAGTTCAACATTGCGGAGTGATCACAAGATGATAGCTCTCCCACATTTCACCAGAGTAAGTCCCCTTTAATATGATAGATAAGATGATACAAATTGATAAGAATAGACACTAATGCAATATTATTACATAAGGTGAAATACTAGCAGATAGTACCAGAGCAGAGAGTGACACCCCAGGCAGGAATGGGGAACTGCACGGGTTTTAACAGGTGCAGGGTGTTAGAATGAACACTAGTTTATTGCATATACCGTACCACTTGTAGATTAAATACATAAGTAGTTAATAATCACTTCCTACCATAAAATACATTTTAATTATTTCATACTTAAATAGACTGGATATGCGATTTTGGATTTTTGCCATAATTTAAGACATCCAAAATATAGTTTGATTTTCGTTTTCTGCTTACCTGTGTTATAGTCCTCATAAGGTTTGTCCACACCCTACTATTAAGGACCCTCTTCTCCATTGCCCACAATTATGTATATTCTTGTCATTGAACAGAGGCAGCAATTAAGAACAATGTTTGCCCTAATTGGATCCAGCTGCCAACTTTCCTATATCATCACTGCAATCCAGTAATGTTAGGACCTGAGTGGGTAAGGGGGGCCGGAACTTTCTAAATGAGTGTAGGGGAGGGGTACTTTTAAGGACACAGCTTGGTAAATATGTTAGTTTTCCTTCAACAGTTGATGTTGTTTTCATTAGAGCAGAGTACATCTGGCCACATTATTGTGTAACGGAGCCCATACATCAGCAATCACTTGTGGCAATTCAGCATTTTGCATATGTTTGTCCCAAAAAATGTGGGGATTGCCAATTCCGTCCAAAAAGTGATCAGAATCGGTAAATCAGGTTGTTCAACATGTTGAATTTCACCGACCAATCGGGGTTGTAGATTGCTAGTTTATGGTAACAATCAGCCGATTTCTTGACCTTTACTAGTAAAATTATGAGACTTTCACAATTGACAGATCTGTTATTTGTTGAAAATGATCTGCAAATCACTGAAAATTATCTGTAATATATGGGTGCATATTGGTGGATTGGAGAATCGTGAAAGCAGAGAAACGTAGAATCGTTGAATAGTTTTCTGATTGCTGATGTTTGGGCCCCTTAATTATTGTTAGAAGTATTTAGTAGTATTACCATAATTATGCAATGTCTTTGTGTCAGCAGACAGAGGCTCCATGAAGAATGGCTGCTCCGGGAACAGAAAGCTCAGGAAGAATTCCAGCTTAAAAAGGAAAAAGAGGAAGCAGCCAGAAGACACGAGGAAGAGGAGGTACAATATAATCCCTGTGCAGGATAGGCTGTCTCGTCTGGGCTCTTAAATAATTAGTCTTTGGCATTTTCTTTCCTGATCTAGTTAAACCTGTAACTATATTAGCCTTGCAATGCAGACAACACAAGTTACATCCAGCCAACATATACATATACATGGTGCAGTAATATTATAATGTGTGCAGATATGCAACTCAATTTCTGTGTTTACAACATGCCTTTTCCAATACACGTGTTATAGCTCTCTGAAAGCATTCCTGACAGGAGGGTATGATCTCTCTCATAGTAACAGGTGATGTTCTGTTCCAGAATGGCACATCGCGTTCAAACTCATTGCAAGTTTTCCCTCACCCTTTAGGGGTGCACAGGAAAACATGCAATGTTTGCGGTACTGTAACTGGCAGAAACAGCACATTGGGCTTTATTTGCTAAGTGCTCCTTCCAGGCGGGTTGCAGGTGAAAACTTAAAATGGCACCCAGGAGTCAGTGTAAAGCATGGCCGGTGTAAAGTATAGATTTAAAAAGGCCTGGCGCAACATCGATTGTAACAGGGCATCGCTAAGTCAGTCAGTCAGAAACGTGTGGCGGCATTTCCAGAACGCACTGACAATGAAAGAATAACAATATTGTTCAGTTCACCATTAACACATAGGGGGAGGACTTCAATTAGCCGCGATAATGCAGTAACTTTTCGAGCGAGAATTCCGCTTATTACGTCTATGTGCGCACCCATTTTTCGTGCAATTCAGTCCCAAAAGTCGCAAAGCGGCATTCGCCTGAAAATTCCTCCTGCTTATACCGGCGATAAGTATAGCTGAAAAAGGCAAAGTGATATAAGATAACAGTGTAGAAGTGTATTAGTGGCCCTAGTAAAGATATTTGGGGTTCTTAATTTGTGTCATATGGCTGTTATATGCATTTGTCTAAAACAGTCAAATAATGATAGAAAGCTAGTGTTGTTTTGCAAAGTGAATGTTTTTTTTTTAAATTGGGGGTGCACACAAATGCCTATAAGTTTATATTTGTCTCATTTTTAAAGCCAATTTTTTAAAACACCTTCAAAATACGCCTCTGACACCCACCTGCAATCTTAAAACTCCTGTCCCATTTATGCAGCACCCCCCCACGTCAAATAACCCATTTTCCTACACTTTGCACATTTTCATCACAAAAATGACATTGCATTATTGGCCAAATTATGCTAATTTAAAAAAAATATTTTTGCCTAATTAGTCATTACAAAGGGTGTCCTATTGTTTATGAACCAAGTACTGACAATTTTGGACAAAAAATAGGGGTTTTGCACAACTTTTCACCTGCTTAGGAGGTGGTGATAACTTTTCCCCGCAAATGGTATGGGGAATTCGTACCTGCGAAAAGTCACGCTTAATAGGATAGCGTGATAAGTACAAATTTGCACGATAAGCAGGTTTTTTTTTTGCGCAAAATAATGGCTTATCGGGGCTAATTGAATTCCCCACATACTGTAGTACATTGTCACATTTAAAGATTTTGACATTGTTTCATACTAAAATACCTAAATGTCTGTAAATATACAACACCTAGATGTGAGAATTGCCTCTGACAAGGCAGTTTATGCGATGTGTATCTGTCCTCTGTTCACAGAGAAGACTGATAGAAGAATGGAGACAACAGGAAATGAAGGAGATGGCAAAGGAGCCAGAACAAGTGAAGAAGAGAGAAAGAGAGGTGATTCCTGCTCTAGGAGGATAGAATCACTCATATCCTGTTTCAGCTGTAGTCGGCCTGGGTTATAGCAGATATTACATATACTATGCACAATGGTATTTCTTTGGCATTATACTGTCTATTTATCTGCAGGAAAATAATGAACACACTTTGTTATACACACACATGTATTGAAGTATCACTAGTGGGTTCAGTAACATGTGTGTCCTAAAAGGCAGGGTATGACCAAAAGAATTGTTATGTAATTTTGGTTGGTGCTTTAAATTAATGGCACATTATTTAATATGAAAATATTTAGACTTTCAGATAAATTTCAACTTACTCAGGTATTATGTTCCCTAGAGAAACCAATCAATCAAAGAGCAGAGAGTCCGTATGTGTCAGTTTCATCCTTTGGGGCCTATGTATCAAAGCTTGATGTGAGATATAAATCACCAAATAATCAGCTTCTAACACCCCTTTCACATTGAAAATGAAATTACCAGGTAATTCACTTTTACCTGGTAATTTTTTAGACAATCCGGTATTTTTCCCTGTGTGAAAGGGTCATCCCGGGACTAAATTGCCGGGTTTCCGACCCTGGTTTTTTTGCAGGAATTTGGGGTTTCATTCAGACCCGCTCGCAAGCACTGCGCGTGCGCAAGCCCTGGAGCGGGAGAGAAATTCTCTCGCTCCGGGGCTCACTACAAAAGGGGCGGCTGTCAATGGTGATCGACAGCTCGCACCGTTTTGTAGGCGGGGTGGGGGGTTGTGGCTGGCAAAACGGAGGCGTTCCCGAAGGAACGCCTGCCGTTTGGATGCGGCCCCACTGACATCACTTGTGATGTCAGTGGTGAGCTTCCGGCTCTATTAGAGCCGAAAGCTCACTGGGGCTTGTGGCAGACGAGACCTTACCACAAGGGTCTCGTCGCAAGCCCCGATGGTCTTGACCATCAACCTGGCCGCTCGCTAAAGCTGTGGGTGATCACCCACAGCTTAGCGAGCGGGCAGGAGGCCGGATTTTAAAAGGAAGCGGCCGCCCTAATTCAGAGCGAGCGGCTCTGAATGAGGTCCTTAGTCCCGGGATGACCCTTTCACACAGGGAAAAATCCCAGGTTGTTTAGCAAATTACCGGGTAAAAGTGAATTACCCAGTAATTTTATTTTCAGTGTGAAAGGGGTATCAGACAGAAAATGGCAAAAAAACCTGGCATGCAAATGCCGTGTAAAAGTCAGGTTTTTTCCCATTTTATAGGCTCTGTTTGAAAAATGACAGGAGCTGATTGGTTAATACTTTTTCTCTCACAATTTTCTCTCATCAAGCTTTGATACATAGGCCTCTTAATCCAACAAGGATGATATTATTTCATGTTCACATATGGAGTAACAGGTTATTATTCCAACTAATGACTGTGGCACTTACACATGTATAAATCTGTTTTGTCTGTCAGTCTGTTTGTGATATACTGTATAATTTAGTAGCTGTCCAACTAACATTTTACAAATGGGATGTTTGCCCTTATGCTCTACTGGAGGTTTCTGACTTCCATGAGCTTGCCTTGGGACCCTTCGTTATAGGTTCACAGGTGTTTCACCAAATCAAATATAACTGCACTCAATAGCAGCGAATAATAAATACATGTAAAGTATTATAGAACAGAAAACGATGACACATTGGTAAAAGGAAAATGTGACTCATCAAGGGAGAGGGGCACTAGCACATTAAAGGGACTTTGTTGAAATGTATTTTACAGTTCCTTAAAGAAAATGTAAACATGTTTAAATAGGAAACATTCAAAACTAGCCGACTTAACCTCTTATTTAGAATTGTTCCTGGGACATTTTAGTGCATTTGTCCTAATCGCAGTAACAGCAATCATTTTGTAGTTGTACGGAGACTGGGTTTCAGTGGTTGCCCTTCCTATATGTACACAACTAATGTACTTTATATCAGTACTTAAACCCTCAATGTTTCTTAATGCTATTTATTATATTGAATTTCTGTTTAAATATCTAATGAATCTGCCCATGCATACATATATGACCCCATCAAAGTATGCATACTTAACACTTAAGTGTATTATACTAATGCTAGACCCAATATGGCAGGTATTTTTGTGTATTTTACCATGTGTTTTAAAGCAATCTGGGTCAATTGTAAGTTTGCTGAACATTTCTTTCCTTAACTTGTTTCAACGTGTAAAGCTGCCAGCCAATCCCCGTTACGCCTCACTGCATCGAGATGTATCTTTTTGTTGCAAAAATATATTATTTCTTTTATTTACATGTTATATTACTTCACAGTGAGAATGCCCAGAATTATGTGAACTCTTGTAGGATGCATTTAAATAAGTTTCAACAAAGTTTCTTACCCTCTGCAGTAATGTAAAGAACCTACTGTGTGCAGGCAACTTAAACTCCAGTAACGTCACTAATTAGTTAATCATCTGCTGCTAATGTAACTAATGGGTTAATCAGCGCTGTGGTGTTCTGTTTCCACTCCGCAAGTCAGCTGCGTCCAGCAGAATCGACTGACAAGTAACACCATGCTGAGGTGATGTGCAGTAATCCAAATGTTGATGATATTGACACAGATGAATGCTGTTCCGGACAATGGCCCTCATTTAGAGCCACTCGCTAGCGGCAGTACGCTCGCTCCGAGCGATGTTCGCACATCTGCGCATGCGTACGGTTTTTAGTACGCATTCGCGAACCAGTCAGTGCGGCCGAAAATCGTTTGTACGCTATATAGCGAGTGCCTGCTATTTTGAGTGACAGAATGAGGCGTCTGTGGGTGGTAACAGGGGAAGGTGCTTGAAAACGGGGGAGTGGAATTTGAACGCAGGCGTGCTTAAAGGTCAAAACGGGCGTTTTAAGGGAGTGCATAATTAATACAGCAGCGTCATTGACCACGTCACTTGGATTTTTTTAACTCAGAACTGCTCGCAAAATAGTGGTTGAAAAAACCAACCACAAGAATAGCGAGCAGTTCTTAAGCTGTACGATGTACTCGATTAATCTAAGAAATAGCGGACATGACGTATGGTGCGAACGGACAAGGGGCGTTTTTATAAAAAAAACGAGCGTATGTTTTGCTCGCTCATTCAGACTTAGAGGTGTGAACAGACTGCAATGTGCGAATGGATCATTTGAATAGCCACCCCTTGTTTTAGAACGAACGACCGCAAATAGCGAGTGGCTCTGAATGAGGGCCTATATCTTCTGTTGAGTTGCTTGTTGAAAGCTTTCCGTAATGATGGGAATGGCTTTATAAATAGTAGACTTGCAGGATTTGATTCTTTGAAATCCTTACTCAGGATATCCCCCTTACTCCATAAGCATGCCCTAAACAGATGCCATAGTCCCAGTTAACATCAGTTATACGGTTGCTGATGTCCATATAAGCCATGGAGAGCATATGGCTCTATTTAACATTGCCAGGTGGTTACTAAATGCTGACGACACCAGATTGGATTAGTTCTGTGGCCTGGTGGTGGGGTTCTCCCTGCGTGGAATGCACCTTTTAATTAACACTCAATTATTTTGGATGCACAGAACATTTAGTGAATGACATTTATTGCGTAGGTAATCTGAGTATAGAGATTGTGGCCAATCTGGGACTGGTGGAGGGACACAATTTCTGGCATGTTCACTCCTTATGGCCTTGTGTAGCACATGTGCGTGCCATAGACAATCACTTATAAACTGATTATATTCTTCTTCTGCAGAAAAGCACATCATTATTCATGGCTGCTGTTATCTCTTAAGGGACATGGACATTTCTGTTGTCATTTCCTGCAGGGCATTGTGAACTAGAGGGAAATGTGGAAACCAATTCATTTGCAGGATTAAATAGTAATATTTGCTTTCTAATTGATAATGATACTGTATTAGATGTTCTTAACCCCAAAAGCAGATACTGTCACCATGGAGGTTTTTACTAGCCCTGTGTTTACACCATTTCTAGGAAGCCGTGCAGAAGATGCTGGATGAAACAGAGAGTCAGGTAAGATGTGGTATTCAATATTACATTTAAATATTCAGTTGGTGAGATTATGAGAAAAAGTGCACTTCTCGTCTGCACTCATTAGTTCAGGCCACATATAATATGCCTGATTTATTGTGAGAATGCAGCCTATCAATTCACAAAGTGCTTTGTCAGACGGTGAGGTTGAAGGGTCCAAGTGAAGTGATAATCCACAGTCTCATGAATATTACTTACAGCTACAAATGTCTGCTTCCACTGTGAGTAGGCTGTAAGTGCACTGTAATGCCCTGTCATAGCAAACATAAGGATTTTATTATCGTGTTGGTCCACCTGTAATGACTGACTAAGGAACTCTGTAAAACTTTTATGTTCTTGTTTTCTTATTTTAAAATTGGACTAACAGATATTTTTTCAAGAAAGACCTTTAAGAGATTATTGGCCTTATTTGATACATAGAAAGACCGTCTTGAATAGAGCTCAATTAAATATTACAGTATTCAACATTCTGGACCTGATTCAGACCCGGTCGCTAAGGCGCGATCGCTCGCTGCCGGGCGATTGTTGCTCAGTGCGCATGCGTCTAATTCGCAGTGTGCGTGTGCAAGCCAGTCTCTGCGATGGGGAATCGTGTGCTCGTAGCACACAGACTGCCCGCTAATTTGAGTGACAGTGCCGTTTGTGGGTGGTAACAGGGGAAGGTGCTTGTAAACGGGGGAGTGGTTTTGCGGACGCAGGCGTGTCAGGCTGCCAAAATGCCATTTAAAGGGCGTGCATAATTAGCAAAGTAGAGTCATTGTACACGTCACCTGCATGTATTGCAGGCCGCACTGATCGCAGTGCTTGCGGCGGGGAAAGGCAACCTCAAGGGCTGCGAGCAGCTCCAATGGCTCTTGATGTTACTGATTAATCCTACATTCCCCGGATATGACGTGTGTTGCGAGTGGAAAGGGGGCGTCTTTATACACTAGCGAGCGCTCAGTGCCGTAGCTCCCTAAGACATAGAGGGCATCCTTACACCACGCAGTTCGAGTGCTTAATTTAAATATCCGGCCCCTTTTGCCAGAGAGCGGCCGCATCTTGCGATCAGGTCTGAATGAGCTCCTCTGTCTTTATGGCTTAAGGCGTAGGACGCGGGCCCTAAGTGTCAGATTAACACGTGGGGAAAATATTTGTGGAATCGAATTATTTAAAATTTGCTTCCAGTAGAAACCACAACATAATTAGAACTCATTGATAAGTTGCTGGGTAATGTTTCTATCTTTTGTCCACAGCTTGAAAATGGTGTTATTTGGCACAATCCAGAGGCACCTGAAGGATTTGGTACAGAAAAAGATAGAGCTAATTGCCCTTTCTATCTGAAAACTGGTGCCTGTAGGTTTGGCGAGAGGTAAGGCTATATTCAATTTTGATTTGCACCCAACTCAGAACAAGCCCCAAAACCTCTAACTTTATCAGATGGTCAGAATTCTGATAACATTACAGAACGTTGTGGTCCATAAGTGTGGAAACACCCTTTTAAAATGGAAATGAGTGAGGAAATATTAATCCAGTGTCTACACATATGATATGGGAGGGGGGGGGGGGGGGAACTCTTTAGGGTATGCCACCAGGACGGCGGCCATCTCGAAGTCGACCATCTTGGATGCAACTATAATTTTCTTCTTTGGGTTCCATAGGGTCCACAGGAATTACCTTGGGGTATGTGGTTAGAGTGATCCAGGCACCAAACAATTACAAGCTTTAGCTCCCAGGATGCACTGGTCCTCCTCCATATAAACCCCAACCCTGGCTACAGGCACTTACTTTTTTGTTTGGTGCACAGGATCAGTGCACTTTGTAGACAGGGGACTGCTCAGGCAGTCCCAAGCGTTATGTTTATTTTTTTTTTATTACAATGAGTAAGCAGCGCTAGGCATCCGGATGGATGCCCGTGCTTCTGCTCCATCTACCCCCGCCAGCGCCGCAACACCAGTGAGGGAACTGGTTATTTTGGCAGGCGCCAGCGGAGTTTGACTGGATGCTGGGCCCGGGACTGCAGCCGGAACAGACGGGGACGCAGGTAAGGTGATTCCCAGCTTGCAGTCCATGCCTCCGGCAGTGGAGACCTGCCGGAGGATGCTGTAGTGGGGAACCGGGGACGACTACTTCTCCCACTAGACCACCTGGGCATATAAATCTGGTCCAGGGGACAGTGGCGGCGGCCATGTAAAAATCCAGTGCGCTTGGTGGATTGATACAACCCAGGGGAGGTAGGCTCTCCCCGGCAGCCCCACCCCCAGCCCAGATGCCGATCCAGAGACAAGGTTTTCGCGCGTCTGGGTTCCTCCTCCCGGCCTCCTCCGTATATAAGATGCCCAGAGACCACTTTCAGGTGCTTTCCCGTAGCTGCGAATCTCAGGAGGTTTGGTCAGTCTCCCTGTATACCTCTCCTTTGGTGGCCAGGTTATACAGAGCTCAATATCCTACTAAGCTTTGGTGCTTTTCTTAGCTGACTAAGAGCCTATTGCGCATATATATATATATATATATATATATATAACAATATAATTCTGATGCTTGGCACTCAGGACGAAAAAATACAGCAGGGTGCTTTCCTAAAAAGAATAATATACTTTGATCCTATAGTGTGGTATGGCAACCACACATTGTAAGGAAAGAAGCGGCACTCATGAATTTGGTGAAACAAATATAGTGTATTCAAGGCATCAAAGGTAAAAAAAAAAAGTCATGTCGACGTTTCAAGGTCGTATGACCTTTTCATCAGGACCCTAACACTTTTTTATGTTAAAGTCCTGATTAAAAGGTCCTAGGACCTTGAAACGTCGATATAACTGTTTTTTACCTATGATACCTTGAATACACCTATATTTGTTTCACCAAATTCAGGAGTACCGCCTCTTTCCTTACAATGTGTGGGTCTTTACCAAAATAATGGCAAGCGTCAGGGAGTCAGAATACTGCCATACTTAGACGACCTCCTGATACTGGCACAGTCTCCAGCTGTGTTACAACACCATCTCTACACAGGCACGGCTGGATCATAAATTGGAAAATATCATCTTTTTCTCCAGTACAGCAGATGATGCATTTAGGTGCACTCCTGGATTCTCTGGCGCACAGGATATTTCTGCCAGGAGACAAGATTTTGGCCCTTCAATTATGGGTTCGCAGATTTCTCCGCAATCAGGCGGTGTCTATCCACTCAGCGATGCAGGTTCTGGTGTCCATGGTGTCCACCTTCGGCATGGTGGAATATGCTCCGTTCCACTCCAGACCACTGCAGCAGCTGATTCTCCTGGTGGAGCGGGACGTACCAGTTAATAAGGTCACAGACGATTTGTCTGTCTCCAGACGTTCGGCTTTCCCTCTCATGGTGGCTGCAGACATTTAGTCTGAACAGGGGTCGCCCATTATGGATTCCAGATTGGGTGCTCCTCACCATGGATGCCAGCCTCCGCATATGGGGCGCAGTAACGGATCGTCACACTTTTCAGGGAAGATGGACGACCAAGGAGGGTCACCTATCCATAAACATCCTGGAACTTCGTGCAGTTCACAGGGCACTCATTCAGGTACAGGATATACTAAAGGGCAGGCCTGTCCAGATACAGTCCAACAATGCAACTGCAGTAGCCTACCTCAACAATCAGGGAGGCACTCGAAGTCTGGCAGCCATGGCGGAAGTAACAAACATTCTGATCTGGGCAGAATGTCATCTTCCAGCAATCACGGCAGTATTCATACCAGGAATACAGACTGGGAAACGTATATATACACGCCGGGGAATGGGCTCTTCATCTGGATGTCTTTCAGATGCTAGTGGACAAGTGGGGACTACCAGAAGTAGACCTCATGGCCTCTGGCCACAACCACAAGGTCCCCAGGTACGGGTCCAGAACCAGGGATCCCTCAGCTGACTTTATGGACGCTCTCGCAAGGAAATGGGACTTCAAGCTAGCGTATCTCTTTCGATCTCCCTCCTCCCAAGGGTCATCAGGAAATTCAAGCAGGAGGGTGGCACAGTAATACTGATAGACCCTGCTTGGCCCAGACGCCATTGGTTCACTGACCTTCAAAGTCTCTCCATAGACACTCCATGGCCTCTTCCTCTAAGGGAAGAGGCCAGCCTGCATCCGGACCTTCCTCGTCTGTCTTTGATGGCGTGACTCTTGAATCTTCCATCTTATGAGCCAAGGGTTTTACTACCTCTGTAATTCAGACGATGCTTAGGGCACAAAAGCCTTCTTCTGCCTGCATCCATTACAGAATTTGGCACTCGTATTTTCAATAGAGAAGTTTTTAGGGTCTCACGAGTGCTTGCTTATCTCCAGGCTGGGTTAGACCTGGGTCTCCGCCTGGCCACCCTGAGAGTCCAGGCATCTGCACTGTCAGTTTGGTTTCAGTGAAGGATCGCCCCTCTGCCTGATGTTAGGACATTGTTTCAGGGTGTTCTGAGGGTTCATCCTCACTTTGTCCCTCCGGTAGCTCCGTGGGATTTGTCTTTTGGTTCTCAGGGCTCTACAGACTCCCCAATTTGAACCCCTGAAATCAGTAGACCTTAAGTGGTTGACAGAGAAGACAGTTTTTCTTCTTGCTATCTCCTCTGCCCGCAGGGTCTCTGATTTGTCAGCCCTTTCTTGTCGCACTCCCTTTTAGATTTTTCACCAGAATAGAGCTGTTCTTCGTACCAGGGCGGGTTACCTTCCTAAGGTAGTTTCCCGTTTTCATGTAAATGAAGAAATAGTGGTTCCACCAGTCTTCAGACCCCTCTATAGGTGAAGCTTCTCTGTATCTACGTGGATCGTACCAACTCCTTTAGGAAATCGGATTCTCTTTTTGTGTTGTATGGCTGTCATAAGCGAGGCTGGCCAGCTAACAAACAGACTCTGGCTAGATGGCTTCGTATGACAATTTCTCAGGCTTACACATAAGCTGATCTCCAAACACCGTGAAAGCACATTCTACTCAATCTTTGGGACCATCGTGGGCCGTTTCATCGTAGTGCCTCTGCTGAACAATTGTGCAAGGCAGCCACGTGGTCTTCTGTCCACACTTTTCTTACATTTTACGCCTTTGATACTTTTGCCTCTCAGGATGCTTCCTTTGGGCGCTGGATTTTCCTGTTGGCTAAACAGGAGCGTCCCCACCCTTAAGGGAACTTTTTTTCGAGATCCCCAAGGTAATTCCTGTGGACCGTAAGGGTTAAAGGGATTAGAGTGGAAAGGAAAGAAGTCCACCGCACAGGTAATACTGCTATGAATAGATGACAGTAGTTTTTTTATTTTTTTATATAGATGGTGCTATCTCCAGAGATATCCTCTATTCAGTAATCGGGTACGATGGGGGGTTGTGGTGGTGGTGTTGCTCAGAGTTAGCAAATCGTAGTTTCAGGGAAAGGAGAAGGTCTAAGTGACCTACAAAGACTCTATTATGGAGCACTCTTATAGCCAAATTCTGTTACATAAAACTTAGCCTTTATTAATTATCAAAGGATATAGATAAAATTGACTTACACAAACAAACATCTGAGACAAAAGATATAAGGTGTGAATGATACATCAAAAAGGGTATAAGGAATCATTCCTCAAGGGGCGGCAAAATATGACAGACAATTGCTAAGTGAAACCTATAAACAATTACTGACATACATACATATAACAAAAAGACAATTACTAAAATACACCCAGAGTTAATCACAAACAAGATAATTTCCACTATATCAAGAGAGACCATGACTCTATGTTGCTATTACTCCTTTTAATTTAAAGAATAGTTGATTGCACCAAGTATTACCATGTAGTACAGAAAAATGAAAGCTAGGGTATAGAAAAACCTGAAAGACACAGGGTTCTGCTGCTTCCCATATTACCTTAAGCATATGGTGGACATGAGAGAGCGGTGCCCTACAGTGACCTTTGGAAACAATAGGCAATATCGTCCCCTTGTTGCAGCTGTTCGTTTCTACTATCTACTGTCTTGCTTGGGAAAGCATAGGATAATAAATGAGAGGACTACTGGGCTGCAGGTGGCAGATGATAGGAGTATAAAGGTAAAGAAAGACATATAATTACAGTATCTGACATTTTGAAGCAATATCATATACTGTATTCTATTTCATTGGTATCATGCTGTTCCAAGGTCTAAGAGATACCAATTCAAATATCTGTATACCTTTAATTGTAATTTAATACCACAGTGGACATTTATAATTGGTACAATGCAAGGGGTATGAAGAGTATGGCAGCAGCCAACAGTCAGGATATAGGCAATATTTGGTTATAATAGCAGCAATAATTCATAAAGTGCAACCGTCTATACAAAGTGAGAATAATATACTGTCTAAGCAAATAATTCCAATGAAATTCCTTGTCTGTCATATTTTGCCGCCCCTTGAGGAATGGTTTCTGATACCCTTTATGATGTATCATTCACACCTTATACCTTTTTGTTTGTTTGTGTAAGTCAATTTTATCTATATCGTCTGATAATTAATAAAGGCTAACTTTTATGTAACAGAATTTGGCTATAAGGGCCTGATTCACAGCCACTCGTAAGCGGCAGCTCGTTCGCTCCGAGCGGTTTGCCCAACTGCGCATGCGTACGGATCGTTATACGCATGCGCGAGCCAGTCAGTGCGGTCAAAATTCATGTGCTCGCAAAATAGCGAATGCCTGTTAATTTGAGTGACAGAATGAGGCGTATGTGGGTGGTAACAGGGGAAGGTGCTTGAAAACGGGGAGTGGAAATCAGAACGCAGGCGTGCTTAAAGGTAAAAACGGGCGTTTTATGGGTGTGCATAATTAAAACAGCAGCGTCATTAACTACGTCACTGGGTTATTTTATAGCCAGAACTGCTCGCAAGATTGTGGTAGCAAAAACCGACCACAAGAATAGCGAGCAGTTCATACCCTGGTTGATGTACTCGATTAATCTAATAAATAGCGGACATGACATAGGATGCGAGCGGCCAGGGGGCGTATTTTTCCAAAAAACGACCGCAAGTTTTGTTCGCTCGTTCAGACCTAGAGGCGCGAACAGACCGCAAACAGCGAACGGTTCATTTGAATAGCCACCCCTATTTTCAGGACGAGCGAGCGCTAATTGCGTCCGGCTCTGAATGAGGGCCTAAGAGTGCTCCATAATAGAGTCTTAGTAGTTCACTTAGACCGTCTCCTTTCCTTTCTGTGGACCCTATGGCACCAGAAGAAGAAGAAAATATGAGTTATGCTATAACATACCTTTGTTAACTCTTTTTCTTTGAGGTCCATAGGGTCCACAGGGCACCCACCCTAACTCACCTGGTGGTTGTTGGGTAATCTTTTTTCTTTTGTATTTCAATGATTCCCTCTTCATAGAGAGAGTGTTTCTGGTGTACAATTGTCCTTCCTTCTCCTCTTTCCTTCTCCTGCCTTGGGCTTGGTAACAAACTAAGTGCCTGTATCCCAGGGCGGGGTATATATGGAGGGGAACCCAGTGCATCCTGGGAGCTAAAGCTCGTAACTGTTTGGTGCCTAGATCACTCCAACCACATACTCCCAAGATAATTCCTATGGACCTCGAAGAAAAAGAGTTAACAAAGGTATGTTATTCCATAACTCTTATTTTTTGAATCGGAAGGTAGTCATGTGACAGAATTTCATAAGAAAAACAATGGTGTTCTTCGTTTTAACGTATCTTTATTCATTCTCGAGTTTTAACTGAGTTTTCTTTTGCAGTTCCCCTTTGTCTCATCAATGTGACCATTATTTTTACTTGTATGATCAGATCTGGTCTTGCTGCCATCTAGTGACTAAAGTTATGATTTACTTTTATTTTGTGTTTGTATGAAGCTGAAATGAAAGTGTGGCTGTGATGTTAAAAAATACCTTGCCTGGAAGTTTTGCTTCATAATAGTATCCAAACTATGCTGTGCCTTTCTTTATTTTCTGCCAAATCTGGTACATACATTGTTAATTCCAGTTCCAGTCTCTTTGTCATATATCTGATTTTAAGCGGATTAACAGGCAATAGGAGCAATGTAATTATGTGAGGAAGGGAATGAAGTTAAGGAGCCACAGTCTGAGTGATGGTGTAAGGTTCCTGGTACCCTAACAACATATTTGTATAGTGTAGTTTTTATTATGATTATCATACTATAAGAAAACATTCTTTGTTTGGTTTTTTTCCTCATCTAACACAGGTGTTCCCGTAAGCATTGCTTCCCTTCATCCAGTCAGACACTGCTCATCCGTGGTATGTTTGTCACGTTTGGGATGGAGCAATGTAGACGGGATGATTATGACACAGATGCCAGCCTGGAATATGGAGATGAAGAGATTTACCAGCAGTTTTTAGATTTTTATGCTGATGTTGTACCTGAATTTAAGAGTGTGGGCAAGGTCATCCAATTCAAGGTAAAATGTCACACAGACTTCATCAACAAGTGAAAATTTACTTTTCTTTGCTGGTTATAAATGACTATCATTAGGAAAGTTTAGTATTTAAGCCACGATACATTAATACAGTGTGTATATATATATATATATATATATAGCTAGTGAAAAAGTCCTCTAGCATATGCATTAGTTTTTACTGTTTAGTATATATTATAAACATTACAACTCTGTCTGCTTTTCCCTTTTATAATCTTTCTGTGTTCCCCAAGGCTCTGACCTTTGCTACCTTCTCTATACCTCCTATCAGCTCCTTCGGACTACAATATCACCTTTATGCTGATAATACGCAAATCTACTTTTCCTGTGACCTCTCCCCTCCACCTCCGCTCTCATCTCCAACTGTCTCTTTTCTATATTGGTTCCTATATGTCTCAGTGCTTTCTTAAGCTTAACATGTCTAAGACTGAGCTAATTGTCTCCACCCCCGACTGAGTTACTTTTCCCTCCCATTTCACTCTTTTTATACCTAACACTATCCTCTTGCCTGTCTCCCAAGTCCGCTCCCTAGGTGTCCTCCAAGACTCTTCTCTCTCCTTCACCCCACATATTAATTCTGTTAGTAAGTCCTGTTATTGTCTCCTCCGCAACATCTCCAGGATCATCACCAGGGTGACCTTTACTTTTCAGATCTCTTATTCATCATGCCCTTGTCATTTTGTGTCTGGACTTTTTTTTTATTGTATTGTTTGTTTATACTATTGTAATTCTCCAGTAGTGCTACGAACACTTGGTGGCACCTTATAAATATAATTTGATAACAAAATGATAATAATTGTATAAATGCAAAAATAAGTTTACAGTGACAGCCTGTCCAAGAGAAATGCATTATTAAAACAATCCTTCTCTTTGATCTTTACTTGAAGTCCAATCAAATGGCCATCAAACACATTGTATAGATGGGGTGCCATCATTTACTGACTTTGTACATTTTTTCCAGAGATGAAGAAAACACAAACATCACAGTGTATTTCCTATTGAATCGATAGAAAGGAAAAAAACAAGCGGAATATGCTGAAATGGTGTAGAGAGATAAACACACACACACACAGTTTGAGTTTGTCCAACTTCAAGCTTCAACGCAGTCATGCAGTGTGCTTTAATGCCCAGCATGCCCGCTACAAAGTGTGACACTGAAATAGTAATCTTCAGTATAGAATGCAATGCGATTTTGTGAAATTAAAATTCAATAGATACTGTTTTGTTATACTACTCTACTACACTGAAGTGCCAAAAGTCATGGGATAGCAGTATATAAAAAGGAAATGATAGGTGGTGTCACCATACTGTGATGTTTTGCAAATGCCCAGACCTGCATCAGTTGTAATCTGACATCTCTTGTGTCAGTTTGAACACCAGCTAGGCTGCTCATGGCAAGGCGACATGAATTATCAGAGTTCGAACAGGGCATATTAGTATTTGCCCAATGGATGGGACATTCCATTTCTGAATTTGTGCGGATATTCCTAGATCTACAGTGTCACGTGTGCCGGGAATATCTTATGGAAGGTATTACCACCCACCGTGAACATCGTGGGCGACCATGGGTGCTTAATGACCGTGACCAGCGACAACTTGCCAGAATTTTCCGTAGTAACAGACAAATGACACTGGCTCAAATCACATCCACATTCAATGCAGGAGTTACCAGACGCATATCCAGCAGTTCATTGCAGCGTTCTTTAGCTTCCAATGGATATGGGCGCAAAAGACCCACCAGAGTGCTCATGTTAACACGACACCAAACACAGCACCCCACCTGAGCTCGTGATTTTGCTTATTAGACCCTGAAGAACTGGCAATATGTAGCGTGGTCCGATAAGTCACAATTCCAGTTGTTTTGGGCTGATGGTAGGGTGCGAGTGTGGCGCAGACCCCATCAGGCTGTGTAGCCCAAGAACAAGGCACCGTGCAGGCTGGTGGTGGTTCCATAATGGTCTGGGGTGTGTTCACATGGCCATGGGTTGGGTCCGCTGGTGTGCCTGAACACGTCACTAATTGGTAACCCGTTGCATTGCTTGATGACCATTTGCAGTTCTTTATAGACTTCATGTACCCCACAACGATAGAATATTCGAGCAGGATAATTTACTGTGTCATCGGTTCCAAATTGTCCAGAATTGGTTCGAGGAGCATTCTGGAGAGTTCTGATGAATGGTGTGGCCACCACGTTCACCCGACATGAACCCAATCGAGCATTTATGGAAAGTTCCATTCATACCCAAGAAACTTCACCTACAAATATCAGGGAGCTATGGGAAGCTATCCAAACGGCATGGGTCATCATCTCTCTAGAGGTCTTCCGTCCACTTGTAGAATATGCCATGTCGAGTTGCTGCACTTCGCAGGGTGGTTAGAGGGAGTCTTACACGATACTAGGCATCTGACTTTTGGCACTTCAGTGTATTATTATATTCATCACTATACATTTTAAAAATAAATACTTGTAACAAAAAGGTGAAGAGGGTGCTGTTTGCATCAGCTTACATCCTAAACTTAAGTTACAAATATTGATGCAATGGTGGGCCTAGTCTACTGTTAGTGGATGTGAGACAAGTAAAACTTAATAATTTGTTATAAATGACAGGGCAGGATGTAATGTTCTCGTGTATCTCAGCAGGTCCGCAAATTTCGAGGCACAGATCTCAGCAGGTTTTTTTTTAGAAGTAATAATGAAATAAAATGCAAAGTTAAAAACTAACAACAGTATTTGACAATATTTGTCATTGTATAACCTGCCAGAAAATCCCTGTAAATCAGCACTGATATTGCCAAATTTGTCTCCGTACCTATATTACCTACAGTAGGTGCAGTTTGTTTTACTGTGTGTCTTTGATTAGTGTGAGAATGTCTATCTTGTTTTTTGGTACTAGAGTAAGTAGTTTATTTACTGTGTGACTCTCAAGTTGTAAAATAGAGAGAGCTTACATATAGGTGTGCAGAGATATTCCAACATATAATTAATATTTCTGAAACATCAAATACAATCATACTTATTATTATAGTCTCCATTTTTGCTTACCTGCCATTATTTCCACACCTGTTTTTTAAAAATTTGTGTCATTATTTTGTAATTGAAAAGCAAAAAACCCTTAAAAGACATAAATGGCAGGCCTGCTGTTGTTAGGAACCTGGCATCATGCATGGTGCTATATATTATTGTTTATTAAAGCCTAACATAATACTTGCTATCAGCTAGTAGATACATGTGGTTGATTTTCTGGTTAGAGAGAGAAAAAAAATGAGTATTACTTGGTGCTCAGATCTTGCAATAAATTAGTTTGACAAATTAAACTTTTTTTTTTTCTAGGTTAGCTGCAATTTCGAACCTCATTTAAGAGGAAATGTGTACGTCCAGTACCAGACGTAAGTATTTTATTCTGAATGTTGTGAATTGCAGTTTTTATTGCACCTCAGGATGTGTGAAATTCATAGCTGAAGGTGTGGGAGGGGGTTTGTAAGAGAAGGACAAATTCTGGTTTTAAGAAGAAATCCAGCCAGGGGCAGATATCAGATTACGCATGATTCAGGTTCCTGCACCCCCTTACTCCTTACTCCTCTTACTTCTCAAGGTGTGTATTCATTTTGCAGTTGAAGTGACCATCACATTTTTCACATCTTGTATTGGGGCAGATGGGGATTTCCTTTGGTTCTTTAGATGAGTAAATATGTTTAATTGGTATTAAAGCCACAGATTATTCAATTATAAACTTTTTTTTTTTGCCTTAACTACTCAACTCATGAAATATACGCGTATGGATCATAATACAGTTTGTATATGCATTTTATCTGGTAGACTAAGGGGTCTATGTACTAATATTCACGGACCAGACGTGATTACTATCTATTTCGCCGGGGATATTATAAGTCTTAATGAAAAGCACACAGCGCCCTCTCCCCAGCACAGAAGGGGGCGTGACCACGCCTGCCGCAATTAGGCCACGGACAACCCCCCCCCCGCCACCAGGACCCGCTGCAGATGAAGGTCGTTCAGTGTGTATGAACGACTATCAACTGCAGATATATCTGTAGATCACTCGATCTGCAGATATATCTGTCAGGTGTGTACCCACCTTTAGTCTCAATCTGTATAAGAAGTGCTAGTCCGGTGCTTAAAGTGGTCCTAGAGACTTGGTGGAACTCACCCCCCCACCCCCTGTCCTTGATGCCCCCTGCAGACCATAAATATATAGATTTGCACCCTCCCTCACTTTTTTTAATAAAGGGAAAGCATGCGCCGTGGGCGCGCCACACATTACCACAATCTTCACATTGCACCGCACATAGTGCCCCTGATTCACATTACACCACATAGTAGTAGTGTCCCTTATTCATGTTATGACATACAGTAGTGCCCCTTATACACAATGCCCACAATAGTAGTGCCCCTAATACACATAATGTTCCTCCCCGAACCCCAGACTGCAGCCCATGAATCCAGGGGACAGGTAAGGCGGATCCCCGTTTCCGGGGACCCGCGTCTTTGCGCAGTCTTGCCTCCGGTCTTTGGAGACAGATCGGAGGCGTTGATGTGGACACTGATTCGCCCCGGAACCTCTACTAGACCACCAGGGCATATGTATCACTGGCGCAGGGCATATTTTACAGGCCAGGGGTCCTGGTGGTTAATGTCAGCAAGGGGAGAAGGCACTCTCCCTGCAGCCCCTCCCCCTGCTCAGGGCGCCATTCGGTCTTGCTGCTCCTCCTCCCTCACCCTCTGAGACTCACGGCAGCCATTTTCTGTATGCGGGTCTCTGGGAACGCTGGGTCCAGTCTCCTGGTATACCTCTCCCAAGGGCTAGGTTATACAGCGCTATATCCTACCACTGCGGTCTGTGTAGTTGATTTTAGTGCCCACTGCAGCTATATTGTTTTTTCTGCATTTGTATGTGACTTGTGCTAGCGCTGATTTTTTATACTATCCCTTTATTCTAATATAACTTTGGCATACTAAGTTATAGGGGGTTCATTGTATCTGACATATCCCTATATTTGTGAGGGCTATCACATACTATATAGTGCGGTTGCGCACTACACTGTGCAATATTACACATACATCTGGGTTGCTCACTGCACTGAACCAGAGGAAAAAAGGGATATTCCCTCCAGTACAATGCAACAATATTGGCAAAAATACTTGAATCCTACATGATAATAGAAATTCAGAGGTATTAGTTGCATACATTTGCAAATATATGATTAAGCGCCGGGCCAACGTCAAGGCTCCTATATACCGGCGTCCTTAACATTAAGGGGTTCACATCTGAGGCATAAGGCACCCCAAAAGAATCCAGCCAAGGACCATTCCCAGGGCATCGTACGAAAATTGGAAGAAAGGTGATAGTGAAGTGTAAAGTATAGGTGTGTAAAAGATAATAAGTGTTAATATAATAAGAAAGAATTAAAATTACATAAATAATAAACAAATAGAAAGGTGATGAAAAAATATTTGTGAATTAAGTGGTGGTGCCCTGAAAAAGGCCCAGCCAGAGTAACCCCGGGGGCCCCACGCCCAAACGCTCACCCCAAAATAATTATTGCTACCAAATAGTAGCACCCACTCTGGGTCATATAATTACAATTAATGTACTGCATAATAACAGCACATAAGCAGAGAGCTGACTCACCTAGGAGGTACCCCAGAAACCTCTAAATGGCACTATACGGACCAGTATAGATGTGTAAAAGATAATCAATAAGTGTTAATTGTGACACAGTCAGACTAGGAGCTCCCTCTCCTGGGTAGGGGACTCCTTCCTTACACACACACACAGCAGCAGGGAAGCAGCACACCAGTCTGGATGCGAGTACAAGCTGGTCGGCGCCAGTCTTTATTGTACAATGTCAGAAATAACATAAAGAAAACATAAACATAAATCCTAGCCCTGTCGGGGCACTAACTTCACAGGTGGTTCCCTCACTACCAGAACCTGGCAGGGCCTAATGCCCTCACCAGCAACAAAGGCACAGCACAACACTCACAGTTAGGTTTTCAAGTGTCTCTGAGCAAACTCCCTGTCTGCTCTCCCAGGTGAGACACTCAGCCCTAAACACACTAGGCTTATATTGGCCACTCTCAGGTGGAAACCCTAACAAGCCTGTTACCAGGCTGCGAGAACCAAAACCTGGAGTGGCCGTGGGTGGAGCCCTCCCTCTCCTCTCACCCACAACCCCCAGGTCCCAAACCGGCTTTTCAAAAAGCCGAGACTCAAGCCTGCTACACTGCAGACTTTCTCCTGGGGATTTTAAACACATAGGACAGGAATCTGGGATAAATGTCCCTGTCACAGACCACTTTACCAGTGATCCTATCACATAATATAATAAGAAATAATTAAAATTACTATTTCTCTGGTTCAGTGTAAACCCTGCCCTTTACCAGCACCTGGGCAATATCATTAAGCTGATGTGAGCGACCACCATTCTTTCTATTTGCTCACTGCACTGTCAGATTGTGTATTTTATTATTCTTGTGGCTATGTCTGGCAGAGGAAAGAATACCAAGCAGGCTGTTGCGCCTACTCTGGTGTCTTGTAAGTCCTACTCAGCGGGCTTAGCTCCAGAGGACCTCATTGAGGACGGTCTTTGTGCAACTTGTTATACTGCCCCGGGCCCATCAGCCTCGGTGTCCTCTCCTCAGGGCCCATCCTGGGCTACCTTTTTACAGGTGCTGGCAAAAATTGCAGTCCACCTAGCGGTCGCTGTCTTAGCTCCCCCTATGGAATGGCCACAGCAGGTGCTCCCTGCAAATCCTTTGCCTCCCCAATGGGTAGACGTACTGTCTACCTCAGTACAGAGTTTGGCGGATACCTCTACAGCTTTTCAGCAGATGCTACAAAAAGAGAGACCTTTACCTGGTAAACCTACTAAGCGTGCTGTGTTATCTTCCCAGTCCACCCAGCTATCAGATTCTGATGTATCATCTGGGGAGGCAGAAGACGCAGGCTTCTCTCTCTCTGACTCCCCCTTGGGAGACGAGGAGCCCCCCCCCCCCCCCCTCCTCCTCTAAATTGAATATACCTGCATCGGTGAGAGCTGTACATTCTATTCTGCAAATAGAAGAGGCAGAACCTGCCCCTAAGGCAAAACAGACACTTTTCAAACCACAAAAGGTAGTTTTACCAGCGTTTCCTCACTCTGACCAGCTATCTGATCACATGAGTGAAGCATGGAATATGCCCAGTAAAAGATTTCAGCTGCCTAAACGTTTACATTCTTTTACTCTCTTCCCGCTTCTGATTGCACAAAATGGGAAGTTCCCACAGCAGTGGATTCCAACGTAATACGTCTGGTCAAGGATGCTACCTTACCTATCCATACTGCAACCTCCTTGAAGAAGACTACGGATAGAGGGATGGAAGCTTGCCTAAAATCTATATACTCTCTTACAGGAGCAATTTCTCATCCTTCTATGGCTACAGCCTGGGTGTCAAAAGCCATTGAGAGTTGGGCAGAGGCCCTAGAAGAGACATTTCCCCCTGATGCTTCGAGGGAACAGCTATCCTACATATCTCACATTAGAGATGCAGCCTCCTATTTAGATAAAGCAGCTATGGATACGGCTCTCCTAGCCTTAAGGGCATCTGCCACCTCTGAAGTGGCCCGCCGTATTGTTTGGCTCTGCTCATGTAAGGCAGGTTCGGACTCTAAAAGGGCTCTGGAGTCTCTGCCTTATTCTGGGGATATCCTGTTTGGACCAGAATTGGACAAAATTGTGACTACCTTGGCAGCTTCCAAGATGGCGTTCCTGCACTCTGCATATAATGAGAAGTCTCGGATGTCATCCTTTCGGTCCTTTCGTCCACAAGGGAAAGTTAAAGGTCAGTCCTTTCCAAGGCAACAGGCATCGACTAAGGCCTCCAAGCCTAGGACCAAACAGACCTGGGCTACTAGACGTCCACCCACCAAATCTGGGGACAAGCCTTCAGGGCCTCTCCCTGGGGGCTCCATAGTGGGAGCCCAACTTCTTCAATTCGCCCAGTTTTAGTGTCAGACCACATCAGACGCCTGGGTAAGAGAAGTGGTCTCCCATGGATATGTCCAATCCTTCCTGAGGTGACCCTCCCAGCAGTTCTTTTGCACAGGACATCCATTAGACCCAAGCAAGGCCCTGCTGCTCCAAAAAGCCATTCAGTCCTTACTGATATCAGGAGTATTAATTCAGGTCCCCTCCTCACAACGAGGCAAGGCTATTATTCTACCCTTTTCTTAGTTCAGAAGCCCAACAGGTCTCATTGGCCTCTCCTTAACCTCAAATCTCTGAACAAGTTTATCAGGGTGCCCAGGTTTCGTATGGAAACCCTCCACTCTATTATGCTAGCTATGGAGCCTGGGGATTTTATGGTGCCTCTGGACATTCAAGACGCTTACATACATGTACCTATAGTGTATTCTCATCAACAATATCTCCGGTTTGCTATACTACAGCAGCATTACCAATTTCAGGCTCTGTTTGGCCTCTCAATGGCCCATCGGGTCCTTACCAAGATCATGGCAGTTATGACGGCCTATCTTCGTCGTCAAGGGATCAGATTACTCCCATACTTGGACGATCTCTTGCTGTTGGCCTGCTCCCCAGAGATTGTTCACCGCCATCTGCAGGTAACCATTGCCTTTCTACAAATGCACGGTTGGCTGACCAACTGGAAAAAGTCTTCCCTGACACCTTCTCAAAGAATGGTACATTTGGGACCCCTACTGAACTCTCAGGTTCAACGAATCTTCCCAACAGCAGACAAGATCTCAATAATACAGCACCGAGTGCGCAGACTGCTCCGCAATGAAGACCTTGGGATCCATGCTGTCCACCTTCGATATGGTGGAGTTTGCTCAATTTCACTCCAGGCCCCTAGAACACTTCATCCTCTCCAGGTGGAACGGGCTACCCCATCTGCTCAGATCCCAGAGGATGGTCCTCCCCCGGAGGTTTGCCTGTCCCTAGGCTACAGACATCCCATTTAGACAAGGGTTGCCCCTTTTGGATCCCGGACTGGGCTCTCACCAGTGACGCAAGCCTCCGAGGGTGGGCCGCAGTGATCGGCCAGCACTCCTTCCAGAGCCGCTGGACCCCAATCGAGGCAGTGTTACCAATCAACATCCTGGAACTTTGAGCCATCTACAGAGCTCTCACTCTGGCTCAGGTTATTCTTCAGGGCAGGCCAGTGCAGGTACAGTCCGACAATGCCACGGCAGTGGCCTACTTCAATCACCAAGAAGGCACTCGAATTCAGACAGCAATGGCAGAAGTGTCCCATTCTCACATGGACCAAACGCCATCTCCCAGCCATCTCTGCAGTATTCATTCCAGGAATTCTGAATTGGGAAGTGGATTTCCTCAACCGTCACGTCGTGCATGCAGGAAAAGTGGTCTCTACATCCAGAAGTCTTTCAGCTCCTGGTGGACATATTGGGTCTACCGGATGTGGATCTCTTGGCTTCAAGACACAACCACAAACTTCCAGTGTATGGAGCCAGGACAAGGGACCCCAACGCGGCCTTCGTGGAAGCATTATCTGTGACGTGGACCTTCCATTTGGCATATCTCTTCCCTCCAATATCCCTGCTTTCTCGAGTTCTTCGGACGTTCAAGCAGGAAGGGGGCACAGTCCTGCAAATAGCTCCGGCTTGGCCCAGACGCCATTGGTAGTTCGATCCTCAAAGTCTCTCTCCATAGACGTTCCTCTTCAACTTTCTCTACGAGTAGACCTGTTGTCTCCGGGTCCATGTCTACATCCGGAACTAGCCTGTCTGTCTTTAACGGCTTGGCTCTTGAGACATCCCTCCTAACGGCTAAATGAATTTCCAGCTCTGTGGTCCAGACCGTGCGCAGAGCACGTAAACCGCTGTCAGCCAGAATATATCACCGAATATGGCATACATATTTCCAATGGTGTTCTCCTAGAAACTATGACCCTCCAGTTTTTAAGGTTTCTAGAATATTTGCCTTTGTTCAGGCTGGATTGGATCTAGGCCTCGGCCTAGCATCTCATGAAGTACACGTCTTTGCTTTGTCCATCTGGTTCCAGCGCAGAATTGCTCCTCTACCGGATGTTTATACCTTCCTGCAAGGTGTTCTACGTATACAACCTCCCTTTGTCCCTCCTGTGGCTCCATGGGATTTGTCAGTGGTGCTCCACGCACTTCAGGAACCTCCATTCGAACCCCTGGAATCAGTGGATGTCAATTGTCACATTTAGGGGCGTTTTCGTGTCGCTCCCCCTTTTTAATCTTTCATCAGGACAGGGCTGTTCTTAGAACGTGCCCGGGCTTCCTTCTCAAGGTGGTTTCTCGGTTCCACCTTAATTAGGAAATTGTGGTTCCGGCCTTTCAATCACCAGACCTCTCGGCAGATTCCTTCAGGAAATCAGACTCCCTCTTTGTCCTATATGGATTCCACAAGAAGGGATGGCCAGCTAACAAACAGACTTTGGCCAGATGGATTCGCATGACTATCTCAGACTTACACGCAGACTGGCCTTCCTGTATTGGCTACAGTATGTGCTCATCCTACTCGCTTTGTGGGTCCCCTCGTGGGCAGCTCGGTGTGGCACCTCTGCTGAACAACTATGCAAGGCAGCCACGTGTCTTCTGTCCACACCTTTGTTAGGTTTTATGCTTTTGATACATTTGCCTCTCCGGATACTTCCTTCGGGCGTAGGGTTCTTCTCTCAGCTCAGGAGCGTTCCCGCCCTCGAACAACTGCTTTGGGATATTCCCGTTGTCTCCTCAGTGGAGCCCTGTGGACCCTGAAGAAGAAAATGAGAGTTATGGTAAAACTTACCCTTGTTAACTCTTTCTTCGAAGTCCATAGAGTCCACAGGGCATCTGCCCTGATGCACCTGGCTTCTATGGGTTTCTTCTCTTGGTCACTTGTTTCCTTCTTTGTGTTAGAGTGTGGTTCTTCAGTGTACCAGTCTTCCTTCTCTCCTATCCTGTTCCTGCCTTGGGCTTGTTAACAAAACTGAGTTGCCCTCAGGCTGTGGGTGCAGTATAGGGGGAAGAACCGGAGCATCTTGGGATTGAAAAGCTTTGCTGTTGGTGTCCGGTCCCACCTACAACCCCATTGTATCCCCTGTGGACCCTATGGACTTCAAAGAAAGTGAGTTAACAAGAGTAAGTTTTACCATAACTTTCCTTTTTTGGGTCAAAAGGAAGCTTGGCGCAAGCAGAGTGTAAGGATATATGCGCCCATGGTATCTCTTGGGCGCATATATCCTGAAAGGGAAATGTCTGGTACCAGTCAATATGTTTTAACCATTTGACCAATGATTAAATATTGAATTATTTCACCAATATTGGAGCAGGTAGCAGACCCTAAAAATTAATAAATAGCTTTCATAGAATCAAGTAAATGACATGTTTCATGGGTTGTAGCACACGTCATCAGATTAGAAATGTAGTAAAAATTACAAAGAATTGTCTTTTGGGGGGTAATAATCTTTTGGTGAGTAATAAAATATATTGAAAAAATATAAACCATAAGAAATGTGCTTTCTTTTAGTAGCATTTTTATATATACTGTCTTCTTTTTTTGTTAGGATTTTAAAAGCTAAAATTAATAACATTAACAACAAAAAAATAACTTTTCCAGGATTGTACCCATGATTATTTTTGTTTAAAAATGTGTCCCATATTTATCCATTTGTTTTGCAACTTTGTGTGTAGTTTTTATGCTATGGTATAGGGGCTAGAAATTAATTATTTTTATTTTCTATTGTTTATTTCTTTTATATTTCTATATTTTTATTGAAATGTCCCCGAGTATGTTTAGGATATATTTACATTTTACAGTTTACACTAAATTGGAGCTGACACAAGCAATTATTTATTTTTATTTATAAAACATTGGGCGAACGTCAATGGGTTAAGATAGGAAAACCATAAAAAAATGCTAGCGTACTGGTTCTTTTCTATCAGAGACAGCTTTTTTTTTTAATTCTCTGTATTCCAAACATGTTATATAGTGCTACAGGCAAGAACAGCGTGGATTTCTCTTTTGATCAGTCGGACTAAAGGCTTCTTATCTGTACCAGGCTCCTTCATGTGGTGTAGAACTTGGAACAGACAGATTTCTGTTCCATGTTGCAGGATAATAATTGAAGCCACTGTATTCTATCTTTCCCAAACAGAATTCTTGTTGGTTATTGTTGACATAAATACAGATAAAGAATTTACTTGAGAGAGAATTTTTTTTCCTTTCAAACTTTATGGATTTTACAAATCTTAGAACTAGTTATGCAGCAGAGCTTCTAAAGTTGTACCAGTAATACCTCTAATATCTACTGACCACTAATACTGCTGCAGTGCTCTCCATTACAAGCAAGTTAGTGATGCCTGAAGGATCTGTGATAGATGAATGCTTTCTGTGCACTGACAGATATGAGACACTAGATGGGTTGGTACAATGGGAATCTATGGCACCTCAGTGGGATTTACTCCCACTCCTGAAGTGCTACTTATCAAAGTTGAAAACAATAAGCCATGTAGCTTGGAAGACTCACACTGAACTTGATGTGTCCTCCTCTTCTGGGATTATTAACGTCTTTACCCTGATGCTTTGTTGAAGTTTGCTAGATTTATGGGCTGTTTTTCCAGTTTTCTTTCTGATATTTCCTGGCTGTTGTTAACAACTGTGTGTTATGTAGGGAAGAAGAATGCTTGGAAGCCTTTTCTTTATTCAACGGGCGGTGGTATGCGGCCCGCCAGCTTCAGTGTGAGTTCTCGCCAGTCACCAAGTGGAAATCTGCCATATGTGGTAAGAGGTCACCCAGGTTTTTTCCATAACTGAGATCTGCTTAATGTGTACCATCGCTTGCACACACAGTAACAGACAATTGTGCAAGCTGCAATAGTATTTGTGAAACTACAGGCTGTTTATTAACTGGGAAGGGACAACTTTGCTGAACCTAGAGGTACAAAGTTTCATCTTACCTATGTACTGTAGCTTCTCAGTTCTATCTCCCCAGTTTTATTCTATCTTTGTGCTGTAGCTTGCCAGTTCTATCTCCCCAGTTTTATTCTATCTTTGTGCTGTAGCTTGCCAGTTCTATCTCCCCAGTTTTATCCTATGTTTGTGCTGTAGCTTCTCTGTTCTATCGCCCTAATTTCTATCTTCCTAGTTTTATTCTATCTATGTATTGTAGTTTCTCAGTTCTCACTTTTCTTTTTTGAATGTTATTTTAGTTACGTCTAAATAGTAAAAGCTCCACATTGCTTTAAATTAGCTGATGACATTGTAAGTAGCTCATCTGCTAGCAAAGTCAGGTGATTTTACAACGTATTGCAGAGCTTTCTTTAAATATCTTTACCTGTGCAATAGTCCAATGTGCTTCTTAGTTAGAGAAGTTCCATAACATTAGAACTCTATAGAAATGGTGTCTCGGCAATATATGTATGCTTTTCTGTTGCTGCTGCCCTGCGCTGTAAGATTCTGCATGACACCTGCTGAACCAATAGCTCTCCCTTTGATCTCTATTGTTTTTAATAGCTATTTAGTTTGTTTCTTTAAAATAAGTAGTATGTAGTTTTCTTCTTCAGGGTCTATAGGGCTCCACAGGGAGACATTGTGGTGTAGGTGGGACCTGGAGGACCGGACACCAACAGCAAAGCTTTTCATTCCCAGGATGCTCCGGTCCTTCCCTCTATATCCCGCCCACATCCCACGGACGTCTGTGCTGCCACCCCCACTCCTCCGCTGCGCCGTGATTCCAAGCCTGTGCTAGGTACTCCCGGCTGGGCTCCAAGGAGGGACTAGTTAGCAAGCTCCCTGGGCCCCCAGACTGCAGCCCGTAATCTAGGGGACAGGTAAGGTGGAACCTCGTTCGCGGGGACCATCATAATAGTGCAGTCTTGCCTCTGGTTTTCGGAGACAAACTAGAGGCGCTGATGTGGACACTGGGAAGGCAGCCCACCACTCCACTAGACCACACGGGGCATTAACCTACTGGTGCAGAGGCATAATTAAGGCCAGGGGACCCAGTGGTTAACGTAAGCAAGGGAAAAAAGGCGCTCTCCCTGCAGCCCCTCTCCTAGCTCAGTGTGCCATTCCACTGCAGTCCTGGTGTTCCCTGGGCTGCTCCTCCTTCACCCTCCGCTCCCTCAGAGAGACACGTCAGCCATTTTAGGCAAGCAGGTCTCCGGGAATCTCTGGGTCCAGTCTCCCTGTTTACCTCTCCCAAGGGCCAGGTCATACAGCGCTATTTCCTACCAGCCACTGTGGTCTGTGTAGTTGATATTAGTGCCCATTGCAGAAAATTAGATTTTTCTTCGGGGTCCACAGGGATACCATGGGGAATATTATGGTTGGAAGACCAGGCACCAAACAGTTAAAGCTTCTGCTCCCAGAATGCCCTGGGTCTTTCCCCATATATAGCCCGCCCTAGCCATAGGACTTCAGTTGTTCGTTTGGTGCGGCAGGATCAAGACGCACCTTTCTAACAGGAGGACTGCTTAGAGCAGTCCTTAGCTTTTATTTTATGTTTTATTTTATTTATTTAGTTGGCAGTACCAAGCGTCTGAATTAAGGCGCACGTACTGTGGCTCCATTTACCTTCGCCAGACCGCAACATCAGTAATTGTGCTGGTGATTTCGGCAGGTCGCGGCCTGTACCTGCACTGCAACGGATGTTCGGAGATAACATTTAAGGCGATTCCTCTCTTATGAGGAATCACGCTCGGCAGTCCTTGCTTTTGGTGTCAGAGACGCACCAGAAGCCGCTGCTGTCAGGGCCCGGGATTGTCCGCGTCCTGATTACACCAGCCGGGGCCTTATCGTCTGACGCCTGGGATCGGCAGCAGACGCTATCTGCTGCCACATGGCCAGCATACCCGGCTGGTTAACATAGCTTAGGGGAGGTTGGCACTCCCCTAGTAGCTCCTCCCCCGACCCAGACTTAGTCCCTACGAAGGGTTTTGTATGTCTGGGTTACTCTGCCTACCCTCCACGTGTATGAGACGAGACGTTCACGGTCCATGCTCAGTTCGCCCTGTAGCGGTTGGTCTCAGGAGGGTCTGGGTCAGTCTCCCTGTATACCTCTCCCATGGTTAAGGTATATGGTGCTCTATGTCCTACCATTCCTTTGCGTTGCTGTAGTTGATTTAGAGATGATTGTAATTATATTGAATATGCATTGTATGTAACTGTTTGCTTTCTGCTGACTGACACTGTCTTTTATATCTAAATCTGTCAATTGTAACCATCACTGTTTTCTCTCCATCCTCTTGGGGTGGAGGTTTCTTTCTGAGTACTTCACATTCATTAAGATTTTGTGAAGCTGTCACATAACATTGCAATTATTGCCTTTACTTTGAACATTCAGCAGTATTGATACTGAGAAAAACCTGGCGTATAATAGTACTTTAATTATCAAAACTGTGCCTGCTGCGAGTAATATGGGTTTAGTTTAAACCCGAGAGACCACAGTCTCTATAGAAAAATTCAAGTATAAAAAGAATTACTGCGCTAGGCTCTGTGTATCAAGAAATAATCATATAATATGAAATAGGATTTGCTGTCTGTTACTAAACAGGAGGCTTCAATAAAACACAATATTTGTGTCATATGACAATTATAAAACAATAATAAAGTAAAAGTGTTGAAGAAAAATCACAAATGGCTCTTATCTAATAAAAATGGCTAACTGAATAGCAATAATAATGTGTATTATTGGTACACATGTAACTTGAACTGACTGAGGTTCCAACACTGGATAATTGATTTGTAGTCACTGTTTAGTAACCATAATGTTCTGTGCATATATCAAAGTCCCACAGATAAGTGATAACAGCAGCAAATCTCCGCTGATACATATGTTACTTTCACTATTGGTGTCCCAGTTTGAGAGTAGTGTCCGAACTGAAAGTTGATAATTCAAATTTGCAAAGTCAATTTAGAAAAATATGAATGAAATGAAATAGACCTTTGCATATCATGTCCACGCTGATTGCCTGTCCTGGCTCTGCCTGTCTCCGGCTGTGTGGAGCCACGATTGAAGATAAACAGACTACCGTGTGCAGGAGGCGGGTGTGCTGCAGCGGGAAAGCGGTCCTTCAGTTGGAGGGCTGGTTGAACAGTGGTAGTGAGTCCAGTACCTGGGTGGCCTCTGAGGAGTCCCGGCTGCTACTACCCTGGCGGGTATTGTATGGTCGTCTTGTATGGTCGTCTTGTTCTCCTGAAAGATGCAGCCTGTTACTTAGTTCATCATTAGCGAATGGGACCTTTCTTATGTGGAATATCCTCATCTACTCTCTCTGACCCCCTCACACTCGCCTTCAGTGATTTTTCCTACAATCCATCTCCAACTACTCATCTGATTCTAACCACTCTGGCTATTTAATATGTCTAATCGCAACAAAAAGTCTGTTACGAGTGAGTCGACGGATTTCTTTCGACCCAACGATAAGAGCGAATCCAGTTCTATGTCTGCTCATTCCCAGCGCTCCTCTGAGACGACCTCAGGACCTCAGACGACAGTTCGACAGTTTCTCTCTCTTCCGAAATTACTAAAATGATACAGACAACGATACCAACTGAATTCCATTCTTTGATCTCCTCTCTCAAAACAGAGAATAGACTCTTTGGGTACGAGAACGGACTCCCTCGAGCGCAAGGTTGATGAGATCTGTCAGTTCCAGGACATTGCCAATCAGAAAATGTCAGACATGCGTTCTGAAATTGACACTCTAAAGTAACAGATGGAGGATGCAGAGAATAGATCCAGATGCAATAACTTTCACTTCAGAAATACTACTGAATCAATTGACTCTGATGCGCTCCCTGAATATCTAGAGGGATTGTTCCTTCAGTGCCTACCAGATTTCTCCACAGACTCTCTACAATTGGACCGTGCCCACAGAGTTCTATGTGCCAAGCCTCCACCTGATCAAACTCCTCGAGATGTACTAGTTCGCTGTCACTATTACAAAACCAAGGACAAGCTTCTTTCATCAGTCCGTTTCTCACCTACATCTCATTCCGCGGTCACAATCTTCAGATGTTTCGATCTGGCCTCTTCCACCCTGAAGAAACGTAGAGGCCTTATAAATGTCACAAAATCCCTCCGGAACCACAGAAGTATAGATGGGGATTTCCCTTTCATCTTTCTGTAACTCATGATGGTCACTCCTATAAAGTAAAGATGCCAGAAGAGGGACTTGCTCTGCTTTCCACTCTGGGCATTTCACTTTCTCCACCTACTGCATCTACTAGCGGAGGCTGTCCACGACGGTCCCCCCCGTCCCCAGAATGGTCTAAAGCCTGAGACATTCTTGTCCCTGCGCTAGTTCCAGATTTTCTCTTTTTTCCGACTCCGTTGTTTTTCCCTTTCTTTTTTTGATCGGGGTTTTTACATTTTATGATTGTCACTATTAAGTAATATCCTGATGATTTTTCTGCTTAGATATTTTAGCTAATTTGGAGGAGTATAATGCATTAGATTTCTACTCTCTATGACAAGTCTCCCAACCTCTAAGTGGCTTGTTTTTGCTATTTGATGTTATTTTATGTCTACTGGGAAATTTTTTCAATAGTGAGCCTTGCTCCTGGAGGTTGATCACGATTGGTCCATGCTGCACCTATTTTGGTGTTAAGCTGGGCATCCACTATACAATTTTCTGTCAGATATCTGTCCAATCTGGCTGGTTGGAATGAAAACCTGGTAATGTATGGGAACAAATGATAGTCGATCATATGGTTTTAAACACTGAAAAAAGGACAACAAAAAAAATGTTCAGATTAGTTAAATTTGTGTTATAACCAATTTGTCTGAACAACCAGTTTTGGCTATTCTCCAGTGTTTGTGAGCAAATGGACGATTGTAATGGATTGATTGTATTGACATACCCTTGAGAAAGCTGTTGCTTACAGTGAAACGCGCGCGTCGGAGTCACTGGCGGCTCCACGATGTTTGTTGTTGGGAAATAATGTCTATACCAGTTTGATACAAATGTGCTATGTAGCGACTTCTACTGTGAACCACGCTATTGAACAGGGGAGACTTTCAGATCAATATACAGTCAGCTATACTGCAATTCATGTAATTAGGCTGTTATTGACATCTCAGTAACTGCTGAGTGTTCCGAGCAGCTGCATCACGCACAGTATGATATATATATAGGATTAATGAAACTTGAACTATATAAAACGGTTTTCTACTGCAAGTAGCACCACTGTCAGCAGGAACTAAAAGATACTGCTGCTATTTAGCAGTAACCAGTTTACTATAGCAACAAGTTTACAACTTTGTTGAATATGTTGCTGTGTTAATAATAAAAGGAGATTCTAACCACATTATATGCTATTGATTGGGGAATTTGGGATATAATATCAATTCCTTTTTCGCCATGCTGTCGCATTAAACCTCTAATATTGATCATGCGGTTGTGTATCAATATGTGGATGCAATGATACTCTGATGCAATTTCATAATATCTACATTTAAGGTGTGTGAACTATAATATAGTGATACTCAGACACAGCTCAGACCATACCTTTATTTAAGGTGTGTGAACAACAACACACTTCCAATTAAATTTGCTACCCCATTGATATAGACTGAATTTCTGTCCGCTTTCCATTTATAGCATTTGCAATAGATTGAGAAATTTTAATAATAAGTTAAAAATACACTGCTGATATAACCAGGTAATACAAGCCAATAACAGGCGAATTTTTAGATAATAGAATTTATTATTATTCTGTCTTTGCCTGAATATTTCCAGTATCTATAATCAGTATAGTCCTACTATTTTTATCTAGGTATATACCATTACCCTATATTACTAACAATTCATCAGTGGACCTGCCTGTTTATAATTTGTTTGTTCTGTTTAATATTAACTTTAATTCCTTATATTTCACTGTATATTTCCCCTGAGTTGGGATAATTTTAATATATTAACAAATAAAAGTTACATTTTACTTATCATTTATTTCTTCTTGTGCGCCCACAAAAACAACTCCTTACTCTTTCCCTTAAACTTTGTTTCATTCCAACCAGCCAGATTGGACAGACATCTGATAGAAAATTGTATAGTGCATGCCCAGTTTTATCTACAAAACACTTATTATATACATGGTCCACTCTTGCTATCTCTAGCCTCAACATCATAGCGTTGATCTATATTCCATCCATATTGCTAATATTGTCATTGCTGTTTAATTGTTATGATGCTACAGTTCTCAAACCTGTCCATCTCCAAATGTTTCAGCTCTCTTCTTGTCCTTTTTCTCTTGGGCCTACTATCTCTTCTAACTATATTGTTATTTATTTTTCTTTTCTTTTTCTTCTTTCACTGATGTGTTGGAGCGTGAGACTCTTATAATCTCACTTAGATACTTGCTATTTGTGTTTTCTAGGTTCCCCACGCTTTTCTATTTTTCACATGTCTTTTATCCTGCTTTGCATCCTTTGTGCTACCACCCCCAAGCCCCAAGTGCACAGGATGTGCTGTTTCTATTGTACGATTGCTGCGTTATGTGGAACTGACGCAGTTTCTACTATTTCCCCTCCCCGTCACATAGTAACAACCCTCCCTCTTCCATGCCTTTCTCTCTCTGCCTCCCCTTGCTCCGCGGCCACTTTCTTCAAATCTCCGCTCGTAAAAAAAATTGAGAGAGAAGAGATATCAAACTCAGAGGCTCATATTGCCTTTTTGACAGAAAAATGCAACGATTCCCTAAAGACAAATTTTTTCGACAACTACGTTCGTATAGGGGCCAACTAAATCAACTTCTATCATCCAAAGCCTCTCGTACTCTTAAATGGTTGCAGCAAAGATTTTATGAACGGGGAGACAAAGCTGACGCCATTCTTGCAGGAAAGCTTCAAACCAGACAAACTAAAAATAGAATTCTGCATATTAAAGATTCAGCTGGTAACTATCACTATGATCCAAAATCCATAGCCAATAGTTTTAAAGATTTTTACTCCTCGCTCTACGGTCTTCGGAATTGTGAGCAATCTCTTTCCTCCCTTTTGGATGCTACTCGGAAATATCTCTCCTCCTGTAATTTGCCCCGTCTTTCTTCCTCACAACTATGCGCTCTTAATGAAGCAGTTATTGCCGACGATCTTGAAAGCACTGTAAAGTCCATGAAATCCTCTTCTGCCCCCCGGGCCCAGATGGCTTTCCTGCGGCCTTCTATGAGAGATTTATTTCTCCTTTATCACCTCTGTTACTGAACCTTTTCAATTCGATTCTGTCTGGCCGGAAGTTTGATGAAGCTACCACCAGGGTGGAAATAGTGGTCATTCACAAAGAAGTCAGAGAACCTAGTTTGTGCTCTAGTTACCGGACGATTTCCCTTCTAAATGTGGATTTAAAAGTGTTCGCTAAATTTCTTGCCTCCCGCCTGGCACTAGTTATCCCTTCCTTGGTTCATTTAAATCAAGTGGGTTTTATATCGGGTCGACAGGCCTCCGATAATACACGTAAAATTATTGATCTTATCAATTTTGCTAACACTAAATCACTCCCCGCCCTGTTGGTGGCTTTAGATGCGGAGAAGGCCTTTGACAGGGTCGACTGGACTTTTTTGAGATCTACTGTACATACATTTGTTTTTTGCGGAAATTTTCTGAATGGAGTGGCCTCTCTATACTATAATCCCTCTGCCTTAGTCTTAGCCAATGGGTTTGCTTTCTCCCCCTTCGATATTCGAAATGGTACCTGACAAGGATGTCCCTTATCACCTCTCCTCTTTGCTTTAATTATGGAACCTTTAGCGGCTAGTCTCCGAGGTAACCCTGCTGTTACAGGTATCCATGTAGGTCACACAAATCACACCATAGCCTTGTATGCTGACGATGTACTGCTTACATTGACTCATCCCTTAACTTCTCTCCCTGCTGTCTTTGATGAAATCCAAATATACAGACGTTTATCGAACTTTAACATTAACAAGTTTTGTCACAATTAAAAAGTGACAAAACTGAAATTTTACCTTTATTTTTGGACCCTAATACAATAACTCAACTGCGCAGCTCCTATGATTTTCGCTGGTGCTCCTGTTCTTTGAAATACCTAGGGATCCAACTAACTAATTCTTATGATAAATTATTTTCTGCAAATTTTCCGCCTCTTTTATAAAGATACGCCGTGATCTTAACTCATGGGGAGAACATTTTATTTCTTGGATAGGGCACGTTAACGCTATCAAAATGAACGTACTCCCGAGATATTTATAACTCTTTCAAACACTCCCAGTCAGAGTTCCTTCCATTTTTTTAACTTCTCTTCAGTGGCTAGTGTCCAGATTCGTTTGGGCGAGCCGCAAACCTAGAGTTAGATTTCGTATTCTCTGCTATCCAGTCAAAGAGGGCGGTTTGCGTTTGCCTAATTTCCATAAATATTACTTAGCGGTTCATTTATCCCAGACTGCTCTTGCACGCTGCTGCACATACTAGAGGTTGGGTAGATCTAGAAGCTCAACTACTTAATTTTCTTTCTCCATAGTCTCTTTTTTGGATGGAACATAAACACAGACCGCATTATTCCTACATCCCTCCCACTCTTCGTTTCGCCCTGTCTATATGGGGTTATTGCAAAAGACTCTCTCTAATTCAAAATCAACTTCCTATGACCCCTCTCTGGAACAAAAAGGGTTTTTTACCTGGTTTACATCCGAGGACCTTTGATCCTTGAGTTTTCCATAATATAACATTTCTAAGGGATATTTCCCCCCTTTGTCTTGCAACTCAGAAAATTCAGGTAACGGGCAGACTTAATTTATCGATGAGATGCTTTCACCAGTACCTTCAAATACGCCATCTTTTTTATTCAATGATCAGCTCTATCACACCCATTGTACTCTCCTTTGGAGTCCCTCTGTCTACTTAGATCTACTTCTAGAGGCCTTATTTCCACCCTTTATAATTTACTAATTGCTCATAATTGCCCTTTTAAAGACCCACATGAATTAGCCTGGGAAAAGGATTTGGGGGAGTCTCTGTGTGGTCCAAAATTCGCGAGCTGGCGGCGAAAGCTTCAATATGTGTCACAATCAAAGAAAATACTTAAATGGGGCTATATATCTAGTACCCACGCATATTCGAGCCATTTATCCTCAGGCCTCCAGTGCATGTTGGAGGGGCTGTGGAGAGCCCCTCCATATTTGGTGGCACTGTCCCAAGATTAAGATATTTTGGGCAAAAGTTAATCGCCTAATTCTTTCTGTCACCAATATCTCTCTCCCCTCTTGTATGTCTTATTATTTACTACCGAGACCTATCCGTAATTGTGACAAATTTACCCAAACGCTCATAAAACACATTATCATGGCTAGCTTATCATGAGACACATTCTTGAACTTAATTAGCCTCTCAGTAGATGCTCTATTTGCCACCTTCCCCTTCTTTGTCCCCCTCCTTGCCAGTCTCCCCTTACTAATATTCCACAATTTTCCACCTATTGTGGATCTTCTCCCTTTTCTAGTTGCGCTGCTCTTCCCCAACCCTTAAAAAAATTGCCTGGTATTACCTGCCTTCCTACGCGGAGGCATATTCATTCAAAGTTTATATTATCTGTATTTTTGGTTTTATGCCAATTTATATGGGCTTACTTTTATAAGTCCATACAGGTACTTTATATTATGTACTCGTGGAAAATTTTATAAATACTTTTCTCAAAAATAAATAAATATATATATGTATATGTGGAGATTTGCTTATCTGTGGGACTTTGATATATGCACAGAACATTATTGTTGCTAAACAGTGACTACAAATCAATTATCCAGTGCTGGAACCTCAGTCAGTTCAAGTTACATGTGTACCAGTAATACACATTATTATTGCTATTCAGTTAGCCATTTATATTAGATAAGATCCATTTGTGATTTTTCTTCAACACTTTTTTACTTTTTTATTATTGTTTTAGAATTGTCATGTGATACACTACATGTAATAAATATTGTATTTTATTGACACCTCCTGTTTACTAACAGACAGCAAACCCTATTTCATATCATATGATTATTTCTTGATACACAGAGCTTAGCGCAGTAATTCTTTATTTACTTTGAACATGTCAAAAGATAAAGGGAAAACAGGAGGGGGAGCAGCCTGTGCTACTTCCATGTAAATCATGTATGGCTTATGTGTCCTCCCAGGAGGTAAAGGATGGTTTGTGTGTTGTCTGTTATAAAGAGCCATCTCACCAGTCCAGTTTACCTGTACCTGGACAAGAGTCATCTTGGGTTGCCTCTCTTTCCCAGGTTATGATGAAGGTTGTGGATCGCATGGCTGCTAACACGATGCCTCCTTGGATGGAGTGTCCACAGTATGCTATGTTTGGACCTCTTATGCATTTTTCATGGAAGGATGTTTATGACCATTCTAGTCAGAGTATGGCACCATCTAATGTTGATAACAGACCGGTAGTGGCCTAAGCACAAATTATCTCTCTATCAGTCTGCCCAACACACGGATTCAGGCGCATCATCAGGGGGATCAGATGATGCACAGTTCCTCTCCAGGATCTAGTTCAGGGGAGGAGGATCATCCGTCCACGGTGGATGTTTCTTCTTTAGTGAGGGCGGTTAGATCAGTCCTAGATATTCAGGATGATGAACCAGCTCATAGTAAGAAGGCTCCAATGTGAAATCACCACCAGGTGGTGGTTAAAACGGAGTTCCCTGTATCGGAACAACTTGCAGAGCTTATCGAGGATGCATGTGGTAACCCTGATAAACGATATATGTGAATAAAAGAATAACATCATTGTATCCATTCCAACCTTCTGTATGTACTTAGTGGGAAGTACCTCCTACTGTGGATGCTCTTGTAACACATTTAGGGACGTATTCAATTAGAAGCGCAAAGGCGAGATCGGCGAAAAAGTATCGCCGATTGCATCTTTTCGCCTGTCGGAAACTTCTCTCCGTATTCAATTTCACCCGCTTATCGCGTACTCGGAAGCTCAAGGAAATGTAATAGGCGAAAAAGATTTGCCTCGGAATAACAGGAGAAAAGAAGTGCAACATTTTTATTTAGGAGTGCAAAGGTGGGGAAACCACTCAGAACCCTTGGGACAGCTCCCCCAAAGGACAACTGCTTCCAAAAATTCCTGAAAAAAACTTAAGAACACCCCAAAAAAGTACTTTTGAGGGCGAAAAAGCACAATGCGGGGGGACAATTTGCAAACTAGCGAAATAAGGTTCTGGGGGTGCGCTAAGAAGGGGTCAAGTGTTTTTGGGATTGAGGGAGGAATTTTTATTTTATTAAAACTGCATTAAAATATGCTAGCACCCAGTTTCAGGTACCCCAAATTTGACAGGACTACTTATTTTCACCAGAAAAACCTGCTTTATGCCATTCTTCACCACTTGTGCAAAGACGCAAATTAGAGACAATTATACCAATTTAAGTACCCCAAACAGTTTTATTAGGGCTAATCGGGCACTACTACATTGATCCCCAATGTTTCTGCATCTTTTTGGGGGTTCAGGCTGATTTCCCTGATTCTGACACCACTTTCCGCCTGTTCTGAATTCGCGTGTCGCCGTTTTCGCATCTTTTGGAATTGAATACAGCGAATAGCTGGTACGCGCACGATAAGTTTCCGCGGCCAAGAGACGCGATGTAGGCAAAAAGTCCGGCAGGCGAAACTTTATCGCCGGTGCGAAACTAATTAAATACTGCCCTTAATCAGCTGAAGGATTCCATAGATAAAAAGATTGAAGCCTGTCTTAAAGCAATATTTTCGTCATCTGGAGCGGTTGCTCGTCCAGCTATGGCTGGAGCCTGGGTAGCCAAAGCTGTTGAAGAATGGATAGGAGCATTGGAAGATTCGCTACCAAATGCTACCAGAGAACAGGTGGTGAATACATCCCACATATGGGAAGCAGCTTCCTATCTGGGAGGGCCTACAGTGGATGCTGGAATTTTAGCTTCTAGGGCATCGGCAAGATCAATAGTGGGACGCGGGGCCCTCTGGTTAAGATCTTGGAAAGCTGATACAGGATCAAAGAGGGCCCTGGAAGGCTTACCTTTCTATGGAAAGGTACTTTTTGGAGTAGAGTTGGCTAATATAATCACTACTGTGGCGGCTTCAAAATCTGCAGGTCTGCCATCTAAGTTAAATACTAAATCTAGGCAGTTTTGCTTTCAGTCTTTCCATCCTCAGGGATGAGCAAAAGAACAGTATTCCTCTAGGTCAACTAGTTTTTGCAAGTTTAAGTGACAAACTAAGATGTCTGGCCCAGCAAAACATCCAGCTTCTAAGCTGGACAACAAGCCCTCGGCATGATGGAGTGGGTCTCCTCCTGGGGGATCCCAGGGTGGGAGGCCGTCTTCAGTTTGAGGATTGTTGACGTCAAACAGCAACAGATGCCTGGGTCCGAGAAGTGGTCTCTCAGGGGTATGCCCTCATTTTCAGGAGACCTTCCCAACAGAAGTTTTTTTGCACACATCCTCCATCAGATGCGGACAAGGCCTTAGCTTTTCAGGGAGTCATTCTCTCCCTGCTACAGGCAGGGGTAATAGTTCCAGTTCCTGTCTCTCAACAAGGAAGGGGTTATTATTCCAATCTGTTTCTGGTTCAGAAACCGAATAGGGCTTATCGCCCTATACTAAAACTAAAAACCCTCAACATGTTAATCCATGTACCCAAGTTTTGTTTGGAAACTCTTCGGTCAATTATTTTTGCAATGGAGACGGGGGATTACATGGTTTCCCTGGACATTCAGGTTGCATATCTGCATGTTCCTATTATACCATCCCACCAACAATTCTTATGGTTTGATGTTCTTCAGCAACATTACCAATTTCAGGCTCTACCCTTTGGCCTAACTACAGCTTTCCTGGTATTTACCAAAATAATGGCACTTAGGCGTCAGGGAGTCAGAATTCTGCTATAACTGGACGACCTTCTGATATTGGCACAGACTCCGGTTATGTTACAAAACCATCTATAAATGACCATAGCCTGCCTGGATCATCAATTGGAAGAAATCATCACTTTCTCCAACACAGCAGATGGTACATCTGGGAGCACTTCTGGATTCTCAAGTACAAAGGGTTTTTACCAGAGGATAAGATTGTGGCACTATCATTGCGAGTGCGCAAACTGCTACGCAAGTGAAGGGTATCCATTCTATCAGCAATGTAGGTCCTGGGATCAATGGTATCCACCTTCGACATGGTGGAGTATGTTCAGTTTAATTCCAGGCCTCTGCAAAGATGGAACGGACAGTATCCAGCTAATAAGGTCCCAGAGGATCCTTCTCACTCCAGAAGTTCATCTCTCCCTGGTGTGGTAGTTGAAAAAGGATCATCTGGACAAGGGGCACCCATTCTGGATTCCAAATTGGGTGCTTCTCACCACAGACCCCAGTCTTCACGGATGGGGGACAGTGACAGGTCATCACACCTTTCAGGGAACATGGATAAATCATGAAAGTCATCTGCCAATAAACATTGTGGAGCTGCGAGCAGTATACAAAGCACTTATCATGGCACAGGACCTGCTCCACAGCAGGCCGGTCCAGATCCAGTCTGACAACACTACTACAGTGGCTTATCTCAATCATCAGGGAGGCACACAAAGTCATGCAGCCATGAAGGAAGTGACAAAGATTCTGATTTGGGCAGAACGTCATCTTCCGGCCATCTCGACAATATTCATACCAGAGTCCTCAATTGGGAAGCAGACTCTAATTCATCAGGACATCCGGGTGGAGAGCCCACTCTCCGACATGTAAGTGTTTCAGCTCTTGGTGAACAAATGGGGTCTACCAGACGTAGACCTCATGGCATCACGTCACAACCACAAGGTCCCCAGGTCCAGAGACCCATCTGCAGCATTTGTGGATGCACTGGCAGTAAGATGGGACTTCAAGCTGGTGTATCTCTTTCCTCCAATTTCCCTCCTCCCAAGAGTCCTCAGGAAATTCAAACAGGAAGGCTGAACAGTAATACTAGTGGCTCCGGCTTGGCCCAGATGTCATTGGTTCACTGACATACAGTATATATCTATAGACAGTCCGTATCCTCTTCCTCTATGGCAGGATCAGTTAATGCAGGGTCCCTGCTGGCATCCAGACTTACCTCATGTGGCTTTGACGGCGTGGCTCTTGAATCTTCCATCTTAAGAGCCAAAGGTTTCTCCAGTTCTGTGAGTCAAATGATGCTTAGGGCACAAAAGCCTGCCTCTGCACGCATCTATTACAGGGTTTGGCATTCTTTTGGTCAATGGTGTAAACACAGGAACTATGATCTTAAGGTGTTTAGGGTTTCCCGGATACTGGCTTTTTCTCCAGGCTGGTTAAAGACCTTGGCCTCCGCCTGGCCACTTTGAAAGTGCATGTTCCTGCATTGTCAGTCTGGTTCCAGAGAAAAGATTGCTTCATTACCAGATGTTAGAATTTTTTTCAGGGAGTTCTGCAAGTTCAGCCTCCTTTTGTCCCACCAGAAGCACCGTGGGATCTGTCTTTGGTTCTTAAGGGGCTACAAGCTTCCCCATTTGAACCTCTGGTCTCTGTAGACTTGAAATGGTTAACTTGCTATCTTTTCTGCACACAGAGGGCCTCATTCAGAGGCGGTCGGAGGATGCAAGCGGTCGCTCAGAAACTGGGCGGCCACTTGCATCCTGACCGCCCGCCTCTGTTGCGGTCGTTAGGCTTGTGGGTTAACACCCTGGATCATCAATTGGAAGAAATCATCACTTTCTCCAACACAGCTCTAACGACCGCTCTGGTGATGGTCGCGATGGTCAGAGACCATCGTGACCATCGGGGCTTACGACGAGACCCTAGGGTAGGGCTCACTTGTCGTAAGCCCTGGAGAGCTTCTGGCTCTGTCAGAGCTGGAAGCTCTCCACTGACATCACTAGTGATGTCAGTGGGGCCTCCCCCAAACGGTAGGCGTTCCCACGGGAACGCCTCCGTTTGGGCTGCCACCCCCCCCGGCCCGCCTTCCAAACGGGGCGAGCTGTCAATCAACATCGACAGCTCGCCCCATTTGGATCGAGACCCGCAACGACCGGCGCTGTCGGTCGTAGCGGGTCTCACGCATGCGCACGACGGTGCCGGCGCCGTCGTGCGCATGCTCTGTGGGGGGCCATCGACCCGGTCCGAGCGTATCGGCGCTAACGACCGGGTCTGAATGACTCCCAGAGTCTCTGATTGGGCAGCGCTTCCTTGTCGCTTCCCATTTTTGATTTTTCACCAGGATAGAGCTGTTCTTTGTTACAAGGGAGGGTTACCTGCCTAAGGTAGTGTCCCGTTTTCATGTAAATGAAATTGTAGTTCCAGCTTTTCAGACTCCAGACCTCTCTGTATGTGAAGCCTCCCTGGATGTAGTTCGTGTTCTCCGTACATATGTGGAGTGTACAAACTGTGTTAGAAAATCAGATGCTCTTTGTGTATTATATGGTTTTCACAAACGAGGATGGCCAGCTAACAAGCAGACCCTCGCTCGATGGTTACATATGACTATCGCTCAGGTGTTCACACAGGCTGATCTCCCTCTCCCAAACACGGTGACAGCACATTCTACTCGGTCTGTAGGGTCATCATGGGAATTTAGTCAAGGTGCCTCTGCTGAACAATTGTGCAAGGCAGCCACGTGGTCTTCTGTTCACACTTTTCTTAGGTTCTACGCCTTTGATACTTTTGCCTCTCAGGATGCTTCCTTTGAGTGACGCGTTCTTTCTGCTAAGGAGCGTCCCCCACCCTTAGGGGAACTGCTTTAGGACATCCCCATGGTATCCCTGTGGATCCCTATGGACCCTGAAAAAGAAAATAATAAGAGTTATGGTAGACTTACCATTGATAACTTTGTCTTCGAGGTCCATAGGGTTATTTTTCTTTCGGTCACGGATTCCCTCATCTTGTGTGTGAGTGCTTCTGGTGTACGATTATTCTTCCTTCTCCTGCCTTGAGGCTCGTTTACAAAACTGAATGCCTGTGGCTCGGGGCGGGGTATATATGGGGAGGACCCGAGGCATCCTGGGAGCTGAAAGCTTTAACTGTTTGGTGCCTGGCTCCAACCACATTACCCCAACGTATCCCTGTGGACCTCGAAGAAAGAGTTATCAACGGTAATTCTACCATAACTCTCTTATTTTTAAGAATGTGGGCGGTAACCAGAGTACCGAGGGAAACCCACACAAGCACAGGGAGAATATACAAAATCCACACAGTGCTGTAGTGGGTATCGAACCCATGACTTCAGTGCTATGAGGCAGTAATCCTAACCATTACACCGTCTGTGCTGCCCCATCATCTCCATGTATAAATCTAATTTCTTGAAACAGTCACATATAGGTGGGGAATTACCAGACTTCCAATATAGAATAATATAACAGGATAATATATTTAGCAGCAGTACTCCGATGCTTCAGTAAGGATTTTTTTATATTTTAAGATGGGCATATCAATATAATGAAAGAGCCACAAACATATCAGAGGAAATATCATCCCCCACATTGCTTTTTTTCAAAATCGTTGTTGCCTAATATTCTGTAATTTTGGGACAATACCACAAGATGTGAGCAGGGGTACCAAAAGGGAGGCCACCCCGCCACCGATCATCTTGCGATTGGGGGACATTTTGTGGAGGACACTTGGACATCTATACTACCTGGTTATAAAATTATAGTGTATATCAATAACTGACATACTAGTGCAGTGGTTCTCAAACTCGGTCCACAGGACCCCACACAGGTCAAGTTTTCCAGGTCACCTAGCAGGAGCACAGGTGTATTCATTACTCACTGACATATTTTAAAAGATCCACAGGCGGAGCTTTATGATTCTGTGAGGAGATTTGGAAAATATGCACTGTTTTGGGGTCCTGAGGACCTGTGTACTAGTGTATATTGTTTGTTGTCAAGAATTAAATTGAAGTCCCTCTGTCAGGCCCAGGGAAAACTAGGGAAGGGTGCAGGATAATGGAAATCTTATCAATTGGTGAAAGAGTGTTTGATAGGTTCTGTGAAGGAGCACCAAACTTCAAAAGGGAATAGGTCTCTACTTCAGGAGTGATGTATTACTAAATAGTGCAGAAAATTAAGAATTTGATGGTATGTCCAAAACTCCTGGGAAGTCAGATGGATCCCTATGGACCCTGAAGAAGAAATATACTTGTAGGTTAATTGGCTCCCAACAAAAATTAATCCTAGTGTGTATGTGTGTGCATATGATTGGGAACATAGATTGTAAGCTCCAGACGGAGACCCTGCGGTAGGGTTTCCCTGCCACAAGCCCTGGAGTGATTTTGGCTCTATCAGAGCCAAAATCACTCCCACTGACATCACTAGTGATGTCAGTGGGGCCGGCTTCAGACGGTAGGCGTTCCCATGGGAACGCCTCCGTCTGGCAGGCACACCCACCAAAGGGGGCGTGCTGTCAATCAACATCGACAACACGCCCCCTTTGGTGCGAGACCCGGAGCAATGGAAAGCCCGTTGCTCCCTGGGTCTCGCGCATGCGCACGACGGAGCTCCCTCCGTCGTGCGCATGCGCAGTGGGGAACATCGACCCGCTTGCGAGTGTCCTGACGCTCACGAGCGGGTCTGAATGACCCCCTATGTGTGCACTATATAAATAACTGATAATAAATAAATAATAAAAAAAGATATTTCCCTGTCCCTGTGATGGATAACTATTTTCAATTTGTATCTACCTGATCTTACTGGGTAGACTGTAAGGAATCCCCGAAATACCTATTTTACGTGAGCTCCTCATAACCCCTCTCTTCCCTTCCATCTTCCCTCCTGTTTCTCCCCTTTTGTCTTTACTATTGCTTATACTGCTTCATATGTTATGATCTGTTGCCCAATGTTAGGCTTACATTGGAAAATGTACCAGTGTCTTTATTTCGTTCATTATCAGCTTACTGTTTTTGTATTCTTTGGTACTTAATAGAGATTGTAAAACAAAAAGTCTCATAACTGTTTTCTATTTATTTGTGTAGGGTTATTTGAAAGGCAAAAATGTCCCAGAGGAAAACATTGCAATTTCTTGCATGTCTTCAGGAACCCAAATAATGAATTCTGGGAAGCCAGCAGAGATCTTCATATGTCACCAGACAGAAGTAGCTTCTCTGAGAGAAGGGATCGGACAGGAAGATACGATGACCATTGGATCTCCAGGAGATACCGCAGCCCTAGCCTAGACTCCAAAAGAAATGGGGATTCCAGCAGAAAAAAAAGCAGCCACCAAAAAACCAAGAAGACGCACCACTCTCGTAGATCAAGAAGCAAAGAAAGGAGGTCACGCAGCAGGGGCAGAAAAAAACACAAGCACAAAATCCATACCCGTAATTCTAGATCAGAAAGCCGCAGCCGAAAGAGCAGAAGTCGTTCTAGATCCAGAAGCCATGGCAAAAAGAGTAAAAGTCGTTCTAGATCCAGAGTCCGTGGCAGAAGTAGCAGAAGTCATGGCAAGAAGAGCAGAAGTCATTCTAGATCCAGAAGCCGTGGCAAAAAGAGCAGAAGTCGTTCTAAATCCAGAAGCCGTGGCAAAAAGAGCAGAAGCCATTCTAGATCCAGAAGTCGTGGCAAAAAGAGCAGAAGTCGTTCTAAATCAAGAAGCCGTGTCAAAAAGAGCAGAAGTCGTTCTAGATCCAGAAGTCGTGGCAAAAAGAGCAGAAGCCGTTCTAAATCCAGAAGCCGTGGTAAAAATAGCAGAAGTCGTTCTCGATCCAGAAGTCGTGGCAGAAGACGGTCAAAAAACAGAGAGAGGAGCCCACAAAGCCCTAATGTGCATAAATAGAACTGTGTCAAGGTAGATTACTTATTGGTTATCCTAAATATAACTTTAGACCTGCCTAAGACTGTACTATATATTATGTGGAAGTAATTTCCAAATAACAGTTATTACTTTATTTTATATGCCTTGTATGCCAACAAGACATACAGTTTTGAAAAATAGACAACATACCGCATAAAATGAGATGGCCCCTAATTTTATTGATACCATGATGGAGGCGATCTGGGCATTACAACTTTTCTGCAGTGTAGGGTGTTATTGTCTGGTGATCACCAGACACCAACTACTAACGGGCATATTGTTCGAAATTCCACTTTCATATGAAAATGTCCTGATCTAGTAAGTGCCAAAGTGTGAGAGATGCACATTAAGTCAGTTCTACTAGTATTTTGGCAGTGCAGCTTGATATTGTTTGGCGGTTACCACACAAACATTTAGGAGCTACATCATTTGAAAGAGGGGACTTTCCTCCTTCAAATAAGGGTGCCCCTTAGTTTATTGAACCGAGGATGAGGGAAATATTCAGTTCGATCCCTGGACTTCAGAATTATTTCTGCAGTGCAGGAGTGTTCTATTGTGATCACCAGAGAAAAAATTATTCGCTGTCACTCAAGGGTACCGCTGAGTCTGTGGGTGGTAGGATGTGCTCTCTGCATAATTTCTTACAAGCCAGGAATTAGTGTAGAGTTTTGTCTGGAAGTGGCTGGCCTTAATTACAGCATTGCATTCCGTCACACTGACATACACACTCCTGCAGTACTTAGGGCAGGGGTGGCCAAACTTTTGGACTCTGTGATCTACTTATAAAGTTAAAAACCTTTTGTGATCTACCGAGCACAAAAAAGGGCATGGCATGCAAAAAAGGGGCGTCACCCTACAGCAAGAGGCGTGGAAGATTGGAGTTTTATTCTATGATTGTGCCATTGTGGGACATGTTTGTTTTTGGTTTATATCATTATGTGGAGTTTTAAAGCCTCCAGTTTTTTTTCTATAGGCATTACATAATTTGTGCAGAGTGTCACATTATAGTTTTTCTGTTTGTATATTGTGAAAACCCACATAGTATCCCCACTTCAAATTACGCCACACATGTCCATAAATTAAGTTATCTATGGTTTGATTTCTTTGCACGTGTGGATTGCATGGGTTATTGCTGACATTTGGTGAAAATTTAAACACAATAATCCCATTACAAATAGATTTACTGAGAAAAATGTCGATATGTTCAGTACTTATTTTACCCACTGTATATTTACACTAGTTAAATAATGCAGACTTTATAATTTGAACATTTATTGGAAGAAAATTATATTTGCCATACATCTTGGTACACTTGGAATTTAATAGTGTCCCTATGAAATTTTAAATTGACAGATGTGTTGGTCATTTTATTCAGTTTCTACTGCATTAAGGTTAACAAACAGCAATATTTTCACAATATTATTTGCCACAGTGATCTGTGTGCCCATCTGCTACATGTAAAATAACCATAGGTGTCGTTGGTGCTTGTCTTTAATGCTCCTGCCCCTTAGCATTATAATAAGATGTTTTAAAATCAACACAACTAATTCTTTATGAAAGTTGTGTTGACAAAAGAGATTTAGAACATTCCAAGCAAAGAATGAAATCAGACCCTTAAACATATTGGGGCTTATGTAATAGGTTGTGAGCTGCAGCCGCTGTGGGAACTCCTGCGAGTCTTCCCGTATTTTTAAAGCGGCAATCATTTTAAAGGCAAATCCAGCTTGGTTGTGAGCAGCGGCTGCAGCTCACAACCTATTACATAAGCCCCATTGACTTATTTGCAGCACTGGGGACTAAGTAGGTTATTCTTTATAGAGCGGGATACAGTAAGAGCCTCGCTCGATGTATCTCCATTATGTTTACAGTACCGTAATATTCGTAAATGCAAGAGCATATCACACAACTACTCATCTATGGGACCCTGTTTTTAAAAAAATTTCCCTCTAAAGCTTGATACACACTATACAATGTGTGTACCCAGAGACGGAACAACGCAATGTAATGAGTGACAAAAAGCACTAAAATACCCAATGTACAACAGCACAATGTATCGTTCCATGCTGCATGTAGCAGTATGGCATCATTCATTGCACTGTACCATTTGCTGTGCAAAACAGCAGATGGGACGATACGATGAACAAAAATCGCGAATGATGGATCGGGTGTACACACGGGTGAGGATTTTAAAATCTACAGTAAAAATGTAGACTATGTCTGGATAGACACCAGGGGGTAAATTTACTAAAGTGAGAGTTTTTAGAGGAGAGTTTTAAAAGTGATGTTGCCCATAGCAACCAATCAGATTCTACTTAACATTTAATTAGCACCTTCTAGAAGATAATAGCTAGAATCTGATTGGTTGCTATGGGCAACATCACTTTTAAAACTCTCTTCTAAAAACTCTCACTTTAGTAAATTTACCCCCAGATGTTAGACAATAAGTTGACAGGGACAAAAGGTCGCCATGTAAGAAGGTCAACACGGAAATGATAGCCATAAAAATTATCGCCACGTGTGGGTTTTTTCCCTAACCCTCTTCACCCTAACCAGTGTGGCAGGAGAACAATAGTCCCCATCGACGTATTAATTTATGTAACTGCTTATTCTCCTAGTTTCCTGTTTAAAAAAATCTAGGTGTTCCAAAACCCATTTGACTTTGCCCTATTGTCTCCAGCAGAATACCTTTAAAAACTTAATTAATTTGATTTGTAATTGATAGAAGTTAATCAATAAGAGGGTCTGCTGATTATTGTTATTTTTCTTCTGTAAAGTATAACATTTAGAAATGTTACCTAACCATATATAGTTTCATTAAAATGTGTGATTGTTTTTTACTTTGTTTATGTTGATAAATTAGATGTTTACATTTATAATCTTTTAAATCTATCAGGGGTATTCAATATGGGTGCGATAACATCGTTTTTGCGTTAATATCGGAGGTATGACGTCATTATCGCAGGTTTTACTTTTACACGGTATTCAATTTCAAAGACTTAGCGCAGTTTTGAAAAGTCTTTGATAAAGAACGGGGATAACTTTTCACCATTGAATAGGTGTCGAAAAAAAGTGCAGAATTGGGGTTTAGGGGTGCAGGCTTAAAAAAAATAGCCTGCACCCCTGGGACTGACATTTAAAAAAGAACTGTGTCAAAAAAAACTTAAAAAAAAAAATAGGGACACCCCAAAAAATTAATTTAAAAATTGGGGTGAAAAAAAAAATGGGAAAAAATTGTTTAACAATAGAGAAATAGGTTCAGGGCTATTCTGCAAGTATGCGGCAGGTGTTTTCTAGAATAGAATTATAGCGGCAGGTGCACAAATGCAGAATTTTTAAAAACTTACTTTAGGGACATAAAAATATGCTAGTACCCATTTTCATGTATCCCAAACTTGATGGGACCACTTAAAAAAAACGAAATAAATAACCCAAGTGCTTTTCTGCATCACTTCTTCAATGTCGTAAAAAACACCTGCTGCGGCTATTTAAATCCCCAACTTTCAATTAAAGGCTAAAACAGGGGTACCCATAGTGATTCCCCCATGTTTTTACTACTTTAGGGGGGTCTTACAATTTTTTTAAGGAAAAATTCGTAACTTTACGCAAATCCAACTTCAGAGTTTCCCGTTTTCGTTAATTTTATATTGAATACGGGTATAAGCGGGAGCGCGCCCGATACTTTAACGCAGGTAAAAACTCCGATATGAAATGTTAACTTCGACAGTGAAGTTAACGTTTTATATTGAATACCCCTCTATGAATTCAAAGTTTGTGCAGTTGGGTTTCCACAATAAGGAGAAGGTGCAACACACTATTTGTTGTGGTTTGTGAACAACTGTATTTGTGTGCAGTTTCATTATCACAGTATTGGGGGAAACTCTATATGATGAAATAGTTTTTAATCCAGTCATTGCGATTGTATTTTAATCTGACAGAGCAGAAAAAAAAATCTGTGCATTTGCAATGTAGGAAATTTGTAGGATTGATGGATATTATGGTATGATTACAGCACACACTTCAATCTGATCTGGATTTATCTGCTTGGGCTGGCCATTAGATTAAATTGCATCTAATGTCCACCTATAGCTGTTGATTCAATAAATAATAATGGAATTGAATGGATTGTATTCACTCCCTCCCCCAGCAACTTTGTTAATGTGTTGTATATTTGCTGTGGTTTTAAATCCATAGAATGTGACTTGGCACCTTCAACATCACATGCAGGCCACACACAGCATGCCACAGTGGAACAGAGAGGTTACAGTTTGCTCAATATGGATAAGGGACCATACCAACATAATATTTACTGTCCATTTCTTTGCAATGTCAAAACACTTTATACTGCACATCAAATCCCTAGGACTTCAGTCATTTAAGAACAAACAGAACTCTTCCCCCCCCCCCCCTTCCCTTTAAGATAAAACTTAAAGGATAATATAGAAACCTGATGGTCCCATGAAATACACAGCAAACCCTTACCAGGTTATTTTGTACGATCTTGCACTGGTTACAACGTTGCAGTATTCTGCCATATAGTGCACTTATTTAATTATCACTCTGCCTTTATTTTTTGCTTGAACAGTTCAGATCTAAAAGTGTAAAAGTTAATCCTTTATTTTTTATAAGTCAGATGGGAAAACAAATTTGGATTTAAGCTTAAATACAGAAATGTAATACCTAAACTCCACAGGATTTTTAACAGCTTTTTGAGTTAAGAAATGCTAAAAAGGATTCCACTTTTGAAAAGGGCTCTACTGCACTCTGCAGATATAGAAACAGATATTTGGATGTGTTTCCTAGAAGCGCAGTGTCGGCTCTGTGTTAATGACTTTCTGGACACTTTATTTTTTTTTAATGGTTTTAGTCTCTTGTAACGTTGTTGTTTATTAGTGGTCCACATCTCCCAATTAGTATGAGCAAGTGGCTCCTGGGCAGCCCTCACTAACCATGGGTGATTCTCCAGGTATAAAAGAATATAGGAATTTGAAAGTTAATTTTATACATTGACTGCTTTACCAAAACATCAGGCTGGATTTTTGAACGGTTTATCTACTCCGCTACTTTGACAGCCACTCTGTGCGATCTAAATAGGCTTTATTATCTGGAGACATAAATTACCGATGGTGGTGAGCAGCTGCCGGACCACAATTGGTGAAAGGTGGCTTGCTGAAAATTTTTTTAATTATTCCATCTTTTTTTTTACAAATTATTTTAAGAATTTTCTTCATCAGTTTTATATGATTGATCTCATTAAAAAATGTATCTAATTTTTTTATATAAACGTGACCCAAGATCCTCATTCCTTAATACTTGTATACTATCCAGTAACCATGGACTCTTGAACCTAGGCATGGCTTTTGTTTTTCTCCACAGTATTTAAAATCTAATTTATGTCCATAGAAGGAGGACTAATATTCTATTTTTGATATATCTGGCAACAGAAAAATCACTATTGTCTGCTCAGATTCATGAAGGTCTTCTTTAACTTAATAGAAATGAAAATATAAATAGCTGATCTTCCTTGCCCACACTCACAGGAGTACACAGCTGTTTCACAGAATTAATTTGTTAGTAACTACAGAAAAATGGAGTACACTCATTGATGGCATGTCGTTGGCTTATTGACAGTCAGAATGTTGACAAGCACAAGGGGGGCAGCGATATGTGGAATCCAGCATTGGTAGTAATGCGATGTACAGCATCAGCACTATGTCTGCTTTACAGCAATACATTATGCTTTGCTATCATGTTTAAGGTTCTACAGCCGACATAGTTACAATGCTGTACATCTCATTACTACCATGGGCCATATTCAATTAGACGCGAAAAGCCAAGATCCACGGAAAAGTATCGCCGATCTCGGCTTTTCGCGTAGCAGAAACTTATCTCCGTATTCAATTGCACCCGCTTTTTGCGTACGCGGAAAGTCAATGCAATGTAATAGGCGAAAAAGATTTGCCTCTGAATAGCAGGAGAAAAGTAGTGCAACATTTTTATTTTGGGGTGCAAAGGTGGGGAAACCATTCAGAACCCTTGGGACAGCCCCCCAAAGGACAACTGTGTCAAAAAATTCTGGAAAAAAGTTAACACCCCAAAAAAGTACTTTCATTTTGGGGGCGAAAAAGTAAAAAGTGGGGGGACAAGCATAAAAACTAGCGGAATAGACTTTTTGGGGGTCTGCAATGATGGGTCAGGTGTTTTTTTGATTGCAGGTGCTTGCAACAAGTGCGTTTTTCAATATTTTTTTTTACTTCACTTTAGAGACTTTAAAACATGCTTGTACCTATTTTCAAGTACCCCAAATTTGACAGGACTACTTATTTTCAAGTGTCCCGGGATTTTGGTGGAAAAGAGGTATAAGTTAGATTTAGAACCATGGGCGATGGGTATATTTTATAAACATTAGGAATGTCAACACACACAAGGGGGGCAGTGGTATGTCAAACCCAACATGGGGCAGTATTCAATTAGTTTTGCGTCCGCAATAATGTTTTGCCTGACCGACTTTCCGCCTACATCGCGTGTTTTGGATGCGGAAACTTATCGTGCACACCCCCGCTATCCGCCCTATTCAATTCCAAACCACACGAAAATGGCAAGCCGCGAAGTCGGAACAGGCGGAAAGTGCTGTCTGAAATGGGCAAATCAGCCTGAACCACCAAAAAAGATGCTCTAACATTGGGGATCAATGTAGATGTGCCGAATTGTCCTAATAAAGCTATTTGGGGTACTTAAGTCGTTTCAACAGCTTCTTATTAGCGTCTTTGCACAAGTAGTGAAGAATGGCATTAAGTATTTTTGGACCCCACAGGCTGGACCCGTGGTATTGCTAGGGCTTACCTCTGACGGTGTTTAGAGATTACATAATCTATAGTCAGGGAGTAATGCTGGGTACACACTGGCCGATATATTGGCTGATCAATTGATCGGCCAATATATTGTGCCCCCGTCGGCCAGTGTGTACAGACGATATGTCTGTGAACGACGTCGTTCACAGATATATCGCATTGGCTGTGCTGCACAGCCAATGAACAGATATGTCTGCAGATATATCTGTCCATCGGCAAGTGTGTACGGGTGATCAGCCGATCGCCCGTACACAGGGGCGCAGAGAGGGGGGGAACCGCGAGCGGTTACTACTTACCAGGGTCCGGCACAGTTCCCCATCCACAGAAGCCCAGCACACGCTGCTGTGTGCTGGGCTGCACTAGGAGACTGTCCGAGGCTGCTAAAGCATCAGCCCGAGCAGTCTCCTATGCCAAGGGGGAGCGATCACAGCCGCTGCTTTTCAATCCCATTCCGTGAGCACCTCCATTGAGTTAGAACTACAGTGGGCCATTGTATAGATTTGTTGTTATGCAAGAAGGGGACAATTATTAGCAATATATTTTAGAATTGTTTTTTTCCTCTATAAAAGCTATTGTATATAAGCCTGTTAAAATGTTGTTTTACATCTTGAGTAACAATGTTTTCATTGCCGATTTTATACTAGATTGTTTATTGATGTAATTGTGATTTCTATTATAGGTGTATGGATATAATATATATACTTCATAGTGCTATACTGATCTAATGATATATGTTTTCCAGGACATTATGGTTGCAGATGGACGGCAGATTCATGGCATGCCCGGTGTCCATCTATGGATACAATGTATCCTCATATATGGATTGTGGGACGGTTACCATTATCAGAGCTGATTGTCACCAATGTGATGATGAATTATTGGTTTCCTCAAACTTCCATCTCAGTTCTTGGAAATAAATTTACCAGAAGCATCTGTATGTTCATGTGTTTATCAGACTCTTGCACACACAAGTTGTGATATCTTTGTACATTTTTCTATTTATCAAAGTGTAAATATTTTTAAAATAAAAAGTATTTGAAATTATTTCTATGGATATGTTATTTTTTTAATTTTTGTTTTCAAGACTACAAGGGTTTAATTTTGGGCAAAAAAACATTTTGCAAAATTACTGTCATTTTTTGTAGTTGTACTTACACCTACCATTGCTTCAGGTTGGAGCTTAAACAGTGCAGGGGAGATGATGGGGGTTATCTGTTATAAGACCGGTCTCTGGTAGTGCAACTAAACCAGTATACAAACTCCTGACATTTCTTAAAGCGTCTTGGAAATGATGATTAAAATACTGTGCTCTCTAAACTCTGCATCTCAGAAGTAAATGCCATACTGGGTTGGAGTAATTCTATCTACTCTACTCGAGACAGCCAATATACAGCCAGACAGTTGTTGTGAAACTACAAGTCTAAACTACAATGTTTCAATAAACATACATATGGTATTGCTAAAATTCAAAAACAATACAGGGGGTGAATGAGCTGTGAAATGGACATAGGGGGGAATTCAATTAACTGCGGTAATATACAGTGTGGTAATTAATCCCCCAGGGCTATTCATTTAGCCATGCTGACAGCCTGCACTTAACTGAGATTTATTTTCGGGTCTGATGAGACCCGAAAATAAATCCCGATAATTAGGCTGTTAACGGGTGAAAAGACCCCGTTAGCGCATACGTCCATTAACTTTTCACTGATTCTATGTGTTAATGCCTGTTAAAACGTGATTTAACGGGCGTTAAAAAGGGCTTTAATTGAATAGTCCCGGGCATTAAAGCCAGAGTCTACCATCCTTTTCAATACCTGTTAATTTGACGGGTCTAATTGAATTCCCCCCATAGTAGTTATAATTGCATAGGAAGCCGCACTGCATGAATTTATCTTAGTCTCCTGCTTGCTGTTCCAATCTAGTTCTCTATGAGCGTTATATACAGCCATGGCCAAAAGTTTGGAGAATGACACAAGTATTGGTTTTCACAAAGTTTTCTGCTTCAGTGTTTTTAGACCTTTTTGTCAGATGTTACTATGGTATACTGAAGTCAAATTACAGGCATTTCTTAAGTGTCAAAGGCTTTTATTGACAATTACATTAAGTTTATGCAAAGAGTCAATATTTGCAGTGTTGACTCTTCTCTTTCAAGACCTCTGCAATTCGCCCTGGCATGCTGTCAATCAACTTCTGGGCCACATACTGACTGATGGCCGCCCATTCTTGCCTTATCAATTCTTGGAGTTTGTCAGAATTTGTGGGTTTGTGTTTGTCCACCCGCCTCTTGAGGATTGACCACAAGTTCTCAATGGAATTAAGGTCTGGGGAGTTACCTGGCTATGGACCCAAAATTTCGATGTTTTGTTCCCCGAGCCACTTAGTTATCACTTTTGACTTATGTCAAGGTGCTCCATCATACTGAAAAAGGCATTGTTAGTCACCAAACTGTTCTTGGATGGTTGGGAGAGGTTACTCTTGGAGGATGTTTTGGTAGCATTCTTTATTCAAAATTGTGAGTGAGCCCACTCTCTTGGCTGAGAAGCAACCACACACATGCATGGTCTCAGGATGGTTTACTGTTGGCATGATACAGGACTGATGGTAGCGCTCCCCTTTCCTTCTCCGGACAAGCATTTTTGCAGATGCCCCAAACATTCATCAGAGAAAATAACTTTACGCCAGTCCTCAGCAGTCCAATCCCTGCACCTTTTGCAGAATATCAGTCTGTCCCTGATGTTTTTCTTGGAGAGAAGTGGCTTCTTTGCTGCCCTTCTCGACATCAGGCCATCCTTCAAAAGTCTTCACCTCACTATGCGTAAAGATACACTCACACCTGCCTGCTGCCATTCCTAAGCAAGCTCTGCACTGGTGGTGCCCGATCCCGCAGCTGAATCAACTTTAGGTGATGGTCTTGGCGGTTGCTGGAAGTTCTTGGGCGCCCTGAAGCCTTCTTCACAACTATTGAACCTCTCTCCTTGAAGTTCTTGATGATCCGATAAATGGTTGATTTAGGTGTAATCTTACAAGCAGAAATATCCTTGCCTGTAAAGCCCTTTTTGTGAAAAGCAATGATGACTGCACGTGTTTCCTTGCAGGTAACCATGGTTAACAGAGGAAAAACAATGATTTCAAGCTCCATCGTCCTCTTAAAGCTTCCAGTCTGTTATTCTAACTCAATCAGTATGACAGAGTGATCTCCAGCCTTGTCCTGGTCAACACTCTCACCCATGTTAATGAGAGAATCACTGACATGATGTCAGCTGGTCCTTTTGTAGCAGGGCTGAAATGCAGTAGAAATTTATGTTTTTGGGATTAAGTTCATTGTCATGGCAAAGAGGGACTTTGCAATTAATTGCTATTAATCTGATCACTATTCATGACATCCTGGAGTAGAGTACACTACCATTCAAAAGTTTGGTGTCACTTAGAAATGTCCTTATTTTTTAAAGAAAAGCACTGTGTCTTTCAATGAAGATAACATTAAAATAATCAGAAATACACTCTATACATTGTTAATGTGGTAAATGACTATATTAGCTGCAAACGTCTGTTTTTTTTAAAGGAATATCTACATAGGTGTATAGAGGCCCATTTCCAGCAACCATCACTCCAGTGTTCTAATGGTACATTGTGTTTGCTAAGCGCATTAGAAGACTAATGGATGATTAGAAAACCCTTGTGCAATTATGTTAGCACAGCTGAAAATGGGTTTGCTCGTTAGAGAACCTATAAAATTGGCCTTCCTTTGAGCTAGTTGAGTATCTGGAGCATCACATTTGTGGGTTCGATTATACTCTCCAAATGGCCAGAAAAAGAACTATCATGTGAAACTCAACAGTATATTCTTGTTCTTAGAAATGACTATTCCATGTGAGAGATTGGCTAGAAACTGAATATTTCCTACAACGGTGTGTACTACTCCCTTCAGAGAACAGCACAAACAGGCTCTACCCAGAGTAGAAAGAGAAGTGGGAGGCCCAGGTGCACAACTGTGCAAGAAGACAAGTACATGAGAGTCTCTAGTTTGAGAAATAGACACCTCACAAGTCCTCAACTGGCAGCTTCATTAAATGGTACCCGCAAAACGCCAGTGTCAAAGTCTACAGTGAAGAGGCGACTCCGGGATGCTGGCCTTGTAGGCAGATTGGCAAAGAAAAAGCCATATCTGAGACTGGCCAATAAAAGGAAAAGATTAATATGGGCAAAAGAACACAGATATTGGACAGAGGAAAATTGGAAAAAAGTGTTATGGATAGACGAATCAAAGTTTGAGGTACCTGGATCACACAGAAGAACATTTGTGAGATGCAGAACATGTGAAAAGATGCTGGAAGAGTGCCTGACGCCATCTTTCAAGCATGGTGGAGGTAATGTGATGATCTGGGGCTGCTTTGGTGCTGGTAAAGTGGGAGATTTGTACAAGGTAAAAGGGATTTTGAATAAGGAAGGCTATCACTCCATTTTGCAACGCCATGCCATACCCTGTGGACAGCGCATGATTGGAGCCAATTTCCTCCTCCAACAGGACAATGACCCAAAGCACACCTCCAAATTATGCAAGAACTATTTTGGGAAGAAACAGGCAGCTGGTATTCTGTCTGTAATGGAGTGGCCAGCGCAGTCACCAGATCTCAACCCCATTGAGCTGTTGTTCGAGCAGCTTGACCGTATGGTACACAAGAAGTGCCCATCAAGCCAATCCAACTTGTGGGAGGTGCTTCAGGAAGCTTGGGGTGAAATTTCTTCAGATTACCTCAACAAATTAACAGCTAGAATGCCAAAGGTCTGCAACGCTGTAATTGCTGCAAAAGGAGCATTATTTGACGAAAGCAAAGTTTGTAGACAAAATTATTATTTAAAATAAAAATCATTATTTCTAACCTTCCCAAAGTCTTGACTATATGTTCTATTCATTTTGCAACGCATTTGATAAATAAAAGTCAGTTTTCATGTAAAACACGAAATTGTCTGGGTGACCCCAAACTTTTGAACGGTAGTGTATATGCAAATTGCCATCATAAAAACTAAAACAGCAGACTGTGTGAAAACCTATACTTGTCATTCTCAAAACTTTTGGCCATGGCTGTATACAACCTTTTCATTATTTGGGGTGGTGGTGAATCACTTACACTAACTCTTTTCATTAAAAATTTTGTTCCCTCTTATAGTTTTGTAACTGCTAACTTGCCGGGTCTACATTGCCACTTGAGGGCTCCTCCATTTCATCAGGGTATAAGAAACAGGTCGATGTAGCATATGATCTACATTATGATTGTGCATATTATAAATCCTGGGACTATAACATCTCCATGGACCAATAGATGAGACTTAAACACCTGAACTTTATAAAGTAAATTTCAAAATCCGTCTGAAGATTGTTAAAAACTTTTAAAGAGAAAGGTGATCCAGATTATCTTGCGGATAAGATAATAAAAGAAGTCACTGAAATCAATTATTAGCTAAGGCTATATGTTTAATGAGAGTTGTATTATATTGGCCTGATTTTACTATTTATATTATATCAACTGTATTGGCGTAATCAACACTTGAAATTCCACATTCTTATTGTTCTATATCATTTAGAGACTCATACACTTGTGGTTGACATTGCTAGTTCACTGCTTAGTCAAGTGATGTTGTTCAGTGTGCATGTTATTGTTTTAAATACATATTTGTGATATTATAGTGTATCCATGGCTGATTAATTTGCTTATTGCATGTATATACTGTATGTATATATAGAGACTTAGGGGCCTATGTATTAATAATTACAGCACTGCTGTGATTAACAATCTGCATCGAGGTGGGTATTTTCATTTTGAATGAAAATATCCCCACTATGGCCCATATTCAATTTGAGGCGAAAAAGCCGCTTTCGCGTGTTTTTGGAGGAAACTTTTCGCCGATGACGTCATTTCACCAGGCGGAAAAGGATCGCCGTATTCAATTTGAAAGACTTTCCGCCTAGGCGGAAAGTCACTGCAATGTAACAGGCGAAAAAGTTTCGCCTATGAACAGGAGGCGGAAAAAAGTGCAGAATTGGGGTTTTGGGGTGCAACGTTGTGGGAACCCCCGTGCAGCCTTCAGACTGTCCCCCAAAGGTAAACACTGTAAAAAAAAAAAAACTTAAGGAGACCCCAAAAAATCACTTTGAATTTGGGGGTGAAAAAAAAATGTTGGGGGACAAAGTTAAAAACTAGCGAAATAGACTCCATGGGGGTCCCCAAGCATGCCCCATGTGTTTTTTTAATTGCAGGTGCTTGCGGCAGGTGGATTTTTTAAACTTAACTTTAGCAACTTTAAAATATGCTGGCCCCCATTTTCAAGTACCCCAAATTTGCTGGGATAAGTTATTTTCTGCAAAAAATACTCCTAAATACTATTCTTCTCCACTTATACAAAAACGCTATTTAGCAGCTATTGAGCCCATTTAAAAACACCAAATACCTTCAGCAAGCCAAATCAGGGGTTACCATAGCTAATCCCGATATCACAGCATCTTTTGGGGGGTGTCAGGCTGATTTCCCCAAATCTGACAGTACTTTCTGCTTGCTTCAGTTTCGCCGGGTCCCGTTTTCGCCTACTTTCAAATTGAGTGCGGGGATAAGCGGGCACGTGCGCGATACTTTTCCGCCTACATAACACGCGATGTAGGCAAAAAGGCCGGGAGGCGAAAAAGTATCGCGGGTCCGCTCAAATTGAATACGGTTCTATGTACTATACTGAACCCAATTTAGTACATCCTGCATTACGCTATTAGTTAAAAAACTGCAGTTTCTACATAATTTCATGAAAAAAAAAAGAACACTTGCTAAATAGGCCCCTAAGGGCCAATAATCACTAATATATTACCGCAGCTGCAATGAGCTCCAGTCCCGGTATGTGGTCTGGGCTGGAGTCTCACTGTGGCTGGAGCTTAGCGAAGCCGGCTTTCACATTGCAGCAACCGTAAAATCAGCCTAGACTTAGCAGTGTGTTCAGCTTGCCTACAGAGAAGTTTGGGATGCTGCACATCTCAGGAGGACCTCCAAAAATAACGGTAATTATACTGCCACATCTACTGAAGGTTAGCCGTTACCTTACTATTGACTTTTACAAGAATGGAGTTTTGCTTATGAGGAATCAGGTTGCCCTATTTAACATTGTTACCTATTTACACAATTATTTATTATTACTATTTTATTAGTACCAATCATATTGTTTCTTTTAATTGTTTTAATAAATTATCCAGTTTATTATAACTTCACTTGTGGTCTCCCTTCTTCCTTTTTTTTCAAAGTCACATAGATTGGATCTTCTATATTTACTACTAATTATTAGCGCTGTTCTACTCTGCTTGTGCCTATTTTCTGTGGTATGAGATATACGTAATTATAGTAAATATTTTATACTAACGCCACAAACATTTTGTGATTCTAAAAAAGATACAGCTTTCTTTGCAGCTGCAGAGGATATTTATCTGATTATAGAGAGAGTCCATGACTTACTGACTTGTGACGTCATCCGGTATTCCCAGAACCGGCGGTGGTCCGCTGAATGCTGTCTGCAGCGTGGCCTGTCGATTACACCAGGATCCGGAGGACCGTCCATGGTGGAGTTTAATGTTTTAAACTTTGATGTACGTGAGCAAATGTTTTAAGTAAAATTGTTATTTTTCACATAATCACGAGTGCGCTCTCCTTTCAACTTGCTTACGTCCAGGGGCGGATTGGGATGGAAAACCAGCCCGGGAAATTTCTGGAAGCAGCCCTAATGGAGGAGGGGTCTGTTGAGGGGGCGGGGTTTGTCAGGAGGGAGGTGGCGGGATACTCTGAGTTGGATGCAGTGGTGGCTTTCTTTGCGTCTTTTGCTGCAGTTGCGCAGGCGGCATAATGCTAATGCTGCTATAGAGCCCTTCCCTGGTGTACATTCGTGCGTCTGAATGTGCAAGACTGAGACGACCACTTTTAATACCTACAGATGCTGCAATCATGCCTTGTGCTTTTATAGACCCCCCCATCAGTCGCACTGTTGACGTAAGTTACAGCGTCATTCAAGTCTCTGTATATAACCACTATCAACAACATGCCTGTGTCACTCTAATAACACCCTCACTCACCTACATCTGATTAGCCAACCCCCTGTAACCACCCAGGTACAGTACACCAAACACATTTTTAATATACTTCATGCATGCACCAGAATCTGTACGAACATTATTGGGATGCATGATGGAAAAAACTAAAAAACACATTGGCCCCAATAGGAAAAGACAAACATTGGCCCCCGACAGGAAAAAACACAAGAAAAAACAACATACACATTTGCTCCCACATGGGAAAAAAAGCACATTAGCCCCTCAAGAAAAAAAACAAATACATTGACCCTCACCAAAAAAAAAATAAAACACATTTGCCCCTTACAGGAAAAAAATAAAACACATTAATACATTTACCCCCAGCACCCAATAAGTTTCCCAGCACCCATTACTAAATTCACACATAGCACCTATTATTACATTTACCCACAGCACCCATTCATTTTCCCAGCAGCTATTACTAAATTTGCACCTAGTACCTATTAAGCACCCAGCGCCTATTACTACATTCATTTTCCCAGCACCAGAGGTGTAACCAGAGTTGATGGCGCCCAGGAAAAATAAGAAAATGGAGCTCCTTGAAAACTGTTCCATAAAATTCTTACATTTACATTCAAATAAATACATACCTGAAATGAAAAATAGGGAAGCTTAAGGACAATGGGAAAACATCAATATAACAGAAATGAACACCACATTCATGAATGGAATATGTAAGTGGACAGATAGGGACCTGGGTGCCACCTAGGCCCCCAGAAACTATAGGGATTTTGATAGTGTGAAATACATTTTAGATGTCTTTAACATTCCTGTCACCAGTTGAGACTGAAATGTTCGGCCACTTAAAAATAACTTTCTGCTCTTATTAATCTATCACTCTCTTCAAAGGGTAAATTGTGCTGATCTTACCCTGTAAAGAGGGGAGAAGTGGAAGACAAGGGAGGAGGAGGTGTGTGGCAGTTGGACAGTGTGTTCTTGGAGCAGATGGGAGAAAAAGAAGGGAACATATGGAGAGACAATGGGAGACATACATACAAAGGGGGGACACAGAGTAGCTCACATGTATGTTGCTGACAGAAAGACATAAAAATGGTGACAGACACATGGGGAGAATGAAGTTAATGACAGAGGATGAGACAAACATGGAGGGTGATGTGAATTTGATGGCAGATAAGAACCACTTGGCCCATCTAGTCTGTCCAGCACATGCACACATACACACTAGGGTTATCAGAGGCCAGTCAACAAACCAGCATATTTTTGAATTGTGAGGGGAAATCGGAGTACCCGGAGGAAACCCATGCAAGCACAGGTAGAATATGCCACACCTTTTAGGGGCATGGTGGGAATTGTACCCATAAATTCAGTGCTCCACACATTCCTGGCAGTGCCCATCTCCTACAGTCGCAACACATTCCTGATTTGTGCTCAACGCCTACACTCCCCTCACTTCACTCCTAATGCCCATCTCCTGTATTCTCCTCAAACACCTGGTAATGCCCATCTCCTACTGTATATCCACCTCACACTCCTGAAGTGTCCATTCCTGAACCCTCACCTCACCCACATACCTAGTAGTGCCCATATACTGCATCCCCCCGTGCACCCTCCTGGCCAGGCTTATCTTGTACTTACCCTCCAATACACACTTCTGGTGGTGCCCATCTTTTACATACCACTCCCCCCTCCCCACACACATATACCTAGTAGTGCCCATAATCTGCATAACCCCCCAACACACACATTCCTGGTGGTTGTATATTATGTGGGAAGGGCTTGGTGCTATGGGGATTTTAATGGTATGTGAATGTAATGATTATGTATATGATGGTACAGTGTATCCGGCTCTCCCAGGTAATTCAAGCAACATGCCACGGTCCCTGCAATAAAAATTATACTTATCGGACAGATGCGACACTCAGGGACTTGTTCAAAATTCTTTAATCACATCAGCGTTTCAGTGCCACCTACAAATAGGCACTGTCCTTAGGCTAACAAACAACATATTAACATACCTTAAATACATACACCCGTGCTCCACGTGAACACCAGCCAGGGCGGGATCATACACCCGAATGTGCGGCGCAACTAGATTACATCATCATTGGTAAAATACCTAGTGACCATCACCATAGTAACATATGGGCACGTGAGTATAACAACTACCGGTGCCAGCGGGAGGTCCAGGCAAGTCACTCCACGTCCGACAAGGATCAGGGTAAAATAGGGAAAGTTACCCGCAGCATTGCATCTTGGCAGTGGGCACCTAATTAACCCTTGGAAAGAGCTTAAACATTTAAAGTTTAACCATACCATTATTCTCCTGCTGACTTATGTTTTAATTCCATTTGCACTTCTTTCCAAATACCCTTTACTTTTTATTTTAGTTTGCATTTGATTTATTTCATATTATTTTATGTCATTTTTATTTGATTTGAATTGATTGCTAGTGGTTAGTCATAAATACCTACAACACTATATATATATATATATATATATATATATATATATATATATATATATAAAACACACACACCAGTCTTGAACTATCATATACATAATCATTACATTCACATACCATTAAAATCCCCATAGCAGCACAATAACACTCACTCTCCTGATGGAGGCCATCTTCTGTATGCACCCCGCAAAAACTTGGTAGTGCCCACATTGTGCACGTCTCCCCCCTACACACACACTCTCTCCCTCTCCTGGTGTTGCCCGCCATCTTCTGTATATACGCTACACACACACATGGTGGTACCCATAATCTGTATAACCCCCCCCCTACACACACACTTGCGCTCTCTCTCTCCTGGTGGTGGCCATCTTCTGCAGTCACCCCCCTCTACACACACAGACACACACCTGGTAGTGCCCATCCCCCCCCTTACACACACACACCTTGTAGTTCCCATACTCCCCCCCCCCCCCCCCCTTACACACACACCTTGTAGTGCCCATACACACCCCCCTTACACACACACACACACACCTTGTAGTGCCCATACACCCCCCCCTTACACACACACCTTGTAGTGCCCATACACCCCCCCGCTTACACACACACACACACCTTGTAGTGCCCATACACCCCCCCTTACACACACACACCTGGTAGTGCCCATACACCCCCCCCTTACACACACACACACCAGTGCCCGTACCCTTCCCCCCCACACACACTCTCTTTCCCCTGGTGGTGGTACACACACACACCTTGTAGTGCCCATATCACCACACACACACACTCTCTTTCTCTCCATTGGTGGTGGCCATTTTCTGCATATACCCTGCCACACACACACACACACACACACACACACACTCTCTCTCTTTCCCCTTGTGGTGGCCATCTTCTGCATAACACACACACACACACACTTGGTAGTGCCCATATTCTGCATCCTCCTCCATCAACACACCTACCTACCTGGTGGTGGCCATCTTCTCCTGGGTTTGGATGGGAATGGAATCCATGCATAATCTTCAATAATCTTCAGAGCTCAGCTCCCACCAAGAGCCCGCCCCGCCTCCAATACTTGTGGCCACGCCCCCTCCCATGCTTGACTGTACTGTACTTGCTCCGTGCACAGGGGGAGAGGGTCTGATTTCCTTGTGTGTAATAACTGAAGCCAGGGGTTTGTCAGAGAGAGCAGAGGGCACCTGTCAGTACATAATCAGTATTGTTATATTATGAAGCTCATGGTTGTATACTGCTGGCTGCCCTGCCCCCTCTGTCTGACAAATCCCTAGCTTCAGTTACACATAATGACATCTGATCTTAGTGCAGCAGTGTGACGGAACATGGTGCTTTATCATTGTTGCTAGGGTGCACTGCTCACCAATATTAATAGGAAAGTATCTGTCTGCCCCCAATGCCCCTACTCCCGGCTAAGCTACCGACCTGTTGTGCTCCTCCCTGCTGCTCTGCTCTTCCTGTGATGCTGCTGCTACTACTACCAGGACTCGGAGCCTCGGCAGCAGTAAAATTCAAAGTCCGCCTAGCCCCGCCCCCATACCAGCGTGACTGCAGGCAGTGGCAAATTTATAGAGCGGCCTGGCTGACAGACAGTGTCAGCCGGCCGGCAGAGGAGTGGATGGGACCGGCCCAGCGGGAACCTTCCCGGTGGCCCAATCCGCCCCTGCTTACGTCTAGAATCTATCGCTCCGTGGCTTGGAGCTGGGATGCAGCTGCGCTACATATATACCTGAACAGATCATTTCTGGACATTTCAATCAAAAGATTTCATGCGCATTAGTAGGATTTCTTCCTTATATATATATATTTCTAAAAGGCTCACTGCTCCTCACCTGTATGGGGGAAATTTAAGTGTGTTGCGCGCAGACAGCCACTAGTTGACACCCAACGGAGCAATTCAATTGTTGCTGACATTTCTACTCGCAGACCCCCTGAGCTGCTGAGCAGAAGTGACCGAAAAGTGACCCGTTTGAGAGCTCAAACGGGACTTTTCCTGGGCGCGACAACTAGTGTGTATGTATGTGTGTATATATATATATATATCTATATATATATATATGTGTTCTCCCCAGGCTGTTTTTTTGCGGGCGCATCGCTCTGCAGAAACACCCTACCACTTGGCTCTTCCCCCCGCCCCAATGCACCGCGTTCCGTTGCCGGGTCACCCTCAACATGTCCTTGTTGCCACGGACGCCGGATGTGACGCCGATGTGACATCTCAGTCCATCTGGCATCTGTGTCCTCCGGCAATAGGAACACATTATTGAGGGTTCTGGACGATGGGACACGTTGCATTGGGTCGAGAGGGAGTTGCATTGGCTTATTAACAGGTAGGTTACTGAGCCAGTTCTTTCTCCAGTAATAGAACATCTGATAAATCCTCTCCAGCCCCAATATACAGTATACTGTAATCTGCATATAATGGGAGGAGCAGCCAGTAATGGAGTCAATGCATTAGTGCATTTCCAAGTGGAGAGCTAAACAAGCATTAGCACATGGATGACACATTCTATGCCTGTCACTCCACAGACCCACAGGGACTGGTCAGCTGCTGCAGATTGGACCTATTCCACCTCCTCAATTAGGTAGGACAGGATACGCAAAGGACAATCAAATAGTTTGAATACTCTACTAAAAAAAACTATTTGAGGGGAAATACAAGTAGTCTAAAGTGGCTGGGAACGATTCAATTGTTTGTTCCGCAGGGCGCGAGTGCCCATCATTTCGCATTGCGGCGTATAGGGGTCGGGGAGAGTGCCCCAAGTTTAAATCATTATAAGGTCAGGATTTAAAACATTTTATTATTGCGAAGGCCCCCACCCGGCTACTTCTTGAAGCCACCCGGCTGGAAACATTTTCTGGGGAGAACACTGCTTGCCCAAAAGTTATTGATTGAGAATGGCCCAGAATGATCTGAGAAGTCAGCTTAGATGTAGTGTTAGTGTTAGAGCAGGTTAGCACATTTATATTAATGGCTGATCTGTATTAGGAAATGTCTGTTAAGTGTAGACCAAACCTTGTACTTTGTCTTTTAACAATTTGTGCTGGGAAAGACTTGTCTAGGTACCAAGCGTTACTTGTAAATGCTACAGGCAACATTTAAATAAATTGATAAGACGCAAACGCTTGTCATAAAGGTGTGTTCCCTTAAGCTACATGCACACTAGACAATTTTCATGAACGATATGGACGATAACGATCTATCGTTCAGTGTGTATGCAGTGAATGACCTACGATGCGCGCTCCCGCGGGTCGTTAACGATGTCTCATTACACGCTTGATGGTGTTATTATACACCAATTTGTCTGGTAGGCAGCCTCACAATTGTTTTTTAATGAAAGAATCTTGTCACTTTAATAATACTTAGTTACACTATTGCGATCTTTCTTGTTTCCCTTTAATTTGAGGAACAAGAGGCATAATATGGTGTATGAAGAGGATGGAGTGACAGATTTATTGGGCAGATCATTATATTATATATTATGAGAAGATCTACACATTTACTTTCAATCTGGAAGGCATCTACTGAACATTTGAACATTGGGTTTATGGACTATTGATGGTGGAATATTGGTCAATTAGATAGACCCCTATAAGAGACTAATCCCCAATTAGAGATTTTGCCAAGGTTTATTTCTTTTATTGATGTTTACTTACCAACAGTGCTTGTTTTCCAGGTCTCCTCACAGAATCACAAGTGAAATAATTAGCTCCAGCTGTGGATCTTTTCAAATGTGTCAGGGAGTAATGAATACACCTGTGCACCAGCTAGGTGGTCTCGTGAACTTTCGAGGTTGGTTATCCCTGGTCTAGTGTTTATGAGCCTTTACATCCATGCAAATTCACATTGACAAGGCTTTGAAGCTGTATGTTGGAAGCCTAATATATACACCCGTCTGTATAAGCCATTAGAGACATGGGGGAAGGTGTAACAAGTCTTCTACAGAGTGGACAAATTGCCCATGGCAACCAATCCATTAGCTTCTACCTATCATTTTATAGAACAGGCACTCCAGCTACTGTGAAACTACACCTCCTAGCATGCCCTGCCTGTTTTGCTGTTAGGTGTAGTTCCACAGGAGCTGGAGTGAAACAGGTTACCTACCCCTGTTATAGAATGTACTTTGATATATGCTAGATAGCAGCTGACTGGTTGCTATGGGGAACTTCTCCACTCTTTAGAACAGGGTTTCCCAACCACAGTCCTCAAGGCATACTAATACTCATTTTACACCAGAGCTAAAACCTGGGTTATTGCAGGGTTAACCCGGGTAGCTCCTTGGTGTAAAAGGGGACAGGGTTGGATTCGCAGGTCGAGTGACCCGGCAATCCAACCCAGGTAACTTGAAGGGTTTAACACGGGAATGACCCGTGAATCCCTGCAGTGTAAACAGCGCGATCCGGGTCACGATGACCTGGAGCGCGCCGCATGCCAGCCGATTGGCCGGCTTCAGTGGCGCTTGGAGATGACATCATCTACAAGCGTCCACTTCCACGCCGGAAGAGCTTGGTCACTGCAGACCCGGCTCCGTGTGTGAACAGCGCTGACTCGGGAATATCCTGGGTCGGTGCCGGCTAAATTCCGGGTCTGATCCGGTTTGGAACCCTGTGCCAACCTCCGGGTAAGACCCGGAATTTAGATATAAAAGCGGTATAACAGTCTAGGTCTAGGATAGCCATACTTGAGCACAAGTGACAATTAGTACCTCAGTTATTTTGATTTAGCCATCTGTGCTCAAGCAAAGATATTACTAAAACCAGGACTGTTATACCTCTTTTCCACCAAAAACCCAGGTCTGACCTGGGTTTTTGGACATGGTTCCAACCCTGGTCAGACCCATTTATACTGCACTTTCGATCTGGGTTACTCCCAGGTCAGCCCTGCTAAACCTCTGAGGTCATAAAAAGTGGGAGGTGAATGTTCCACAACCACCAATCAGCTCATTTTAGACATGACCCAGGTCAGATAACTCTGGTTGCACCGTTTACACTGCACAATTACCTGGGTCCATCCTGGGTCCAACCCTGGTAACTACCTGGGTTGGATTGCTGGGTCACTTGACCTGGGTTATTTTTCAGGGACCCTTTTACACTGAGCTGCGACCCGGGTAGACCCAGCAAAAACCCAGGTTTTTGCTCTGGTGTAAAAGGAGTATAAGTGTACCTTGAGGGCCGAGGTTGGGAATCACTGCTTTAGAAGGCTTGATACAATTCCCCTTTAGATCTCATTTCATATACCAGTGTTTCCCTCCTCCAGTCCTTAGAGACTCCTAAAGACATCAATACGACTGCACGATTACGACATTGTAATTGTACAGTCATTCGTCAGTCTGTGATGTGCCTACATTGAACGAGCAGTCATTCAGTGTAGGCACATCAATCATCTCCTAACATGCTGAACCTGACATTATCGTCAGGTTGTCCAAAATGTTTGCCTGGTGATAGATGTCTAAACGACCAGCGGTAGCGCGCATCACTGGTCGTTTTAGAAATTTCTCTAAATGATTTGCAAACGATTAATGAACGATTTCGTTATCGTTCAATTTAATCGTCTAGTGCATGGGTCTTCAACCTTGGCCCTCCAGCTGCAATGGAATTACAGATCCCAGGATGCCCTGCCACAGTTTTAGCATGCTGTTATATCAAAACGGTGGCAAGGCATACTGGGATGTGTAGTTCCACAGCAGCTGGAGGGCCAAGATTGAAGACCCATGGTCTAATGGATGTGTGCCTTAACAGTGCATGTTTTACATATTTCCTAGCAGGTGCCCAGGTGTAGTCATTACTAGCTGACACATTTTAAAAGATTCACAGGTGGAGCTAATTATCTCACTTGTGATACTGAGGAGATCTGTAAAACATGCACTGTTAGGGGTCCCTGGCGACTGGAGTTGGGCAACACTGTCATAACCTTTCCTAAGGAAAACATCAACATGTCATTTCTTCATGTTAGAAATAGAGTAAAATAAGACCCCAACTGGAATAAAAACTTTTCATTTATTATAAATGAAATGACATATAACACAGACAATGGTCACACAGGTTATTGGTCACAGTTACAACAAAGCTTAGTCCAGCAAAGCGCACACAGATGAAAAATAATAAAGACAATTCAAAAATAAACCAAAATGTTGTAATACAAACTCACTGCTGCACTACGAATGTTCTTCCAGATGAGCCCGCCCTGTAGTGGTCACCATGAATTCGTAGTGCCACCAAGGGACCAAAAGTATGTATAATTGTGCATTTTAATTACTGTCAGAGTATTAGACAGTCTAGTCTTTGTATTTAAGACCCTGCCAATGTTTCCCCTGCAATACTGAAATGGTTAATTTGCTTGTTTATAATATATTAGTTGATCCTGGCCATGTCAATGTTATATATAAACACGGTTAAACCTATAATGCCTTGCATTTTAATAGGGTTAATGAAAAGGGGGTCTAAGTTATACAATAATGCATTATGTAACAGTTGTAACGCCAGTATAAGAGGTAGTTTGGGACATTTATGAATACTGGTGCACAAAAAATACTGTTCACTATAGCAATCCGCTTGAATATAACTTATTTTATAGTATGGCATATAAAATAAAAAGCTATTTTCTGGTAACTCCACACAATTAGGAAAGTTATCTGTGCACCAGCTTTTATAAATATCTCCTTGTGTATCACATTCACTGTGAATATTTGTGTTCTCACTTCCTGCCCATGTTGCTTGGTGTCAATAGAATACCCTATTGTTCCTCAGCACACTGAATCATACTTGCAACAATATATGAAGACTATATAGTAATAGGAAATCAGAGATATTAGTTGCATGCATTTGCAAATACATGGGAAGCTGCTAGGCCGCGTCATGGCTTCTCTCACTAGCAGTCCCTAACACTAAGGGGTTCATGTCCGGGGAGCAGGGCACCCCCAGGGCATCACATGAAAAAAGGAAGAAGGGTGACAGTGAAGTGTAACGTATAGATGTGTAAGACTAATAAGTGTTGAAAAAGGGGTTAAAATATATGTGAAAAATTACTAGAATAAAAGACAAACATTAAAAGTGATGTGAAAAGTAACTATGTCTATTATCAATTGATATATATTACATTTGGGGTGAGCGTTTGGGCATGGGGCCCCTGAGGCTACTCTGGCTGGGCCTCCTCATGGCATCACCATTTAATACACATAGTTACTTTTCACATCACTTTTAATGTTTGTCTTTTATTCATGTACTTTTGCCCTGCTCCCCGTATGTGAACCCCTTAGTGTTAGGGACTGCTAGTGGCAGAGAAGCCGTGACGTGGCCTAGCAGCTTCCCATGTATTTGCAAATGCATGCAACTAATATCTCTAAATTCCTATTACTATATAGTCTTCATATATTGTTGTAAGTATGATTCAGTGTGCTGAGGAACAATAGGGGGTTAAACCCCCCCCCCTTTTTCTAACTGTTATGACCCCTTCCTTTCATGCACCTGAATAATACTGCCATATTGTTTGAGCAGTTGCCATTTTTTGTTTGTCAATAGAATACAACAGTTTGTGAAATAACAATGTTCAATGTCAATTTGGAGCTTTGAATATACAATCCCACTCCCCCTCCTGGTGTCTTGTTTGCTCCATACAACCACGTATTTCCGCTATATAAATATTGTCCCTGCTGCATAAATACTTAGTGGTGCTTGTATATGGCTTTTAAAGATGCCAGTTAAAATCCTTGGCCAAGCTGTAGCATCATTTAGAGAATATTATTGTACAGCAAACACAAAAAGGATTGTTCCCTAAAATACATTTATAGCACGCAACAGATATGAGTAAATAAACAGATTACATAAGAGCAGACAGATGCAACCTGCTCCGTGTTCCTGAAGAGACGGAATGTAGAGGACAAATATCTGGCATTTTTCTGCCTCATTGAATCACAGACAAAACATAACTAATAGGGCAGAATTTACTATAGTTGTTAGGGGAAAAGCGGTACATGATAGATACTGTAAACATTTTGGTAGGTTGACATTATTAGTATTTTTTACTTGATTGTGTATTGGCTACACCTTTTAATACATGTGCGAGTTCACATCCAAAGACTCTGCAAGAAGCTAATGAGCAATATGTTGACCTACATATTGCAGCAAATACACTGACATCTTGGTGGTGTCAGGGTAATTGTGCATCAAAACACTGAATAATAATCCGTACAGTATATTGCCCAATGTACCTACCATCCGTTATAGTAAATGGCCACCACCTTCATTTTCTAATATATTTTAGGTGTTTTCTATATTTTTTTGCCTAACTAATGACTAGTGCCAGTAAATAGCACAATTTCTCAAACCATAGGCCCGTCTTTATGGTTACTGAACATTATTATAGTCAATTTGGTATTTAGGGTGAGGTTGTGCTCATAATGGGGAGTATGTATTAGATTAATGTATTAATGACCAAAAATATGGATGAATATCTCTGTAACCTACTAAATGACTAATATACTGTGTTTGATTTTTCCTTTCACAACAAACTCATGCAAACATTCAATTTGTTGTTTTTATTTGCAGAGGAACATTTTAATTTGCCATTAATAATTTAGTAATATTACATTTGTTAAGAACTGTCCCTCTACATACAATAATACAGATAAATATTCACTATGCTAAAGGGATTATTACTCTATACAGTGAATTATTTAATAATATCACCCTTAGAATGTAGGCATTTTGTGGGCTGAGTTAATGTTAATTTTGTATCTAATAGACCTTGTTTAACAGCGGGTGTATGCGAAAGGAGCATTTTAATTGGATATGTCATGTCTTTAATTCAAGTATTTACTTTACAGTAATCATTTTTCATTAAGAGCAAAGATCTATGGCTTTCAGAAATCTATTTCACAAAATCGCAGAAGTTTGTCAACTAATGAAAGTTACTAACCAATAATTCAAGACTTGTCCTTATGTTAAAAAAGAAAATAATAAAAACTAAAATAAAGAAAAGTGTCATCCAGTGATACTGAATATGTTGTATATAAAAAGGATAAAATATGTTTGTGATAAGAAGACGGATACTAAATAAATTCAGCGACATGACTTGATAAACACCTGTATTCAAATCAAATAACTATGATTTATGTATCCAAATGACATTGGTTCAGCATGAAAAATGTCAGTAATTACAAAAAGGGTTTGGACTTCCCAAGTTTGATAATATTCCATAGCTGTTGTCTCTGAATTAAAAATTGGAAAAATACTGCCCCCCCCCCCCCAATGGGTTTGGGATGGTACTGCGGAAAACGGAAATGTTGGCAGGAATGATGTATAGTATGTATGTATTTAACCTATGCCTGACTACATGTTTATTACAGTCATTCACCGCTCTAAAGACAACCAATAGTTCTAGACATTACAACTTTGTGATACCACTCAGAAATATCAATTGTGCAATTTACTTCCACTGTAAGGGCCCTATTTATCACACTTGGCATATCAGATGTGATGAGATAAATTTGCCAGGATTCGCAATGCGATATTTGAATACATTGCAAGGATGTATCAAATATCGCATGCGGGGACAGAGCTTGTGAGAAATGCAAATACTCTCTGAACTTTTCACAGGGTACTTTTTGCAAAAAATGCCCTGAGAGTGGTTCTGCGCATGCGCCGCTGTACCCCCCCCCCCCCACTTCTTCCTCTTCCGCACTAATCTGACAGTAGCCTGCCCGGTGATCGCTGATCCGGTGAGCTCCTCTGTGCTTCCGGTCAGCGACCGCCAGGCTCCTGCACTGTAACCCCAGCATCTGACTTGTGCTGTATACTGAGATGTCGGTTTACAGCACATATCAGATGCCAGGGCAACTGTTTGTCCTGGCAGTAACCAAATGGAATACAAACAATGGATGGATCCAAAGGTAAGTGCAACAAGATATATATATATATATATATATATATATATATATATATATATATAACTTCTAAGACCTACTGTGCATCTGTTCAATAATGAATAGAGGAGCAGTTATCACAAATATATAGGTAGAACTATTTGCTAAATTGTATTCCTAGATGTTGATTATGTTACAATGACTCACGGTGAGCTGATCTCTATCTGTATTTGCATTCTATCGCTCTCATGTTTTTACCTTTTATCCTCACTGTATGTGTTCTCATTCCTGCACAGATAGGAAATTATTTACTTTATTTCAAGATTTTCATTTTAAAGATCAGATTAAATCTCAAAACCAGAGACCTTGAGTGTCCATACTAATTTCTGCTATAATACCCCATGTTAAATCTGATTGGGCAGTAACTGGAATAGGCAAGCCCCCTTTTTCCTATGACTGAGCACCTACAGATTGGAGCATACTAAAGGTAAGGTTATAACGCACTAATCCATTGAACAAAACGTTTTGCTAATGCAAAAAAATGTCATTGCTTATACAGAAAATAAATCTTAATAATTGACCTCTTTTAGGACGTAGATAATAACAAAACAGGGCAATTATCAAAACTGCATTTTATGGGCTTTCTGTGTAACTACAGTAATTCCTAGTTAAGTGATGAGCTACATTTCAATGAATATTGGTTCAGCCCAGAAAATGGCTGCAGTCATATGTAGGCATGCCTCCTCTCCACTGAAAATGCAGATATTAAGGTAGTTATGGAGCTAAATCTTTATGTGGTCATCCTGTGAGACACTGGACACATAACTAAATAAAGTTATACTTGGTGCACTTACTAACAATAATGGTTCCTCTGCAAATCTGGATTAATGTCCAGAAACAAACACTGCTCCCGTCTGACCCAAACACTCATTAGTTGTACATGCAAATGATGGATCAGACTGCAGTGTTAAGCTTATACAGACATACCATTCTATTTCCTGATTGGCAGGGTAATATATGATTTTTTTTTTTATATAATCCTGGAGATTATATGGTCACAGACACCACTTTAATATATATTCATCACCTATACTCCATTTAGCCATCTATTCTATGAGCTGCCGAATTAATAAGAAGTTATGAGGTATGAAATGATATCACCAGTGAATTGAGAGGCTGGACATTAGTGCAGGGCTACAGTGAGCTAGCAAAGGTCCACGTCTGCAGGTAATAGATGAGCGAGAGAAATCTGTATTGAAATAAAGTAAGTGTAGGCTAAATTGTTTCATGTCTAGTTAACAATGGCCATGGCTTTAATGTTCACATAGAATTAGAACTGTCTGTTCCTCTGTGGAAGTCTGCACTTTGAAGCTATTCCTGTATAGTAGTCACAGTTCTCATCAGACCTGAGGGATATATTTTATCAACCTTTTCTGCAGAGTTTCACACAAATTCTTTGGTTTATTTGAGAAAAAAAAGTGGTACACCGTGTTCTTAATCCCTTTATGTATTATAAAATGGCCAGTTATAAATAAGGGCACAGTCTTTGGTTGTTAAAATTAAGTTATGCTGTTCACTTTGTTGGGAAAACTCTTTCACACACACACACACACACTGTTTTATAAGCAGTATCAGAACCAGAGGTCTAATATATGTGAATATTCCTCTTTATCGGCATGGAAACCTACTTACTTTTTTTTATAAGAAAAAAAAGTATCAAGTGTTTTCTTGAAATGTGTTGTAAATGTGCTACAAATTCAAATGTCCAAGTCCCTTTATGTCGGTACAGTTTCTGACAAGTATGTTGACATTGATATAAGATGAATTTTTCATTGAGGGCTCAACTAAAGCAGCTTAGCAGTACATTAATACTGACAGACAGCATCTTACACTATTAGTTTAACACTGAGGTGAAGGCAGTGAGTATTGATGTGACAACACAGAGACATCGGTGACGGGAGCCAGGGGTTTATGTCAGTCCAATTTCTTCCAGGACGCTTCGCGGTGTCTCTGCTTCCTGTGGAGGTAACACAAGATATGTGGGAATCAGATCCAGTCTACAACAGCTGCATCGAATCACGATGTTATGTTAAAAGTAAGTTACGGAATAGCTAAACTGCATGAGCAGAAGCATTTTGACAGCATTCAGAAACCCATCTAACTTTAATGGTATTTTCAGTTTTAAATGGAAATCTGGCCTCCTTTTAACTCTTCAATTTCCAAGAAGGTAATTTATATGTTGGTCATAATATTTACTTCTAGTCGGAGACATGTGATGGACACAACAGAAAGATCTGGTTTATCAGAGGGCCGCTGTTGTCTACCACACAATGGCAAACTCATCAACTCTTTAGATTTTTATACATCAAAATTGTGAACAAAAATTAGCCCAAACTGGATAACAGTTAAGATTCTTAGTAAAAAATGGTAAAACTATTTTTTTTAATCAAACAATGGTTTTCCTTACGTCCACACATTAAAGTGAAGTGAACACTGAGGGCCAGCAAAGTTTAAAATAGCAATTATGTTAAATGCAAGACTCGCCTGGTTGTACATTTAATATTATTGCACTTTTACATTTCAGGGACAAAACTGCAGAGAATCGGTGGATTAGTAAATCTTGTTCAAAAAAGGATGGTCACCCATAACATGTAAGCTCTCATAGGCAGAGCCCTCCTTTCTCAAGTTCTACCCCTACCACTATCTATGCCACCAGTGCTCATGGTCTCCAAGTCCCACTCAGTGACTCTGATACTGTATACTTGCCGTTATGTTGGGTACAGGCTCATCAAGAGCTGAAGTGCTTTCTCCTCCCTGTGACTTACCTCAGCTCGCCATTCAAAACACAGTGGGGTTGATTCAATGAACTCGCCGCCGGAAGTCTGTGCGAGTAAGTACAGCTATATGCCGCACTCCGGACTCAATGATTTTTGTTTGCAGTCCCATAGGGCTGTGTCAAAAATATCAGTGAGTTGAGAACGGGCAGCTAGAGGAGGTGCCGTTGACAGAGATTCCACATCGATTCGTCCACCTCACGGCTAATTGAATTGAGCCCAGCGAGTTGCCCTACCCTTGCCTACCTACTTAAGCTACTGCTTAGTGCACTGTGTTTTTCCTGAGATTTGCCAACTGACATTTACTGTACTTCTGATATGTCAAGTTGTACTTTCACTCTGTGTATTCCTTGTATGGTGCTGCGGATACCCTGTGCTGTCATAAACACAAAAGTATAAAAATAAGATAATTACAAAAAAAATTCTAAACTGAAAATAATAATAAATAATAGTATTTTAAATATGTTATAGAGAAGATAACTTAATATATCAATGGTTGTCAGAATACAATATTTATTAAGCCTTTTATCTTTTACCTCCCAAAAACCATAACTAATTTCTAAACGTTTTAGATAAACTCTCTGTCCAATATCTCTTCCCCTATTTTTATATCGGGCGGGACTTCAGTACGATGGGGATGTGGTAACGCCCCTGAAGTGTGATGACCATTAGCCACCTCCCCTTCGCACGCTAGTCAATGCCGTGTGCATATTATGGGGATGATTGGGAAGTATGACCTACAGGATTCTACTAGTCTAAGTGCAATGGTCTCCTTTACACCCAGCACCGTCGTTTGTTACATCTGGAAACCTTTGTCTTTAGGTTAAACACCATATTTCAAATAAAAGTCTGGAAGCCTTCCATTTGGAGCAAAGTTATTTTTTTCACAATTCAGATTACTAGGGGTAAATTTACTAAGGTGATAGTTTTTAGAAGTGGAGATGTTGTCCATAGCAACCAATCAGATTCTACTTAACATTTAACTAGCACCTTCTAGAACAGGGGTGGGTAACCTTTTTTCTGCCGAGGGCCATTTTGATATATATAACATTATATACGGGCCCGATGCAGGCCACGCACCCTCCGCGTGACGTCACACAGAGCTGGGCCACAATTGTTAGTGATTACAGCAATGCCCGGAGCATCCTGAGGATGCTCGGGGGAGCTGTAAGGTCAGCGATGTGACAGTCTGAAGTGTCCTAAGGACGCTCCAGGCAGCACTGCTGCATAGATTATGGCTGCAGGGTGCCATTCTAGGCACCCTGTAGCCAGATGAGGCTAGCTGGAAAAAGCTCAGAGGGCCAGACCAAATGATTCCGGGGGCCTTATACGGCCCCCGGGCAGGAGGTTCACCATCCCTGTTCTAGAAGATAATAGCTAGAATCTGATTGGTTGCTATGGGCAAAATCTCCACTTCTAAAAACTCTCACTTTAGTAAATTTACCCCCTTAGTCTGTACATATATTTGACATGCTACGGGTGTAAAGGATAGAGTTATTCATAGAGTGCAAAGAGCAGCTTACATTGTGCAAACACTCCTAATTGTCTGAGTTGTGCCTAAAAAGACATAGAGCCACATTCTATGGGGTGGGGAGGGACAACAAGTTGTGGCGTGTCGGTGTCAGACTGCGTCTAAAGACACAGTTTCACTGTCACCAGCGGTCATAGGCATGTGCAATGTTTGATGGTCTGATGATAGTGTGTCTTTGGGCCTGATTCAGAGATGGACGCTAATGCAATTTTCTCGCAAATCGAGCAATTGTTTGCCATTGCACACGCACCATACTGCGTGTGTGATCACGCACATGCAGAGGAATATATGTCGCCAAGTAAGTGACAGACTGCCAGCGTTTGGAGGTGGTAATGGGGATTGATCACAAAAACGCCGGCGTGTCTGTCCGGTGTGCATAAATTAGCCAGCACCCATGGCTGCGGCAGGTCTGACCTTCCGCAAGGTTAAGATGGCCGCAGATGTACTTCGATGTTACCGATGTTTACGCAAGTATGCGTACTCGCACGCAGGTGAGCAGGCAGCAGTGGGCATCTTGATGCTCAGGTGATCTTTGCTGACATTTGCATATTTTCGCAACTGTGTTGTGTACAGGAGCGCAGTTGTGATCGCATTAGCCTCCGTCTCTGAATCAGGCCCTTTGTTCACAGATTTGCTCCGCTGCCAGTGGGCATCTCAACAGAATACTCATCGGCCGCGGCATTAAAAGAAAGGCGCACTAGCAGCCAGCTGTGACAAAAGTTGCAGCCGATACTGCAACTGCGTCCATCTCTGAATCACCACTAGTCTTACTGCTAGGCTATTTTAGCAGGACACCCTGTCTAATTTTAAAATGGCAAAATGCGCCTTGCAGTACATTACGGCACCCTACTGAAGCAGCTTCCTGGGTGTGCCTGGTGCCATCCCTACCCGCGGGCCGCAGTATCCCGCCGAGGGAATAATTGTGGTGCAGCGCTCACTGCCAGTGAATATATGCCATGCACAAGGTATGTATTCACAGTGAGAGAAGAGCTTTTCCAGCTTCTTTGCGGCATTAGCGCAAAACTCAGAAACAGGCCCTTAGTCCTTCAACTTTAAGCTGTTAAACAAACAATATTTTTGTCTTGTCTAATGAACATAAACTGCATGCTTGCACATATGGCATAGCAAATACTTAAACAAATCAATACAATGTAATTGCTGTACCACTCAGAACGAGAACGTGCTTACAAAGACATTCCGATGTTGAGTGAGCCAGAATGCAACACAGATGCCGCAATACACTTACAGAGTCTACCTGGGGAGCGAGGCTCTAGACGAAGAGTAATACAGTAAGTGGAGTGTTTTCCTAAGTGGATTCCTTCCGTGCATTAAAAAACATTTTATACTGCTTTACACAATGCCTTCCTTTGAACACATGCAGTATATCCATATTCTGCCTCTAGGTTCCAGCAAAAGAAAACATGTTAATGTAATCGTCCTAACAAAGTGGTTCTCACCATAGTTACAAGCAGCATTTATAAAGCATTGTGTAGGCAATATATTATTTTGTATTAACATAAGTTTTGCTGTATTGTTTAATAAAAATCATCACATAAACAATGGTTATAAAAGTTATTTTCCTTCTATATTTCCCACTTTCTATTTTATTACATCATAGAACCATAATGGATTTTTGGGGAATAGTATTTAAAAAAAAAAAGAAGAAAACAACAACTCTAAGCTGTAAAGCTTTTTGACATTAATAATAAAATAAAGATACAAATGCTTGCACCCTTTGCTCATTAATAATTAAATAAACCCTGTCCCCAGGATTCCACAACTGATTGAAAGTCACCTATGTATAATTCAAGTGATTCAATAGTTTTTAAAATTAATACACCTGTATGCAAGAGGTCCCATGGTTGGTTAGTGCATATTCCAACACAGGCTTCTTCATAAAGATCTATATAGAGTATAACCTAACCTGAGAAAGGTTATTTAAAAGCACCAAACAGGGTAATGCTGCCCATCCACTAGGTAAATCGGGCAGTAAAAGGTTAAAACGACCAGCGATGCGCGCGCCTGCTGGTCGTTTTTAACATCAATCATCGCCCGAACATGACGGCCAACCTGACGACCGCCGTCAGGTTGCCATGTTCGGGGATAATTGATCTGCATACACTGAACATCTGAACGTTCAGTGCATGCACTTCACCCTGCGGGAGACGACGGCGTCGTAATAGTGCCATTGTCCCCGCATTGTGTAATGGATGGGCAGCATAAGGATATTAGAAGATTTAAAGACTTTTAATATTCCCTGCAGCACAATCAAGTCCATTAAAAAAATATGGCTCTATTTACTGGAAATCGGAAGAAGATTCTATGGACTGAGACCAAAATTTTACTTCTTGGCCTTAGAACTATTTTTGGTGCAAGCTGGAGATGTACCAAGCCTTCTACAGAGTGGAGACGGTGCCCATAGCAATCAATCAGCTTCTAGCTAGCATATATCAAGTGCATTCTATACAATGATAGGTTGAAGCTGATAGGTTGCTACAGATAACCTCTATTCTTTAGAAGGCTTGAGAACATCTCCTCCACTGTATCATCCTAACAATGCAAGGGAGCTTGATGCTGAGGGTACTGCTTTGTCAAAAAGATGACAATATTTAAACAAATCTTAAAAGAATAAAAAAATGAATATACTTGAGAATACATTTACATTACAGCAGGACAATAACCTTATACAGCAGACACCACACTGGCGTGACTTCATTACTAAAAAAAAAAACACCCAATGTCCTGGAGCAGTTTAAGGATATTCATGCTTGAGTCCAGATGGTTAAATCAAATTGACTGAGGTACTAATTAAGGGCCTGATTCAGCAGTGCCCGATGTTTGGGAATCTGCGCAGGCGCCAGATGTGCAGAACGGGCCTGCGAGGCCGCACGCAAACTGCCAGCAGACTGTCAGTGATTGACAGTCTGCTGTTGTTTGTGGGTGGGGAGGGGGCGGCGATGCCCTTCTTTTCCTGAAACTGAGGCGTGTTGCTGCTGTAACGGGGGAGGGAAAAAGCCAGGATCTCTGTCGCTGACGGAGATTTCCAGGCTTTTTCCCCTAAACTGCGGAGGCCAGCTGCGGAACCCCATGGGTCACCGCAGCCGGCCGATGGTACGTAGGATAACCGATGCTGCGTTGAACAACGCAGCTCGGTTAAGTAATGCACAGGGGGCGTGATTCCTCCTGCTGCATTACCATATCTGCAAGGATCGCAACTGCAAAGCTGCCTGCGTTCAGCTTTGTAATTACGATCCTTACAGAATCAGGCCCTAAGTCACTTGTGCTCAAGCATGGATATCCTTAAAACCTGTTCTGTAATGGCAGAGTTTGGGAAACTCTGTCCTGGAGTATCATAGTCCAGGAATCAAACCCATTTATAATCAGAGGAATGATTTTGATATTGCTGTTCAACAGCAGTCCACATCCAACTTGATGGAGCTTCAGTAATATTGGAAAGAAGAAAAGGCAGTCTCCAGCTGTGATAGCTGGTAGGGTCTAATGCAAAAGGTCACATGGTTGGTTAGTGCATATCCCAACACAGGCTTCTTCATAAAGATCTATATAGAGTATAACCTAACCTGAGAAAAGGTTATTTAAAAGCACCAAGCAGGATACCAATCTGCTGCTCAATATGCCTGGCCTGACACCACAACTGGGCAAACATTTACATTTTCCCACCCAGTTGAGATGTCCGTGTCGGTGGTCCCTGCAGCAAGTGTACGGGCTGCAAAATATATCTGCATCAGTTGTGCTGCAGGGCGTACAAGATGTAACAATTACACTCAGCTCCAGCAGTGATGCATGGGACAGGCAGCAGTAGTGTATGAGGACACATCTGTATTATCTAATATTGTCTTAGCCTTTGTCCATTCCTGTTATGTTTCATGTCCCCTGTCCCTCTTATACTGGACACCCTACTGGTATTTATGAGAGAAAACTATTGGGGTGACTGATATATTATTGCTAAGGAAAACCAATAATAAAAAATGGGTAGAACATAATTGTAGATGTTTGCTTTGTGACCGTTTGCATAATTAACCAAATTCATAAAGATGCAGTTAGATCAAAAATGGCGTGAACATCACTTTTTATTAAACTCCATATTTACTAATTAAGATAATTTGGAAAACTGAAATAAACTTCAGATATCTCCAGATTTCACACCAGCATTTGAGAATATGTAAATAAGATCAATCTTAAAAATGTTACCTGTATATAATTTATAATACAAGAGTGTTTTTACTCAATATCCTTCACCAGAATCTCTAAATTCAGAGTATTCTTCAGAATGGTAACAACCGGTTACCAACTTCTCTCCACAATTGGGGTCTGTTACAATATTGAGGGATTGCTTTCACTTTTTAGAATGTGTATTTATTAAAATAGATGTCATATAAACTAAGAAATTCAAAAGTATAAGACAAAAGTCACTCCGACATTGACTTTTATTGTTGAAGGGGGATGTGTGGAGTTGCCAATCCAGATGGGCAGGTTAATATTTTTCTACTGTTATATTGTATATTTCTAAGTTTTAAATAGCCAGGTCATATACTAATGTATGAAATATACTGAATGGCAGTAATTAAAAGGGAAATGACTGATAAAATAAAGGATTTAGATCATTGTGATAAAAGGAAATAACAGTCCTGTATGCTCACAGTAACCTCTCCAAACACAGGGCCTAATTCAGAGTTGTACGCTATTGCACAGCTGATGCGGCTTTGGGCCTGATTCAGATATGTATGCTAACCTACATCTCTGATGTTTGGAGGACTGCACATGCGCAGCAGGTGTACTGCGCATATGTAGTCCTCCGACTGCGAGCCCGCTCGCAGTGTGTCCCAGCCGCAGCCTGATTGACAGGCTGCGGCATTTGGGCGGCGGCGTTCCATGGCAACGTTCCCGGAAACGGGGGCGTGTCGCCCCCATTTTCCGGGAGGACGAGGCCAGGGTCTGCATGGGTGCAAGCAGAATTCCTGGCTTCGCAAGCTGCCAGCTTTAGCTCCCGCAGCCTGGTCAATGGAACATCAACAACAATGTTTCGATGGTGACCCCAGGCTGCGACCCGGGTCGCAGCGCTGGGATCACGCACATGCATTTCTGCATTTGCATTTTAAATGGACGGAATTGCACAGCCGCTTGTGTGCAGTTCTGTCCATCTCTGAATCAGGCCCTTTGTACGCAGCAACCGTGCAATAATATGCAATTGCCGCAGGAGGTGTCTTGTGTAAATAAACGCCTTCTGCCGGCTTCTGTGATTTGCTGCTGTGCTTGAAGACGCAGCATTGGATAATCTGCGTGAACATCTATATGAGTGACCCTTAGATTACTCAGGATGACCTGAGTTTTCACGCTACCGTGGTGAGTGAAGCTGTCAGAAGACACAGACACTGGCCTGGACGTGCCCGTTTTCAAGAACGCTGGCGATTGCAGTACGGCATCTGTCTCTCACACCATCGGTGATGTATGTAAAACCTTCAGGTATATATAATATATCTCTGCCAGATATAAAATAACATTCACTAAGATTAACATTGAATGTTTTGTTTTATTAAATCCAGGTGTGAATAATAACACTTTTACCAAGAAGCATTCAAATCATTTTAAGCTTATCAGGAATACTGAGGTGGAGCTGCTGGGTTTACTGAATAATGAAATAAGCCTCTGTAAGAGTTACTTAATGGAAATATATTTTAGCCCGTTTCCATCTTGCTTTTACTCCCTTAGTCCAGCAGGGGCCATGATTTGTGACCTGGCTCTGACAAACGTATTTTAAGAACAATGAAATACTGAAAATGCATCATAATATATTGATAATGATGGGAGTACGGGTGGGTGTGTACGTACACCATATATTCTTTACCCAAAGTTATGAATGTTTGCCCCTGGTAACCAGGGAAAGCTACATCTTAGAGGTGAAATAGCTGATTAAGTTTGGGAACCAGATGGTGCCTTGTTTAATGAATATTGGAGCAAAAAGGTTGGATTGCCTAAAAGAAAAATAATCCTTTAAGTACACTAAGGCATTATGCAAGGTTTAGGAGGCAAGTCTTTTCTAGAGTATGCAGAGCTAAGGCATAACACTCAGAGGTAATGCTACTGAAAACGTAGTACAAGTCTCCACATTTGGTAGTTGGGATAAACACAGGTCTATTCTGAGAGCTAACTACTAATAATCAAAACTACCTACAAATACTTCGCTCCACAAGATGCTCTGATGCATGATGAACTGTAGCACTAATAAAAATATGAAAATAATAAATATAAAAATATTTCTGTTCTGCTCTCCCTGGCCTGAGGTACTTACCTTGACTGAAACTGCTTGATTCTTTTGCTATAAACAGCAGCAAGCAATCATATTGCCAGCTCGTCTAAAAAGTTACTCTCCCTGTAAATGTGCACCATTCAGGAGTGCAGCTGTATATGCAAGGCACCATCTGATTGGCAGATAGTGTGTGAACAATTCAGGAAACTGTGAGTTTCTTTAGTAGCCTTGTGCATTGTTTATGCACACAAAACATCAATTAGAATAATCACTATAATGATAATATCCCTAATTTTTGCTAGAACGCAAATGAAGATTATTACCTACCTACCTACACATCATGCAGAAAAATAACCTGCAAACCTATTACAGACCCACTACTTGAATTGTGTCTTGTGTTTATTGAAAGAATAGAGCTGTTTCAGTAGGAGATGAGTAGGGATGCAATTAAAAGTCTTACTGCTAATGGCGACAATATTGTAGGGTTTAAACATAAGATGCAGATCCCTTTTTAAACATTTGTCTGGCTCAATATTTCCTAAGGTCTAAAAAATTTCTACTTGGAGAATTAATTTCTATTCGCATCTGAGAGCAGCAGGTTTCTGGTCGTGATTTTAGCAAATAACTATGACGGTAATACAATTATAGAGGAATTCCGGGTAGAAGAATCAAGTGTCTTAAATTAATTCACAATTTGAAAGTGAAAAGTCATACAGTTCTCAGGTAAACATTTACACAGTGACAATATCTGGAATGTAAGTACGTGTACATTAGGTCATTACAATTTACATTTTAAGTCATGTGTTTTATTTAAACAGTATTTAGCAGAAACATAAATTGAAGATAGTTGTAGCACCCCACATCTTTGCCTCCATTTGAAAATACATGAACAATATTGTTTTTATACATGTCATTTATTATAACATATATAAAAACATTTCAACTGCACCTATTACCTACTCAAAGAATAGGCAGCTATTTTATGGGCTGAACCGATATTCACCAGATTGCAATCTAAAGGACCTATGTATTAAGCTGTTTTTTACATAAAATTATGTAGAAACTGCGGTTTATGCATAATTGTATGTATGGTACCTATGTACTAATGGCACAATGCAGGATATTACACAGAAATCTCCGGAAAAGTGCTAGTTAGTACTACAGACCACAGTCCCCATTATTATCAATGGGAACTAGGATCTGACACCTATGTACAGTACCAAACTCCAAAAAGTGAAGCTTTTGGGAGTTTGGCCCCAGTAGTTTACACCATCTTCAGAGATACATTTTTCTCTCTCTTTCTCACATTCCCCGGCTGGCTCCGGAAGCTGACACTGTGTGTATGCACAGTGTTAGCTACCACAGAAGCAGCCTTTCACTTCTGTGAAAGACTTCTACTAAATGCTGGAGATATAACTTGCAGGGACAGCGAATACCGCTACAGCTGCCCTTGAATGTTCCCCTTTGTACATAGCAGGGATATTTTCATTAACAATGAAAATATCACATGCGATATGGATACATACAATTTGCAGCTGATCCGCAGTTATTAGTACATAACCCCCCCAAATGGCAGTGTTTTTAAAGGCAAAAACATGCTAAATGTCTGCCCTTAATCACCACTTAATATCAATAAATAGTTGAATGTCTGATCCATATTCAACCCTTAGGGGTAAATTTACTAAGATGGGAGTTCTATTAAGAAGTGATGTTGCAGATAGCAACCAATCAGATTCCATGTATTATCTTCTAGGAGGTGCTAGATAAATGAGAAGTGGTATCTGATTGGTTGCTATGGGCAACATCACTTCTCAAATAGAACTCCCATCTTAGTAAATATACCCCTTAATGTCAATAAATAGTCTGATTTCTAGCCCAAATTAATTCTTTTGAGCCTATAAATAACCTAATATCTGGCCCATATTCATGAATTAGTACCAATGAAGGGGTACTACAGCAAAAATGAATAATATAATTAAAAATGTTATGTATATGTATAATTGTTAAATTAACAATGAAATGAAGACTTACTTTAGCATCCTAATACAAGGAAGGGCATACAGAAATGAAAGGGAAAAAAGATTATATTAAAATAGCAAATATTTGTAAGCAATAATATCAAAACGTGTATAAATAACCAGTTACAAAATACAGCATTAAGATTTATATCATGTACAAAGATCATATTCAAACTAAAGATTTCATAATTTAAAATATAGTTCTACCACTTAATATCAAAATGAGGGTAGTAAATATTAAGGGTATATATACCATAAGTATGAAAGCAATTGTGTCTTACATTGGATTGTGTGACACACATAGATGTGATGCGCTCATTTCAAGTTGTACACACAATATTATGGGGTCTATTTACTAAGCAGTGTTAGGAGACAGAGTGAAAAGTGATAAGCCAATCAGCTCCTAACTGCCATCTCACAGGCTGTGTTTCAAAAATGACAGTTGGGAGCTGATTGGCTGGCTCCTTATCACTTTTCACTCTGTCTCTTAACACTGATTAGTTAATAGACCCCTATGATTCTAAAGGTATCATTTCTGTAGAAGTTTAGAAAAGTGGGCACACTGCTATGTCAATATACAAGTCAACACCACTTCACTAACAATCATATACACTATCAAATCACAAAATCACCCTTGCAAAATCGTCCTTCCCGCCACTCGCCAAATAGCACACAACATACAACCTTCCTAACCCCTGACCTAGCGACGTACACTTCTATAATTGCGGTGACAACAGGCAATTAGAGCTACTCCTAAAATAAATGCTGTCTAAAGTGATCACTCGCCCACAAAATTAATTGAGACTTGGGGCTTTTATTTACAGGTGGCGGCTTCTGTAAGCTGCCGCTTCCTTGGGGGTTGGAGGCGAAAATTTGAAAATACACTCGCAGTCAGTCTAGAGCACGCCGGGCTTCACACTGACTGCGAATGCTGTTTGAAATTTTCACCTCCAACCCACCAGGAAACATCAGCTTACAGAAGACGCCACCTGTAAATAAAGCCCTTGGTTCAGAAAACATAACCCATAACATTTTGTTAGGCCAGGCCACTTCCAATGCGACTTGGTCTGTCACTAACTTAACTCAACACAAATACAATGTAAGATTTCACTGACGCAGCACTAGCTATTGGTCATTATGTTTGTGGGATCACATGATGCTGATTTCCAGAAAGCTTAATGATCTATGAGTGGTAATCTTTCATTCTCTTTCAATCAACAAACAGGTTGCAAATACTTTTTAGAATATAAAGATGAATCTTAGTGTTCCCAGGAATATCCCACTGTGCAACTATGTTTTAGGTGTTACATGCCGGGAATTCGCATTACTAAGCTAAATATAGAACAATGCATTAGTACACTAAATATTTAGCAGAACTTCACACAGAGTAAAATCTTTGATCCTCCGAAAAATGTTTATCCGACCAACTACAGTAACAAAAAGCCATTCATTAGATGCCGTCTCAGCTACAATATATGTCAAGTTGCCTGAAGAGTGGGGTTTGTCTTTAGAAGCAGATCAGTATTAACCTGCAAGTGTTTTATTCCTGTAAGAATCCAGAACTCACAGTATTATGCTGATCAATGTGATTTAAAGGAGAATGACACTTTATGAAAAAAATAAAAAACAAGTGAAATCTGTCTATAGTCTGGTTTGTTAGTTTTTGCCAAAACATTGCCACCATCTTCGTGTATAAAAGCTATTATTATTGTCTATTTATAGCGCCACCAATTTATGAAGCTCTGGGCCTGATTTTGACCCGGTCGCAAGCACTGAGCGCTCACAACCGGGTCGATGGTGGCCCACGGCGCACGCGCACGACGGAGCCGGCTCCGTCATGCGCATGCGCAAGACCCGGATAGCGACGGGCAATCCGTCGCTCCGGGTCTCACACCAAAGGGGCCATGCTGTCGATGTTGAGTGACAGCACGCCCCCTTTGGTGGGCGGGTCTGAGGGTGGCTGCCCAGACGGAGGCGTTCCCATGGGAACGCCTACCTTTGGGGGCAGCCCCACTGACATCACAACTGATGTCAGTGGGAGAGCTTTCGGCTCTGTTAGAGCCGAAAGCTCTCTGGGGCTTGCGGCCACGAGACCCTACCACAAGGGTCTAGTCGCAAGCCCAGAAGGCCGCTCCATAAAAAAAAAACGCCCTAATTCAGACCGAGCGCTCTGTTAGAGCGTCCGGCTCTGAATCAGGGCCTCTATACAAAGATTATCAGTCGTTCATATCAGTCCCTTCCCCATTGGCGCTTACAATCTAAATTTCCTAACATACAAGCACACGCAAACACACATACATACTAGGGTTTATTTTGTCAGAAGCAATTAAATCTACTAGTATCTTTTTGGCGTGTGGAAAGAAATCGGAGCACCCAGGAGAACTTAATAAAAACCCGGGCAGAGCATACAAATCCACACAGGTAGATCCTGTTCAAGAACTGAACCTATGACCTCAGTGCTGTGAGGCAGTAATGCTATCCACTATGCCACTGCGCAAAGTTAGAGATAGAAACATAGCATTGATGGCGGATAAGAACCACTTGGTCCATCTAGTCTGCCCCATTTTTAAACATATTGTTACCTCAACCCTTATTGATCCGTACTTCTGAAGGATATCCTTATGTCTATCCCATGCATGTTTAAATTGATCTACTGTCTTAGCCTCTACCACCTCTGATGGGAGGCTATTCCACTGTCCACTACCCTTGCTGTGAAGTAATTTTTCCTCAAATTTCCCCTGAAACTACCACCCTCCAGTTTCAGAACATGTCCTCTTGTTCTAATACTTCTCTTTCTTTGAAGAATGTCTCCTTCCTTTACCTTGTTAAAACCCTTTATATATTTGAAAGTTTCTATCATGTCCCCCCTTTCCCTTCTCTGCTCCAAACTATACATATTAAGATCTTTTAGTCTTTCCTGGTACGTTTTGTGGTGTAAACCTTGCACCATTTTAGTTGCCCTTCTTTGTACAGTCTCTAATGTATTAATATCATTCTGGAGATATGGCCTTCAGAACTGAACACAGTATTCGAGATGAGGATGTACCAATGACCTATACAGCGGTATTATCACTTCTTTCTTTCTGCTACTGATTCCTCTCCCTATGCAACCAAGCATCTGACTTGCCTTCCTCATTGCTTTGTTACACTGTTTGCTTGCCTTAAAGTCACCTGAAATAGTGACTCCTAGATCCCTTTCCTCTTCAGTAGTTTCCAGTATAGTGCCATTAATACTATATTTAGCCTTTGGATTTTTGAGACCCAAGTGCATGATCTTGCATTTTTTGGCATTAAACTGTAGTTGCCACGTTCTTGACCATTCCTCTAGTCTACCTAGATCATCAATCATTTGTTTTACCCCTCCTGTTACATACCTTTGTGTCATCTGCAAAAAGGCGTAGTTTTCCTTCAATACCATTTGCAATGTCACAAATAAAGATATTAAAAAGCACTGGTCCAAGTACAGATCCCTGAGGTACTCCACTGGTAACATTTCCCTCTTGAGACTGCACTCCATTTACTACAACTCTCTGTTTCCTATCCTGCAGCCATGATCTTATCCATTCAACTATCTTTGTATCCAATCCCATGCTTTCCAGTTTATTTAACAGTGTGCGATGTGGAACAGTGTCAAAAGCCTTACTAAAGTCTAGATAAGCTATATCTATGCCCCTTAAATCTATTTCCTTAGTCACCCAGTCAAAAAAGTAAATAAGATTTGTTTGGCATGATCTCCCCCCAGTAAATCCATGCTGTTCAGGATCCTGCAAATTGCTGGATTTCAGATCATCTATGACTCTTTCTTTTAAGAGTGTTTCCATCAATTTCCCTACTACTGATGTAAGGGTCACTGGTCAGTAGTTGCTTGCCTCCTCCTTGCTTCCACTTTTGTGCAGTGGGACAATGTTTGCTCTTTTCCAGCCCTCTGGAATTACTCCAGCAGCTAGTGACTGGTTGAATAATTCTGTTAATGGTGTTACCAGCACCCCTTTAAGCTCATTTAGTATCCTTGGATGTATCCCATCTGGCCCCATTGATTTATCCACTTTCAGTTTTAAGAGTTTTTAGGATCTTCTCCTCTGTAAATGTGCTTGTTCCTACCTCATTTTTCTGATTACATCTGCAACTTAACTGTGGCCCCTTGCCCTCTCTCTCAGTAGTGAATACTGAACAAAAATAATTATTAAGATGAACAGCTATTACATTGTCTCCCTCAACAAGACTCCCTCTTTCTGTCTTTAGTCTTTTTCTTCCACCTTTTGTTTTTCTCCTTTCGCTTATATACTTAAAAAAAAGTTTTGCCCCCTTTACCCACCGACTATGCCATCTTCTCCTCAGCTTTTGCCTTTGCACATCTGATTACTTTCTTAGCCTCCTTCTGTTTTACAAGATACACCTCTTTGTCCTCATTATTTTGCGTCTGCTTGTATTTCCTAAAGGCCATCTTTTTTGCTTTCACAATACTTGCTACCTCTTTCCCAAACCACACTGGCTTCCTTTTCCTTGTGGTTTTCCTAACCCTTTTGATACAAAGGTTTGTTGCCTTTAATATTGCACTTTTAAAATTTTCCCACCTCTCCTGCACTCCTTTCAAATTCCTCCACTCTGCCAAAGATTCGCTTACACATCTTCCCATCCCTGCAAAATCAACCTTGTAATGTATATAATTTGTAAGCCAGGGTATTAGCTGCAGTTACAAGAGCTGTTTGTACCTGTATTACAGTAGAAGGAAGTTAGGACATTGTACTGGCAAAAAAAAAATACAGAAGAATATACTGAATACAAATGCAATTTATTTCATGGAGGTGGTTTTCTTCTTCAATGATGGGTAACCAAAAAGTAAAAACACATTGAGAATATATGCAGAGAGAAATAAATAGCACAGGATAATTGAATTTAAAATGAGTACAGAGGCTTGAAAATGTCTTCTGTAGCTATTGTTGCTCTTAGCTAGGCAGTTGTATGGACTTTCATATAAATATGGCAATGAACACTAAGCAACTATAAACACTAATGAAGGCAAGACAATATAGTTAATACTCTTCTACAAAAAATATCTCTACCTCCAGGTCTATGCCACTGAATCCTGGGTATTCCCTTTGTGGGACTATGCATAATTCAAAAGCTATGCAAAATACTGTACATACATTTTTTTTGAAGGACTGTAATAACATTTTAAAACCAGTGTTACACTGACATTCCACAGCAGTCTGATAAAAAGTAAGTGGGGCCATACATCAGCAATCAATTGGCAATTCCCTGTTGCAGATTATTGTGTAAAAATATCTGCGAAGTATGGGGTTCACCATACTTACCTACTGTTTTCATCTCCTCTGTGGGATAAGCCCGGAGAGGAGATGCAGCTTGCTACTTCAGGAGGTGGGACCAGCTCTGACATGATTAGCCGTCACTGCAAAATGCTGCGATTTGTGGGTCCGTGGAGAGGGGGCGGGGCCAAATGACAGGGCGATTCACGTTTTCAGCTCCCCCATTCTGTCCACTTTACTAGGAAGTGGGCGAGATGCGGAAGATCTGGCCACTCTTCCAGGGGTTTGGTGGGAAGGGTGAAAAATTGGTCGCCTCCCGCAACTTCCGGGAGAGTAGGCACGTATGAGGTTCACCGATTGTTGATTCTGACCAAAAATAGTTTGGGATTGGTAAATCAGGTTTTCCAACATATTCACTGACCAATCGGGGCCGTATATTGCACGTGTATGGTAACGATCAGCCGACTTGCCGACCATTACTAGTAAAATTATGAGCCTTTCCTGACTGGCAGATCTGTTATTTGCTGAAAGTGATCTGCAAATCACTGAAAACTATCTGTAATATATGGGTGCATATTGGAGGATTGGAGACTCATGAAATCAAGGTAAAGAAAACGCAGAATCATTGCATCGGTTTTTTTATGATTGCTGATGTATTGGCCCCATAAATTACGTCCCCAAAATGGAAGTTGAAAGGGCAAGTTCATCATCCTGGCCCTGTCCCCCCTTTTCATTATTCATTGTGTAACAGGCTGCAGGACTATGGTGATCAGTTATTGCATAGCAGGGGGCAGAGCTGTGGTGGCGAGTCAGCACATAGCAGGGCTATGGTGACTAGTAATCTCGCAACAGGGGGCAGGACTATGGTGATCAGTTATCGCACAGCAGGGGGCAGGACTATGGTGATCAGTTATCGCACAGCAGGGGGCAGGACTATGGTGATCAGTTATCGCACAGCAGAGGGCAGGACTATGGTGATCAGTTATTGCACAGCAGGGGGTAGGGCTGTGGTGACGAGTCAGCACATAGCAGGGCTATGGTGACTAGTAATCTCGCAACAGGGGGCAGGACTATGGTGATCAGTTATCGCACAGCAGGGGGCAGGGCTGTGGTGATCAGTTATTGCACAGCAGGGGGCAGGGCTGTGGTGACGAGTCAGCACATAGCAGGGCTATGATGACAAGTAATCACACAACAGGGGGCAGGTCTATGGTGATGAGTCATCGCACAGCAGGGCTATGGTGATGAGTCATCGCACAGCAGGGCTATGGTGATGAGTCATCGCACAGCAGAACTATGGTGATGAGTCATCGCACAGTAGGGCTATGGTGATGAGTCATCGCACAGTAGGGTCATCGCGCAGCAGGGCTGTGGTAACGAGTGATCGCACAGCAGGGCTATGGTGATGAGTCATTGCGCAGCAGGGCTGTGGTAACGAGTGATCGCACAGCAGGGGCAGGGCTATGGCGATGTGATTTGCAGTGATAAAGGGCATGTGGTTGGAATTTTGACAAGAACATATGCTGTTAAAGCAGAATGTTTAGTTATACTGCCAACAGCATTAAAATGCTTTTAATTAGAATTTTAACGAGATCGAGATTGTGGTGCCGGGATTATGGTGCTAACAAGAACATTGTCTGGAATGTTCTTGTCGACATATAGTACCAAACCATAATGAAGGAGGAGAACAGCTCTGTTTCTGTCGGATAAAAATTAGAGAGCAGCTTTTGTGTTGTATCCAAGGGACAATAAAGATAAACAACATTGTTTAAGTCAAAGTTGCAGAAGGAAATGTACAAGCCAAAGTCATCTAAAGATGGAGCAATCATTGCATTATTCATTGATTCTAAATGATGTCTGCTACTGGTACAACATATTATAATGCTATGTCATAAGTAGAATTATGTAGACAGCTAATCGTTTTCTATTAATCAGACACAATAATTACCTTGAAAAATGTGTCTTCAGGGACTTGACAATTACATCCGACAGGGACAAAATGACCTCTACTGTCATAGGATGTCTGTAAATTGCAATGTAACTTAATGTAGGATGCCACAAGTCTATGGATTCAAAGCTGAGATATTGAATAAATGTATTTTGTGTGACAGATGACTCATTAGTGCTGATACAGACATATCGGACCAAGGATCTGATTAAGGTGGATGTAATGCCAATGTTTGTGAAGTTGCGCAAAAAATACTGAATACCCCTATGGAGCATGCCTTTCACTGAGTGCACGCTATTGTGTACAGGAACGCTGGCATTAGGTACCCGCAAGGCAAAACCATGGGCGTTCCTGGGTGGTGACCTGAAGTGAACACAAATAAATGCCATCTCATGGGTGTTTACTGTATGTGTACGTGGGCATGTCAGTGACATCGGCTGCATTCTCATATGCAGAGCTGCAGTCACAGAGGCCATGTTCATATGAATTTCAGAAGGAGACACTGGTGCAAGGGTCGATGGTGTGCCGATGGTGGAGTGATCAGGACCACCAGCGGAGTTGCATCGTCCACAGTCCTTGAAGTTGGACGTCCCAGGGCTTGCACATTCTGGCGAATGCTAGTACACAAGGGGAATGCTGAAACTAGCATTTACATATTACCGCCATTGTGCCTCTCAAAAAGTTGCAATTGTGGCTGCAGTAACATCCATCTCTGAATCAGGCCTCAAGTCTGAGCTTTTCATTCACAGCATAACAAAATAAGCACAAACGGGTTTGCGTTTTTGCAGTTAAGATATATGAACCAATCAGCAATAAACCCTGATGAGTCTAAGAGCCGGATTCAGAGATGGAACGCAATGACGATATTTACGCAGACCGAGCGATTGTTTGCCATTGTGCATGCGTGTAAGCTGCAATGAACATACGTAGCCAATGTTTTGCAATTACGCTCGCACAGAGGATTTATTTGCAAAGTGAGTGACAGGCAGTCAACATTTGGAGGTGGTAATGAGGGGTGGTCAGGCAAAAGCAGGCTGTCTTACCGTTTAAATATCGTTACAGATGGTGCGTTACATCAGATATGAGAAGGCAGCAGTGGGTATCCCTATGCTTTGGAAACAGTATATTTTTGCAGCTGCGTTCACGCAAAATCGCAGATACGATTGCATTGGCGTGCATCTCTGAATCAGGCCCTAAAACATTTAGGACTAATAAAAGCTCATTTCTGATTGGTCGCACTGATGTATTGCATACTAGCACCTATTTTAGTAAATATGTCACTGTATGGCATGATGGAGCAGATGCAATTCTATGTCCAGCCAATCACTTTTAGTCAATTCTATCAGCTCAATATTAGGGCCAATTAGCAGAATGCAAAACAAGATACAGCTTTGTATAAATAGGAACATTTTACAGTCTAATTTGTATTAGTGATGCTTAATGGACACAGTAAGGCTATTGGAGGAGACTCACACAAGTGATTTGCTGTTTAATTGAAATTAAACAGAAATAATTTGAATAATTCTACTCACACTGAACTTTACATGGGTGTGAAATTAATAATGTCCAGGATTTGCTTCACTACAGCACATTTCTAGCTGTCAAATTGGTAGGAAATAAAAGTGGCTGTAGCTTGGGATGATATATGCCCTATGCAGACACCCCTTTGGAAGCACTACAATTGCACCAGAGTACATATGTATATAAATACACATATCTATAGTCGAAGCTTATTGTAAATGCACATTTTGTATCCGTTGGTGTAACTGGTGTAAGCTAATGATTCTGAAGGACGTTGTCGAGTGGATCAATGGTAAAACATCTCATTGTACACATCCTACAATGAGGAAACAAATTAACTTAAAAATGAGCACAAGTATTTAACAGGCCCTGGAGCTTTACAGCCTCAAAACAGACTACAACCTGATTCAGAGGTAGCATTCCCGCTAGGCTGTTTTAGCGGGGCGCGGCGCCCTGCCCTCCTTCTGGAGGGCAAAAAGCATCCTGCCCTCTTTCTGGAGGGCAAAAAGCTCCCTGCCCTCACAGCCTGCGGGTGCCGTCTTCACCCATGGGTCGCAGTGTCCCCGCGGGTGGAGAAATGTGCAGTGATCCGGTCACCGCCGAAGAATAGATGCCGGGCGCATGTGCCCGGCATCTATTCTCCCTGTCTGCAGCGCTTGGGGGCTGCCCAGCGTGTTCGTAAGTGCCGGGCACGCCCCCAAGAGTGACAAGGGGACGCGTCTTTTAGACACCCCCCCTTTTCAATGGCCACGCCCCCTTTAGCTCCTGCCTGCCGCCGGAGCTAAAGCGAACACTACAGAGGTGGAAAGTGCCACGTCCACTCATACGAAGTCGTGACTGTGATAATATGCAAATGCTAGTATCAGCCGTCCCCTGGTGTGGTAGCCAGCATCTGAGTGAGCAACCCCTGAAATGCCAACGTCCAGCATCTCTGCACGCTGTAACACCGCCAGTGATTCTTGACACACCACCATCGGTGCACTATCATCACTTGCACCAGCCCTATGGCAGATGCAGTTTCTCCATCTGAACATGACCTCTGTTCTGCGTCTGAGAACACAGCCGCTTTCACTGACACACCTGCGACACTAACATAACACACCCATAAGACAGACTTTTTTTTCTGCTCACTTCAGGTCACCTCCTAGTCACCACCCAGGAACAGCCATCACCTGGCGGCCCAATTTCTGATACCATCTGCCCTGATCACATTCTTTGGGCCTGATTCAGAGATGGACAGAGTAGCGATCTGTGCAGCGGATCCAAGAAGTTATGTTAATGCAGAAGGAGGAGTCTTTTGCAAAAAGCGCCCACTGTCGAAATCTGATATCCGCTGCCTGTGCTCGAAAACGCAGCAATGAATCTGCCGTAGCGAACATCGGCCGGACCATCGGACATCTGTGCAACCCTAAGGTTGCTCAGAATGTCCAGCGGCTGAGGTAGGTGAAGATGTGTCCGAAGACACAGTCATTGGCTTCTGCGCACCATTAAAAGGCCAGCATCCCACCTGTGTTTCAGGCGCTCCTCCCCATCGCCCCCCCCCATGCGGGCGCAGCCTGTCAATCAAGCTGCAGCTTTCCCAAACTGCGACCGTAGCAGAATCACAGCACATGCGCAGTTCCGAACACATTGGTCAATAGTGACCAATGTGGGACTGCACAGGTGGACATTTCGCACATGCACAGTGGCAAATAATTGCTTGACTTCGTGATCAGTGGTCTAATGATGGGTCTTACATTTTATAAATAGCTCTTTAAGACTTATAATAAAAGTGGGAAACCATGTTTATGAAAATGTACATTAGCCTTTAATACCTTAACATCTCTCTTTCCCAAGACCACTGTAGTAAATCACCTTATGATCCCCAACCAAAGTAATATGTATATAGATAGACATATCTATAGTCGAAGCTTATTGTAAATGCACATTTTGTAAGCTAATGATACTGAAGGACGTTGTTGAGTGGATCAATGGTAAAACATCTCATTGTTCACACCTTACAATGAGGAAACAAATTAACTTAAAAATGAGCACAAGTGTTTAACAGGCCCTGGAGCTTTACAGCATCAAAACAGACTACAACCTGATTCAGAGGTGGAAAGTGCCGCGTCCGCTCATCCGAAGTCGTGACTGTGAATTCCCAACCAGTGGTATTTGGAGAATTTGAATAAATAAGTGAAAGTCATTAATCCATTCCACTTAATAGGCCAAGAGCCATGACATGGACTATAATTAATGTCAGCCCAGCAACTCCTCACTGTACATGTAAGGACATTATCTATTTGTGTGACATTCCTTTCCTCATTATTCTATCTACCAATACTACTCACAGGTACTGATTCATGTCCTTGTTACTGTGTAGCAGTACTCCTCACAGTGATTGTAGGAGGAAGTGCTATGTGATCATATCTGTCTGTATGGTATTCCTTTCCTCATTATTCTATGTACCAGTACTCCTCACAGTGATTGTAGGAGGAAGTGCTATGTGATCATATCTGTCTGTATGGTATTCCTTTCCTCATTATTCTATGTACCAGTACTCCTTACAGTGATTGTAGGAGGAAGTGCTATGTGATCATATCTGTCTGTATGGTATTCCTTTCCTCATTATTCTATGTACCAGTACTCCTTACAGTGATTGTAGGAGGAAGTTCTATGTTATCATATCTGTCTGTATGGTATTCCTTTCCTCATTATTCTATGTACCAGTACTCCTTACAGTGATTGTAGGAGGAAGGGCTATGTTATCATATCTGTCTGTATGGTATTCCTTTCCTCATTGTTCTATTTATCAGTACTCCTTACAGTGATTGTAGGAGGAAGTGCTATGTTATCATATCTGTCTGTATGGTATTCCTTTCCTCATTGTTCTATGTACCAGTACTCCTCACAGTGATTGTAGGAGGAAGTGCTATGTGATCATATCTGTCTGTATGGTATTCCTTTCCTCATTATTCTATGTACCAGTACTCCTTACAGTGATTGTAGGAGGAAGTTCTATGTTATCATATCTGTCTGTATGGTATTCCTTTCCTCATTATTCTATGTACCAGTACTCCTTACAGTGATTGTAGGAGGAAGTTCTATGTGATCATGTCTGTCTGTATGGTATTCCTTTCCTCATTATTCTATGTACCAGTACTCCTTACAGTGATTGTAGGAGGAAGGGCTATGTTATCATATCTGTCTGTATGGTATTCCTTTCCTCATTATTCTATGTACCAGTACTGCTTACAGTGATTGTAGGAGGAAGTTCTATGTGATCATATCTGTCTGTATGGTATTCCTTTCCTCATTGTTCTATGTACCAGTACTCCTTACAGTGATTGTAGGAGGAAGTGCTATGTGATCATATCTGTCTGTATGGTATTCCTTTCCTCATTATTCTATGTACCAGTACTCCTTACAGTGATTGTAGAAGGAAGTTCTATGTTATCATATCTGTCTGTATGGTATTCCTTTCCTCATTATTCTATGTACCAGTACTCCTTACAGTGATTGTAGGAGGAAGTGCTATGTGATCATATCTGTCTGTATGGTATTCCTTTCATTATTCTATGTACCAGTACTACTTACAGTGATTGTAGGAGGAAGTGCTATGTGATCATATCTGTCTGTATGGTATTCCTTTCCTCATTATTCTATGTACCAGTACTCCTTACAGTGATTGTAGGAGGAAGTTCTATGTTATCATGTCTGTATAGTATTCCTTTCCTCATTATTTTATGTACCAGTACTCCTTACAGTGATTGTAGGAGGAAGGGCTATGTTATCATATCTGTCTGTATAGTATTCCTTTCCTCATTGTTCTATGTACCAGTACTGCTTACAGTGATTGTAGGAGGAAGTGCTCTGTGATCATATCTGTCTGTATGGTATTCCTTTCCTCATTATTCTATGTACCAGTACTCCTTACAGTGATTGTAGGAGGAAGGGCTATGTTATCATATCTGTCTGTATGGTATTCCTTTCCTCATTATTCTATGTACCAGTACTCCTTACAGTGACTATATGAGTAGGTGCTATGTGATCATATCTGTCTGTATAGTATTCCTTTCCTCATTATTCTATGTACCAGTAATCCTTACAGTGATTGTAGGAGGAAGGGCTATGTTATCATATCTGTCTGTATAGTATTCCTTTCCTCATTGTTCTATACCAGTACTGCTTACAGTGATTGTAGGAGGAAGTGCTCTGTGATCATATCTGTCTGTATGGTATTCCTTTCCTCATTATTCTATGTACCAGTACTCCTTACAGTGACTGTAGGAGGAAGTGCTATGTGATCATATCTGTCTGCATAGTATTCCTTTCCTCATTATTCTATGTACCAGTACTGCTTACAGTTATTGTAGGAGGAAGTGCTATGTGATCATATCTGTCTGTATGGTATTCCTTTCCTCATTATTCTATGTACCAGTACTCCTTACAGTAATTGTAGGAGGAGGTGCTATGTGATCATATCTGTCTGTATGGTATTCCTTTCCTCATTATTCTATGTACCAGTACTCCTCACAGCGACTGTAGGAGGAAGTGCTATGTGATATATCTGTCTGTATGGTATTCCTTTCCTCATTATTCTATGTACCAGTACTACTTACAGTGACTATAGGAGGAGGTGCTTTGTGATCATATCTGTTTGTATGGCATCCATTTCTTCTTTACTGTGTGTTCCAATGCCCCTCACAGTGACAAAAGGAGGGAGTACCCTGTATGTTGTTTTTCTCACCATTACCTTTATTATGAGCGAATGCGAATTCCAAAACAGAATGTGACTGTAGGAGGAGGAGCTTGCTGATGTTAGAAACAGAAACATACAATTTGACGCCAGATAAGGACCACTTAGGCCATCTAGTCTGCCCTTTTTTTTAATCTTATTGTAACCTCTATAATAACGCTATTTGATCAAATACGTTGTCTATCAAAATTCAGTTTCATGGTTACAGGCCAGCACCAATATTTTTTTGTTTTAGGTTCTAGACTCTGGGACTCCATATACAGTACTTGTATTTGTAGCGTTCCCGCTAGGCTGTTTTAGCGGGGCGCGCCGCTCTGTCCTCCTTCTGGAGGGCAAAAAGCACCCTGCCCTCCAGAAGGAAGGCAAAAAGCGCCCTGCCCTCACAGCCTGCGGGTGCCGTCTTGACCTGCGGGTCGCAGTGTCCCGCAGGTGGAGAAATGCGCGGTGACCCGGTCACTGCCGGAGAATAGACGCCGGGCGCATGCACCCGGCATCCATTCTCACTGTCTGCAGCGCTTGGGGGCTGCCCGGTGTGTCCGTAAGTGCCGGGCACGCCCCCAAGTATGACGAAAAGGGGACGCGTCTTATAGACACGCCCCTTTTTCGGGTGCAAAAGTTGCCCTCTCTAGCTCTGGCGCCCTGCCTGCCGCCGGAGCTAGAGTGAACACTATATTTGATTTATACCATATTTGAAACTTAGATCCTCTCAGTTACAATGTACCCCGCACTGGTCAGCCCGCCATATTTCTGCCAGTTGCAAACATAGGAGTTGAGCACACACTAAAAAAACCTATGTTTTCAAGGCAAACAGTTATAAATCCAAATCAAAAGTTACCTGTGCAATGGTGGTAATGCTACACTGTTAGAACAGCTATAAGAGACACGTACTTTGTAGAGATGCCATCTGACAGACTGCTAGGACGCCCGACTGTCTATATAGCTGAGGTAATGGCATTAGGAATAAGCACAGTGTGACTGGCACATAAGAAATGTGTACATTTAAATGAAATTTCAGCAAGTTAAGTCTGATAGGTTGACTTTAATAGAAATGTAATACAGCAAGAGCTGAATAAGAGATTTAACAAAGAGATGATATACAGTATGCTCTTATTGAAATTGCACAAATAAAATGGGAAATGAAAAATACACTAGCAATCTGTGAAGCAGCTGAATAGAAGCATTGACAAGAAAAATCTCCCAGTGCTCTCTCTCTAGTATTATGTTGAAATAATCTGACATCAAAAAGAGTTAAAACATCTTTTTCGTTAATCACACAGCCATAAATAGCTTAATGAAATGATATTTGGCAACAATGAAATAAAGTAATGAATTTGTAAGGAATAAAGCAATGGTTTTGTAAGAAAAATCAATGGTTTTGTAAGGAATAAAGCAAAGGCTTTGTAAGAAATAAAGCAATGGTTTTTTTTAAGAACTAAAGTAATGATTTTTAAGAAATAAAGTAATGGTTTTGTAAGAAAAAGCAATGGTTTTGTAAGAAATAAAGTCATGATTTTGTAAGAAAAAACAATGGTTTTGTAAGAAATAAAGCAAAGGCTTTGTAAGAAATAAAGCAATGGTTTTAAAATAATTTTTACAATAAGGATTTTTTTTTTGCAATATATATTTATTGATTTTACCGAAGTAAACAAAAATCATAGCAACAGACAAACATCCAATATCATCAGAATATTACCTTGTATAATACAATCAAATATAGATATCAAAATAAATTGGTAGCAACTAAATATCAATGATGAATTGACAACATATAATATATAAATAAAGAAAAACAAAAACACAGACTACAGAGACAGGATGAAACACAAGAGAAGAAGAAGGGAGAGGAGGGCGGGGAGGAGGGTAGGTAACCTACCTAATACGCCAAGAACTCAAACCAATGCTGAACTATAAGCCACAGACTATTTAAACTCAAGCCAAGAGCACCAGGTAGAGCAGAATTCCTTATTTTGCTCCACTCCGAGACGGAGATCTTCCATATCCATATATAGATCTATTCTAGTAAACCATTCCTTTACAGAGGGTGGTTCTATGGACTTCCAATGGACAGGGATAACCGCCTTTGCAGCGCAAATGTGGAATTTAAGTAGAGATTTTTTTGTAAGTCGCTAGGGGGCCAAGGTATAGATTTAACATCCAAAAGGAGGGGTCAGAGGGGACTTCACAACCCAAAACTGATGCAGAGAGAATAATAACTTTGTCCCAAAAGGGGCATAGGGCCGGACATTCCCTCCAGATGTGTAAAGGTGAACCTTCCACGGAGTTGCAACGCCAGCAGCTATTAGACACATTAGGAAACATTTTTGCTTAAATTTGGGGGCATCTATACCAACGTGATACCACCTTACATTGTGTCTCAATAACTGAGTAGCTAACCGAACTAGCAAAAGAGTTAGCAAAAATCTTATAGCAATACTGGGGACTAAAAGAGACCTGTAAATAACGTTCCCAATCACAAGAAATTTGGGGAGTTCGGAGTATATATGTTCAATTAATAATTTATAACATGTAGTGATGGGATTGTAGGTGCCAGACACATGCCCTCATAAAGGGTCAATGGTCTGCTGCAGGCCAATCGTATTTCACAGCTTTGAACAAAGTGCTTGAGTTGTAAATTATGCCAAACCTCAGCATCCGGCAATGCCCATTCAGACTGTAGAGAACCAAAAGGCAAGATCCTCCCAGAATCCACCAGCTGGCCGACCCGTGAGACACCCTGCTGTGATCAAATACGAAAGAGGACCCCAGATGCCCCTAGGGGGAAGTCGGTGTTGCCGAAGAGAGGGGTTCAAGGTGAAAAGGGAGAAGTGATCTATGTGTGTCTCTTCAGTTTGTTCCATCTCACCAAGGTAGGTCTTATCGTCGGATGCGTTAAATTAGGCACTTTGGATTTCCACGTGTATAGTGAAAGAGCAGCAAGAGGCGGAATGGTTCTCTAACTGAACCCACTGTCTTGCATCACTGTGCCTCGACCAGTTCATTATTCTTCCAAGCATAATAGCATCGTAATATATGGAAAGGTGCAGCAGTTGAAGTACCCCCATATGCTTACGTCTGAACAGAATGGAATGCTTAAAACAAGTTGTTTTGCCCCTCCCCCCAGACAAATTCTCACACCAAATTATGTCCCACTGCTTAGGGACATGAAAAGGAAGAGCCTGCAGTAAATATAAGACTCTAGCTAGAATATTAATTTTCATAACACTGACCTGTCCTAACCAAGAAAAGGTTTTTGCACTCAAATTTCTTAGCTTGGACCGAAGAGTTTGGAGTAAAGGCCTAAAGTTGTCCGCAAACAGACTGAAGAGTTCTTTGCCAAGGAGCAGAGGTGCTTTGGTGCACCACTCTGAAGTTTTGCCTGCTCTCTGTACTGTGATATCCTCCCCCTTCATCTTCTACCTCATATGTGTGGCTCTGTGCCTGGCAGACATTCCAGAGAGATTTGGAAAATTATCACATGCATATTTAAAAGAAAAAAAAATTATGTGCAATTTCTAGTTTAACAAAGTTTCTATGAGACTGCGGAAACACAAACACAGCTATATATAGATTAAACTCTATATTATAGTTTAGAACTACATTATGTTTGTAGTTTTAGCTTTTTCCATTGTTATAGGTCACCTGTAAATCAGTAGAAGGAACTAATGAGAATGCATGTGTCAAATACTTTATCTGTTCAATGCATACACCACAAGGGGGAAAAAAAAGACGAGTAAAAAAAAAAATTAAATCAAATAAATTTTAGAAGTAAACATGATTTTATTTTTACACATGCCAACAAAAGCATGTGCTTTGTATGCATAGTTCAGATAAAAATGTTACTACGAAGTTCAACGAACAGCACAAAGAACTAGGGGAGCTCAGCCAAACACAAGGCCCTCTATAACCGGAAAAATAATCATTATTGTTTGGCTGTGTATTGTATCACAGCCAAGTTATTACAGCTGGAATTTGTAACCATACAAACAGCACTGTTGTTTCATCTGTGTCCATAAAATAGGTAAATAAACTCTTTATTTTGTTACTTTTAATCCTTCTTATCTAAAAGCCAAAATAAGTTTTATATCAAATGTGGTAGATTTAATTATACAAGTAGCACTAGAAAAAGGTAAAATAATAAAAATGTTGTATTTTTAAAAAGTTGCACCACCTCCATCAACACAATGGGGAGAGTTCCTGTCATTTACCAGCACAGCCTCAACTGTCCTGAAGAACTCTGCCATGTGTGTAGCTGTTTATTAGCACCTGCGCTTTTCCGATAGTGTGACGTTGCGCTGACTGTGCGTGCGGCGCTGGCATTAAGAAAGCAGGAACCAGAGGGCCCCATGATTGTGGATAGCTTGGGTCCTGAAATTTTGACCACTACAGTAGTGGGGGAAGGTTTTCCCTAACACAAATGTCGAGGGGCACTGTGCTAGAGCCTTTGCTATTGAAAATGGAATATCATTGGGAAATGGCGCTGCGGAGAAGGGGAACCTGCTTGCCGGCATAAGGTAGGAAGGATGGGACTGCTCTCAGAGAAGGGGGCACACTGCACACAGGTCCTTTTAGGTGTTGATACGCCCCTGGTGCTATGCAAGCGCTGATTTACTATTTTACTAGCAGGTGTGGTCATAAGGTCATGCAGGATATCTTTCTTTTTACTCTATTACAAATTAGGACTAGTACTTAATTGTAAATGTAGAGCCTAAAAGATGTGAAATAGTGGCAAATAGTGATCTCATCAACATTGGGCCTGTTTTTGCGTTATATGTCCGAATGTACCGCATCCTGCTGGCTTCAGCAAACTGTGATGTAGCAAACATAGGCTGCTTTATTTTATAGGGTTGTTTCTCTCCATTAGTGAAATGGGTAATTCTGGGTGGCAACCGGGCGTACACCTGGGAAAGGACCATCTCATAGGCAATTAGCCAGCTTTACGCCTTATTCTGAGTTGTTTCTATGCCAAGGGGATGCCAATTTCTTGCACCTAGCATGGGGTAGATGTAAGTGCCAATACTAGCGATGATGGCTTTGCTAGCTGCCAGAAAAATATGGGTGGTGCGATGCGTGCGCATTACAATATACGTACAGTCGCATTAGCATTCTATGAGCAATCCATTTACATTCATAATGTGGCTGAATTTCGACCTGCGGTCGAATGAGATCACACTTATTGCTCATTTTAATGTATAAAACATGAAATGTGTCATAGCAAGCCTCATTCACATGTACGATACAAGTGCTGAGGATATTTACTAAAACTTACATACAATAACTCCTAAAAGCAGATGTTGCACTACGAGCTGAGAGCAGGTATGGAGTGTTACACAATATGTAGAAAGGAGGGGGTGTTCTTTCTTCCTTTTTTTATTTTTTGTTTACAGACTTCTTTAATTTAGAGGATTACCAGACACTATAGGGTGCAGCAACATGTTCATTTATTAAATAAAGTCTGGCTGAGATGTATGGTAATACATACAAAAAAAAATCCCTACTAATTAAAGTACATTATTAATCAGTGCTGGCGATCAAACAATCAGGTGGAGACTGCTATGTGTACTGTACATTAAATTGGAATTACTGTCAGAATTTTGAAGGCTAACACATACTAGAAGTATTATGCATCACTGCTTCATGTATTGGCATATTTCAAGGACATTACATGTTTTGCTCTATTGACTGTGAAGCAAGTGAAACACTTTGTCTATCATCGACTATATAAAGAGAATACAGTCGATACTGTTACAAACCATTAACAAAATGTTTTATAGTTATTGCGGAAAATGAATGCACAAATAAATTTTTTTAAAAGTCTGGTACTTTGTAGAATGTATTTTATAGGAATAAATATTGTAAAGAGGCTTGCCCTATGTAACTTATTTCCTCACAAAAGAATTACTCTATTGTGGACACTCCTTCTTATAACTCAAGTGTACAAACCCACCAACTCTCCACTGTAGCAGAAGAGGAAGACCCCAGTGCTTGCAGATGCTGTACATAAGTCACTGGAAGTGGCCTGGCTACATTATCACCAAGTATTTGCAACACATATATATTTCATATACACTAAATGCCCTTAGTTGTAGTGCGAGTTAGAATGTGTCTGCACTCCAAAACATGGTGTCTGCCATCTTGTAAATGATAAATATATTTATCCGTGACACCACAGAGCACTGCATTGAGTGCCTTGATGTCCTCAGTAGCGCTGCTAGGCGTAAAATAGAGCCAGCGTTCTGCATTTTTTAAACACCGGGGGCCAAATGTAACAGCCTGTGGGTTGTAGAAAGTGACAATGTTCTGACAATTGAACGGTGAGATTTAAACCAACCTGGTTTTACCTTAAAAAAACAGATTCACCATATTACAGATTATGACTTATTCCCTTGACATTCTTATGAAAATTCTTGACCATAATTTGTCCTAAGGCATCAACTATATTCACAGTATTACCTAAAATAAACACTTTTATTTAATATATTTCTATTAATATTTTTGTGTCTTGTACTGTGTCGCGTACGTACTATGCTATATATTAACCGCATCCTATTTGCTAACCATCCCCACCCCACAGATTTACTATGATTCCCCCATTAGTATCCCTTAATTTGAGCGTACACTTTATTCTCTACACCTTTCCCAGCACTTCATTCTTGTGCCCACTGGCAGTCTGCATACAACCTACTCATCTACGATAACACTTCCATGATCCCCTGGCTCCAGCACTACACCATCCAGCCATCACTACACAGAACAAGGGACTCAGACTAGAGTCCATGAGTGCGCACATATATTCATAGTCACCTAATAACTACTGTTCGTTCCCATTAGGGATGGTCCACAAAGAGCAATCCAAGTAAACAGAGTGTCTTTTTGTGCTGGTGAATTGTGCATAGTTATAAAATATCTTTATGAACTAAAATAGATGCTGTAAATATAGCATTTTTGCAAAAAGAAAAAAAATACAGAAAAATTGAGGCATACTTGCCATGCAATTAACATTTTGGGAAAATTAAAAATAAGCACTAAAAATGTAATCGCAAGAACAGGAAGATAAACAGGATCATTACTTTACTTTAAGTACTAGTATATTTCAGAGTTTTATGTAGTAGTAAATAAGGAGTAATACAGTAATTCCATTCCTACCACTAAACATGCTTCCATGTAGAGTACATCTAAACCCACCATAAAGTCAGCTTTAGTGGTAGCTATAGACTATACTATAATAACTAGTACTATAGACTTCATAAGGACAGAACATTCTTCTAGTGCATACATGAGAATCTGCAATAAAATCACAAAGAGTATTCTCGTGGAGGTTTCAAAACCTTCTTTTAAGGTACTAGATAAATGCTAAATAGAATCTAATTGGTTGCTATGGGCAAAATCTCCACTTCTAAAAACCCCTGGGCTCCGGTTAGGGAAAGCATCACATTAGTAACATTTTACAGCAGTAAGTAGAGCAGCTTTAAGCTTCATACTGCATAATAATGGTAGAAAAAAAAGGTTAAATGTATTAATGTTTTCCATGAATTGCAACATGCGCTCTTTAAAAGTTTACGTTTAATGAACATTTGGTAACAATAGAATACATCAACAAGAACAAAAAAATGTAACACATTGAATCAAAGTATGAAATATACAGTTGGAGCAGACACAAAACACAAACGCTGTATATGTATGATAAATATTGCTCTCAGGCAGATGGATGTTTTCACCATTTCAAGGACATTTTCTGCCATGATGTATCCAACTCAAAGTCCTCTGATAGTCTGCATGCATGAAGAGTGCAGTCATTTAATACACTGGCACATTAAAGTACTCATGGCGAGGCTACAAAAGAAATGCAGGTTCAAATGCAACATAAACCAGTGGGAGATTGATACACAGCGAGAGACTGTGCATGAAGAAAATCAATGAGAAAGAATAAATGAATAGATGGCACTGGACAAGCCAGAAATGCACTAATAATTCTAACATGTAGGTTAAATTCATTATATTGATTGGTGGTTAAAAGGATTTGTTATCAATGTTATTATGAGTTTATGCACACACTCGCTTTCCCCAAAATGCTGTAACTGCACACATTATTATTTTTTATCCTAAGGTAGTAGTTTTATTATAAGGTCTTAAACATGCCCCAATTGCACAGATGAACAAGACAATGGGGTGGGGGTGGGGGTCACGGAGGACTTGTGTGTGTGAGGCACAGTGGAAAAAGGTTGACAACAAATTTTCTAATGTGTCCATTTCTTAATCAAGAGCGATGGGCTGACAATGTGATCAAAGTATCCCTAAAATAAAGCATACACACATACTTCAGAGGTCTTTTCTACTTCAGTCTACTTTACTGGCGTGTACGTTCGTTCATACAGCTTTTTACTAACTATAATAATGGCTTTATCTTTCTTGACTCCTTCAGCACTTTTCTGCCATCATCAGGCAGTGATGTATACTCATATTGCCCTTGGATACGACACCCCCATACTGTGCTTTCAGCAATGGATACAACTGTATTATGAGACCAGTTTAAGGATATCCACCAGGGTAACAAAATTAATAATAATGCTACATGAAGTACCCTACATACATAGCAGATAAGCAAAAGATGCCAGAAAGGTAATGAATTATATTTAGTAAGAGGAAGGAACATACATATCAACAAATTACATTTATCAGGGACAACCCTCCTTACTTCAGTCCTCAATTTACTCATCTTCTACACCATTAAATATAATTTTAAATAATTTGTCTTTGGAAATGGTACTGTATTTTTTATTGTCAACTCCTCATTACTTTACTTTGCATAATAAAGTAAAATAAATAATCTGTCTGTGGCAAATACACAGTTATTTTTACAGCAGAATCATTCTGAGGGCTATATACAGTGGCCATTTTATTGGGTGCACCTGCGTGTTAGTGCAAATATCTAATCAGCCAATCATATGTCTGCAATTTAATGCAGACATGGTCAATATGTTGTTTATTCCAAACATCAGAATGGGGAAGAAATGTGATCTAAGTGAATCTGACCGAGGAGTGATCATTGGTGCCAGATGGGGAGGTCTCAGTATCTTAGAAACTGCTGATCTCCTGGGACTTTCACACACAACAGTCTCTGGCGCAGGGTTCCCCACCCTCGTCCTCAAGAAACCATAACAATCCAAGTTTTAGGAATATCCATGCTTAAACAGGATCCACAAAGAGATATACATCAATTGATCCATCATATACGAAGACTATTCCAAGAAGGAGTGTTTTAAACCAAGAACCATTTTCCCTACCTTTCTTGTTGATTAAAGAAGAACCATTTGCTCTGTTGAACTAATGTTATCTTAAAAGGACTTCAGATAAATAGAGTGCCTAGCAGAAGGTTTGTCACCTTAACCCTCCCCCCTAGAGGTGTCTATCCCTAACCCCCCCCCAAAAACCTAACGCTAACCAAGCTAACTGCCCTAAACCTAACCCTCCCTCCCGGCTAAAAAGACGGGCGCCCGGACTTACCTCATTCGGGCACGCGTTGTCCTGGATTCCGGCGTTGGGATTATGATAAGCGTCTGTATTTCGACGCCTATCATAAATCCTTCGCCGGCATCCTGCAGTTGGGATTGTGACTGGCGGACGCAACATAACTATATCCCACTATATCATGTCATTCAAATTTTCTATTCATAATTGACAACTTAAAAATAAATGTTTTTACTTTTACACAATTAAATTTAAGTTGAGATGATAATAATACATACAATTTGTCTACAATATGGACCTCCCCACTTTCTTTTACTGCAGAGGAATTGGGTAGTAAAAAGGAACGTTCATATGAAGAATAATCCCTTATATCAGGGCTCGACAAATCCCGGGCACCAGGTCGCTATGGCGACTAAGATTTTAGACCTGGCGACCGGAATTTCCAAGCCACCCCACCACCGCCGCAGAGAAGTTCCATTTGTCGGGCGCCCGCTGATATTTTACCAGCGGTCACCCGACTCCCCGCAGCTGGAGCTCACTCCTGTGCTTTGGCGTCGGGCTTCCCCACGGGCACTATGGGTCATGACGTCTCTCCCATAGTAACGAGGAGCATGGGCAGCCGGAGCTCACTCCTGAGCTTTAGCGTCCGACTCCCCCCACGGGCACTATGGGAGAGAAGTCTTGACGTCTCTCCCAAAGTTGCGAAGAGCGGCAGACGGCAGCGGACGCAGGATCCTGGCCTAAGGTAAGTATTCTGTTTTTTGTGTGTGCGCGGCACACTTAAGAGGGGGCTTAGTACTGGGGCACTATTAGACTGGGCTTAGTACTGGGGGTACTATTGCAGGGGGCTTAGTACTGGGGGCACTAATACTGGGAGTACTATTAGAGGGGGCTTACTACTGGGGGCACTATTACAAGGGGCTTAACTACTGGGGGGTACTATTAAAGTGGGCTTACTAGTGGGGTTATTAGAGGGGGCTTACTACTGGGGGCATTATTATGGGGGGTTTACTACTGGGAGCACTATTACAAGGAGCTTACTGCTGGGGGCAATAATACAGGGGGCTGACTACTGGGAGCACTATTACAGGGGGTTTACTACTGGGGGCACTATTACAGGGGGCTTACTACTGGGGGCACTATTACAAGGGGCTTACTACTGGGGACACTATTACAGGGAGCTTACTACTGGGGGCACTATTACAGGGGGCTTACTACTGTGGGCACTATTACAAGGGGCTTACTACTGGGGGCACTATTACAGGGGGCTTACTACTAGGTTGAGGGGCACTGAAAGGGCATGTGTGGTGGTCTATACAAGCTTTCATAATTTTGGTAATGGACGATGGTCTGGCTCCTAAACTTTTAAGATGGCTCCTAGATTTTACAAAAAATTGTCGAGCCCTGCCTTATATGAACTAGTGTGGGTAACAGCTATTCTGAGTGATAAACTCTAAGCACTTTATATGATTTGATTGACAACATGGGTAATATTTTGTTGTTATTGCTATAGGTTTTTGTTTTATAGAAATATATAAATTAAGTTATGTGTAAGATTCAACTTCCAATAATGTTTTATTTTATCTTCACTTTTTTATGAAAAAATTGTACCTACATTCTTATCTTAATGTTTTATACATACTTGTCACATTTTCATCTTACTGACTGATTAAATATTTACACCTGTTGCTGTCACTATTCCTCGCTGGTAGCTGGAGGAAGGGGCAGAGCCTCTAAAATATTGCACACTATGGCTAATCTGGAATTAAAACTACTCTTATGGCTGAATTTGTTCTTCGTCTGACTTCTTGGTTCTTTTTGTGCATAATTAATTTTGGTTGAACATTAAAGAACATACCATCTAAGACAGGGGTGTCAAACTCATGGCCATCCAGCTGCTGTGGGACTACATATCCCCACATGCCCTGCCACAGTTTTAGCATTCCCTAATAGCAAAACTGTGGCAGTGCATGCTTGGATGTGTAGTTCCACTGCATCTGGAGGGCCGTAAGTTTGACACCACTGGTCTAGAGTATTCCCCTTTGACTTCCCACAAGTAGTCGTCTACAACAGATATCCACTACAGCAGCTTTCAATATCTGGCAGCGAACAATACGTATTATAATGTGTCACTTCTCCACTCCCAGACTCCAGAGAGTGCCACCAGCATGCAGGGCCAGATTAACAAAGGGGCAGATGGAGCTGCAGCTCCAGGCCTCCCATGTAAATAGGCCCACACCAGCATAAAGCGCCAGCCTGCCGGGGAGAGTGTTGACAAGAAAAAAAATTCCTGTTATCACCACTAGTATTGCATGCGTGGTGGAAGTGGTCCACTCCACTGTCCTATCTGCACCCGCCGATGCCATAACAACAGGCGTGGGATGGGGACGGACTTCCAGGGTGCAAGCAAAAAAAAAAACCTGCGGGGGAGGAGGGGGTGTGTGTGTAGGAAACAATAAAGGATATAAGACAATAATGGCAATTCAGGGGAGGAGAAGGTGGCACAATTATAGCTATACAGGGAAGGATGCGAGCACAATTATGGCTATACAGAGGAGGACAGAGGAATCACAACAATGGTTATGCAGAAAGGAGGAGGGGGTATGTGTGTGTCAGTTATGAGATCAGTGCATGATGGTGAATGAGGCGTATTTCAATGTGTGAGGTATGGTGCCAGGGCATGATGATGAATGAGAGGTATGTCAGTTGGTCAGTTATAGGGTCAGGGAGTGGTTGTGAGTGAGGGTTGTTTCATTTGAGAAGGGTGGTAAGGAAGTGAAAGTGAGGAGGTATTTCAGTTGGTGAGTGAGTGTTAATTGTTCGGAGGGGGTATGTGGTTGAGAAGTGAAAGTGGGGGAGATGTAGCTCAAAAGCGGTATAAGCGCACGTTATGTGATCTTTCAAGTCATTGGTGGTACAGATCGTATATATATATATATGTATGTGTATGCACCATTAATTTCAGCTCCAGGCCCATGTGGACCTTAATCTGGCACTGCCAGCATGACATTACCATAATCGTAACAGTTTCCCTAGAGCTGGTTCTACTGGAAACACATCTGACAATAGCCCATTTACCCATTCCATGATGATCATTAATTTTAAGTGTAGGCTAACAGACAAATACTATAGCCGCAGACTACTAATGAATATCGCTAATACACCCTCAATGACATTTCACCAAGGTTACCTTGTACTGGGCTTGTTTCATACATTGTATCTTACTGTTGTCATGTGCACCACTAATTACATCTGTTTTTCTCTCCCATACATTTAGAAAAAGATATATAAGCTGTAGGTACAGAATATTTCTCATGCAACATTCATTACCATTAGAAACCAGTACTCAGCTGTTACCTTCAGTAATGAAAACTGATGCATCTCTAAGATCTTTAAAGGGCAACTAGCATATTGGATAACAGTAACTGATATAAGATGTGTGCAGTGTTACAGTTAGTTTTATTTATTCATTTCAACACCAACACCCTTTATCAACTATACATTCTTTCCTTTAACACCACAATCTCACATTGGGTCTGATTTTGAGTCAGGAGTAAAGCAAAAAAACAAGTATCTATGCACCTGGTCTAACCATGTTGCAATGCAAGGGCTGCAAATACATTTATTTGTTTCTTTGTTTGCATGCAGGACAAATACGGACTGATTGTGCATGAAGCCCACATATTTGAATTTGGACACGCCCCTCTCAAATCTAAATCCCTGCACATTTTCAATCCGCCCACCTGCAGAGCAAAATTGGTTTTATCAAGGCGCACAGTTACATGATCTAAATTACTTTACTCCCAACTCAGAATCATGGTCTCTGCATTTCTCTTACCAAGGGCTCCATTTATTAACGAGTCTATGTAGGTATGTTATTTAGCATTACCGCTCGCCATGGCTTTTAGGTTTTCTTTACTTGAATTTATTAATAGTTTGCTCCCCGGCGATCGGTAATGCTAAATTACCTGTCAGCGCTGTTTTTCTCTCCAAACAGCGCTGATGAATGGAAGTTGTTGTTTTTTTTTTTATATTGGGCACATGTGCCGTAAAACCTGGCTCCCTTCTTGTTTGCCCTGCAGTGGCAGCAATCTCCCTTCCCAGCCCAGGGTGGGAGGAGTGAGGCAGGAAGGAACTTGGCCACCAGTTACTGTGGGAATGAGAGAGGAAGGGGACCGCCGGCTGCTGTGGGAGGCAGGGGGCTCTGGATGCTGCCGGAGGGTGGAAGGGGGGGGTCGCTGGCTGCTGCTAGAGGGAGTGCGCCGGCTGTTGTGCACTGGGGGTGGGCGGGACCGGCGGGTGCTATCCACGGAGGAGGGGGGCAGGGCAGCTAGGTTACTTAGATGTTTACCAGGGAATTATGGACAGGACAGACAACAGCGCTTGTGAGCACTGCTTAACAGAAGCCTGCAGATGGAGAGTTGAAATTAAGAAAACAAACGGTAAGTTAGCATTAACGATCGTTCATAGATAAGGGTAGCCTACTGGATTGCATGGTGAACACACCTGAAACTCGTTTGTAAATGGAGCCCTTAACATGGTAAGACGTTGTAGAGAAAAGAGGACCCAAGGACTTTAACACAAGACATAAGTAATAGCATCTACTAAATGTCAGGAGATGGACGGTCCCCTGTTCCTGTGGACAGCATTCTCAAGCAGGGAGGACAAGATAATAAAGAAGCTTATAGAGATTGTCTACCAGGACGTGACTGATTTATTGGCTTCTACACAACCTCCTGTAACTAATACAATTATAAAATATAGGATTTCTTCTGTCTGTGCTGTCCTGACATGTGACTCGCTCCTCTTGTTTCACCTGTGCCTCTTTCAATTACAATGAGCAGGGCCCTCCCTACCCTTTGTTATCATACAGTAGCTACAATTATTGTGAATACCTTGTATGTCCCTGTTTTATGTTATATCATGTTCTACCCTGCTGCCCGGCCCGGCAGAGCACTGTGGGACATAAAAAAAGCTACAACAATAATAATAAGCAGACAGAGGTTTTTCTTTTTTTCTATTTTAATTTGCCTCGGATACAACCAAAAGCCGCTATCTGGGCACAGTCATACCCACTGCAGGATGAAGAGCTATCATACATGAAGGCATATAGAAGAATATAAATTAAAATCAACCAAAGGCAGAAAACCCCTTTAAACTGCAGGGATGTATAAAAAGTAAGAAAAGGTAATTGACACCAACATTGTTCAGTTAAAGCTTCACAAGACTCCCTCATTAAACACAAATGTTATATGATTTAATGTTAGAACACATCTGCAGGACCATACCGCACGCATCCAGTAGAATACAAAGCCATTAGTCACAGATCCTGCTCACACATTGATTTTTCTGCAGAACGGAGAGAGAATGTATGCAAATAAGTCTCTACAGAAGGCAGAAGGGCTTGTGGGTAATGTCCTTTCTCTTTTTGTAGTGGCTTATTTACATACTATTCCCAAATAGTGCAGTCTGGAAATCTCTATAATTCGTCTAATTGTTCTAGGGAGGAGTGAATGTATAATTCATAGAGGAATTCTGCAACACTGTGTTACAGAATGGATAAATTGGCAGCTGGGACAAACAGATGTGAAAAGGTTAAAGCAGAAACTGAAAAGACGATTAAGAAAAGAATGAAATAAAATAGGAGGAGGGATAGTTTGCATATCACCTTGGATTAACTCGAAGTGTGAGCAGGCATCATGTGGAGTAATAAAATCCCACTCACCAAGTACTGGCATGCTAATGAGTACAGGTTGAGTCTCCCATATCTGAAATGCTCAGGACCAGGAGCATTTCGGATTTTGGATAATTTCAGTTTTCAGAATACCTTGTGGGGATGGGGGGTCCAGGAGATGTCACAGGAGGCCTGGCGTGTGCAGCGGAGGGGTCTGGCAGGTGTTACAGGAGGCCTAGCGTGTGCTGCGGGGAGTCCGGCAGGTGTCACAGGAGGCCGGGCGTGTGCTGCGGGGGTGTCCGGTGAGTGCCGCGAGGTGTAGGCGGGTGTCGGGTGGAGTCAGGCAGGTGTCATGTGCGGCGGGGGTGGGTCCTGCGGGTGTCACTGGGGGGCCAGCGGGTGTAGCAGTAGGGTCCGTCAGGTGCTGCGTGGGAGTCCGACGGGTGTCACAAAGTGCCTGGCATGCGCTGCAGTGGGGGAAGCGCGGCATATAGACCACGACCACGCCATTAGTGATTGGTCATTGATCTGTGACGTCATGACGCCAGGTCACGTCACGGCTGCCACAAAATACTTCGGTTTTTGGAATATTTCGGTTAATAGAATTACGGATATGGGAGACTCAACCTGTATTGCCCTTATGCACCCAATTGGTTATCTCTTTTTAAATGCAAAAGACAAGTATATCATGCAGTAGTCCCTGCACAGCAACCAGCTTTACACGTGCCACCAGAACACAAAAGGGCGTAGTTACCAGTTGCCTAGTTGGTATTTCAGGAAAGCTAAGCCCTCAGAGGTGGCCATGATCATAGCATGTCCTCTGAGTAACCTCCCCAGTCTTCATTCTGGCTCTACAAATATAAAACCACATGTTGAAAACAAGATTCTCAGCATAGATCATTTCTCTTTCTACATCAATCCCTCTGAAAAATACATGAATTCATAAAATAACATTTCCAAGTGAGAATGGTCATAATAGTAAAATCTTTCTGGGCAAGATGTACTGTTTGGCTCAATGTATTTGTGGATATAGATGCTGTCCATCAATTAGGTGTTTTGACCTAGGAAGCATAAACCCCAAAAGAAGGAGCCTGTTATGTGTGCTGCAGAACCTAACTTCTAGGAAGCAGTAGCTTATATATACTCATAAAATAATTGAACCCTAGAGGGCAGATTCAATTAGCAGAGAGGTTCTTGCCATGTACGACTGCCTGCATATATCTGTAATACTTACTTCTGCTCGCACTGCTATGGGACAAGGACTAATATGAGCAAAGTCTCCTTATTCTGATATCCTGCAGACTTTCACTGCCAGAGGGTCATCGCTTCATAGCTAAATGAATCTGTCTCTAACAGTAAATTAAAGCCTAACTGCAATACTGTTTAACACTCATAACACTGTAGGGTAAATGAAATACTCTTCCCTCCCTGTCTAGCACCTTCATCACCTTTGCTCACTGGGGTGACATTGTGGCCTCACTTTGTATTCCACTGAGCGCACACCTGGGAGGAGTCTTACAGCATGGGGTAATTCCTTTTGATAAATATTTGGTACCAATCAATAGTTCAGTGGGGAATATAAACACAAAGAGGTCCTACGAGGATCTGATACCAAACAAGCTGCATACTTACTATGCTATTATTGTACATAAAGCAAGAAAAGATACAAATGCTAGACATTTGCTTAATAGGTATGACCAAAAATATTATAAAATAATAAAACGTATTGCGCCTTTATGAAGACTGAATATAAGAAGGAGAATTTGCTAAAAGCGTCTGCCCTAAGAGAATATAAAATATATAATATAGTACATTGTTCCTTGATGAACAGTGACTATAAGCAGGATCATTTGTTCACGGTCCTGTATTTCTAGTTTAAACATTTGCACTTTTTAGTACATTTTGGAGAAAGAACAATACTAATATTGGTATGCTTCATATCTTTATACATAGGAGTGATGCGATATTATGCTTATGTTGCAGGAGACGTCTTGTGTAAAGAGACGCCTCCTGACGGCTTCTGTGATCTCCTGCTGCATCCAAGGACGCAGACACTGGCCCTGACATGCCTAGAAAATGGGGCTGACACCCCCATTTGCCGGCCCTTCCCTGTCCTCAAACTGTTAAGCAGTTGTTTGCATTGCTGTTTTTTTTGGAAAAGACACACTTTTTACATGTTTTGGGGCAGATGTACTAAGCTTTGGAAAGTGATAAATTGCAGAGTGATAAACTACCAACCAATCAGCTACTGTCAGTTTTCAAACAGAGCCTGTAACATGACAGTTAGGAGCTGAGCGGCTGGTCGTTTATCACTCTCTAATTTATCACTTTCCAGAGCTTAGTACATCTCCCCCTTTATATTTTCCCTTATTTAAGGGTTAAACAGTTATATGGAATAAAAAGGATAATGCACTAGGTGCCTGATGCAGAGATTTATGTAGATTGAGTGATTTCTAACCATTGCGCATGTGTGAAAGCCGTACTGCACACATGCAGCGATTGGTTTGCTATTGCGCTCGCACAGAGGATTCACTGGCAAACTTAGTGATTGTCAGCGTTTGGGAGAGGTAACAGAGGGTGGCTAGTTTTTTGAGGAAACTTGTAAAGAAAGACATCAGCCACAGGGGAAAAAGAATATGAAAGAAAGAAAAAAGAAGAAAGAAAATCTACCTTATTTGCATACAACGCTAATTATATTAATTACTTACCATTATGGTGTGAAAAATGCTACAAGCACGTTTTCGTGACCTATTCTTCAATGAACTTTTGGATGCTAAAATAAGTAGTGGTTTAAAAGGAATCAAGAGAATAATCTAGACTTATACAATTTTTTATGTTTTATCATGTTTTTGTTGATGTAGAGTTAAACACACTCAGCGCTATTTTTTTTAAATATATTTTAATGCATGTACGGTTACTTTAAGGTGTGATGAGCCAGTTATTTGGGATCAGCATCACAGTGTGTACATTTTTTAATTGTAGATCATTAAGAGTTAGTGTTTAGCAGATCATTAGATAGTTGTTTACATTATTTTGAACATGCTAATAAAAATCATCTATTGAAAAAAGAAGATTCATTAACATGTCCATTACACATTTCCTGTTGAACTCTGTTGTGACTTTACTATAAATAGACTCATTTACCTTGTTCTCTTTGGAAACAAACGTATGACATTTGCTTGTAGTAACTGCAAATGACAGTAACCAACTGACATTACACAGTGTGCAACAACCTATATTTCTTCCAAAAGTATAGTACGTGTCCTCAGTGGAGACTGAGCATTGGCTTATACTTCCAAAGGGACACCTTTTACACCGGCACATGTCATATGGGAAAGACAGTCTCCAATGTACCCTAACTCATGATTAATGTCAGGCATAAGAGAGGCTTAACCAAGTGCTATTTCAGTATTAAAAAAAGGTTGACATTAACAAGCAGATGGTTCTAAAGTGTTATGAAGGAGGATTTGTAAGTGCTGTATTGAGAGTTTTTGTGTTTCCACTATGTGCATTTGCAGTTTGAACTGAAATGCTGCCATACTAGGCACAGAGAGATTTTCTGGGAAGAGTACCAAAAAAAGGAATATGGGTAGGAACATGGGGAGAGGTGGGAATTTGTACCTATGCATCTATGAGACGAATAAATAGGCGTATTTGTGTAAATGTCCTGTGCTCTTTATGTTCTTAAATGAGTCCCAAAACTCTAAACTCTATTCCCCTATTATTATTCATAGGCAATTGACTTCAAACAAACATCAATAGCCTTTCATTTGGGAAATCACAAACCATATTCAGTTCATTAAGTCTACAAAGAGGACAAGCTGAGATTTTCAGCAAATCAAAATTATGCACTTTTTTCCTCTAAACAAATATTAATCCCAATGTTATGTTCTATCACTCTTACAAATACAGTTGTAGTGTTCATTCTAGCAACCCGTGCAGTTCCTCTTTCCTGCCTGGGGTGTCACTCTCTGGTGCTTCTAGTACACTCAGCTGATGCAACAAACTTCTGAGATACAGACCAGAGTGTGCTAGAAGCACCAGAGCAGAGAATAACATCCCAGGCAGGAAAGAAGAACTGCAGAGGTTGTGACAGGTGCAGGGTGCTAAAATTAACACTACAGATGTGTCCACATACATGTATCCTCCATGCGCTACAAGTCGTGTTACACAAAACGCGTTAGCCCCATGTGAATCAGTAGCACCGAGAGTCTTTTCGTGGGTTTTTTTGCCTTAAATTGTGTCTTATTCGCACAGCGATGTGAATAGGACGCACAAGCAGCTTCTGCTGATGAAAATGATAAGCAGCATGCCTATATTCTATGTGCAATTGCATCTGCATGTGAAACGCGATGTTACAGTGTCACAGCCACTGACATAGTAACATAGCATTTTGCATGCAAATGCTGCCGCAATCGGACATAGAATATAGGCATGCTGTATATCATTTTCATCAACAGAAGCTGCTTTACCGTCCTATTTGCATCACTATGCGACGCAATTGAAGGGAAACAAGTCACATGAAAAGACGCTCGGTGCTACCGAGTCACGCCACTGCATGGCGCAACAAGACGGGCTGCTTAGCGCGCAAGGAGGCAAGATGTATGTGGAGACATCTGCAAATGAACGGAAAGGATCATGTCAGGATTCTGGACGCAGATGTACCCCAAACGTGTCTGTATTAGTTTAAGTGCAGGAACATGGTAAACAGCATCATAACAATAACGAACGGGTCATAGCAAACACTATTCGTGATGGTCACCATAAGGGCAATAATATTTACAGTAGCTATTATATATAGCGCAAGACAGCGACACACACACTGTATGGTAATAATCATTCTCACTGCCATGCATTCGTACCCTAGCTCAGCTTCATGTTCCTTCCATGCATTTAAGAGGGGCACAAGATACATTTGTATTTCCTTTTGGTTATCAGGATGTGAAATTTAGTAGTTTACATCTAAGATACAAGAGCGAGCGTTATGGCTGAACAACTGCCCGAGTGTCTGCTGTGCCTTTTTCATGGGCTAACTAGATACAGGTTGAGTCTCCCATATCCAAAATGCTTGGGACCAGGGGTATTTTGGATATCGGAATATTCCGTATTTTGGAATAATTGCATACCATATTGAAATGTTTTAGGAATAGGGCCCAAATCTAAACACAGAATGTATTTATGTGTTATATACACCTTATACACACAGCCTGCAGGTCATTTTATACAATATTTTCAATAATTTTCTGGCTCAAACAAAGTTTGTGTACATACATGAAATTTATTTATGTTTCATATACACCTTATACACACAGCCTATAGGTCATTCTATACTTTATTTTTAATAATTTTGTGCCTTAAACAAAGTTTGTGTACATTGAACCATCAAAAATCAAAGGTTTCACTATCTTAATCAAGCTAAAAATATTCCGTGTTTCGGAATATTTGGATATGGGAGACTCGACCTGTACAAAGCCATATAAAAAAAAAGTCCTTCCCTGAAAGGTTCTGCCTTCCCAGATTGTCTTAAAAGGTCAGGAATACCTAAGAATATAAAACCGTACAAAGGGCAAAAAGATGGTTAAATCCAGGTGTACTGTACTTCCCAGACTAAAAAAAGGGCATAAATTCGTCCAAAGTTGTTCTCGGTCTGAAAAAAAGGCTAAACATAGCTATAAGGACAACCAGCTAACAAACTCAAACATATAGTTCCAAAAACTTGTTGGGCATAGTCAGAGTGCTTAGCCCTGAGACTAAGGCCTATATGACACAAAAGGGACTAAAGTGCTAAAGGATGATATCTGGAATGAGAGTAACCTGGTCGCCAATAGTGGCTTTGACCTTGAGATAAATCACCAGCAACCTTGACATCCTGGCCTACAAAAAGAGGAAGCCCAAGTAGCATACACAAGTTAACAGGTTCCAGCTGAAGCATAAAACCGCAATCCTTCTAGATGGGCTATAACATGCTTCTTGGTTACCAGATCTTTGTTACTAGTGTCTTTGCGCTAAGAGAATAGGAGTAAAGTTTGCCACACATGGGGTGCTCATCCACTAATTTGGTACATTTACATCAAACTTGCCAAAACTAATGGAACAGCTAAGTGTAATAATCAACCAGTCACCAACATTGGTCAAACTTATTTATAATGTATATGCTGCCATCTCCATTACTGCTTTGTTAATCTCCATTGCCTCCTTGGTGACAGCAGCTACCACTGGACATGGGGAACATGTCCTGGCTCTTTTCCCAGCACTGACCATGATACTAGAGAAGAACACTGCACTATGCAGTTCCTCCAAACCGACACATAACCACAGTCTGAAAGCAAAAGCCTCCTCTAGAACTAGCAGAGGAAGGACGATTAGTTAAGATAAATGGTGAAGGATATTTATGGTTGCCAGCAGCTGACAGCTTTAGGATTTCTGCAGTGACTGGTTCATGTTATGTGTCAGTGCCTCCTGCTGTCTCATCAATCCTACACCACCTGTAGCTGGCTAGCTGCACAGACATGCCAGTCACCAACGACTGCTTTATTGTTAGAGGTGGATAATGCTGTTGCCTTATTTTAGCCCCACCAGCAATTAAAATTGTTATTCCGCTGCTTTAGCTATCAAATGTTCCCCACACATCTTAGACTATAAGCTCATTTGGGCAGGGCCATCTTTACTGTCATTGTATGTAAGTTATTTGTTTCATAATGTCCACAATATACAACGCTGTGTAATATGTCAGCTCTTTATAAATAAATGACAATAATAATATAATGATGTAAATCATTCTTGACAAACAATGAGCTCAAATAATGTCCACAAAATTAGACACGTCCTAACATTGGCCGACCATGCTGATGGGGGTCTAAGTGATCAAACTGGTCACACGTCTGGCTATTTGGCACACCAGTGAAAGCTTTAAACCTCACAAGGTATTAAAGCGGTTACAGTTATATACAGATACAGATGTAAGTTTTTGCAGAAAACAAAATACACTTGCAAATATTTTATACCCCTTACATCCTTTCCCCTATTCGCAATCTAGCTATTTATAATGTACTTTAACGCAAAACAGGAACAATGAGACATCGCACAAATGAAACCGAAAAAAAAGAGTCGATAATGCTGAATTATTTTTTAAGAATACAATAATAAATAATAAACATTAACCAAAACCCAGAATGATTTCTCATGTGCACAAAGAACCACCCCAATCCAAAAAACTCAAAACATTGTTGTACTAGAGTTGTTCAAAAGGGTTGGATACGGGATTCTGGAGCTCAAAATCTCAACTGGGTTACAATCCCAATACACAACCAGGTAAGTATACTAAACCTACCCCTCTCTCCCCGCAGCCTAACCTCAACCCTCCCCTAGTGCCTAACCCTAAGCCTACACCTGAACCCAATACTTACCGTTGAGATGTCAGCGGTCGGGATTCCGGCACCAGCATTCAGAGCACTGGCATCCCGACAGCCGAGATCATAACTACATGCCGTTTAAAATACACTAGCAGCTGTGACATCATAGTTTTGCTGGTCTCTGCCCTTCCCCTACTTCAGTCATTCACTGTAACTAACTTATCAAAAGGTCCCAATACAAACTTTAATAAATGAATGATAGCAAGGTAAAGCCTGAACCAAAGTTTGTCTGTCGCATAGCGACCATGCTTTGATCTCTAGTGTCACTTAATTGGATTTCATAGTCAACCTGACAAAAAAGGAATGATAAATTACTTGATGTAGTCCTCAGATCCATATACAAAAATGATGTTTGCAGGATTACATTTATTTTAGCTACTACTACTACTATTAATTGGGAGCATGGCTAAATGCAAGCCTAAAACCAGAGGTTAAGGTCCTCTTTAAAAGTTAACATATATGGAGACTTGGAAAAGAGTTTCGGCAAATATTCTTCCATATAACAGAATATTGTACATACTGTACATACACTACAAATATTTTTGTATGTGGGATATTCGTTCCTACTGTTGCCTGGAAAACTTGAGCCTTGCTTTTTGGGTACAGCTGTGGTACGGTACTAGCTGATATAACAGTTTGATATATCAGCTTATTAGAAAAGAGAAGTTTTATGAATCAAAGTGTATATATACTCCAAGTGCTAATGTGCTTGTTTAGTAAGTTAGTGGTATAGCTATATAGGTCTTAGAACAGTTAGTGGTGATTAACTATACCTGAAAAAGTCTCAAAGAAGAGAGTCTAGCTTCTAGAATTCAGCAATGAAACAGCAGAGAAGCACAACAGGTTAATATCAGTAAAATAAGAGACATAAAGGTTGACAAGGAGCAGCCTAGAAAGTTTCCAAATCAAAGTGAAACAAATATTATTCTGATCTTATAACATACATTGTGACAAAATATAGACATATCACAAATCATTTCATATGGACAGATCGATTTAGCAATTTAAAGAAAAACAGTACAAAGAGTACAACGTTGTACAAGAAGATGGAGTTGCATGCAACACATACATAGTACTGATGCAGAGATGTCAAACAAGGTCCACTAACTGTTGAACCACCAATTCCAGTAAGTGTACATATGTAAGGGCTTACATATTGTACTCTATATTAAAATCAGGTTGTTTCATTGATGTGTGTGATAAATGCGGCCTTCATTTACATACAAGTGCTGGCCATGACAAAAACAAGACAGATGTGTCCACCACTTGAATGTGTATAAAGGACACGGTCACTATAGAAAGGAATAATCACCCCAATGATAATGAGAAAGAGTGGACAGGTGACGTTAGACACCCCTACATCAGTGGTTAGTAACAGGAGACGGACAAATGTGCATGCGACAGAAAACTCCATGTTCCTTACCTCCTGTAGCAGGTCAGCCTGCTCAATGGCTTTCAGAACATTTTTCTTGGAAGTCTCTTGGACTTCTCCCCCCAACAGAAATTCATCCAGAATAAAATAGGCCTTCTCAAAATTAAAGATGATGTCCAGTTCGCACACCTGAAAATCAAAGTCATTGTATATCGCTAAGAGAAAGCTGACAAATAGAACAATAATTCTAAATAAATATGTGTGATAAAAGTAAAATTAGACTCTTGCAATATAATAATTAGAACTAATGCAGAAAAACGTATTTGAATGCACTTATATGAAAAAATGCAGATTTCCGACTATATTCAGATGGCTGCATCACCTTATAGTTGTGAGAGTAGCTGTCATCATTATCAGTACGCACTAGTCCTATCCAATTCCCCCGGGCTGGTCATATATTAAATACCTTAGGCCGGTATCAGGTAAATGTTAGGCCACATAAGCTGTGAAATTGTTACATTATATAGGCACCACCTTAATTCCTTCCAGGCTCTGTATCAGCTTTGGGGCTCTTTCTGGCCATCTAGAGTTTCCAGCTTTTAAATGTGACTTGCATGGCTACAAAGAGCAATGTTCTCCCCACGCTTTATTTCTTGTGTGGTCCGCCTGGCAAAATTCCCCTGCCGTCCAGCAATGTGACCGGGCGAATGTTGTGCTCCACTGACACTTCATATGCTGGTTGCAACCGCCCGTTCTCCAACCCCACCAACAAGATGCAGTATCTGGAGGCCCATAGGTTATAGTATTTCCCTTCACTCACTTCGGCAACCTCCACCCCGGTCTGCACACCCTCCCCCCCTGGCTGCCTGATGGTGAAGCCCGGTGTCAGGGAATTTCTGTGGAGAACACTGAAAACATTTGGTAGCAGTGGTTTTTTTTTGTAATTTGGAGCAGACAAGCTGATTGGGATCAGCCACCAATAGGCAGGGTTGGCCCCGATTGGATAATACTGCAACAGAGCACACTATGGCCCTCATTCAGACCCACTCGCGAGCGGCTGTCCGCTCGCAAGTGGGTCGATGGTCTGCACTGCGCATGCGCACGACGGAGGGAGCTCCGTCGAGCGCATGCGCGAGACGCGACGAGCGAAGGACTTTCCTTCGCTCGTAGTGTCTCATCAAAGGGGACGTGCTGTCGATGTTGACTGACAGCACGCCCCCTTTGGTGGGCGTGCCTGACAGACGGAGGCGTTCCCAAGGGAACGCCTACCGTCTGAAGCCGGCCCCACTGACATCACTAGTGATGTCAGTGGGAGTGATTTTGGCTCTGATAGAGCCAAAATCACTCCTGGCCTTGCGGTTGAGAAACTCAACCGCAGGCTTCTGCTCGCAGTTTCGATGGTCGCGATGGTCAAGACCATCGCGACCATCATCCTGCACGCTCGTATATGCTGTGGGTGGTGACCCACAGCTATACGAGCGTCCAGGAGGACGCTCCATATTAATGGAGGTGGGCCCTGATTCAGAGCGAGCGCTCTGGTCAGAGCGTCCGGCTCTGAATCAGGGCCTATGGTAGCTACTGAGGGCCTGACTCAGCAGTGCTGAACGCAGATTCACGATATTTGGGAATCTGACCAGGCGCATGACCCATTCTGCACATGTGCAGAACGGGTATGCGATCCTGCTCGCAGACTGGCAGCAGACTGTCAGTGATTGACAGTCTACTGCCGTTTTCGGGGCGGGGAGGGGGCGGCGATGGCCTCTGTTTCCTGAACGGAGGTGTGTCGCCACCGTTGGGGGTGAAGGTAAGAGGCCAGGGTGTCAGTCAGCCGGCGGAGACTTCCTGGCCTCATCCTCTCAACTGTGGCGGCCGTCTGAGTGACCCCATGGGTTGCCTTAGCCGGCCGATGTTATGCAGATTATACTATGGTGCATTGGACAACGCAGCTCGGATAAGTAATGCATAGGAGATGTGATGCCCCCTGCTGCATTACCATATCTGCAAGGATCGCAATTGCAAAGCTGTCTGCGTTCAGCTTTGCAATTGCAATCCTTGCTGAATCAGGCCCTAAGTCCACAATTGCCGGCGCTTATTACATTCCCACTAATAGGACAATTATTTTAGGTGGCTCCAAGTGCAGAAGGATTAACACAACACACTGGGTATCCCTTTGTCAGATAAAACATCCATTTTTTCCCACAAAAGTGATTTTCTCCCAATTATAAATCAGTTCATGGTCTAAACCTAAAATCATTTTTTAACGATGGTGCACTACTCATAGGCCAGAGTTGTGTAGTTGCCTCCCCAGGTTAGAATTTGCCAGTCAGTCCTTGGGAGTAAGTAACCATAAAATGAAAGATGAAAGTGAGAAACCCTCACTTATAATCTCTGTTGACTATAGGTTACTAACAAAAAAATTAAAATGAAGAATAGAAAGCATACTTGTTCATTTCAAACTGATAAGCAAAATATTCTTCTCTCCCAGCAGACCCCTACTCCCTTCCAGTGCTCCCCCGATCTACAAAACGGACATAGAGCAGGGGGCAGCAGTGACAGCGATCAGCAGGTCTGTCATTTTCAAAAGGAGACATGTCACAGAAGGAAAGGGTATGTAATGCCGGCTGTCGGGATGCCTCCTGTCACGACAGCGGCATCCCGATGGTTGGTTTACCGACAGGGGTCGGGTAAGTATACTTACCCTCCCCCCTTCACCCCCTAACCCTCCCTATTTGTAGCCTAACCCTGCCCACCACGCACCCTAACCCTCCTCGTTAGTGCCTAACCCTAACCCCCCCCCAGTGGTGCCTGACTCTATCCTTCCCCCCTAGGGGTGCCTAACCCTAGCTCCCCCCCAAACTCTAACACTAACTTACCTAAACCTAACCCTCCCCCCCGCGGCTAATACTAAGGGTACCCTCATTCTGGTACACGTCCTCCTGAATTCCAGCGTCAGGATTAAGATAGGCATTGGTATTTCGACTACTATCTTAATTTCCTAGTTGGGATTCCAGCGTCGGGATTGAGACTCATAACTACATCCCGTCACAGAAAGTACAAGTTCTCTTTCAGGTCTTATACCCAAAAGACAACTGAAAATGAAAACCAGTGTCTCCATACTGTCTCAATTGTTACTTGTGTTTGGGAGAGTTGTGTTGCCTTACATTTTTACAAATGCTGTTTGCTTCCTTCACAGGAACAAGGGGAGAGGCATCGACAACTGCTCTACGCCTGTTTAATACAGGCACTTGTTATAGACACCTTCATTACAATTGTACTAAATATTAAAAGAATATTTAAACTGAGCTACTCCAGGCAATGCAGCATAAATGCACATATATAATTCTATGTATTCTATAACTAAAAGGTGATGAGTGAAAGGCATTCAGCTAATACACCACACTCCAACAGGAAATAATAGCTTGTGTTTAAAAAGGAACAGGAACCTGCCCAAACTGATATGATTTATCTCCCCTTGAAGATTTAATGAAAACTATATTCTTCACACACAATACTTAGTTTAAAAGACCATAATTAAACTCACGCTGCCAAAATACTTGTCCAACAGCTCCACGTAACGGTGAATTATTTCCAGGGTGATCAGTTCGTTGTCCTGGTCTTCAATGGCACAACAAAAGTAAAGGCTAGCATACCTAAAAAGAAAAGCGTCTTTAGTAGGGATTAACATTAAAAAAAGGGTCCAAAATATTACTTAAAATGAGGATATATCCTACATATATCAAGTGACCTGATTAAATTTATTAACAGAGACTCTCCCCTGATCTCTAGGTGATGTTAAGCCACCAGACATTAATATCCTCTATGTGCTAGGTTAGCAGTTGCCAACCTGTGGCTCTCGAACCTTATGCGGCTCTTTGAACTTGTAAATGTGGCTCCCAGCTGCATGTGCTCTGGTTGTTGGTAGGGGCATATGTACAATCTATGTAGGAGGGAGTACAACCAGAGGAGGAAGGAGTGAAATGTGGTCTCACACCTTCCTCTGCGCCGCAGAGTCTGTGGGCTGTAAATAAGTGTGACAAGGCAATGGGGCAGATGTGGGAGTGTCTGATGGGCCTGTGAGGGGCATGTAGAGAGGTTTGAAGGGCATATACTGCAAGGGACCTGTAGGGGAGTTTGAGCGGGCATGGGTCTTTGTGGTATCTATAGATCTTGTTGGGCTCACAAGGCGCATATCCACTACACGACTAATGAACGACTGTATGATAAAAACATTGTTATTGTTCATTATACTGTGCAGTGGATATTGTGCCCACACTGAACGATATGTTGTTCAGTGCAGGCACCCTCCCTCATCCCCGAATATGCACAACCTGACGATATCGTTAGGTTGGGCAGTATGTTCAGGTGATGATAGATGTCGACAACGACCAGCGGGAGCGCTCGTCGGTGGTCGTTGCCGGCATATTCACTGCACGATTAATGAACGACCGAACGATAGCGATGTTGTTATCATTCAATCATCCATTTATATCATGTAGTGGATATCCGCTTTGAGTCTCGACTGGTTGGCCAACCCTGTGCTAATTAATTAAATGACCACTCTCTTGTTTAGCCTGAAACATGTAACAACTCTAAAGACAGTGCAATTTGCCTCCTCCCTCTGATAACACTAGTTCCTGGTAAATAGACAGGCTGGAGTTTGGTCTAGAACACAATATGTCTACCTTCAACATGCATTGACAACAAGTACACTTTTAAGCTGGGTACACAGTTGCTGATGTGTGTGCCCAGCGATGTGACGCTCAACCACACGATATATGGATCGGTTGGTACACACTGCACGATGCGGTGATCAACCGCCCAATATGTCGGGCACCGGCTCCATCCACTATGCCAGCGTCGACATCTGGGTCGTTCCATCGGCCCTACATATAGGCCGTTGGACTGACCCGATGAATGGTCCGCGGGAGCGCACAGGGTCACGCATAGTGGGTACACACTGGCTGATGTGTACAATATGTCGGCCCGATCCACGGGATAGGGCGACATATTGTCTAGTGTTTTCCCAGAAGTGAAGAAACTACTGGAAAAGGCTTAAAGAACTTGTTTTACCACCTATTACACTGTAACCTTTCCAAGTCTGTCGGCCTCAGCATTGCTATATAATTACTGACACTTAAAAGGAAAAATCTGCTAAAAGATTGTCTCTGATTGAATACTCTTGGACCTGATCCATCTAGCATCCCAGCAGCATTTCTTCCCTTGCTAACCAATGTACTATTAAACTCAAACTGCCAGTACATTAATTCCTGAGTTGCTGTCACAGAACAGTCAGACACCGGTAGCAGTGAGACCCGTGGGGAAGCATTTCAGGTTCCAGAAGATGATAATTAGGAGCATTTGCCGAGTGCTCCTACGCGCATCCAAAAAGTCTATCCGCTACTTTACAAAGGAAAGAAATTGTCTGATTTAGTGGAAGTGTTATTATGTCACATTAGTGCAATTAAGACTCTTTTCAAATATTGGAGAGAGCGCACATGTACAATTTGTCCTTGGGAGGGGATACAGATAAACATGATTAAGAAAACATTTAGATGAAAACAAAATCTGGGCATGATTTTGTATCCAAGTAGCCTGCCATGTTACAGTATGTCATTGCTCATCTCCCAGACATCTCCTGTCACCACGACTACATTCACACCAAGAAATGAAGGATGGGAGGGGGAATACATTTTGGGCATCTTATCATTTTCAAAATGTATTTCTAGAGAACATAGTGATATACAATCACACAATCCAGTACATCAGTTATTTTCCAGTGGAGCTCACAAACATATTTCAATATAGCGTTCAAGTAAATTAGGTCCCGTTTATTCAGACCCCAATTAATGGTACTACAGCTGACGCCACATCACACATATTTAGTACTAGTGGAAGTCAGAATAAGAAACTGGGTAAAAATATAAAATAGCCAAGAGTATAAAGAATCATTATAAGATGAATAATAGAGAAGCTTAATGCTGAATAAGCAAAGAGATAGCAGGAGCACTGTGAGAAAAATACAGCACTCACAGGTAGCTGAGAAATAAAAAAGGCTAATACATTTATTAACATATTTTAAACTTTAAAAATGTTACATTCTTGGCAAAAATACTTAAGAGATTTAAGGTGCATCATGAGTTTGTCAAAAAGCATATTTGGTAATACTACAGATATGTACATACATCTAGCCCCTTTAAACAGCCTTTCTAGTCTCGCCATGCCGTGACGTGACTTGGTAGTGCAGAGCGTCTTTTCAGGGACCTTTTTACCTTCAGATGTGTCTTATTCACACAGTGATGTGAATAGGACACACAAGCATCTACTGCTGATGAAAATGATATCCGGCATGTCTATATTCTGTGTGTGACTGCGGCTGCATCTGCATGCAAACGCTACATTACAGTGTCACAGCTGCTGACACTGTAATGTAGCATTTCGCATGCAGATGCACTCGCAGTTGCACAAAGAATATAGGCATGCTGCATATCAATTTAATCAGCAGAAGCTTGTGCGTCCTATTCTCATCGTTGTGCAAATACGATACATCTGAAGGTAAAAAGTTGCTCGAGAAGAAGCTTGGAGCTACCGAGTCATACAGCCCTCATGCGTTATGTGTTAGGCGACTGGCAGTGCACGGAGGATAGATGTATGTGGACACATCTGTACCATTCAATTGGCAGAAAAGGTGGCTAGTGCTTATAAGGACATAACAATATGACCTGAAGCTCTTGTCTACTGTAATTTCTAAACAGCAGTTTACTTCTACGTTCTGAGCTACAAAACCAAATACAGTATGAAGGTTGATATTTCATAACCTGCACAATCTTAACTGAAAATATTTTGTTTCAACAGGTTATTGAAAACTTTGTATTCGTGTATGGTACTAGTAACTATTATACAGTGCATCCGGAAAGTATTCACAGCGCGTCACTTTTTCCACATTTTGTTATGTTACAGCCTTATTACAAAATGGAATAAATTCATTTTTCTCCTCAAAATTCTACTCACAATACCCCATAATGGCAACATGTAAAAAGTTTTTCGGAGATTTTTGCAAATTTAATAAAAATAAAAAAAATTAGAAATCACATGTACATAAGTATTCACAGCCTTTGCTATGAAGCTCAAAATTGAGCTCAGGTGCATCCTGTTTCCACTGATCATCCTTGAGATGTTCCTAAAGCTTAATTGGAGTCTACCTGTGGTAAATTCAGTTGATTGGACATGATTTTGAAAGCAATATACCTGTCTATATAAGGTCCCACACTTGACAGTGCATGTCAGAGCACAAACCAAGCATGAAGTCCAAGGAATTGTCTGTAGACCTCTGAGACAGGATTGTCTTGAGGCAAAAATCTGGGGAAGGGTACAGAAAAATATTTGCTCCTTTGAAGGTCCCTATGAGCACAGTGGCCTCCCTCAGGGGAGAAGGGCACTAGTCAGGGAGGTGACCAAGAACCCAATGGTCACTCTGTCAGAGCTACAGCATTCCTCTGTGGAGAAAGGAGAACCTTCCACAAGGACAACCATCTATGCAGCAATCCTCCAATCAGGCCTGTATGGTAGAGTGGCCATACAGGCCACGTTTTAGTAAAAATCACATGGCAGCCCGCCTGGAGTTTGCCAAAATGCACCTGACAAAATTCTCTGGTCTGATGAGACAAAGATTGAACTCTTTGGCATGAATGCCAGGCGTTATGTTTGGAGGAAACTAGGCACCGCTCATCACCAGGCCAATACCATCCCTACAGTGAAGCATGGTGGTGGCAGCATCATGCTGTGGGGATGTTTTTCAGCGGCAGGAACTGGGAGACTAGTCGGGATACAGGGAAAGATGAATGCAGCAATGTACAGAGATATCCTGGATGAAAACCTGCTCCAGAGTGCTCTTGACCTCAGACTGGGGCGACGGTTCATCTTTCAGCAGGACAACGACCCTGAGCACACAGCCAAGATATCAAAGGAGTGGCTTCAGGACAACTCTGTGAATGTCTGTGAGTGGCCCAGCCAGAGCCCAGACTTGAATCTGATTGAACATCTCTGGAGAGATCTGAAAATGCCTGTGCACCGACGCTTCCCATCCAAACTGATGGAGCTTGAGAGGTGCTGCAAAGAGGAATGGGCGAAACTGCCCAAAGGTAGGTGTGCCTAGCTTGTGGCATCATATTCAAAAAGACTTGAGGCTGTAATTGCTGCCAAAGGTGCAACAACAAAGCATTGAGCAAAGGTTGTGAATACTTATGTACATGTGATTTCTTAGTTGTTTTTTTTTATTAAATTTGCAAAAATCTCTAAAAAACTTTTTACACGTTGTCATTACGGGGTATTGTGTGTAGAATTTTGCACGAGAAAAATTAATTTATTCCATTTTGGAATAAGGCTGTAACATAACAAAATATGGAAAAAGTGACACGCTGTGAATACTTTCCGGATGCACTGTATAACACATAACGTGAGTATTGTTCATTAATCCTCTAAATTATAACTGTGCACAAATTAATTCAGCAATCATTACAGAAACAAAAGCTATTCCCCAAATGTGGGAATACCGGTTTAATGTTTAGCTAATTACTATGAACTACAGAATGTCATTAAATAAACCTGGTAATGTATCAACTGCCTATTGAAGTCAATTATAGAGATAACATTACAAAATGGGATATTTATATAAACACTGTTCCACAGGTACTTGTGCAGAAAAGGTTGTGTTACCCATAGCAACCAAATGTTTTATTTTCTAAGCCAGTGATGGGCATGGGGCCACGTGCGGCCCTCCAAGCCTTCACTTGCAGCCCCCAGCTCCTTCCTGATTTGTACTCATATTTATTTGCTATAGCATGGGATGCTTGTATGAAAGGCCTGGCAATATGTTATTACAGATAAGTGTCTCTTTTATTGATTAAATATATTAAATTAACTTACTACTGAAATTAAGAGTAATGTGCTGCCCTTTTGGAGGTTAGAGCTCCGCCCAGTGCAGCCCCTGAAGTGTATTAGGTTGCTTATCACTGTTCTAAGCTGTACTTATAAATGGCAGAAACCAGTTGCTATGGGTAACACCATATTTTCCACACAATTAGCAGTAGAAAGTCTTCAGAAACGTTTCCATATATTAGTATGGCTTTCTTTCCCTGCTTCGGTAATGAGGTTGTAAATGGCCCTCTGAAATGACCCCACAGACGTTTGTGGATATATTATAGAAGGACAGATGGTAGCATTTTACTGCACGAGTGAGAGGAAAAAATACACAGTACTATAATTGAAATGTAAACGGGAAACTGTGTGACAAGGGTAAAACATGAAGCAGTTGTGCTTAGGGGCATAGGCTTACTATAAAAAAACAAATGACCTAATGTGACCTACACACCAACAAAGAAAGGCAGGCTGTCATATTCTCTCTCTTGTCTCAGAAATATGCATACAGTATATTCATCAGTTTAGACAGCAGTAGAAGTGGATATGTCACAGCCCATCTGCGCCAAGACTGTGGAACAGACAATGGTCACATCATAACTGTAAGCACTAAAATAACATGAAGAGGACATAAGCTCCATATGGCATGAATGGTCACATTGCTTTATTTAAAAGAATTTAATCTCTAGCAGAGTTCCCAAGCTGTTAAATGATGGATCATTGGTGGCTCCCTATATATAGAGATCCAACATACTGCCTCTCTATCGCTGCCTTAGAGATGTTGTCACATTTTCCACAATAAGGCGCAGGATGTGACAGAATTAATTTTAAAACCTTTTTAATGCGGAACTGAAATTTGCTTGGCATATATCATTGAGGGACACCAGAAATAAGCAGGGTTTGTGTAAATATATAACTACAGATGTGTCCTTGCTCATCTAGCCTCAATACGCCATGCAGCATATGCCTGGCGTGAGTGAGCCGCCAGGTCCCGTGCAACTCTGCTAGCGTCGGGTGTATTTTTGTGCCAAAAGTGCATCTAAGTTGCAATGCGATGCCACTAAGAAGCACCAGGAGGCTGTGCTGCTTAATTTGATATGTGACACTTGTGTGTGCAACTAAGAATTTAAATGGCACTTGGTGTGAAAAAAAGCTAAGTCGCACACAGATATACAAGTGTCACATATTAATCAGCGCAGTCTCCTGGTGCTTCCTAGTGACATCACATTGCGACTTATCTGCATTTTCGGCACAAAACGATGCAAAAAAGACGCCCGGCGCTAGCAGAGATCCACGAGGGACTGTTTGACGCGACTGCTGCAAAGATGAGTGAGGACACATCTGTATTATTATTTTAATTCATTAGTCATGAAAAGTGAAGCAAAGGTAGCTAAGATAGACTTGGATCTTGAATTTTGGTCCAGGATATTCAGTCACTTTGCTATGCTAGGCACGGTTAGACGGGGTTACATCACCTTTTTACCCCTGCACCAGTTATCAAATATATTTAAATTAGATAATTTAAAGAAAGCAGTAAAAGTGCCATCCAAAATAATGACATGTCCAAAAAGGCAAATTTACGCTATGTGAGTCCATACACCAAAGAGGAATGGACCTTACACAGGGGTATGTACGCATCTTGGAGCACATTCAATGAGCAAAGTGGTGGACCTTGCATACCGATACAATACGGGTTACACGGTAGGAAAGCCATGCTTGTTTTTGCACAATGTGCACAGCCGCACATCAGACGAGGTACTATAATTGACTCTCTCCCTTGTGTGACACTTTCCAGTTGCACTTTGGTCTCCAATAATAATTATGACAGAGAATAGTTGAAAGCTTAACTTCTTATCCTTTTATCATATTATAAACTCTGGGGGGCATTTCAATTATGTCCTATGTTACATCAGGCTTCGACATGGCGCCCTTCTGCGCACTTATAGGTCATTTATGGTAGTGCTGACATTGCAACTCTGCTGGTGTCGGGGTATGTGATGTGCTGTTCCGGAATGGCACATTGCATCAATGTCAGGGAAATTAATCCCCCTATGTTATACACCTAGAAGCTATGCCCCAGAAGATAACGGGTGGAGTAAGTATTACCACCATCTGCGTGGCTGGCGGTTCAAATCCCGACAGCAGAAGCCCGGCAGAGGTGAAGATCCCGATCGCTAATAAGGTAAGTATAACTAACCCTATTTTCCCCATAACTCTCCCTTAGGGGTGCCTAACCCTAACCTCCCCCCAAGTGCCTAACCCTAACCCCCCTCTAAGTGCCTAAACCTAACCCCCCCTTACCCGCAGCCTAACCCTAAGTCTCCCGGGGGGGTGTCTAACCCTAACCTCTCCCCAGGGGTGCCTAATCCTAACCCCCCTTCCCCTAACCTAAACCTAACCCTCCCGTGGGGTGCCTAACCCTAAGTCCCCCCGGGAGCCCTAAAACCTAAACCTCCCCCCCCGCGTGGCTATCCGCGCCTGGCTTACCTTCGTTCGGTATACCGGGCGTCAGGCTCCCAGCGTAGGTCTAATGATAGGCGTCAGGATTTTCACGCCTGTCATTAGTACCTTGCCGGGATTAATCAGTCGGGAGGCCGGCGGTCAGTATTTAGACCGTCGGCTTCCTGACTACATCCCGTTTCGAGTGGTCGTATCACAGAACTGCTTTCTTTGAATCATGTACAATTGTATTTACATTTTTTGTTTCTTCGACATTCCAAAATATGCCCGAATATTGTTTATATCTCTTAAGGTACCCACACGTGTTATGAGCATTGACTGCGAGGACATTGTCTAAGATACAATCAAACTAGAAAAGATTTCAGTGGAAGCATAGAGATGGTCACATTGTTAGGTAGCATTAGTGGCAATATACAACAAATCTATAAAGACTCTGACAAAAAAAAGGACAAGTGGCTTTTTCAATATTTTGCAGAATCCAACAAATGAATTGGCCATCAGCGATAGCGGGTGGTTTTAGCTTTTTGAAAAGATAATGACTACAGAGTAAGGAAACTATAGATATCATGGATCTCTGTGAATACAAAATGTATTTTTAAGCAGCTAGAAGCCTTGCTTCGTAAGAATAGTGTGAACGGTGTGATTGGTTTAACTTGTATGAGTGTAATAAATAAACCACACACATATCTTACATACAGCAAGGTGTAAACCAAAGAAAAAACACTAACACACTGCCTGAATTTTAAATGAATGTCAATAGCCCTTATTATTGTATTCAGACTTGGAGAGCCTTGGAGGCTCCAGCTACATATGAACCACATCTCCCATAATGCTCAGTTTGCTCCCTGAAGGGTTGCCTGACCCTGCTACAGAATGGTTACATTGCAGATTAATATATGGATGACTGAACATGAGTGAAAGCATTTGCATCAAGCTTCTGCAGATACATTTTCTATTATAAAGGACAATAGGTATGCTGGCTGGCAAAGCGGAGGCTGCTAATTAAATGACATGTCCTACAGGCCTAGAATACATATCAGTGCACAGCAGTGCTACATCCCAGGGGTTAATAACAGGGAAGGGAGGAGAGGGAATCAGGAGCCACCTTTTGTATACGATCTTCAGATCTCTCCATTCCAGGAAGCTGCACATTTTCGGTTTTCGGGCTAATACAGTCTGAACCAACTCCCTGGTAATTTTCTTCTTTTCCTTGTCAGACAGTGGCACGTACCACTTCTGAAGCCGCAGCTTCCCCTGACGGCTGAAGAGTAACATAAACTGCATCTGTAAATGGCAAAACAAAACATTTTAACACAGCAAGAAGGGATTTTTGGAGAATGACAAAAAGAAAACACATAGCATGCTCATAACTAGGTACAGTTACAACAAAATCAATACAAATCAATAAAATATTCATGACTTGTCTTCCGAGAGGCATCGCTGATCCAGTATCAGGACCCGATTGAATGTGAATGATATTCTTGGACGTGCAGTGCTTTTATTTCTACATCACAATAGAGAGGTTGTTCTGTACCAGACGCTTATCTGCATTCATGGCTTTGGCAAGATCCCAGTTACAGCCCTGTGACACACGTGAGGAGGGGAATGGTTGTGGGAGTTACTATGCAGAGAGAGAGAAGGCATCTAGCTAGAGGGGGTCACCAGACAGGGATACTTAAGCAGCAAGCTACTGAAGAGACGGCAGCCGCTGGCAGAACAATGAGGTGATGTATTCTTACTGGGTGTTTTCCTTTATCTCTGCATAGTAAGTAGGCTCTGCTTCCAAACAGCCAGCAGCATAGATTGGGAACTCCTCTTCCTAAAAAATACAACACATTCTGCACGGGAATCTCAACTGCAGAACGATATGACAAAAATACAATCAGTTCTATAAGATTATTGGCAGCTCCAGGTAAAAAGATGATTATTGTGATGTGGGTGTTTTAACAAGATAAAAGTTTGCAGATAGATGAAACCTATCCTGAGGGCAGAGATGGCCACAGGCTGCATTGCAGACATAACTGGATGAATAGTCTCCTTGCCTGTGGTTCTAGAGCTTCAGCAAATGCTATAGAAATAGACGTGTAATTCAAGCATTTTACTGTCACTTTTCAGTGTGTATAGAAGAAGATTCATTACAGATGTAGGTGGATAATAATGAGGGATTGGTTAACATATAAATAAAACAGGATAACATTCATTGGGGGAATTCAGTTGTGTGCGCCGGCATTTCCGCTCGCTATCTCCTCAGGTGGCGAGCAGAAATGTGCGACAAGTCCTGGTTTGGGCGCCCTAACCAGGACTTTAGATGGGTTTAACCGTTCTACGTGGCTAAACATGGTCTAATTGGGCGTGACAAGCGTGATAATAGGCGCCCAAAAATAATTGAATCACAACATTGGGCACCCATAAAATGCACCTTAAAAAACGATTGAATCGCTCCCAGCGTGTGCATCTTTTTTTATTTTATTTTTATTAACCTATACTTTTGTGGAACTACTAGATGATCCAGGCTGCCAGGTCATGCTGGTACTTCTAGTTCCACAGGCTTCAGCATGCTTTGGCAGACATGGGCATGCTGGCACTGTTAATTCAGCATGCCTAAACAATCATTGGCTGCCAGGTCTTGCTGAGACTTATACAGCATAAGTACATTATTCTATGACTTTAAACTATTACCCTTCTGATCACATTCCAACAGCTATATAAGTATTTTTTATGTAGTGCAAGCAAAAAGTATATCTTATTTCTTCTTTTTCAGAAGATTTTACATTTTCAGACAACACCATTAGTTTGCTTATACCTCCTCACATGGTAAAGAAAACCTATCCAAATGGGCAAATAAGTGTTTTTTTTTTAACTACAATAAAGCAAACTAAAAGCGAATGTGTGGGGTTCTCACTTCGAAATTAAACCCATTTTCTAAAACTGCAAAACGCAGGATTCTATTATAAGTTTTCATAACAAAATCTTGACTTGAAAATAATAATGCATTTTTGGTGTATTTGGTATTTTGCACTGTATTTACCACTTAACTGATGTGGTGGCATGGGATGTAAACGCAGCCAACTGTGCTTCAGCTGACAAGGTGCGTTTTTGAAGAGGAAATTAGTTCTACACATGTGCAGAACGGATCTCCTCTAACTTTCCGGACTCTCCTGTGGACCCGGCAATTTCTGAGCAGTTTTGCCTGAAAAAATCTTCAGAAAAGTATAAAAGACGTCAGTCACACACAAGACTAAAAGGTGGCTGCATATAGCAGTTTTTATAGACAGAGCAAACACCACAGTGAACAGACGCATCTTTGCATAACTCCGAGCTATTCTAGGTCAGATGCAAACTCAACTGCTTCTCTCCATCTGTGAAATGGGGGTTTCCGGGTGTCAACCTTGGCATATGCACGTAAAAGAGCATGGTTGTAAGTGCTGATAGTAGTACTGATGGCTGCTATAGAGTATGAAGGGTTGGGGACTCACAATACAGGCGTATACTCGCATTAGACTAAAGGAACAAGGCCCAAAATTAACAAAGCATATCATTTTATAACATCTACTACATTAAATACTTAGCCTGTCCACTAACTGTAGATTAATCAAAATCTCAACTTGTTCAAGATATAGCCATTGAATTATAATTAGTGTTTCCTCTAGGTTGTTTTAGCAGTGCGCTGCGCCCATTTTGTAAATGGAAAAATGCTCCCTGCCCTTTTCTGGAATGCCACACTGACTGAACAATCAGCATCAGCTCTGATCATGACTCTCCCCAATGCTGCGCATGGCCATTACCGACCTGCTCCAGGCAGGCCCGGCCACCAGAACAATAACATCAAGCCACACAAGGACAGCGGCGTGAGGTTTGCCATCATCAGGTGCTCTATACACATTTCAGACTGCAGCAGACTGCACCAACACAAATAACCACAAATTTGCAATTGTATATTTCAAATACAAAAGTAAATAATTTAATTAAATAAAATAATACATATAACACATAACTTTAAATCATTGCTAAAACAGGACTCAGTATAAAATATATGCTTGAAGCATTTGTCCTACATTTACAGCAGGGGTGGGGAACGTTTTTTCTGCCGAGGGCCATTTCGATATTTAGAACATTATTTGCAGGCCCGGCACAGGCCATGCACCTTCCATGTGACATCACACGGGGACGGGGCCACAATCGCCAGTGATTACAGCAATGTAGGAAGGGCAGCAGTGTGACCGTCTGAAGCGTCTTAAGGATGCTCCAGGCGGCACTGCTGCATAGATTCTGGCTGCAGGGTACCATTCTAGGCACCCTTTCTAGCCAGATGAGGCTAGCAGAAAAAAGCTCAGAGGGCCAGACCAAATGATTCCGCGGGCCTTATATGGCGCCCGGGCCTGAGGTTCCCCATCCCTGATTTACAGGATACAAGTTAAAGCTCTGTAGAAACAACTATTAAACAGATCACATCAAGACAAAAACCCCTGCACTCACCCAAAGACCAGGTTTGCTCTTTACTATCCCCGAGATTTCCATTCTGCACTCGCAAAAATCTGTGAGTCCAGCCAAAGATCGGGCAGTGAGTGGGGCGAGTTGCAGTACCGTTTCCACGCCGTTGCAATGTCAACTCACCCCCTTTGCACCTACTGTAATAGGGTCGAGCACTAAGTGGGATGTCCAGGAACAGAGGGCCTAATTCAGACCCGCTCGCGAGAGCGTCTGGGGCCGGCCCCACTGACATCACAAGTGATTTTGCCTCTGATAGAGCCAAAAGCACTCCAGGGCTTGCGGCAACGAGACCCTACCGCAAGGGTCTCGTCGCAAGCCCGATGGTTTTGACCATCGCGACCATCATTTTGGCCGCTAGCTATAGCTGTGGGTGGTCACCCACAGCTATGCGAGCGGCCAGGAGGCCGCTCTTAAATTCAGAGGGACGGCCCTGATTCAGAGCGAGCGCTCTGTCAGAGCGTCCGGCTCTGAATCAGGGCCAGAGTATTTTGTACCAGATGGAAGGAGTTATGTTGGAGAGCATTTTACATTTATAGGGAAAGGTTGAGCTAGGAGGCGAGGAACCAGCAGAAAGAAAGGCTGAACATTGGCAGGAAGCATTGAGAGAAAGAATCTATCAACTGTATGTGGCATTGCTAGGGATGCAGCTAGTTATGTTACAATGCAAAAAATCATTGTATAATTAACTGCCAATCAGTGCAATTAAACATCTAACGCTTGTACAAGTATTAAAGTGATCACTGGTATAGGGTGTTGTTATCTGGGGATCACATTAACTACAGAGGGAGTAAATAATTTAAAAAAGATTACCCCATGTTATTGAAATCCAAAATAGGAAATCCTGCCCAATCCTCAGATTTTTTAATAATTTCTGTAGTGTAGGTTGTTTAAGTAGGATCAAAGTTTGAATGAAAGGTCTCTTCTCTTTCAAAGACGTGTGCCCCTAAGTCTCTAGATACCAGGATGGGGAGATAGCAGTTGGCAGAGTTTGGTGATTAAATAATTGCCCTGTCCCAATGACAGTGACTTCCGGTGTAGGATTGGAAGTACATCCTCCCCTTTAACACCTTCAGTAATAAGAGTGAGTGGGAAATTGAGGAATATGCTGAAACTGAAAAGTAGCAATCTCCCTGAAGAGTCTAGCAATCTCCCTGATTGCACCTTACCTCTATTATGAAGCTGTTATATTAAAATAAAATATAGATATATACTTTCAAATGAGATCATTAGTATAATTTCCCTGCATTGGTAATAAGGCACAATGGGCCTGATTCAGACCCACTCGCGAGCGGCTGTCCGCTCGCAAGTGGGTCGATGTTCTGGACTGAGCATGCGCACGACGGAGGGAACTCCGTCGTGCGCATGCGCCAGACGCGACGAGCGAAGGAAAGTCCTTCGTTGTGTCTGATCAAAGGGGGCGTGCTGTCGATGTTGATTGACACCACGCCCCCTTTGGTAGGCGTGCCGGGGGCGTGCCTCCCTGACGGGGGCGTTCCCACGGGAACGCCTCCCGTCAGAAGCCGGCCCACTGACATCACTAGTGATGTCAGTGGGAGTGATTTTGGCTCTGATAGAGCCAAAATCACTCCGGAGCTTGCAGTTGAAAACCTCAACCGCAGGCTCCGGCACGCAGATTCGATGGTCGCGATGGTCACGACCATCGCGGCCATCAAAATGCACGCTCGTATAGGCTGTGGGTGGTGACCCACAGCTATACGAGCGTCCAGGAGGACGCTCCATTTTCATGGAGGGCGGCCCTCATTCAGAGCGTGCGCTCTGCTCAGAGCGTACGGCTCTGAATGAGGGCCAATGATCCCTATGGCTACATGGATTTTTTGAAAAGTATCAGTGTGTTTTCATTAAACAAATAGATCTTACTAACTGCTTTTGGGCTTGTTTATATTTGAATGTAAGTCAGTTTTATGACACGCCTCTCAGATGTAGCAGTACGCGTCCACTTTACCACTCGCTCACAGGTGTTGCTTTTCACAATCCACTGAAATGCTTTTTCAAAAGTAGCTAAGTATGGGTAATGTCATCATCATCATGAGTACATATCTTTATTCCAGGCCAACGGAGGCAGCAGCAGATACAGTGCCTTGCTAAAGTATTCACCCCCCTTTGCAGCCTCACATCCTGGAATTAAAATGGATTGTTTGAAGGTGTGCATCATTTCATTCACAGAACATGCCTACAACTGTGAAGTTGTGTTTTGTTATTTTTATATTGTGAATCAAACAACATTTAGGAGAACATAACAGAAAACTTCAGCGTGCATAACTATTCACCCCCCTAAAGTCAGTACTTTGTCAAGCCACCTTTTGCATCAATTACAACTGCAAGTCGCTTTGGATAAGTCTCTATGAGCTTGTCACATCTTGCCCCTGGGATTTTTGCCCATTCCTCAAGGCAAAACTGCTCCAGGTCCTTCATGTTGGATGGTTTCCGCTTGTGAACAGCAATCTTCAAGTCTGACCACAGATTTTCAATTGGATTGAGATCTGGGCTTTGACTAGGCCATTCCAACACATTTAAATGTTTCCCCTTAAACCACTCGATTGTTGCTTTAGCAGTATGCTTCGGGTCATTGTCTTGCTCGAAGGTGAACCTCCATGCCAGTCTCAAATCACAGGCAGACTGAAACAGGTTTTGCTCAAGAATATCCCTGTATTTAGCACCATCCATCTTTCCCTCGACTCGAATCAGTTTCCCAGTCCCTGCTGCTGAAAAACATCCCCACAGCATGATGCTGCCACCACCATGATTTACTGTGGGGATGGTGTTCTTGGGGTGATGATGATGGATTTGATGGTGCTCCGGGGGATCATCAAAGATTTGGATATTTTTTAGAACCCAACCCAGAGTTGTACTTCTCAACAACTTTGTCCCTGACTTGTCTGGAGAGCTCCTTGGTCTTCATGGTGTGATGCCTCTTGCTTAGTGGTGTTGCAGCCTCTGGGACCTTTCAGAAAAGGTGTGTTTATACTGACAGATCATGTGACACTTAGATTTCACACAGGTGGACTTCATTTCACTAATTATGTGACTTTTGAAGGTAATTGGTTGCACCAGAACTTTTGAGGGGCTTCATAGCAAAGGGGGTGATTACATATGCACATGCCAATTTTCAGAATTTTATTTAAAGATTCTTTTTTATATATATTTTTCTCATTTTACTTCACCAAATTAGACTGTTTTGTGCAGATCCATCACATAAAATTCAGATAAAAAAAAAAAATAATTACAGGTTATGTAACAAAAAAGGTAAAAAGCCAAGGGGGGGAATACTTTTGTAAGGCATTGTAAGTGTCCTAAGAGGCATATCTGGATGTGTGGTCTCTTTTATATAGTATAAGCGTGTATTAGGCATGATCATTGACCATCAATGTTTTCAAAACATCGATGGTGTCCAACCGATGTTAACTAGTTTTGGTATCGATGACAGAAAACCAATGGTTCTCCGCCATCGATGGATGAGAAGGAGCCTATGTGTTTTTTTTTCCTTCTCAGGACGGAGCTTAGCCCCGCCTCCCAGTGGCCACTAAGCCCCACCCCCATTTTTGATTGGTCGGAGGCACGTCGTGTCACCGTCAGCGAGGGCCATTAAGGGGGTGCAAACCATCAATGGTTTCTGTGCCATAGATGGATACCCCACCGTTGGCTCTCTCTAGTTTGTATGTCCCTATTGTACATTATTTGCATGTGAACACCCAAATCTGTGTCTCTGTGGGGTAAATTTACTAAAGTGAGAGTTTTAGAAGTGGAGATGTTTCCCATAGCAACCAATGAGATTCTAACTATTATCTTCTAGAACGTGCTAGTTAAATGTTAAGTAGCATCTTATTGGTTGCTATGGGCAACATCTCCACTTCTAAAAACTCTCACTTTAATAAATATACCCCTAGATGTAGGGACCACAACTGCAAATTATACGTAGATTTGAATCCCTCTGTATTTTGCTGCATTTGCATAGGATACAGTATATCTTTACAACCGGCAGTTGGACTAATGTACAACTGTAAAGAACCTCTTCACTGCTAAATTTCTCTCACTTTTGTGTTGAACACATTTTCAACATTTGTGCTCGTCGGGTTTCAACATCAATATCGCAAATTTTCGCATCTATGGAAAACTTAATTATTACTTAACACAGGGTGATATTGCCTAGTGATCACCAGACAGAAATATATACACTTGTTCAACAACCATTATGTTGGCATGCAGGAGAACGGCAGCAGTATAAAGACAAAGGGCCTGATTCAGACCCACTCGCGAGCGGCTGTCCGCTCGCAAGTGGGTCGATGTTATGCACTGAGCATGCGCACGACGGAGGGAGCTCCGTCGTGCGCATGCGCCAGACGCGACGAGCGAAGGAAAGTCCTTCGCTCGTTGTGTCCGATCAAAGGGGGCGTGCTGTCAATGTTGATTGACAGCACGCCCCCTTTGGTGGGCGTGCCGGGGGCGTGCCTCCCTGACGGGGGCGTTCCCACGGGAACGCCTCCCGTCAGAAGCCGGCCCACTGACATCACTAGTGATGTCAGTGGGAGTGATTTTGGCTCTGATAGAGCCAAAATCACTCCGGAGCTTGCGGTTGAAAACCTCAACCGCAGGCTCCGGCTCGCAAATTCGATGGTCGCGATGGTCTCGACCATCGCGGCCATCACAAAGCACGCTCGTATAGCCTGTGGGTGGTGACCCACAGCTATACGAGCGTCCAGGAGGACGCTCCATGAAAATGGAGCCCGGCCCTCATTCAGAGCGTGCGCTCTGCTCAGAGCGTACGGCTCTGAATGAGGGCCAAAGTTTAACTGCATCTTAAGTATTTTAATTTAAAATGCTTTAAGCTGCATTTTAACTTTGTCAGTATACTTCTGCTGATATACTTCTGCTAATCTCCTGCGTGTCGATAGCAATATAATGATTGTCCAGTGTACCTTCTATGGTGGCCAGGGCGGCTTTCAGACAGGGGCACTTTGCTGCGTGCGCCTGAAAAAGGGGCGTGGTCACCAGAAAAGGAGGAGTGTCTTTGAGACGCGCCCCATTTACATCACTGTTGGGGACGTACCCAGCACTCACGGAGCTGCTGGGCTGCCCCCAAGCTCTCCTGCAGTGTGAATAGATGCCATGCGCACGGCATCTATTCACTCGCTAGGGAAGCCATGCATCCAGGAAGAGGTGACAGCCGGAAGGGGGCTGAGACAGCTCTGAAACCTGACAGCGGGGCGATCCCAGCAGGGCGCAGTAAAAGAGACAAGGCGCATTTTAACTTTTACAAAAGGGGCAGAGGGCAGCACCTTGCGGAAGAAGCCTAGCGGGAACGCTAACTGTCAATATGTACAATGCATACCACCAGACAATAGCTTCTAAGGGGCTGCATTATTTGAAAGAGGGGACTCCACGCCAAAGAGCAACCAGTCCCGGGCTTTTAGTGACCCAGTGCTGGTTGTGCAAAATACAGGGGACAACCGAGGTAGAGGCCTCCCGTATTTTGCGCAACCAGCCCTGGGCTCTGATCCGGTCTTGGCTCTGGAAATACAGGGGGAAAAATTAGTAGGGTCCCACTGTATTATCCAGAACCAGCACCTGACTTTTTATAGTGGGGGGCTAATGCCACAGCCAGGGGAGCCCTTTCACCGGGTCCCCCAGCCGAAGCATTAACCCTGACCGCTAGTCAGCCCAAGCAGGCCGGGGATCCCTGGGGAGCCCCCCCAATAAAGGCTCTCCCCGGCACCCCTGGGGCGGTGGGTGCCGGGTTGATAGTGTAAATGTGGTGTAAAATATAGAAGTTTAAATACTTAATTAATTATTACCAGTTATTTATATAGCGCACACATATTCCACAGCGCTTTACAGAGAATACTTGGCCATTCACATCAGTCCCTGCCCCAGTGGAGCTTACACTGTATATTCCCTATCACATGCGCACACACATACACACTAGGGTTAGTTTGTGTTGGGAGCCAATTAAACTACCAGTATATTTTTGGAGTGTAGAAACCGGAGTACCCGGAGAAAACCCACGCAAGCACAGGGAGAATATACAAACTCCGCACAGGTAGGGCCGTGGTGGGAATCGAACCCATGACCTCAGTACTGTGATGTAGTAATGCTAACCATTACACCGTCTGTGCTGCCCTATGTATAAATATTGTCTTTTGCTGTGGAACTGCAGGTCCCAGCAAGCCTCCCCCACATGCTGATACTAGGAGAACCACAAGTACCAGCATGCGGGGCATTACGGGCCCGCTGGCACCTGTAGTTCCACAGAAAAAGCAATATTAAAATAAACACAGGACACAAACACTGTACAAAGTAAAAGTTTATTAAACATATATGCACACACACATGCCGGAGAGAGTTCAAGGGAGATTGCAAATTACATTGGATCGTTTGCAAATCGCACCGTGTGTGCGGGCCTTTAGACTGTTGATTTGTCCAATTTACTCCTATTTCCCAAAAACAACAATTCAGGTTTTAAGGATATCCATGCATGAGTCCAGATGGTTAAATCAATTGTATTAAGCCACCTGTACTCAAGCATGGATATCCTTAAAACCTGGACTGTAATTGCGGAGTGTGGGAAACTCTGCCCTATTTGATAACCCCACACTGCAATTTCTAAAAAAATAACAGTATATTATACTTAAAAAACAACCAAAATCTAACCCCAATCTGCATACATAATAATGCCAACCCTAGGGGTCTATCAAGCTACGATCTAGTTATTGGCTCGAATGTTTACGGCCAATAACATTGCGATTATTATCGTTTTGAACTAATGTTTACATCAACACATGTGTTGCTGAAGACAGCACACGGTCCAGTACTCTTAACAGAAATGACAGATATCCCACTCTCCTCTCCTTATGTGCCCAGCATCAATAGTATCATATTAAAAAGCTTCTATATATTTGTTTTCATTTCCTGTTGTTTTTATGCTTATGTACTGCTAATTTGAAAATACAAATAAAAAGTTTCTCTATAGATATATATGAATGTGTATACATATGAAATATGAATGTCGATTGATTCTTTCTCTCTCTCTCTCTATATATATATATATATAAAATAAAGTCCCAGGTTTAGGGCTCTGCCTGTTCATTCTGGCTAATCTCTTGACTCACTGGACAGATTTTGAGGGGGTTTTCACTATTCTATACAGCACTGGTTGAGGAAGGTTTAGGTGTATGAACCATTCATCTGTGACAAAAGGAAGCCGAACAGATATGATTTTTATTAAGCAAAGTTACAGAAAAAAAATCTTGCACCAAGCTACTGTAAAGAGGCTGACCACGGTACAGAAACAGCTAGACAGCAACTGAAACTGAGGCTTGGAATGAAGCAAGTCACAGAAAAAACTGTTGGACTGTTTGTGTGAGTGACTGACTGCTGCTGCTGGGCCCAGGGCTGCGCTCTGATTGGCTCTCTGATACAGTGAAAGCCAATCAGCAGCACAGAGAGTGAGAGGCAGCCTCCAACGAACCCCGGAAGATGCCCTGATGGAGACACAGTAGCCAGGAAGGAGCCAGGGGAGGCATATCTATCAGGAATTTAAAAAACAAAAATCCATCGGAAAACAGCATCAAATGATTTCCATTCGATGGTGGCAAACATCAAAAAGCCACCATCAAATGGTAAAAAAACTACAATCGGAACAAAAAACATTGATGGTTAGCAACCATCGGATTCTTATAAACATCCCTAACCTGATCCTGCAGGCATCAACCACTCCTCCACCGTGAAGTGCTCCCTCTCCAGTGTGATGCTCCCACTCAGCCACATGCCATCTGTGAACATGAGGCACCTCCCATGAAAGTTAGCACTATTCAAGGGCACCACGGCGAGGACGCTCAACAGGAAGCCCACAAAATACAGGGTACACTGTGCAAGGAGGACATTGCTCATCGCCATATTCGACAGATGGGAGGTTGCGCACTGAGGCTGCAGGTGTGCCAGCCCCAGGGACATGCTGCTATTAATGCTTACAATAGCTGCAATACAAATATCTCATCCATTATCCTTCTGCCTTCCCAGCACATCCCAGTGGCCGGGCCCCAGCCAGTTGCAGGCCGGCAGCAGTGGGGGTTGCGGTGACACTTGTCAGATGCAGGGGGCAGGAGTGAGAAGCAGGGGGTTGTGGTGAGATGCAGGGGACTGTGGTGAAATGGCGTAGGTTGTTATGAGATGCAAGGGGCTTTGGTGAGATGGGGCTTTACGCAGAAGAGTGACATTGGACAGATATGAGAAAGCAGCAGAGGGCATCTTTATGCCATGTGAGCTTTGGCAGGCATTAGTATATTTTCGCAGCTGCGTTCCGTGCGATATCACAGCTGTGATCGCTATTGCTGAATCAGGCCCAAAGACTTTTAATATGAGCAGTACATACTATTGACGCTGGGCGAAGGGAGAAGCGTGGGAGGAGTTTCAATAGCCGGCAGGGACAGAAAATGTTTATCTTTCAGTGTAGTTTTCATGTAAGAAAAACAATGTCTTCATATAGGCCCTGATTCAGAGCCGGACGCTCTGACCAGAGTGCTCGCTCTGAATCAGGGCCCTCCTCCATTAAAATGGAGCGTGCTGTCAATCAACATCGACAGCACGCCCCCTTTGGTGCGAGACCCCGAGCGATGGAAAGCCCGTCGCTCGCCGGGTCTCGCGCATGCGCACGACGGAGCTCCCTCCATCATGCGCATGCGCAGTGGGGAACATCGACCCACTTGCGAGCGTACTGCCGCTCGCGAGTGGGTCTGAATGACCCCCATAGTCTCAGGTGGCGATATACAAGGAAAGCCTTTATGCATTTTTTTTTTCCTTTTTTCTGCTATCAAAATAGCAGAAAACATTAAGCGCTGTAAAGAGCAATTATTACCTCTCTACAATGTGAAGTAGTAGCAGTCGGGCATTAACAGAGAAGATAACTGCGTTATCTTCACTGTTAACCCTTCCCTACATAGCTGGAATACTTAAATCATGCCGGAATGTTAGTTACCGCATGATTTAAGTAAAATTGGGCTTGCTAAATAGACCCTTTAGTTTTGTTGTATCTGACAAGCACATACCGATTCATGATAGAGAATAGGCAGGAGAGACCACAGATGTTGCAATACATTTGGTGGGCGGGCCGGGGGGGTGGCTGCCCAGGTGGAGGCGTTCCCATGAAACGCCTACCGTCTGGGGACGGCCCCACTGACATCACAAGTGATGTCAGTGGGAGAGCTTTCGGCTCTGCTATCTTTGATATGAGGTCATGGTGAGAAAAGCACTTTTGACTGAATTTTTTATATATTTTTATGTAATGGAGGCCAAGCCTTGGGGGAGTGGGGTTATTTATTCAATTAAAGTTTAGTTTTATGGACCCCTGTTAATTATACTGGGAGGCTAAAGATTGCAATGCAGAAGTGCCCATCGTTTTTTGGGGGATATAAACAAAAGGTCGACAATGACAATGTCAACATTCATAATGTTGATAGTTATGATGTTGACATTGTTAAAACGTCGACAGGCAATGTTTCAACATTTCCAGAATGTCAACAGGTGAAATGTCGTCATTGTCAGAATGTCGACATAAGGGTTAGGCTGCTTGCAAGAGGGTTAGAGTTAGGCTGCGAGGGTGGGTTGGCTAGAATGCGGACGGGATGATTAGGGGAGAAATACCCAAACGCCGGATGATCAGAGATCTGACCCAGAAGTCACATGACTCCAGGGACCCGGCAAATGCCACTGGAGCAGGTAAGTCAACACTGGGCCACCAGGGATGATATGTCAACATTTAATCACTGTCTACATGATTAATGCTGACATTATGATCATTTTGACATATCATACCCAACCCGATTTTTTGGCCCCTTCCTCATGGAGCCATAAATTGGGCAGATCATGTATTCCAGACTCTATTAGGCTGCACATGTTTGAAGATCTGGAGTGGGTTCTTGCTTCTCTATGTTATATTTACTAATGTATTGCAACATCTGTGATCTAAGCAAAGGCAGCTGTCAATCATTAGGCATCCTCTACTATTCAGTCACATTTATTCTGCAAGTCACAGACCACAAAACCTACTGAATCATTAATTGAAACCAGGACACAAACATAGGGCCTGATTCATTACGGAACATAACTGTGAATGCAATAGCGATTACCCACTGCGATGATATGCTAATCCTCTGCGATCGCTATGCCGTCACAGCACACATGAGGATACCAACCTTACCTTACACACATCCATAATACTTAGCAAGACTGCGAAACTGTCTGTAATATCAAGCACCATCGCAGCCTCACGCACACTCTGACCTTACTCAGGAATTGCTAACCTCGTCACACACTGTGAGTACACAAGCTGCATATGGAATAGCAGTGGATAATTTATGCATGCCCATGCAACGACGTGCAAACCACCCCCCCGTCACCTCCCCCAAATGGTACTTCCGGTCAATCACTTTGCGATGGGTCTGCGTAGTCACTGCGATCGCAGTCCCGTTTGTAATGGAGAGTTCACGCATGCACACTGCGATGCATACGCAGAACGCAACAATCGGACGACTGCGTGCGTAATTGCAGTTGCAATCCTTGTTGATTCAGGCCCAGTTATCTAATTCACAAAGTTCAGCACATACTGCATACTTTTCATTCACCTGACATGTAGTACTCTCAATATACTTGACTACTGATACTTGGCATATGAACAAAACATATATCAGTTTTACCCAACTGGATTATAAAAAATGATCCACCTTGAATAGGAAATATACATGCAACAAGTAACAGAGTCACAAATAATTGTGACAAAGCCATGGGGTCATTCAAGGTGTGATATTAGATCTAATTATGTTCCATTGGAAATAAAATATCACACTTTTCAGTGACTCCCCTACTTCAGGTCCCACGCACCATTATTTATAATAAGACATCAGGTGGCAGAAAAATGTTTTGCAATGGAAAACACACTTGACGTGATGCAATGTTTTGACATAAGTATCTATCAATCAATCAATCAGTTGCTGCGGTTAATTTTATATGCTTGCTACATCTGTAATTGGGATTACGGTTCTTGTTCCATTAAAGCCTTCTACAGATAATTTTGTTTTACCATGGTAAATGAATATGGCATGTTTTCCTATTACAATGCACTGGTCATCTATATTAGTGCTCAACAAATATATTAAAATATGTTTGTATGGTATCCGCTAATAGTGTGAATTATACACATAACTGGCACTGCTTTTACATACAGATGTATCCACAAACACCTATCCTGAAATCGTGCCAAATAGCCCCATTTAACACGCCACAGACTAATCCTAAATACCTAGTACACTATGGACCTCATTCAGAGTCTCTCGCTAGCGCTGTGTGCTCGCAAGCAGTCCGATGGTTTGCGTACGCGCATGCTTCACTCTGCGCGTGCGCGAACTACTCTGTGCAATCGCAGGTCACTTGCTCGCCCAGCAAAGACAGCCCAGTGAAATGAGTGACAGGAGAGACCGTCTGTGGGTAGTAACAGGGGCAGGACACTAATAGCGGGGGAGTGGAGGTGCGAACGCAGGCGTGCCTGAGTGTTTCAACGCTGTTTTAGAGGTGTGCATAATTAACAGACAGCATCATAGTACACGTCACATGCCTGTTTTTTACACTGAAATCCTCGCAGTGCTTGTGGTAGGGTAAGGCAACCACAAGCGCTGTGATCGCTTCCGATTGTCCTCGATGTACCAATGTTTTAATACACTTCTTGGAGATGACGTGTGCTGGTGGACGGCTCTCCGTGTGATTGGGCGTACGCTGGCCTCTCGCTAAGACATGGTGGGCGTGCTTATGCCTTGGCGAGCGATCGCTTCAGGTGGCGTCACTTTGACAAATTTGCATACGCTGGGCGCGAGCGATCGCATCTAGCAAGAGACCCTGAAGGAGGTCCTATAAGCAAACTAAACTAGAACAGTATAGTAAAACTGAGGAAAATGTAGTACACGATCTTAGGTAAAAGAAAGGTTTGATACGAGTGACCCCCATGCATTGTTATGCTTAATTTGTGGCTTTATACCAATTTATTTGCTATAAAAACTCTAATCCTAGGTACCTAGTGCACTTTGGGTCTGATTCAGATATGTATGCTAATACAATCACAACTGCTGTGCGAAAATATGCTAATACATGCAGCCACCTGGAAATATATTGAGATGCCCATCAGCGACTTCGCAGATCCAATCAAGTGCATACATAAACACAGCGGTGATCGCAGATCCTTCAATAATCGACTATCTGAGTAACCCCATGGTCACGCAGAACGGCTATGGGAACTGAGACACTGGCGCAAAGCTTTATGCGTATGGCATCGCAGCGGTATGCTAAGACATGTCCCCAAAACGGCTGTGAAACGCCTGCGTTTTTGCAACCACTTCCCGTAACCGCCAAACGGTCCCTGAATGTCAGTCACTTTAAATGTCAGTCCACCAACAATAGCCCCTTGGTAAATATGGGCATTGCGTCATCTGAATCAGGCCCTATACGCGAACTAAGATGCAAAATTGAAGAAAAACTGCACAGCACTGGAATCATGCCAGGCGTCTTACGCCATAAGGCGAAAACAGGAAAAGTGTATAAGAACAAATCTATATAACTCACCCCTCTTACAGTCACTGGGTGGAAATCAATTAACCGCAATGTTTACCCCGTGGATAATTACCGCGCAGCGCTGAAAAAAGCTATTAATATTAATTTTCACTCGCAGTACATCAAGGGTTAACATGCATAAACCCACTGATTCCGCGAAACTGCGGAATCAATTCATTTCCCCGGCTAGTTATACCCCTGATGATGTCTTTTTCTTGCGGACTTTTCCTCAGCTCCTAAAGGTATGAGGAAAATTCCACCTCTTGGAAATAAGGCCCGGGTTTACCCCGGCAATTGAATTGGCGGCAGCGGGTAATTAGCTGCGGGAATTCCCCCCAATATATCACCTCCTATCCAGATCATAGCACTTCTCCACTCCTTTCTATAATTTACAAAAGCATTTAAAAAAAATAATCAGAATCAAAATAGATTTAATGTTTTAGAACTGTATTTATATATTGGATAAAACATAATGTCAAGTTTGTATACCTACAATATAAAAACCCTCCTGCTACTACATTAAAACTAGAGATGTGCGGTTCGGTTCTCCAGAAATCCTAATCCACCCGAATTTCATGAATCCGGGTAAATCCGAGTCGCGGTTCTGATCTCCTAAGGAAATCTGGGTAAATCCGGGTCGCGGTTCTGATCTTTTTGTGGTTAGGAATTCGGATTTTAAATCCAAATTTTCGGGTTTTGGATTGCATAAATGACATGATTTTAGCAGTTTTTAAAACTTTTTATCTATTTTTTTAAATCCAGATCCAAAACCAAAACAGTAGAGAGTGGTTTTGCAAAACCAATTCCAGATCCAAAACCTTGAAGGTGATACAGATCCAAAACACGGGGGGCGGTGCACATCCTTAATTAAAACTGGACAGTTACACACTGGTAAAATAATGGAACTCAAAAACAGCACGGGATATTTCTCAATATTTGAGCAGAAATAGTACTGGAGTATACAAATTGCCTCATAACAGACCAGGTTGCAACATATTAGTCAGCCTCTCCAGGAGTGTGTAATCACACTAACGGGGCCTATCCATTACACGACTTTTTGAATGATCTGACCAAAACCAGGATGTTTTGGTCGCATTGTTCAAAAAGTTGTGTAATGTATAGCTGGCAAGGACCAGCGATGCGCGTGCACGCTGGGTCTTTGCCAACCCTGACTATCTGCCGAACATGCTGGTCAACCTGACGACGCTCGTCAGGTTCCACATGTTAGCAGATAGGGAGGTTGGTCTCCTGCACTGAATGACGTTCAGTGAACGCCGTCCAGTGCGGGCACCGCACACGGCGACCTGAAGGACTGAACGCTTTCAGGTCGCTTAATGGATATGCCCCTTAAGCACATAACACAGTTGGAGAATGTGTAAAATGGCAAATTGGGGAAGATGTATTACACTTTGTAGCGAGATAAAGTGGAGAAGTTGCCCATAGCAACAAGCAGCTTCTTACTGTAGTTTTATATGTTAGATAAAAGATTGATAGAAACGAATTATAGGCAACTACTCCACTTTATCTCTCTCCCCAACTTTTGATACATATCCCCTAAAGTGATAAATAAAGATTTATTCTGTTTAATAATATTCAACAGTTATATAAAAAGCTCACATCTAGAGACTGAATAATGTCATATTTTCAAGGAGGGGTGGTGTTACCTGGAGGGAGTAAAGGCGCACATCCACTTGCCGATTTCTAACAATAACGATATTGTTCAATCGCTCATGAATCAGACACATTAATGTCGGAAACGACCAGCGATGCGCGCTCCCGCTGGTTGTTTCTGACATCAATCATCGCCCGAACATGCTGGTCAACCTGACGTTTTATGTTAGGGGATGATTGATGTGTCTACACTGAACGACTGAACGTTCACTGTAGGCACAGCACAGACTGTGAAACGACTGCACGATTACAAGGTTGGAATTGTGCAGTCGTTTTAAAGTCTGCTAGTGGATGTACCTCATTACACTATCCTGCAGATGGTACACGGTCATAAATGTTGAAAGAAATAAGTGACAGAGAGGAACTTAGCAGGACAGGCTAAATATGGGCCTGATTCTGAGATGTACGCTCATGCTGCTGCAGCTGCGAATTTGTACAAAAAATTTCTCAGATGCCAGAATTTGTAATGAGAGACCCACTGACGATTTTGCTAATCCAAGTGACTGCGTAGAAAGACGCAGCATCGGTAGCAGATCAGTAGATTATCAGACTATTGAATAACTCTATAGTCACGTAGAATGGCTGCAGAAACCAAGACACTGGAGCCATTTTTACTGCGTACAGGATCGCAGTCGCAGGCTAAGACACTCCCCAAAAACGGTCATGACACACCTGCATTTTCATTGTCAACCAAACACACTACAACACACCCCCATATTGCCACCCACAAATGGTCCCTTCCTGTAAACCACTTCGCGAATAAATCCTCACTGCGAGCAACAAGGGAAAAGAAACGACGCATGTGCGATTCAGATGCATGCGGAGACCGCCGATAATCGTTCAATTGAGTAAACATTGGCATTGCGTACATCTTAGAATCAGGCCCTATGTCCCTGTAACAGCAATGTAGAAGACACTCTATGAAGATGTCAATTTAGAGAGTTATACACTTGGGTAAAACATTTCAAGAACAAAGATTTGGCAACAGAAGAAACAACTAGAAAACACAGATGATATAGTTGTGGGGATATACAACTGAGAAACGAAACTGGAAACATAGTGTAATGCTTAAAAACCGTTAGAAGGCCCTGAGGGAGACAGCTAGGAAGGGAGCCCCTTGCAGTACAGATAGACATTGAGGCTGATTCAGAGATGTACGCTAACCCGATGGTTAGCGCACATCTCCGATTGTAGCCACTCTGCGCCATGGCGCAGGACCCGTACTGTGCATGTGCAGTACGGATCTGCAATCCTAGATTTCATTCTAGCACCCCGCACCTGTTACAACCCATGTAGTTAATCTTTCCTGCTTGGGGTTTTGCTCTCTCCTCTGGTGCTTCTAGCACACTCTGGTGTGTACCTCAGCAGTTTGTTGCATTAGCTGGGTGTGCTAGAAGCAACAGAGGAGAGCGAAACCCCAGACAGGAAAGAGGAACTGCACGGGTTGTGACAGGTGGAGGATGTTAGAATGAACACTACGATCCCGCACACAGATAGGCAGCAAATAACCGCAATGTTTACCCCGTGGCTAATTACCGCGGCGTGCTGAAAAAAAGCTGTTAATATTAATTATCACGTGCAGTACATCAAGGGTTAACATGCATAAACCCACTGATTCCGCAAAACTGTGGAATCAATTAATTTCCCCGACACATTATACCCGATGATGTCTTTTTCTTGCTGACTTTTCCTCACAGCTCCTAAAGGTACGAGGAAAATTCCACCTCTTGGAAATAAGGCCCGGGTTTACCCCGGCAATTGAATTGGCGGCAGCGGGTAATCATAATCAAAATAGATTTAATGTTTTAGAACTGTATTTATATATTGGATAAAACATGATGTCAAGTTTGTATACCTACAATATAAAAACCCTCCTGCTACTACATTAAAACTAGAGATGTGCGGTTCGGTTCTCCAGAAATCCTAATCCACCCGAATTTCATGAATCCGGGTAAATCCGAGTCGCGGTTCTGATCTCCTAAGGAGATCCGGGTAAATCCGGGTCGTGGTTCTGATCTTTTCGTGGTTAGGAATTTGGATTTTAAATCCGAATTTTGGGTTTTGGATTGCATAAATGACATGATTTTAGCAGTTTTTAAAACTTTATATCTATTATTATTTTTATTTTTTTAAATCCAGATCCAAAACCGAAACAGTAGAGAGTGGTTTTGCAAAACCAATTCCAGATCCAAAACCTTGAAGGTGATACAGATCCAAAACACGGGGGGCGGTGCACATCCTTAATTAAAACTGGACAGTTACACACTGGTAAAATAATGGAACTCAAGAACAGCACAGGATATTTCTCAATATTTGAGCAGCAATAGTACTGGAGTATACAAATTGCCTCATAACAGACCAGGTTGCAACATATTAGCCAGCCTCTCCAGGAGTGTGTAATCACACTAACGGGGCCTATCCATTACACGACTTTTTGAATGATCCGACCAAAACCAGGATGTTTTGGTCGCATTGTTCAAAAAGTTGTGTAATGTATAGCTGGCAAGGACCAGCGATGCGCGTGCACGCTGGGTCTTTGCCGACCCTGACTATCTGCCGAACATGCTGGTCAACCTGACGACGCTCGTCAGGTTCCACATGTTAGCAGATAGGGAGGTCGGTCTCCTGCACTGAATGACGTTCAGTGAACGCCGTCCAGTGCGGGCACCGCACACGGCGACCTGAAGGACTGAACGCTTTCAGGTCGCTTAATGGATATGCCCCTTAAGCACATAACACAGTTGGAGAATGTGTAAAATGGCAAATTGGGGAAGATGTATTACACTTTGTAGCGAGATAAAGTGGAGAAGTTGCCCATAGCAACAAGCAGCTTCTTACTGTAATTTTATATGTTAGATAAAAGATTGATAGAAACGAATTATAGGCAACTACTCCACTTTATCTCTCTCCCCAACTTTTGATACATATCCCCTAAAGTGAGAAATAAAGATTTATTCTGTTTAATAATATTCAACAGTTATATAAAAAGCTCACATCTAGAGACTGAATAATGTCATATTTTCAAGGAGGGGTGGTGTTACCTGGAGGGAGTAAAGGCGCACATCCACTTGCCGATTTCTAACAATAACGATATTGTTCAATCGCTCATGAATCAGACACATTAATGTCGGAAACGACCAGCGATGCGCGCTCCCGCTGGTTGTTTCTGACATCAATCATCGCCCGAACATGCTGGTCAACCTGACGTTTTATGTTAGGGGATGATTGATGTGTCTACACTGAACGACTGAACGTTCACTGTAGGCACAGCACAGACTGTGAAACGACTGCACGATTACAAGGTTGGAATCGTGCAGTCGTTTTAAAGTCTGCTAGTGGATGTACCTCATTACACTATCCTGCAGATGGTACACGGTCATAAATGTTGAAAGAAATAAGTGACAGAGAGGAACTTAGCAGGACAGGCTAAATATGGGCCTGATTCTGAGATGTACGCTCATGCTGCTGCAGCTGCGAATTTGTACAAAAAATTTCTCAGATGCCAGAATTTGTAATGAGAGACCCACTGACGATTTTGCTAATCCAAGTGACTGCGTAGAAAGACGCAGCATCGGTAGCAGATCAGTAGATTATCAGACTATTGAATAACTCTATAGTCACGTAGAATGGCTGCAGAAACAAAGACACTGGAGCCATTTTTACTGCGTACAGGATCGCAGTCGCAGGCTAAGACACTCCCCAAAAACGGTCATGACACACCTGCATTTTCATTGTCAACCAAACACACTACAACACACCCCCATATTGCCACCCACAAATGGTCCCTTCCTGTAAACCACTTCGCGAATAAATCCTCACTGCGAGCAACAAGGGAAAAGAAACGACGCATGTGCGATTCAGATGCATGCGGAGACCGCCGATAATCGTTCAATTGAGTAAACATTGGCATTGCGTACATCTTAGAATCAGGCCCTATGTCCCTGTAACAGCAATGTAGAAGACACTCTATGAAGATGTCAATTTAGAGAGTTATACACTTGGGTAAAACATTTCAAGAACAAAGATTTGGCAACAGAAGAAACAACTAGAAAACACAGATGATATAGTTGTGGGGATATACAACTGAGAAACGAAACTGGAAACATAGTGTAATGCTTAAAAACCGTTAGAAGGCCCTGAGGGAGACAGCTAGGAAGGGAGCCCCTTGCAGTACAGATAGACATTGAGGCTGATTCAGAGATGTACGCTAACCCGATGGTTAGCGCACATCTCCGATTGTAGCCACTCTGCGCCATGGCGCAGGACCCGTACTGTGCATGTGCAGTACGGATCTGCAATCCTAGATTTCATTCTAGCACCCCGCACCTGTTACAACCCATGTAGTTAATCTTTCCTGCTTGGGGTTTTGCTCTCTCCTCTGGTGCTTCTAGCACACTCTGGTGTGTACCTCAGCAGTTTGTTGCATTAGCTGGGTGTGCTAGAAGCAACAGAGGAGAGCGAAACCCCAGACAGGAAAGAGGAACTGCACGGGTTGTGACAGGTGGAGGATGTTAGAATGAACACTACGATCCCGCACACAGATAGGCAGCAAATAACCGCAATGTTTACCCCGTGGCTAATTACCGCGGCGTGCTGAAAAAAAAGCTGTTAATATTAATTATCACGTGCAGTACATCAAGGGTTAACATGCATAAACCCACTGATTCCGCAAAACTGTGGAATCAATTAATTTCCCCGACATATTATACCTGATGATGTCTTTTTCTTGCTGACTTTTCCTCACAGCTCCTAAAGGTACGAGGAAAATTCCACCTCTTGGAAATAAGGCCCGGGTTTACCCCGGCAATTGAATTGGCGGCAGCGGGTAATCATAATCAAAATAGATTTAATGTTTTAGAACTGTATTTATATATTGGATAAAACATGATGTCAAGTTTGTATACCTACAATATAAAAACCCTCCTGCTACTACATTAAAACTAGAGATGTGCGGTTCGGTTCTCCAGAAATCCTAATCCACCCGAATTTCATGAATCCGGGTAAATCCGAGTCGCGGTTCTGATCTCCTAAGGAGATCCGGGTAAATCCGGGTCGTGGTTCTGATCTTTTCGTGGTTAGGAATTTGGATTTTAAATCCGAATTTTGGGTTTTGGATTGCATAAATGACATGATTTTAGCAGTTTTTAAAACTTTATATCTATTATTATTTTTTTTTAAAACCAGATCCAAAACCGAAACAGTAGAGAGTGGTTTTGCAAAACCAATTCCAGATCCAAAACCTTGAAGGTGATACAGATCCAAAACACGGGGGTCGGTGCACATCCTTAATTAAAACTGGACAGTTACACACTGGTAAAATAATGGAACTCAAGAACAGCACAGGATATTTCTCAATATTTGAGCAGCAATAGTACTGGAGTATACAAATTGCCTCATAACAGACCAGGTTGCAACATATTAGCCAGCCTCTCCAGGAGTGTGTAATCACACTAACGGGGCCTATCCATTACACGACTTTTTGAATGATCCGACCAAAACCAGGATGTTTTGGTCGCATTGTTCAAAAAGTTGTGTAATGTATAGCTGGCAAGGACCAGCGATGCGCGTGCACGCTGGGTCTTTGCCGACCCTGACTATCTGTCGAACATGCTGGTCAACCTGACGACGCTCGTCAGGTTCCACATGTTAGCAGATAGGGAGGTCGGTCTCCTGCACTGAATGACGTTCAGTGAACGCCGTCCAGTGCGGGCACCGCACACGGCGACCTGAAGGACTGAACGCTTTCAGGTCGCTTAATGGATATGCCCCTTAAGCACATAACACAGTTGGAGAATGTGTAAAATGGCAAATTGGGGAAGATGTATTACACTTTGTAGCGAGATAAAGTGGAGAAGTTGCCCATAGCAACAAGCAGCTTCTTACTGTAGTTTTATATGTTAGATAAAAGATTGATAGAAACGAATTATAGGCAACTACTCCACTTTATCTCTCTCCCCAACTTTTGATACATATCCCCTAAAGTGAGAAATAAAGATTTATTCTGTTTAATTATATTCAACAGTTATATTAAAAGCTCACATCTAGAGACTGAATAATGTCATATTTTCAAGGAGGGGTGGTGTTACCTGGAGGGAGTAAAGGCGCACATCCACTTGCCGATTTCTAACAATAACGATATTGTTCAATCGCTCATGAATTGGACACATTAATGTCGGAAACGACCAGCGATGCGCGCTCCCGCTGGTTGTTTCCGACATCAATCATCGCCCGAACATGCTGGTCAACCTGACGTTTTATGTTAGGGGATGATTGATGTGTCTACACTGAACGACTGAACGTTCACTGTAGGCACAGCACAGACTGTGAAACGACTGCACGATTACAAGGTCGGAATCGTGCAGTCGTTTTAAAGTCTGCTAGTGGATGTACCTCATTACACTATCCTGCAGATGGTACACGGTCATAAATGTTGAAAGAAATAAGTGACAGAGAGGAACTTAGCAGGACAGGCTAAATATGGGCCTGATTCTGAGATGTACGCTCATGCTGCTGCAGCTGCGAATTTGTACAAAAAATATCTCAGATGCCAGAATTTGTAATGAGAGACCCACTGACGATTTTGCTAATCCAATTGACTGCGTAGAAAGACGCAGCATCGGTAGCAGATCAGTAGATTATCAGACTTTTGAATAACTCTATAGTCACGTAGAATGGCTGCAGAAACCAAGACACTGGAGCCATTTTTACTGCGTACAGGATCGCAGTCGCAGACTGAGACACTCTCCAAAAACGGTCATGACACACCTGCATTTTCATTGTCACACAAACACACTACAACACACCCCCATGTTGCCACCCACAAATGGTCCCTTCCTGTAAACCACTTCGCGAATAAATCCTCACTGCGAGTAACAACAGAAATGAAACGACGCATGTGCGATTCAGATGCATGCGGAGACCGCCGATAATCGTTAAATTGAGTAAACATTGGCATTGCGTACATCTTAGAATCAGGCCCTATGTCCCTGTAACAGCAATGTAGAAGACACTCTATGATGACGTCAATTTAGAGAGTTATACACTTGGGTACAACATTTCAAGAACAAAGATTTGGCAAAAGAAGAAACAACTAGAAAACACAGATGATATAGTTGTGGGAATATACAACTGAGAAACGAAACTGGAAACATAGTGTAATGCTTAAAAACCGTTAGAAGGCCCTGAGGGAGAGAGCTAGGAAGGGAGCCCATTGCAGTACAGATAGACATTGAGGCTGACTCAGAGATGTACGCTAACCCGATGGTTAGCGCATATCTCCGATTTTAGCCGTACTGCGCATGTGCAGTGCGGGTCTGCAATCCTAGATTTCATTCTAGCACCCCGCACCGGTTACAACCCATGTAGTTAATCTTTCCTGCTTGGGGTTTTGCTTTCTCCTCTGGTGCTTCTAGCACACTCTGGTGTGTACCTCAGCAGATTGTTGCATTAGCTGAGTGTGCTAGAAGCACCAGAGGAGAGCGAAACCCCAGACAGGAAAGAGGAACTGCACGGGTTGTGACAGGTGGAGGGTGCTAGAATGAACACTACGATCCCGCACACAGATAGGCAGCAGGCGGTCAGTGATTGACAGTCTGCTGCCGTTTCTGGACAGGGAGATGGCGGCGACAGCCTCCTTTTCCTAAACTGAGGCATGTCGCTGCTGTTGGGGGGGGGGGAGGGAAGAGGCCAGAATCTCCGTAGGCTGATGGAGATTTCCTGGCCTCTTTTGAGCAACTGCGACCGCCGGTTTGAGTGGCCCTATGGTCACTCAGCTAGCAGAGGATCACGCAGATGATCCAATGCTGCGTCCATGGTCGTAGCTCGAATCAGTAATGTATGCAGGAGGCTGCCTCCTGCTGCATTACCATATTAGTGCTATCACAGCTGCTACGTTAGCAGCCGCAAATGCAAATCCGTCAGAGACTGATTCATCCCAATTGACCATTGATGTTTAGTAAACACTGATTGTTTGATGCCGATTGTCAATGTTTTGACATCTATGGTGGAGTCTTAAGGCCCCCATACATCAGAGATTGATTGCAGCAATCGTGCAATTTGCAATCGATTGTGCATAAAAATCTTTGCCTTTTTCAATCGATTGCAGAATTGCCACAATCAATTGAACACAATCGATTGCAAATTGCACGATTGCTGCAATCAATCTCTGATGTATGAGGGCGTTTAGCCCCATCCACCTATTCTGATTAGCCCTCCAAGGTTAAGTGCCCACACTTCTGCCGCCCACCGATAATAAATCATTCAATGTCCGTCCCTAACTTCGAAGGAGACAGTTAAGCAGGGAGTTTTGTGTATTTAGGGCCATCAAAGCTATACGCTAACCCGATGGTTGGTGCACATTATTATTATTATCCTTTATTTATATGGCACCACACGTGTTCCGCAGCGCCTTACAAAGTACATAAACTAATGAGCTCACATGAAATTCAGTTGACAGTACAAATAATGCAGAACAAATACACGATTTCTAAACATTGCTGCATAACACTTAAATAAGCAGCATGGTGTCAGCAACCAAGTGTTATGTGCTGTTGTAAATTAAAGTATAAGTAAGCACATCTTCGATTGTTGGTGGACTGCGCATGTGCAGACATCCATCTGCGAGTCCACTCAGTGTCTTCCAGCTGAAGGCTGATTGTCAGGCGAATGAGCAGGGGTGTTCCTGGCCAGCATTTTCGAAAGTGGGGGCATGTTACCCCCATTTTCTGGGAGGGACGAGGCCAGGGTCTGCGTCAGTGGATGCAGATTTCCTGGACTTTCAAGTGGCTAGGAACTGGCCAGTCTCAGCTGATGCAGCCTGGCCAAAGCAGCGTCTACGGATGCTGCACTCGAATCTCTCAGATGCAGCAAGGAGGTGTCTTATTTCTCCTGCTGCATTTAAATTTTATTGGATGGTATTGCACAGCTGCTCCTGTGCAGCTCTACAATACCGTCCATCTCTGAAACAAAGCCTAAAGGCCCCCATACATCAGAGATTGATTGCAGCAATCGTGCAATTTGCAATCGATTGTGTATAAAAATCTTTCCCTTTTTCAATCGATTGTGGCAATTCTGCAATCGGTTGAAAAAGAGAAAGATTTTTATACACAATCGATTGCAAATTGCACGATTGCTGCAATCAACCTCTGATGTATGGGGGCCTTTAGGCAGCAATGAAGTGAGCCCCTAGACAGACAACTAAGAAGGCAGCCCTAGAGAGAAAGCTAAAAAGTGAGCCTCCCTGAGAGACAGCTAGGAAGGGAGCCCCCAGACAGACAGCTAGGAAGGGAGCCCCCAGACAGACAGCTAGGAAGGGAGCCCCCATAGACAGACAGCTAGTTAGTAAGCCCCCCTCTCTCTCCATAGAGACAGTCAGCAATAGAGACAGGAAAAAACGAATATGTGGTGTTTATGCCACTAGAGGAGGCTGATTGGAAATACACCAATAGTGATGTGGAGGGAGGCAAGTAGTGAGGAGCAGAGACAGTTGGAGATCGGGGAGGGGTAGGGTGAGAGAGAGACACATGGGTAGCAGCGGATAATAAGGACTAGCAGAGGCTCCTGCAGTGCACACATCCGGCAGTAGTGCTACTACCCCAGCAGCATCACACACCGCACCAGGCAGGATAACGGACATGAACAACAGGGGAGGGGTGGGGTGGGGAGCACCGGGGGCAGCGGAGAAGCAGGTGTTCGTCACGTACCCTGAGCTGTGCCGACTGAGTCCAGAATGATGGCAGAGCAGCACGTCACCCACCGCCGATCACCGCGTCATGACGTCACGGCGTGCCTCCAGGAGGTGGTGACAGTGACAAATAGTATGGTTTGGTCTCAGGCTGGCACCGGTCACAGCGCAGAGGGGTCCGGGCAGAGCTGGAGATGACACAGTGACAACACCTCAGTCACAGCCCACAGCAGGCATCAGCATTGGAAGTATAGCAGCCATGACTAGCCTCCCCTGCCTGTGCTGCTCTCACTTCCACACAGATACGTGTATATTACAGGCAGCTGCCGGGCAGTATATGTGTGGAAGGTTGTGCACAGTGAACACAGGGCAGTAACATGGAGGCTGTAATCCTGGGGACTTATTTTAGTACCATGAACAAATCGTTTTACTTTATAGGCATTAAAATATATATAAAAAACATACACCCCCTCCCCCCTACATTTTCGTAATTTTTATAGTTACTGTACTTCCCAAAAATGGATGTATACTATTAGGGGTATTCAATATGGAGCGAAAACACAGTTTCTGCCAGGTTTCCGCTCGGATGACGTCATTTTCGCCGCTTTTACTTTTACACCGTATTCAATTTGAAAACTTCGCCGGTGCGAAAAGTATATTGCATTCGACCCTGCGAAAAAGTATCACCAAGGAACGGGTGGCGAAAAAAAGTGCAGAACTGGGGTTTTGGGGTGCAACATTTCGGAAACCACCCTGCATCCTTCAGACAGTCCCCCAAAGGTAAACTGTGTCAAAAAATTTTTTAAAAATACCTCAGAAGACTCCAAAAAAAGCACTTTCATTTTGGGATCGAAAAAAAAAATTGGGGGGTACAAAGTTAAAAACTAGCGAACTACAATCTAGGGGGGTCCCTAAGTATGCCCCAGGTGTTTTTTTCATTGCAGGTGTTTGCGGCAGGTGGATTTTTCACGTTTTTTAAAACCTCACTTTAGCAACTTTTAAATATGCTCACCCCCATTTTCAAGTACCCAAAATGTGCTGGGACTACTTATTTTCTGCAAAAAACACTTCTAAATACTATTCTTCACCACCTTCCCAAATCCCCAAAATAGCAGCTATCAAACCCGTTTAAAGACCCCAAAAACCTTCAGCAGGGCTAATCGGGGGTATCCAGAGTGATCCCCCATGTCAGACCATCTTTTTGGGGGTATTAGGGTCATTTCCCCAAAAATCAGCGAAGTTTTCGCTGATTTCACATTCGCCGGGTGCCGTTTTTGACAATTTCATATTGAATACGGGTATAATCGGGGGCGCGCCCGATACTTTTTCGCCGGCAAAAGCTCCGATGTGCGGCGAACACTACGGCCCGCATAGACTGCGAAGTTTACGTTTCATATTGAATACCCCTGTATATGTCTTACACAGGGCCGAAACTAGGATATCTGTCACCCGGTGCAAGGCAGCAATTTTGCGCCCCCTCCCTTCCTGCACCTGGATTTTGTCCTTGCTCCTCCCTAAGGCAGTGCACTAGTCAGACGTCCCTGGTATAGTGACTTACATTATTCCACACACCATAATGCCCTTTACACATTATGCCACACACTGTAATGCCTATTACACATTATACCACACCCTGTAATGCCCATTACACATTATGCCACACACGGTAATGCCTATTACACATTATACCACACACTGTAATGCCCATTACACATTATACCACACACTGTAATGCCCATTACACATTATGCCACACACTGTAATGCCTATTACACATTATACCACACACTGTAATGCCCATTACACATTATGCCACACACGGTAATGCCTATTACCAAAGCGCCACTTACATATTTGCCCGACACCATTTTATGCCCCACAGTAAGGCTTCTAATTACTTTAAAATCACCTGCTCATTGTCAGGGGTTCCATGCTCATTGTCAGGGGTTCCATGCTCATTGCCAGGGGTTCCATGCTCATTGTCAGGGGTTCCATGCTCGTTGCCAGGGGGTTTCACGCTTGTTGCCATGGGGTTTATGCTCGTTGCCAGGGGGTTTCACAGGAGAAGATGCAGCTTTCAGCATCTTCTCCCGACACTTGCGCTGGCCTAACAGACACTAGAGGTCCAGTAGGACCTCTAGTGTCTGTCTCCTCGGCGGCGGTCATTTTTGGATGGCCATTTTCAGCAGAGTCCATGCGGATGCTTAGTACGCATGGAATCTGCTGAAAATGGCCGCCGCCAAAGAGGAGACAGACACTAGAGGTCCAGAAAGGACCTCTAGCATCTGTCTCCTCCTAGGCGGTGGCCATTTTTTGATGGCCGTTATCTGAATCTGCAGCCAAGCCACCGTGAGTCAGCCTTTTTTCACCCCCTGCATTCCGGCACCTCTAGCCCCCCCCCTAGTTGCGGCCCTGTCTTACATTAGTCTCTCAGTGTGTGCAGTGACAACGTGCACTTGAGTGTTTGGGGGTCACTATAAAATAGTGTTTGCATATCCATGTATACTGTATGTTTACATTTAAGCTTGTAGATGTATTTTTTTATATTTCGCAATGTTATTTCTTTATATATTTTTTTGTTAATATGAATTACCATAAAGCAGTGGTTCCCAAACTGTGCGCTGTGTCATCCTTTGGTGCCTCGGGACACTTGCAGGGGTTCCTCATGTTGGTGGTCCAGCACCAAATAACATTATTTATGGTCAATGTAATGTAAATATGTGGATAAACAGAAGCTCAAACTTGTCCACCACCACATAACTGAGCGTAAGGATAACAGATAAGCACAATTTACTTCACTTTGCTACTTACCACATTTTTCTGAATTTATCAATAACAATAACAAATTTTTGCCATGGGGTACCATGAAAACAATACTGATACTCTAGGGAGCCAAGATTCAAAAAACTTTGAGAACCACTGCCATAAAGCGGATGTTAACCCCTTTTCTACTGAGGGTTTTCTTACCCCTGTGCTTTGGACATTTTGTGCTCATCATATTCCAACATCAGTAGCATATTTCTTTTTGTAACAGACTTTGTACTTTTGGCAAATACTTTCTTGAAAAAACCCTTTCCTTTGGCCATTTTACTTATTTTTCTTTTTATTTGACGTGTTACAATGAGAAAAAAGACTAATAGGGGTCTATTTATCAAGCAGTGAAAAGTGTGAAGAAGTGAACCAGTGGAGAAGTTGCCCATAGCAACCAATCAGCTTTCAAGTAGCATTAATCAAGTATAGTCTATAAAATAATAGGTAGGAGCTGATTGGTTGCTATGGGCAACTTCTCCACTGGTACACTTCTTCACAGATCAAAACCAACGGCATTTAGAGCTGCAAAAACCGAGTGACATCGACATCGGGTTTCAATTGAAGCTGAAACCCGATGGATGATAGTCGTTTTTTGACAGCAACCCAACGTCAATAACAGTTGGTTTTGGTTTAGAAACAAAACTGACTTTTAATAAATGTACCCCTTTGTGTCAATAGTGTAAAGATCAGCTCTTTGGATTTCAATTTAACTTTATGAACAGGTGAAAGCGCTCCAGAATGTCATGCACACAGCATTCTGAGGCGCCAAATAGCAGTGATATCGGCGATCAGGAGGCCTGATTCAGAGATGCACATTCATCCGATAATGAACATACATCTCCCATGGTTAGGGGTCTGTGTCTGTGCAGGACTGTCCTGTGCAACTGTTATTGACGTTGGGTTGCTGTCAAAAAACGACTATCACCCATCGGGTTTCAGCTTCAATTGAAACCCGATGTCGATGTCACTCGGTTTTTGCAGCTCTAAATGCCGTTGGTTTTGATCTGTGAAGAAGTGTACCAGTGGAGAAGTTGCCCATAGCAACCAATCAGCTCCTACCTATTATTTTATAGACTAAACTTGATTAATGCTACTTGAAAGCTGATTGGTTGCTATGGGCAACTTCTCCACTGGTTCACTTCTCCACACTTTTCACTGCTTGATAAATAGACCCCTATTAGTCTTTTTTCTCATTGTAACACGTCAAATAAAAAGAAAAATAAGTAAAATGGCCAAAGGAAAGGGTTTTTTCAAGAAATTGAAAAAAAGGAAATCCCTTCTGCACATGTGTAGTATGAATTACTACCTTCACCTCTGGTCCCCTGACAGTTATGTAGTGGTCTCTGGCCCTGATTCAGAGATGGATGAAATTGGAGAGCTGCACACGAGTCCCTCAAGGAGAACGGTGGCGACATGTATCACCAGCCACACCCCAGCTCCGCCCTGGAAACGACATGCTGCGTCTTGGGGGGACCTGCGAGCGTAATTGCAGGACCCGTTCTGCACATGCACAGGACAGTCCTGCACAGACACAGACCCCTAACCATGGGAGATGTATGTTCATTATCGGATGAATGTGCATCTCTGAATCAGGCCTTCTGATCGCCGATATCACTGCTATTTGGCGCCTCAGAATGCTGTGTGCATGACATTCTGGAGCGCTTTCACCTGTTCATAAAGTTAAATTCAAATCCAAAGAGCTGATCTTTACACTATTGACACAGAGGGCTAAATTTACTAAAAGTCAGTTTTGTTTCTAAACCAAAACCAACTGTTATTGACGTTGGGTTGCTGTCAAAAAACGACTATCATCCATCGGGTTTCAGCTTCAATTGATACCCGACGTCGATGTCACTCGGTTTTTGCAGCTCTAAATGCCGTTGGTTTTGATCTTTAGTTCAAAACGGAAGGAAAATAAAAGTTAAAAATTACAGCAAATCTACCCAAATAGAAACACGGCACAGATCGCTATGATCTGCACATTCTTCGTTACTGTAAACCAAAGAAAGGGTAAGATTTAATACAAAATTGTGTTGTTCCTGTCCTCTCTCCTCCCAAAATCAGTACCTCTCAGCCTGGGCTTGTATGGGAAAATAGCGGTTTCTAGGAGGCTAATGCCATAGCAGGGAGACACAGAGAGGGGGGTCCCCCGTCATCACATTAACCAGCCACAAACGTGTCAGTCCAGAGCTTGAGTTCTTAGGAAAATGGGGTTACCCTTCCTGAGGAACTACACCCAGGGCTATTCCCCTCAACCAAGGTAGCGGTGGTTGTGGGGTTAATAGTAATAAAATAATAAATAACATTGTTTATTACAGGTGGAATAGAAATCCCAGGGCCAGTACGGAAAAGACAGAGCACAATGTGCCCCCCCCCATTTCTGTTGAAAACAAAATGTTTCTGTAGCTCTGGGTGCTCTCTGGTGATTACCAGCCAATACCTGCTAAAGGGACACATCATTTGAATGAGGGAATGCCCCTTTTTCTTATGTGGGTGCCCGCGTGTGTACAGGCAAAATTATGGGCATGATAGAGCATGTAGTTCACTCCCACCTATATATGACAAAGTATGTTTTCTGTAGCACCTGGTAGCCTTGTCTGGTGATCACCAGACCATAAGCACTAAGGGGCTCTGTCATTTGAAACAGGCAGATTCATTTTGATGATTCATCAATCCGAAAAAGAGTTAAACAGCTGTCTTAGAGCTGGTGTGTTTTGTTGAAACAAACTATGTTTTATATAGAGTTATGTGAATATTTAAAGTCGCTCAGAATGTATTCAATAATTTAAAATAATACCCCTTTTACAATGCAGCTAAAACCCAGTTGCTGTTAGGTGTAAAAGTGGCCAGGGTTGGATTCCCGGATCAAGTGACCCTGCAACCCAACCAGAGTAACTTTCAGGGTTTAACACAGGAACAAATCATCCGTTTGCAGCATAGGAGATCCGGATTTAACGGCGCTTGGAGATGATGTAATCTCCAAGCGCTGGCAGAAGAGTTCTACTACATTCAAGTGCAGTACCCGGGTCGGTGCCAGTGTGAAAGGGGTCTGTCCTGGGTTTGACCAAATTTGGAACTATGGGCCTCATTCAGAGGCGGTCGGAGGATGCAAGCGGTCGCTCAGAAACTGGGTGGCCGCTTGCATCCTGACCGCCCGCCTCTGCTGCGGTCGTTAGGCTGTGGGTTAACACCCACAGCTCTAACGACAGCTAGGGTGATGGTCGCGATGGTCATAGACCATCGGGGCTTACGACGAGACCCTAGGGTAGGGTCTCACTTGTCGTAAGCCCCGGAGAGCTTCTGGCTCTGTCAGAGCCGGAAGCTCTCCACTGACATCACTAGTGATGACAGTGGGGCCTCCCCCAAACGGCAGGCGTTCCCATGGGAACGCCTCCGTTTGGTCTGCCACCCCCCCGGCCCGCCTTCCAAACGGAGCGAGCTGTCAATCAACATCGACAGCTCGCCCCCTTTGGAAAGAGACCCGCTACGACCGGCGCTGTCGGTCGTAGCGGGTCTCACGCATGTGCACGAGGGAGCCGGCTCCCTCGTGCGCATGCGCACTGGCAAAACATCGAGGCGGTCGTAGACCGTACGGCCGCCTCTGAATAAGGTCCTATGTTCCAAATCCTAGGTCAGACCCAGGGCTTAGATGTAAAAGGAGTATTTTTAATAGATTCTTTAGGTTGTTCACATTTTGTTTGAACAGTGATCTATCCGAAAAAAGGTTAATCAGCCATCTTGAAATGTTTCATATGGATTAACATGTATGTTATAAATCTGCATACAGTGTAACCGATAATTAAAAATGTATAACAATAATGTTAGGCTATATACATTTTGTTTAAGTAATGCTGCAATCCAGTGCTTTCCAAACTTTCTTGAATCACGGCGCCCTAGAGTATCAGAATTTGTTTTTTACAACACTCCTAGGCCAAAAGTTTATTTTATTGAGTAAAGCAGCAAAAATTATTTAATTCCAAATTGTGCTTAACTGTCATCCTTAGGGTCAGGGCCGGATTAACAATGGGGTGGATGGAGCTACAGCTCCAGGCCCTCCCATTGAAAATAGGCCCAAATACACAGTGGTGCAGACAGGAAAAATACTTATTTTTCCTGTCACCACCAGCCCAGCTAACTCTTCCCGCCAGCCGCCCATAACTAAGTTTAGCCCTTTCCCACACCCCCTTAGCCACCTCCCCCCCCCTCGGCTGGTGGACCGGCCGACAGAAGCCCTTCCCACCTCCGACCTGCCTAAGCTCCGCCCCCGACTTGTCTGAAGCTCCGTTCCCCCCTGACTGTCCTGCTCTAAAGATGTGCCCGCCATCCTGTCGCCTAGCTCAGGAATCGGGACAGAAGGCACAGCCCAGCAGGTCCAGCTTAATTTCCCATATGTCAGTGTAATGTCTAGCCCCTGAGTTTTTATGTATGTGTGTATATATATAATATATATATATATATTTTGAGAGTGGTGTTTGGAGGGAAGGACAGAGAGTGGCGGATTTCCAACAGTAGCCACTTAGGTTGAAGGTAGGCACCAGCAATACCTTCCATGGAACTAAACATACCCACAGCACAGGGCACACAACTATGTAAACCACACCTACACCACACTGGTCACGACCCCACATCACCAGTCACACTACTGCAGCACTTGTCACACCCCTAACAGTGACACACAATAGGCCCTTCATGAATTTCAGCTCCAGGCCCATGTGGACATTAATCTGGCCCTGCTTTGGGTCAGTGGTAGTGGTGGACATGGTTGCTCTTCTGTTTGTCCTCTAGTCTTGAAAAAGGTCCTATAAGTGTTTTATCTTCCTTGTAAGTCTGTGTACATTAATAAGTATTAAAAGTTAAGTTTGAATCTATATTCATAGAAGTGCCCCTCAAAGCAGTTTTTTTCTCTCAACCTGGCTTTCTTTACAGGTGGGAATCCTATTTAAAGGTCCAGATAGGACAGAAATGTGTTGACTCTGACTGTGTGCAGCGAGACTTGGGACTAGTAATAAGAGGAATTGGAGGCATTACTGTGTGTGGTGTACACCGCCCGCCAGCTGTTCCTTTCCTACTACATCCCTCTGGTACAGGTACAAGTTATATATTCCCTATTTCTCAGAATTCATATAGGATAGTAGGAAGGTGTATTGCTACATGTTACTTTACATGTTATTATAATTTCTTCATATTAAAAACTGATTCCACCAGGATACAATCCTGTTGGATATTCTTCTCTCTTATGGCAATATATTGTATAAAAATATTGTCCATTATAAAAAATAAGGTGAAGGTTTAGATATATCTCTCCAGACTCACCGCCTATCTAATCTGGGAGTATCAGAGTGGAGATTCATCATAGGCGAAAGATAAGATTTAAAGGTACCATTCAATGCTCTACTCTCACCTGCCTCTGGTGTGTACAACTTACTCAGTTTTGGATACGAAAAGTATAATAAAAAACTGAATACGTTTGTGAATGTGTTGAAAATTACATTGTCGGAAATCCCTGACCATTTGTTTATTGTATGAGAGCAGCGCCATATCTTTCTGAAATTCCAAGAACATGATGTCACGGTTGGTGTTTGAGACTTACCTGACTCAGGTGTTGAACTGGATTCAGCGGAGACCGGCTTGACTGGAACCATGGTTGATGTAAATGGCTCTATTTGCATATGAATTGTATGGCAGTGAGAACTGCCTTTGATGATAAATGACAAGAACAGGAAACTTGTAACGTTGGAGTGGAACCAGTAGAAAACTTGGAGGAACCGGACTGGGACCGGCAGAAAGGCTACTGAGCTGGACAGGGTACCAGTAGGGAGGCTTGCAGAACTGGACTGGGAACCAGTAGATAACTTGGATTAAGCAGACTGGGACCAGCAGAAAGGATTGCTGAGCTGAACGGGATACCAGTAGGTGGGCTTGCAGAATTGGACTGAGAAACCAGTAGGATTTCCGGATGTGCTAGGTATAGCTATCAGCAGGATTACTGAATGAACTGGTCTGAGAACCAGCAGAATTTCTGGATGCGCCAGGTATAGCTGTCAGCAGGATAACTGGATGAACTGGTCTGGGAACCAGCAGGATTTCCGGATGCGCCAGGTATAGCTGTCAGCAGGATTACTGGATGAACTGGTCTGGGAACCAGCAGGATTTCCGGATGTGCCAGGTATAGCTGTCAGCAGGATTACTGGATGAACTGGTCTGGGAACCAGCAGGATTTCCGGATGTGCCAGGTATAGCTGTGAGCAGGATTACTGGATGAACTGGTCTGGAAACTAGCATTAGCCTGGGATACACTTGTACACAGGGAGACAGAAGTAGCACAATCTGTACATCATGGGAAGTAACGAGATACTCAGGCCCAGAATGCTATCAGAGGAGGATGCATATACTCTGGGTCTTTTTAGGAATTGGTGGATACGATCAGGTGGTCTGGCAGTAGCACTGTGAGTGGTGGAGAGCACAACATACAGAGGGAGCAATCATATCTGCAGTACTGAGAGTCAGAACTACACCTGCGATTTCAATCAAGGCTAGCAGTGTTCACAGACAGAAGAGGACCCAGGTGAATAATCACTGTAGAAAGGAGAGCATAGTCCAAATGTATACACAGACGTGTTACACCCAGCATGACTAGAGCAGATCTCCCAGGCGAATTACACACAGATCCATGGGACAGTTGGCAGGGGTAAGTCTCAAGGCAGAAAGGTGAAAAACTAGCCAGGGTTGTGACACATGAGCTGCTAGAGGGAGGTGAACACCAGGTGTGGGAGCCACTGCTGCAAACTAATAGGGAATGAGGTCTCTGTGTATGGTGCCTGGCTATACTCACCCCTGCCCACAGTGCAACATCATGTGTCCTGGCTGTTCCCGCTATGTACCAGCACAGAAGTTGCCTTCACACCCTCTACTGTTCCCCTCACAATGTCCTATTACAATACTCCTACTCACTGCAGGAGATGCTCATTGCCCTTATTAATCATGAGCATGTTCCACTGTGAACTATAGCGTTACCGCTAGGCTAGGCATGCCCCCAGTAAAATGTGAAGGGGGGCTGTCACAAGACTATGGTCCCTCCCAGCGAGGCCACACCCCTTTTTGGAAGCGTGTAGGTGTGCCTTCCTACGTAATCAGCACCCTGCCCTAAAAAAATCCTATAGTGAACAAGTAATTTTAGTGCATCCTTGGCTACTTTTTATAGTCTCTAGAGAAGAAGCAGAGACCAGGCATAAAAAGAAGAGGTGGTCGTCCCTCTTCTACTAGCTCTAGCTTTCATCCTTTCACAGTCTTCTTGCCCCTCTCTTGACTCTCTCTCATGTTCTAGTAACCTGGCCAACCGCATCCCTATTTTCCTTCTTCACTATCTTCCTCCTGTGTGTTGTGGAAAGTCAGGTCTTTGTCATGGCCCTAGGGTTTCGTGGGTTTGGATCAGGACCTGTGGACTAAGTTTGATGAGCTTTATCCAACAGAAACTTGAGGCCTTAATAAGACTGTTGGTACTAAGTATGAAGCTTAATTAGTACAGTACTCGGAACTGCCAAGCAGGACAGGTAGTAGAAGTGACCACAATGGAGTGTAGTACCATTGGCAGCCTGTAGTATAAAGAATCATGATGTGCTGAACATTACTAAAGGTAGGACGTAGATGAAGCTCCAGAATATAATAGGACACCTGCTGGATTGTGTTCGTGGTGGAGGACTTCCCAGATGATGAATTCAGAGTGAAAGATGAAGGCAAGTGTCTTGATTAACTGGTTTATTCTGGCCGTGGGACTGTGGATGGTAGGCTGATGGGAAGTTGACTTTAATCTGTAGTGCTTTGCACAACGAATGCCAGAACTTGGTCACAAACTAGACAACACGATCAGATACCATTGCTACTGTACGCCTATGAAGATGGAACATCTCTAATACTGGAGTTGATGGCAGGTCACAAAGAGGAACAAGGTGAGTAATTTTTGAAAATTATGACCCATATTGTAGTGAATTTATTAGAAGATGTCACAAAATCCATTGAAATCCATTGAAACATGAGCCCAAGGAGCATTTGGAACTGGCAGTGGCAGAAGTTGACCCGTTGTAGCTTGTCTGGAGCTTTTGTGCTGAGCACATCTAGAACAGGCTGCAATGAATTGTTTCACATCTTGAAGCAGTGTGGGCCTCCAGTAATTCCTGAGAATTAACATTTGTGTCTTCCGGACACCTGCATGCCTCGCAAACCTAGGGTAATATGCCAGTTAAAGCAACTTTTTCCGCATACTTTCAGGTACCAGAGTTTTCCTCTGAAAAGTGGTGATGACTGGAATAGTGGCAGCAATACACAAAGGATAATGATGGGATGTTGCTCGAGTGCTGTGGAACAGTTAACCTACTCCATGGAACAAGGTAAAGTGTCAGTTTTCTGATCTTTAGATCCGGACAAATTGTTACTTGAATGTCAAATTGTGAAAAGAATAAAGGCCATTGGGCTTGATGTGGGTTCATACATTGTGCTGATCTGAAGTAAAGTAGGTTCTTATGGTCGGTATAAATGGCCACTGGATAGCGAGCCCCTTCCAGTAGGTGCCTCCACTCCTCAAGTGCTAGTTTCATAGCTAATAATTCTTTATCTCAGATGGCAGGCAGATGCTTTCATGAGAAGAATCCACAAAGATATACTGTAGCTGTCCACCCAATGTTCTTTGTGAAAGCATCATCCATACACCAACAAATGAGTCATGTACCTCAAGGAAGATTGGCTTGGCAATATCTAGCTGATTGAGATTGGGTGCTAAAATGAAGGCCTGTTTTAGCTACTGGAAAGCGGTTCGAACTTTTTAGACCACTTAGCTGGTTTGGCCCCTTTTCACATGAGAGCAGTGAGTGGTGCAACCACTATGGAGTACCCCCAAATTAATTTACGATAATAATTGAAAAATCGCTTGGGTGATTTTAAGATAGTTGGCTAAGGCTAATTGAACATAACTTGAACTTTATTTGGGTCCATACGCATGCCAGACCTAAGATGATGCATCCCAAAAAAGGAATGGATTCCACCTCAAATATGCACTTTTTATAGTTTGTAGTACAGTTTATTATTTCTGAGCTGTTTTAGGACTTCTTTAACATGATGATGATAAGTCCTGAGCATCAGTAGAAAAGATGAGAATGTCATCTAAATGCACCACAACATTGATGTACAGTAGATATTGGAAGAAAATCTTGTCGACAAAGTTCTGGAATACAGCTGGGGCATTGCTCAGACCAAATGGCATTGATAAATACAAAGTCCATCCTGAGTATTAAAAACCTTTTTCCATACGTCTATTTCATGAATTCTGATCAGATTGTAGGCCCCTCTGGGATCTAACTTAGTGAATATGGTTGCGCCCTTCACTCTGTTTGGATATCAGAGGCAATGGATCTCTATGCTTGACCATGATGTCATTGATGTCCCAGAAGTCAATGCAAGGATGCAATCCTCTCATCTTTTTTCTTTACGAAAAAATAAACTGCTCCTGCAGGTGAAGAATATGGGTGAAAGAAACCCTTCTTAAGGTATTCCTTGATATAATTAGACATTGCTTGGGTTTCAGGTACTGATAGAGAATACATTCTTCATCATGGTAGAGTCTTCTAAGGAATAATATCGATAGGACAGTCCCAATCTCTATGAGATAGTAAAATCTCTGTGGCCTTTTTATTAAACACATTCAGGAATTCTTTATAGAGAGAAGAAATGGCAGAAGCATCTAAAGTTGTGGTGGAGCGATGCAGAAAGATATATTGAAGGCACTTTTCCATGCAAGTAGGACTCCATGCCTGAATCTGTGGAATGGTCCAGTAGATGTGTGGGTTGTGTTGCTGCAGCCATAGCAACCTAAGGACACTCTGGAGGCCTTGGGAATAATTAGGAAGGACAAAGTCTCTGAATGAATACTCCCACCTTGAGTGTCACCAGGATAGTCTGTTCAGAAGTGGAACCCCATGGATGCGACTGCCATTCACTGCTGTGAGATAAATGGGAGTGGGACTTGGCATTAACTGAATGGCTAATACCTTAGTCAATATAGGGAGGGGCCATAGACTGAAATCCTAACTTTAATATTTAGCGAGGTGCTATCATGCTTGAAACTTACATTGGCACACACAAAAAAAGAATAAAAGTTCAGGTGCACACTTTTTTAATAAATTCTGCAATTCAAGTCAAACTGAGGTACCAAATATATAAGCCTGCCCACCACATGCACCTGCACTTTTCTTCTTTTTCTGTGTACAGTAGGACAATGTAAGTCTTCAGCATGGTAGAACCGCACTAGATATTAAAGTTAGGGTGTGCAGTCTAGGGCCCTATATATCCCTATATATCCTATTATGTTTATAAGAATGTACACTTAAGGTAGAGACCCCTTCAACCTGGATTAGCAGCGCTCCCACCTTTCCTGGGTGTTTTTAATCAGCATGGAATTCTTGTATTCTCAGACTGCATAATGGAAGGCACTATTATGGTAAAACCTTAATAAATCTATTTAGCTTGTCATTATGGGTGAGAGCACGGTAGAGATGTATGCGTTAACACACATATATCATGGATCGGGTACCAAGTCCCGTGAAGCGTACAGGAGAAGGGGACCGAAGCTACGCCAGGAGGTAGGTGAGTCTTTTCTTTTTTTCACAGGTAAACCCATGGGAATTCTACTGGAGAAGGGGACGTGAACATCTGGTAGAAGGTAAGTATGTATAAGTGTGTTAGGTATATAATAAACTTTAAAATTCTACGGTGTCTGTGCACTGCCTTTTTTTTACTATTTTTTTACAGTGGGGGTACAAGTGCCAACGGGCAGGCACGCTAGCACCTGTAGTAAAAAACAATAATATAATAACAATTTTCACACTATTACCCCTGCACTCACTGGCCAGAGGTGCAGGGAAGAGCCCTGGGCATCAGCGTAAGCCTGGAGTGTTAATGCTTTGCCGGGGAGACCCAGTGATAAAGTCCCCTGGCTGTGGCATTTCACCCCGGCTAGATTTGAGTCGGTGCTGGTTTTTAAAAAAAAAAGGGGGAACCCCACACAATTTTTTCCCCTATTTTAAAATCAGGACTGTCTCTGGGAGAGCAGTGCTGGTTTTCCTTTATATGAGATACATTGAATATGACCTCATATATATCGCTTGTCGCAATGATATGAGTTTTGCTTTCAATTTCAGTGATATTCAACAGTGCAACAACAATGGTAAGCAATAATAGTAATTATTTGCCCACCTGTGTGAAGTAGTCACTGTTATTGTCAGCAGGGCCGGACCCCGGTATATAATGGTACTGTAGAGGTCAGATATGGTCAAACAGCAGCAAGTGTGTTTAATAATTGCAACTGTCTCTGTTACACAGATTGTCAGCAGCCAGGCAAAGGAAAAGGCAGAGACAAGTCCATTTAGCAAGTCTAGAGATCTGTTACACAAGTTGTCCATTAGACAAACAGAGTAGCATGGCGCAGCATTTTCTCAGGAACTAAAGATTAATCACCTAGCAAAGAACACCAGATGCAGATCCCATTCCAGAAGGTGGAGCTTTGAGTAAGAGCACCACTAGCCACTGTACCTGTGCTGACAGCTCTCCACCCATTTCTATCCTTTCCTCTACTCCTGTGGACATGGGCTGCAAATACCCAGGACCCATAATGCTGGATCAAATTGTCAAAGTAAAAGTTCAAAATAGGCCAGCTGCCATAGCTGAACACACCACCACATGTGACATAGCCAATTCAAAGTTATAATTATTGCATATGTATCTTTTTATTTGAACAAATATTTTTTTATTATGCATCTATACAATAAATACATTTCTGCCCGACAAGTAATCGCCAGGTAAATACATTAATGAGAGTTACATAATGCATGTATTTATATAAAAATACATAAAGGCCTAATGCTAATTTGGTTATTCAGGCATCTTGGGTCTAAGAACCCTAGGGCCTGATTCACTACAGATCGCAACTGTGATTGCAATAGCAATCACGCACGCAGTCTGACTACGATGATTTGCTAATCCATTGTGATCGTTATGCCGTCGCAGCACAACATAAGGACGCCCCACCTTACTTAATAAAATCTGTAATGTTTAGCAAGACTGCGAAACCATCAGTAACATCGAGTACAATCACAGCCCCCCCTCCCGGAGACTTAGGTTTAGGCTGCGGGGACGGGGGGGTTAGGTTTAGGCACTTAGGGGGTTTTTGGGTTAGGCACTAAGGGAGGAGGTTAGGGTTAGGCTCACCCCCCCCGGAGTCTTAGGTTGAGGCTGCGGGGACGGGGGTTAGGTTTAGGGAGTTTTTGGGCTAGGCACTAGGGGAGGAGGTTAGGGTTAGGCATCCCTAAGGGAGGGTTGGAGGGGCAGGGTTAGAAGTACTTACCAAAAACCACTGTCGGGATCTTCACCCGTCGGGATTTGAACCACCGCCATGCAGACGACGGTAATACATACCGATTCCCACTAATAACACTATTAAAATGTCTAGAGTTTCTATATGGAAATGTTCCTTATTATGGAGCAGATAAAAATCTTGCTTTAGTGGCTGGTTCAGTGAAAATGAAATCAGTTTTAATCAGCATGTCACATATATTACTAGATCTTTTATATGATAATAATGGTGTTTCTATACATAAGTTCCCATAAAATGTAACCTATTTCAGTAACAGATAATATTTAAATATTATGGAGGGTAAAAGCTATCATGATGCAAATCTTTATGTCACTCTGGTCTGGTTAGGCCTGGTGGTGCTTCCGTTCCATTCTGGCATGGGCGCCACCATCTTGCCTCCAGACATGTGACCTATTGCCCTATCCTGGTGTGTCACGTGCTCCTCTCTGACCAGTCACGGCTGAGCACTGGGGATTTAAGGGAGTTCAAAGCTCCCTTGCATGGCCAGTGCAAACTATGAGGTTCTGATTTTGTTGTGGACCCGGGGTGGTGATAGGAGCAGACACAGAAGCAGACTTAAATGAAAAAGTGGAGTTTTTAATAAGTGACTTAGAAGACATGGGAATGGCAAATAAAAAGTCCAGGTATAGCACTAAAGTGCACTTGATAACTGTAGTGGGGGTTAATGGGGAAATGTCCAGATAGTGACAGGCAGGAACAGTCCAGTAAATAAGTATGGTGAGCTGAAAACAGAATGCAGGTATGATAAGCTGTAACTGAATGCAGTTTTGGTGAGCTGTAACTGATGCAGGCAGAGGTAGTGAAGTCCAGCTGGGAGTGAAATGAAGCAAGGTGCAGGGAAACAGCAGGTTCAGGTACTCAGGCATGTAAGAAGGTATATGGAGGGTGCAGGGTAAGTCCAGCAGGTTGGAGCAGGCAAGGTTCAGGCTAGGAGCATATACAAACAGGCAGGTAAGGCACAGGTACTCTCTCTCTCAGCCGCAGCTGAGAAACACGTTGCACTGGCCGTGACTGGTCAGAGAGGAACACGTGACACACCAGGATAGGGCAACTAGGTCACATGTCCAGACGCGAGATGGTGGCACTCATGCCAGAATGGAACGGAAGCACCACCAGGCCTAACCAGACCAGAGTGACAGTATGCCCACACAGAACCACGCATAGCCAATGCTCCCCACCAGGCACCAGCGCCACCGCCAGATGCCCCTCGCCATAGCGTCCTCACAGGTATCACCTGCCGACTGCCATGCCGAGAAACCCTGGTCGTGACACTTTATTTTTATTTGTAGGTTTAAGATGCTGATCTGATTACGTTTTATTATCAGCTATTACAACCTGTATATACAAAAAGTTAATTATTTCTGTTCACATACATTAGAAATTCCTCTGTTGTACGTAAAAATATTTTCATAACTTGGGGCTATTTTTGTCCCATACTCGTGCTTTATTTATGAAGATGGAGTCATTTTGGAATTTAAAATAATTAATTTCAAGCACAAACTGAAAACATTCTACCAAAACTTCACAAAATGTCAGAACAATTCCACTTCTAGCAATGTATGTTTAATACAGGGTTTATAATTGGAGGTACAAAATCACTTTTTAAATTTAAATATGTGCCTATATAGTTTTGCATGAATCTGCCAATTACAAATGTCTGCACCTTGATGGGTGAAATGGGGCTTTCTAACATATACAGAAATTATATGTTTAAGTACTTGCGACCACATGCAGACTAGTAAAAAAGTATGCCCAGCATAAAATGTGTTACCTTGAGGTGATCAGGGCAGGTGCACATAGCGATGGTGATTAATTAATGGTCACTGGGACTAGCAAATCACTTGTGATTGGCTTTTTACGAATGCTCCACTGATGCTGATTGGTGCTTTCTTCTTCCTCTTCTTCACTCAGGTATATATTATGCCTTTGTGAATATGTTGAAGCAAAATGCGTATATTTATTTTTTTCTTTTGCATATGCTAGATGGGAAGTTGTTTCTGCTGTATTAGAGATGTTTTTGTCATCTAATTGATGTCTAAAAAAAAAAGAAAAGACTTAGCACATGGGCAGTAGTGGGATGTAAGTATGCCTGTTGCTGACCAGAATACAGCTCACACTCTATATACAGTATGTGCTGAAAAACATAATATTTTACTTACAATTTCAGTTGCAAATTATGTGCATTGTGCAGGAACATGTGCATCAGCCCCATTGTCTAAAATAACCTTACAATGGTCACTACATATTTCCATTTGGTGGAATATTTAAAAGTGTAGGGAATACCAATGGGACTCTCTGTATCAAGGATTCCTACCTTATGCCGACACAATGGAGAATTTGTCAGTGAATAAAAACAAATATTCAATATTTTTTTCAAATAGCTTCATCTATTTAAATTAGTTATTTGCACAGCTCTGATGCCAGAGTATTAGATCTTCTTTACTCCAGTGCTTTCAGAGTTATTCCTAATTGGTTTCTCATGTGCCAGTCCTCTGGATTGTTTTCCAATATTACGTATATCCTGTTTGTGACCCTGAATACAGATTGTCCCTGGCCACTCTTTTGTCTTCTACCACATTTCCTCCTTATCATTACTAACCTGGGCTGTCCTGACGCTTCTTCCAGTTGAGTGTGAGTGAGTGAGTGAGTGTGTGAGTGAGTGAGTGAGTGAGTGAATGTATAATAAAATAATAAAACATTCGGTGCGTGTGTACTGTTTTTGAAAATATTTTTTTCACAATGGGGGTACAGGTACCAGTGGCCTGCTGACACTTGTGGATCTACAAGTGTTGCAGGGCAGGCTGGCTGGGACCTGTACCCCACTATGGAGAATGATATTAGACCTTGATTTAACCCATTACCCCTGCAACCACCGCCACCAGGGGTGCAGGGAGAAGCCCTGGTTGATCCTAGAGAGGGGGGACCCCATTTTTTTGGTTGGAGCCCCACTTTCAGAGGATTGGCAGCCCTGGGCTGACCAGTTTGGGGCTGGAGAATGGTTTGGAAGGGAGACCCCATGCTTTGTGTCTCCCTGCTGTGCCATTAACACCCCGGCTGCGTCTTTTGCGGCAGTGTGACTGTGACTTTATGCTAATGCCACAGCCAATGAGCTTCCTACTGAGACACCCACCGGCTGCATCACAGAATCCGCATCGATGTACTATTTGTCGCAATATTGGACATGAGCAGCCCTTTTGAGGCTCACAATGTCCGTTGGATCATGCCCGCTGATGCCAGTGCAACTGACTAGCCACCTCCCTGTTACACCCCAGGATGTCCCCAAAATTGCCTCTGCATCCAAATTCGTTCTGCGTCCACCGGCAGTAACAATCGGGATATATGCGCATTGTGATTCAGATGCACATGCAGATGTAAAACATCGGGGGTGCTACATGCACCTCTGAGTCAGGCCCATTATATGTGTATGGGAATGTAGAGCCGACAGTGCAGGTACTGAAGGGCAAAGGCTACTTATTTTCTCCAGTTTATATAAATATCACCAGGATAAAACCCCTATTAGATTCTATGGGGAGGCAGCGTGTTCAGGAAACAGTGAAAAGTCTGTGACATCAGTGATTTCTCCATACTTTTAACTACACTTAAATATGGAGAAAACATAAATATCACATTTTCCAGCTATTATGCTGGAAAAATTTGATAATTATGTTTATTAAATAGCCCCCTAATCCCCATGTCATCCCATTTTTAGTAATTGTATTACTCTGTAATCTAGGCACTGACAGGCAATGTGTACGTGTGGGGCATACCTACTGACTTTTCACAAATTCTTTTCGGGAGCAACCCAAAGATGAGATGCTGCTCACAGCTTTGGAGGGTGGGGCCAGACTATAGGCATCATTAGGCCCCGTTCCATTTACAGGTAAAGCCTGTGATTCGCGGCTCTGTTATTTGCGTAATTTAGCCCTGCCCCCTCCCTACGTACCCCCAAATTTGTCATAAAATCTCCCTATCCTGCCCACTTCACTAGGAAGTAGGCAGGATGCTGGAGATCTGCCTACTCTTTCGGGGGTGCGTGGGGCTACCAGAAAAATTGGAAGCCTACCGCGACTCCTGGGAGAGTAGGCAAGTATAGTGTGGGGGAGGGGTCACTGGCAGGCAGAGGGGAATGTGTGTGTGTGCATTGCCACTGACAGGTAGAGAGGAATGTGTGTGTATGTAGGGGGTCACTGACAGGCAGAGGACAATGTGTGTGAGGATCACAGAGAGACGTCGGGGGAATGTGTGTGTGTGTGTGGGGGTCACTGTCATATAGAGGGGAATGTGGAGGGTCACTTACACACAGAGTTGAATTTGGGGGGATTGCTAAAGAGAGAAATGGTAATGTGGGGGGATCACTGAGAAAGAGGGATCACTGAGAGAGAGGGTATTATGGAGGGTATCGATGAGAGAGTGCAGAATTTTTGAGGGGATTGCTGAGAGAGAGGGGAATGTGGAGGATATCATTGAGAAAGAATGGGAAATGTGGAGGGGGACCACTGTGAGAGAGGGGAATGTAGAGGGGATCACTGAGAGAGAGGGGAATGTAGAGGGGATAACTGAGAGAGAGGGGAATGTGGAGGGGATCACTGAGAGAGAGGGGGAATGTGGAGGGGATTGCTGAGAGACAGGGAAATGTGGAGGATATCATTGAGAAAGAAGGGGAATGTGAAGGGGGACCACTGAGAGAGAGAGGGGAATGTAGAGGGGATCGCTGAGAGAGAGGGGGAATGTGGCTGGGAATTGCTGAGAGAGAGAGAGAGAGAGAGAAGGGAATGTGGAGGGGATCACTGAGAGAGAGAGGGGAATATGGGTGAGGAGATTGCTGAGAGAGAGAGAAGAGAATCATGAGGGGATTGTTGAGAGAGAGAGGGAAATGTATGGGGGTGTCACTGAGACGGGGGAATATGGGTGGTATGCTGAGAGAGGGGAATGTTGGGGAATCATAGAGAAAAATGAGGCGGGGCGATTGTGGCTGCCTGGTACAATAAATTTATTTTGATTCTTATTGAGACAAGGCACATGTGATGTCATGATATCACGTTCGCCACACCACTGACAGAGGAACCAGCTGCAGTGTGAAGAGGAGGAGCCAGAAGACACAGGAGAAGGTAAGTGTCTGTGGGCTGTATGGGGCTGGATGCAGGGGCTGGCTGAAGAGGCAGAAGGGGTGCTATCTAGAGAGACGGAAGGGGTGCTGGCTGGGGAGACATTTTGGGGTTGGAGTTGCAGAAACACGGGGAGGGGGGGGGCCCGTCTGTTTTGTCTGTCCTGGGCCCCACAATTTCTGATGGCAGTCCTGCCTATAGCACACAGAAGCATTGCACAGATCACAGTGATCTGTGCAGTGCCTCTGCTAACCACGCAACTCACAGGCAGTTCTATACAGTCAGTACGACTGAACTAACTATCAAACACGATTCCATACACTATCGGCAAACACGATTATTTTGTAAATTTGTGAGCATGTTTGAGAAAAACTCACTTGTGTCCCTGCGATGCAAAGTGTGTACAAAACTCAGCCAGACACGATTCTTAGTAAATTTACTCCTTGGCCTCCAGAATCAAATTGGTTAGAACGCAAAAGAATATCATCATACTTAAAAACTCTAAAAATCACCTTTATGATCCCACTAGTATCCGCACTGAGGGCTTATTTCAGAGAGGTACGCTAATGCTGCCACAGCTGCAAATTTGTATTCAGCAACTGTGTGAAAATATGCAAATGCCACAGCAGCCGTGATTTGTATTGAGGCGCCCAACAGCGGCTTTGCAAATCTAACCGACTGCATATAAAGAAGCAGCTTGGTCAAAGATCAGTTGAATATAAATCTTCCGAGTAAACCTATGGTCACCAGTAGAAAAAGTATTCCTAAGTGGGGCACTCTTGACTTGAACCAATATTTATACAATTTAATATTCTCATGATATATAAATAATTAATGATTAATGTCTTAGACACATTAATCATGAATTATTGATATATCATGAGAATATTAAATTGAGCACACAAATAGTTTGAGGTTGTAACACAATTTTTTATTTTGATCATATTATTGTACATTTTATATTTTGCGGGCAACATATTTTAGAGAAATACTAATAAAGGTTATTTTTTACTTCATATCAACATTCCTCAATTCAGTAGACATTCACCCATTGTATCATTGTATAAATATTGGTTCAAGAGTGCCCCACTTAGGAATACTTTTTCTTCTGGTGTTACATATAAAGTTTATTTATTCCAGGGTGCACCTCTTTTTAATAAACTACCATATTTATTTATGTTGATGTGATAACTACAAGGAAGGACCTTCAATACGGTGTATATATATTTATCTGTGCAGGTAATTCTGTTTTCTTTAATACCTATGGTCACGCAGAATGGTCTAGGGAACTAAGGTGCCGGAGCCATTTTCACTGCGTACGGGGTTGCAGGCAGACACATACCCCAAAAACGATTGTGACATGTCTACGTTTGAGTCGCCACCTCCCCATTGCCGCCCACAAACATTCCTGCCTGTCAATCATTTTGCGGATAACTCCTCTCTGTGAGCAACTCCGAAAATTAAACTTGAGATATGTGCAAATTAACGATAATCGCTCAAACTGCATAAACATAGGCATTGCGTCCATCTCTGAATCAGGCCCTGAGTTCCAATATAGAAGATTATTTTTAAAGTTAATAGGAGATCCTATTGTCACCTTTATAAAACTATCGATGACTATACTGAATTTTCTCTGTTTTAAGGTGCCTCCCATGAATGGTCCCTGTCTGTCATGATTTAAATTATTTATGTTAGCAACTTTAAAAATTAAACTTAGCACATGCACAAGAGATTTTATTGTCACCTTTAAAAAACTCAATCATTGACTATATTGAATTTTCTATGTTGTAAGGTGTAATTACAAAAACTCAGAGTTTTTTTGATTAATGATAATCCTTTAATTCCTATTATATGCTTTTTGCCATAGCTCAATAAAAATTTACATAACCCTCTAGGGCAACCATTTATGTCTGGACATAATTAATTACTACAACCTTGAGCAAAATGTATTGACTATTATGTGCAGACAATTGTACAGAAACTTCTATCTCGTTATAGAGATGTACTAGATTTTTTTGTTAAATTGGAAAATAATGAATAATTAAGTAGACTGGAATTACTATTTAGTAGTATTGATGTGGAGAGTTTATATACATCAATACTTCATGAAGAGGGGATTAAATGTGTTAAACTGGCATTATTAGGAGAATAATTGTCATCAAAGTTTGTTTATTGATACAATTATTACAAATGTTTGACATGGATTTTTTTAGATTGCAAAATGATATCTAGATTCAGAAACAAGACACAAGTATGAGACCAAAATGGTGCCAAGTTATGCAAATATTTCAACAATATTCATTAACGTTCAGTTCTATAGGGAAATCCTTGTGTCTATAAAAATGCACATCTTGCTATAAATTTACCCACTTCTGGATGATATATTTGGTAATTTGGAAATCATATGAAAGAGCATTGATACCATAATTAGATGTATAAAGACACATCAAATCACACTATCACATTTACATTAGATACACAGAAAGAATTCACATCTTGGAAGTATAGGTTTTAATAATTGATAGAAAGTGGACACAGATTTGAATCTGTCACTCGCTGTACCCAGAGTCCGGCTATTTCCTACTGGTACCGCCAGGGCAGTAGAGAGCCCGACCGGGCTCGGGTAAAGGAGGGGGCGTGGCCTAATTGCGGGAGGCATGACCACGCCCCCTTAAAAAAACAACTTTTACAGCGCCGCATAGAGGTGCTGCGCGCTGGGGAGGGGGGTGCTGTAAAGCCCCCCAGCCCTGCGCTAAACGGAGGGGGGGTGCGATCAGTGTGATCGCTCCCCCCCACAGCCATAGGGGACTGCTTTGGCTGCTGCAGCAGCCACGAACAGTCTCGCACTGCAGAACAGCACAAGTGTGTGCTGAGCTGCTGTGAGGGAGGGGCGACGCCGGGCCCCTCTAACAAGCCCGGGCCCAGGTAAACTGTACCCGCTCCCCCCCTCTCTGCGCTCATGGGTACCGCCACTGGCCCTACCCAGCACATAGCGGCAGTGATTGATTGCTTTAAGAAGTGGAAGTCAGGGGCTTGACCTGGACGCGATCACAGAAGGACGTGTAGTACTTGAACTCCAGGCATTGAGCTCCAATCCTCTGACCGACACAGCGAGACAATAGAGCTAACTAGGGATGGACATTAAATGTCAATGGATTAACACCATCGATATTTTATGTTAGTGTTTTTTCCATTCCATATTGGCTTTCCGATGGCAGCCACCTTCAAATGGTGTGGAAGTGATTGCCATTCGTTTGTTAAATACAGCTGATTTCAGCTGTTTAACTAGAGAATGGCCGTGGTTTGCTTTTGAGCTTGTGCTGACCTTTTTTTTTTGTGCATGCGCCAATCATTGCAATGTTCTTTTTATTTAAAACTTTGGATGTGATGGCTTATTACCATCACATATTAAACGGGAAGCTCAGCTTGCTGACTGATATCTGGAAGGCATATCGTGCCAAGCTGGCAGCGGCCTTTCAGGGATAGCGGCAGTGAGTGTGACCTGGCGGGAAGGGTTAAGATACAGGTTAGCCAGGAAGGTAGAAGGGGATAGGCCAGTTAGGGAGCAAGGTCCCCTGCTTGTGCCAAGCAGATCGGGGAAGACACGCAGCCTATCCGTGGTGGATGCCACACGGAGCTCAGAGGCTGGTGATCAGTTCGCCATCACTGTGGAACAGGTAGCGGACGAGGTGTTGAGAGAAGACCTAGGTGACAGGGTAGGTTCCCCTAGTCATAGATCATTGGAGGAGGATTGTAGAGCAGGTCTGACAGGTACAGTACAGACAGATGCCAGGTGGAGATGAAAGAGGTGGTAGGCCCAGACCAGTGGGGGTGGAGGCAACCAGAGACTGTCTGCTCACAACCCCAACACAGGTACTGACCTTAGTAACTGTAAGGCCCTACGGACGAGTTGTCCCTGACTTTAGTACTGTAGTGACAACCCTTACAGAGTTGACCAGGGAGGGACTTCCCAAGTCAGTCTACTGGATACCCGCTTGTGAGTTGGCATTCCAGTCATTGAAGGAGGCTCTGATACTAGCTCCAGTGCAGATGGTGCAATTTCAGAACCAGGATATTGTGGTATAAACTAATGTGTCATTGCACGGACTGGGAGCAGTACAGAGCCAGGAGGAGTCATATGGGCAGGAGCACCCATTGGCTTGTTTGAGCAGGTTACTGCTACGGTGGGAGGTGGGGTATGCCACAATTGGAACACAGTGGTTGGCAATTTTTGGGCATTGGACCACCTTCAGCACTAAGTGTGCGACTGGCCCCACAAAAGGGAAATGGACAGACTGTTGTGGTGGAGCCTTGGACTTCAGTGTGACTTTGTGGACATTGTGTACCATCAAGGAGAGGCCCACTGCAGCATGGATGAACTGTCTAGGCCGGAGCCGAAGCCCCCCAGGTAGCTTCCCTTAACCCCCCAAGAGACTGCGGGACCAGGAGCCAAATCGTTGGGACATGGCCCTCTGGTGGCCCACTTGAGGTGGGGGGGAGAAGTGTGGCCGGAGGCCGGCCCCACGTGTGGAATGGCGGCCGCGGCACTGAAGGGGTTAACCCCTGTGCTGTGGCGCCATTTTTAAATGGACAACGGGCGCTATATTTAAAATGTATTAGTGGCGCTAGGCGCCGATTGTTTTAAATGAATAGTTTTTCCTGCCTTAGCTGCTGCGGGTCGGGCCCTCTGCCGGTGGCCGCGACAGCCCGTTGTGCCATCTCCCTTACCCCGGGAGACTGTTATTAAGCGCCGCAGCTGCCGGAGATGAACCCCCGATGTGCCACACCGGGGGGGGGACAGAGTGCAGGGGGACGCTCTGCGCTCCACGCTGGGGGCCAGGAGCAAACCACTGGCCGAGGAAGATAATTGTAAAAAATGTTCTGTAATCATCAGGAGTGTGTTTACACAGGAAATACACAGTGCAATTAATGGGTCTATGTATAGTAGTTGAACATTGAACTCCCTTTGAAAACTAAAGCAATTTTGTGTAGTAAAAACATTTAAAATATTATATTAAAAAAAAGGTGGGATAGAGAATATATATGAAGAAAGGGTGTAGGAGAGAAATATCACTGAAAATCAATAATAAAAAATAAAATATGCGGAGCAGAGAATATGGCACATAAAATGGTTGAGGGCGTATGACGGTGATCTCTCCTGTCCAGGTTGTTAAAATGTCTGGTTGTGGAAGAGCCTGAGGAAAGATAAGAGGCATAAGGAAGTCAACAGCTGCATCAAGGTTAGACCTGATGAATATATTAGTACAATATGTCGTGGTCTCATTTACCCACAACTGGCCAGCATTGCAAGGGTTACTGGGCGACTCACTACCTCTCTGACTCCTCCATGCTTACTACTACCCCCCTGCAGTGCCAGATTAAGGTCCACATGGGCCTGGAGCTGAAATTTAGGAAGGGCCTATTGTGTGCCGCTGCAGGGGGTGACAAGTGCTGGGCCGAAACCCATACAAACGAAAATGGGGGACATATAAACTACACACAGATCGGTCATAACTCATAATTCATGGCCTCTGTTACAAAGACTATCACAGTGACAGCCATATAATACAGAGCATCACAGTGACAGCCATATAATACAGAGCATCACAGTGACCACCATATAATACAGAGAATTACAGTAGACCACCATATAATACAGAGAGCATCGCGGTGAGTGCCATATAATACAGAGCATTACAGTGACCACCATATAATACAGAGCATTACAGTAGACCACCATATAATACAGAGAGCATCGCGGTGAGTGCCATATAATACAGAGCATTACAGTGACCACCATATAATACAGAGCATTACAGTAGACCACCATATAATACAGAGAGCATCGCGGTGAGTGCCATATAATACAGAGCATTACAGTGACCACCATATAATACAGAGCATTACAGTAGACCACCATATAATACAGAGAGCATCGCGGTGAGTGCCATATAATACAGTGCATCATTGCCCATCATATAATACACTAAGGGGCATATCCAATTAGCCGTGGGGTATCACCCGCGGCTAATTATTGCGTTGGTCGGGATTCAATTAGTGGGGATTCCACACGCGGGTGTCCCCTAGATCTGGTACGCGAGTCCTCGCTGTCAGACTTTACCTCGCACCTCATGTAGCTACGAGGTAAAATCCATGTGAAGCCGGCCTATTCGGGCTCGTGCGAGAGGGTATAACACACTGATTCCACAGTTCTCACGGAATCAGTGTGTTCTCACGCTTGACTCCCGTTTTAATGACGCGGGGAAAAAGCTATTTCATTGAATAGCTAATCCCAGCGTCGCGGGACTTTTGCCCGGCAATTAAACGCGGGTGAAACCCCGCGGCTAATTGGATATTCCCCTAAGCATCCAAGCGACCACCATACACTACAAAGAACATTGCCATGAGTGCCATATAATACAGAGCACACCAACGACCACCACAAAATACAGAGGACATCATAGCCATACACTCAGGGGCGTAGAGAGCCACGCCGGGTCCCGGTAAAGAGGGGGTGTGGCCTAATTTCAGAAGGAGTGGCCACGCCCCCTTGCAAAAAATAGTGTTTTGCAGCGCGCGTGCCAGGGAGGGGGCGCTGTGAGCCCCTCAGCCCGGCGCAAAGCCAGTGGGGGGCGCGATCAGTGTGATCGCTCCCCCCTTCAGGCATAGGAGATTGCTGTGGCTGCTACTTAGCAGCTGCAAGCAATCTCCCGCTGCAGCCCAGCACAGGTAGGGAGGGAGGAAGTGAGGGGGGGCGGCGCCAGACCCGGGCCCCTGCCGGGCCCCTTTGGAAGCCCGGGCGCGGGTAAACTGTACCCGCTCCCCCCCCTCTCGGCGCCCCTGCATACACTATGGTCCCTGAAATGGGTTAAATCAGATAGCTAGCTGCTGGCAGATCTGTATAATGCAGCAAAGCCCTGTCTCCGCCTAACTATGCTTCACTCCCGCCTCCCTCCATACTGTTTGTACCGCAGCCAGTGTGTCACAACAGACACATTGGGCCTGCGGCTGTGCTGTAGTGCAGCAGAGCTGATTTAGGAGGCTGACACAGCTGCCGTCCACGGTCTGCGACACCTCTGAAAAGTGATGATTATTGATCATTACCACCCTTCACTGATCTTTGTGTGGGTGTGTATATATATATATATATATATATTATAACAGCCGGGATATCATATCCAACACATACATAGTGTTGGGTATGATATCCTGGCTGTCGGCATGCCGCTGGTCAGAATACCGACAGCAGCACCCCGACAGCCAGAATCCCAATACCCATAAAAGCTAACAGTGAGTAGTTTTCTATCCCTTACCCTAACCCACCCTCCCCGGTGCCTAAACCTAACCTCCCCCTCCCCGCACCCTAATCCTAACCCTCCCCGGGGCCTAACCCTAACCCTCCCCCTAGTGCCTAACCCTCCCACTGCACACCAATACTTACCTTTGGGATGCCGACGGTCGGGATACTGGTGCCGGGATCCCCACCTTTTGGGTTTTCGGCGCCAGTATTAAGACCGTCGGCATCCCGCACGCCGGGATGCCGACTACATCCCCATATATAGATATAGATATATATAGATATATATAGATATAGATATATATATATAGATATATAGACACACACACATACATGGATAGATAGATAAAAACAGGAAGCATTCAAGTTGTTTTCAAATAAATTTAAAATGGTCCTTTATTAGGTTTCCAACATTTTGAGTCACCCTGTTATTACGGACAAGCAATGCATACATATACACACACATACATACATACATACATACACACATATGCAGTGTGTGTATATATATATATATATATATATATATGCAAATACACACACATATATACTGTGTATATATATATATATATACACACAAACTAATACATACAGTACACATACACACACGTATACAGTATATTTTATATATATATATATATATATATATATATATACACACACACATACATACATACACAACTACACACATACATAGGTGCCAGACTTTACACACCAACCTGTGGGAAGGTAATTTGGTTGTGCATGCATGCTGGTTTTTTCTTATGGCTGGTGGTGGCAGCAGCTCAGCCTCTGCGCTCCACCTGCAGGGCTGACTTTTCTCATCATGTCTGTGCCCAGAACTCAGTTTCTGAGGGAGGCAGATAGGGGCACTGGGGGATGACCCTGGGACCAGAGCTTCTAGGGAACACACAGGGACGCTTTAGCACTACATGGGGGCGGGGCTTCATCGGCATGGGGACGGGGCTTCGGACTGCATGCAGAGACTGCATGCATGGCCATGGGACGGAGCTTCAGAGTTCAGACGGTCTGGGGTGGAGCTTCGGAAGGACGATGTGGGGAGGGGGGACGGTGAATGATCGGTGCTCCGGATCCTTCAAGTGCAGCGCAGACAGTCTTGACAGGTAATTTTTTTTTTTCCTATCAACACTGTCTGCACTGCAGGGGATGCTGTGGGCCTATTTTCAAGGTGGGCCTGGAGCTGTAGCTCCACCCGCCCCATTATTAATCCGGCCCTGCCCCCCTGACCCCTTCTTACCAAACACTATCTCTCTGCACTACCTCCCTGATCTTTCCATACTCACCACAACCTATCTGCACTACCCTCATTACCAAACACTATCTGCACTACTTCCCTGAAACCTGTATACTCACCACTACCATTTTGCACTACTCCCATGACCCTTCCATACCCAACACTACATATCTGCACCATCCCCCTGGCCCCTCCATACCAAACACTGCACAGCCTTCATGACCCCTCCATGCCCACCACAACCTCCCTTGCCCACATAACTGACTGCCATGCACAGGAGTAGCTCACTGTCCGTATATATATATATATATATATATATATATATATATATATATATATATTATATATATATCCTATGAATGTTTGCTTTTATTATTCCTATTCCATTAAAGAGATGTAGATTTAGTGTGGTTTTTCATATTACTATAATTTGTAGCATTACTCGTGCTGTTACGATTTATTGTCTTAATGATCTTCTATGCATATGGTTCTGTTTTTAGTTTACTGAATATTGCAGGGAGCATGCTATTCAGCCCTTGATTTTTAGTCCTTACATTATATTTGGCTATGTTCATCCAATGGTGTCCTCTGTATTTCCCTATGTATTTTCCTCTGTTTCCCTTTTTTTTAATATCCTCTATTCCCCCTCAGCCCTCAACTGTCACTCATGTGTTCAGTCCTTCATGTTTTTGTCTTATTTATATTCTGATGGATTTGTCTCTCTGAGGCACTCAAGCAAGGACAGACTGGAGGCAAGAATTGGCCCCAGAATTCTATGTGGGCAGACCTCGTAGACGCGCTCACAGGAAAAAGGGGCATGGGCAGATATCACAGGGGAGTGTCTCAAATCACTGTGGTGTGGCCTCGCAGCACTCCCTGTTTCAGCATTTTGGCATTTGGAGCTGCTTGGCCAAGCTTATAATCTGCCTGGAACAGTCCATCTTCAGGCATTTGCCAGAAGTTCCAGATGGCCAGTCTGGCCATGACTCCAAGTGTGGGGCGGGTCCTACCTCCGATTGCCAGTGCATTTCCCTTTTAGTTATCCAATATGCCCTTGCTAAAGGTTTGCTCCTCAAATGTCTGGGAAATTAATTCTCTCTCTAAGTGACGTCAAATAATTACCTTAATAAGCACAAAGCTGATATCACATTTTTACAGGATACCCATTTACCTGAGCATGAACATTTAAAGTTTTCTATGCTCCAACAGCGGGTGGTGGCCTCAACCTCATACAACACTTTGGACCTGATTCAGACCCGCTCGCTCTGAGCGATTTTCACCCATCTGTGCATGCGTATAATTCGCAGTGCGAGTGTGCAAGCCATCCGTTGCAATCTGATTTTGGTTGCTCATAAGCCACTATCAGGTCGCTGCTTTGAGTGACAGATAGTGCCGTTTGTAAGTGGTAATAGTGGAAGGTGCTAGTGAACGGGGGAGTGGATGTGCGAACGCAGGCGTGTCAGACCGCCAAAACGCTGTTTAAAGGGCGTGCATAATTAGCAAAGTAGCGTCATTGTACACGTCACCTGCATGTATTTCAGCCAGCACTGATCGCTGTGCATGCGGCAGGTTAAGGCAACCCCAAGGGCTGCGAGCAGATCTGATGGGTCTCGTTGGTCTCGTTTAATCCTACATTTCCCGGAGATGACGTGTGTTGCGAGTGGCAAGGGGGCGTCTTTAGACACCTGCGAGCACACTTTGCCGTAGCTCGGAAAAACATAGTGGGCGTCCTTACGCGACTTCACTTTATCTAAATATCCGGCCCCTTTTTACAAGTGAGCGACTGCAACTTACCAGCGGGTCTGAATGAGCTCCTTAACCCAGAAGGTTGCCAATTTGGTCCATAAGGGTCTGAATTATGAATCTCTTTTACTGTTTGCTCTTGCCTTAAAATCACTAGCTATTCATCTCAGAGCCTCTTGCCCTTTCAGGATATTATTATTGATCATTATGAAGACAAATTATCATTATTCGCTGAAGTAGGCTACTGATTGTCTCAAACCTGTCCACTTCATTACCAGTCATTATGGAATCTACACATCTCTTTAGGCTCTTTGCAGGCTACAAAATCAATGTCCATAAGTGAGAAATCATCCCAATTTCCCATTCAGAATTAGTTACAAATGATCCCTGGACAATGGCCCTCATTCAGAGCCACTCGCAAAAAGCGAGCGCTCGCTCTGAATGAGGGCTTTTGCTTTGAAAGGCGGCCTCCTGGCCACTCTCTAAGCTGTGGGTTAGAACGAGGGCTTTTGTTTTTGAAAGGCGGCCTCCTGGCCACTCGCAAAGCTGTGGGTTAGAATGAGGGCTTTTGTTTTGAAAGGCGGCCTCCTGGCCACTCGCTAAGCTGTGGGTTAGAATGAGGGCTTTTGTTTTGAAAGGCGGCCTCCTGGCCACTCGCTAAGCTGTGGGTTACCACCCACAGCTTTAGTGAGTGAGCAGGTGATGGTCGCGATGGTTGAGACCATCGCGGCTTGTGACGAGACCCTTGCGGTAGGGTCTCGTCTACCGCAAGCCCCAGGTAGCTTCCTGCTCTAACAGAGCAGGAAGCTCCCTACTGACATCACTGGTGATGTCAGTAGGGCCGCCTACAAACGGTAGGCTATTCCTTTAGGAACACCTCCGTTTGTCTGGCCACCCCCCACGCCGTCTACAAAACTGGGCGAGCTGTCGATCAACATCGACAGCCGCCCCGTTTGTAGCGAGCCCCGGAGCAAGTGAATTTGTCACTCGCTCCTGGGCTTGCGCACGTGCACTGCGAGTGCTGCGCGTGCCAGGCCCTCACCATTGACCCGCTTGCAAGCGCATAGCGCGAAAACACGTCCTGGCGAAACTCAAACAGGCGAAAACTGTTGTCAGAGACGGGGAAATCAGCCTAACACCGCCCAAGTTATGCACTAACATTGGGGATCAGTATAGATGTCCTCGATTAGCCCCCCTGAGGCTATTTGAGGTACTTAAGTGCTTTAAATTGCCTCTATATAGCATCTTTGCACAAGTGGTGAAGAATAGCATTAAGCAGTTTTTTTTGTGAAAATAAGTAGTCCTGTCAAATTTGGGGTACTTGAAAATGGGTGCAAGCATGGTTTAAATTAGCTAAAGTGAATTTTAAGTGACGTCAAAAACGCACCTTCAACAAGCACCTGCATTCAAAAAAACACATACCCCATTCTTGCAGACCCCTCAAAAGTCTATTTCGCTACTTTTTATGTGTGTACCACAACTTTGTACTTTTTCGCCACCATTTTCAAAGTCATTTTTTGTGGTGTTCCTCTTTTTTTTTTTTTTTTACGCAGTTATCCTTTGGGGGGCTGTCCCAAGAGTGCAGAGTGGTTTCCGCACCTTTGCACCCCAAAACCGCAATTCTGCACTTTTTTTCGCCTGCTATTCATAGGCAAAACTTTTTCGCCTATTACATTGCATTGACTTTCCGCGTACGCGAAAAGTCTTTGCAATTGAATACGCCGAAAAGTTTCCACCTGGCAAAATGATATCATCTGCGATACTTTTTCGCGGATTCTGACTATTCTCTGCTAATTGAATACGGCCCTATGTCTCTCAAACACAGAGAAAATATGCAGCAGAAAGTTAAACAGACCTTTGCCCAAAAGTAAGGTTGGCACAAAGTTAATGGTTTCTTTAGTACTGTTCTTAATGTACACTTGTTTCTGGATCATACAGCATTACTCTTCACACACTTTGATTCCTGGAGCTCCCTTTTTCCAGACCGGCCCACCTAGCCGTTATTGATTAACATTATTGCAGCAGCCCAAAAGATTATCATGTCAAACTGGAAGGGGTGAACTTGCGATATTTTGACAGGAGAATGGCACTGTCAGACACAGAAAAATCAGTGGAACGATTTCCTAATTTTAAATAAAAGATTTTCTAGGTATTTGACTCCTCTACCTAATACTTGTTTGTGGAGGTCAAAACAATTCTTTACCAACATAAAAGAAAATCTGAAAACCTGTGAGAACCAAACCTTTTGTTAGTGTCTATGATTGTAAGTCCAAGAATATAAAAAACAATTATATATAAGTATTGACTGTAATTAAAAGAGGATACCTTTTACAGGCAATTATTTATACGAACACCATTGTTGTCATCATATAGTAATGGTCATAATTATCCAATATACAACAGCAGCAGTCAGTGAACCAGCCACTAGAAATTTGTCTGCTCCACAATAATTACGGTGGACATTGTGATAGTATTATTAGAGGTGCATTTACTTTTTCATCAGTACAATGTAAACCAATACCCTTAATATCCTATGCTACATGTGACTGGTTGAGTCTCCCATATCCAAATATTTCGAAATACGGAATATTCCGAAATACAGAACATTTTTAGCATGACTGAAATAGTGAAACCGTAGATTTTTGATGGTTCAATGTACACAAACTTTGTTTAAGGCCCAAAATTATTAAAACTAAAGTATAAAATGACCTATAGGCTGTGTGTATATAAGGTGTATATGACATATAAATGAATTTCATGTATCTACACAAACTTTGTTTGAGCCACAAAATTATTGAAAATATTGTATAAAATAACCTTCAGGCTGTGCATATAAGGTGTATATAACACATAAATACATTCTGTGTTTAGATTTGGGCCCTATTCCTAAGACATTTCAAAATGGTATGCAATTATTCCAAAATATGGAATTTTCCGATATCCAAAATACCCTTGGTCCCAAGCATTTTGGATATGGGAGACTCAACCTGTATACAATTCCCTTGTGGCTTAGGGTTTGTAGGACAAACATCTAGCTCCATTAAAATTAGACTTGCTGTACATAAATAGGCCTATATAATATTAGGGGAGATTTAATGGTATGGTGGGACTCCTGATTGTCATATAAGGAGCATGTGAGATGTCTGATGCCATATCACAGGTATGTGATGGGTGTCTGATTCAATGTCTGGGATATGTGAGGACGTCTGATGCCATGTCTGGGGTATGTGAAGATGTCTGATGCCATGTTTGGGGTATGTGAGGATGTCTGATGCCATGTCTGGGTTATGTGGGGATGTCTGATGCCATGTCTGGGTTATGTGGGGATGTCTGATGCCATGTCAGGGTATGTGGGGATGTCTGATGCCATGATAGGGATACGGAGACAATTTGTTTTATCCTTTACTGCAGGGTAACAATAGTCTACATTATATTTATTACATTTATTAATTTCTAGACTTCTTTTAAGTAAACTCTCTCAGACTCAGACAGAGGCAAAAAGTCCAACTTAAGAAAAAAAGGGTCTGGCCGGAGAGATGTGTGCTGACCCCCGTGGCTTGGTTTTGGATCTGGATTTATCGTTATCTTTTTTGATTTTGCAAAACCTCCCTCAAGTGTATTGGCTTCGGGTTTGAATCTGTTTAGTGTCACAGGCAGCCTGGTTCACACACAGCACCTCAGTGAGTCTCTTCTTTCTCTGATAATTAATGAGGGTGAAGACAAGTGCACTGTATTAATGTAACAGCCTAACATGGCATTGAACTCTGTTAGACTGTGGGGTTGATTGCAGTCACAGTGACTGGGTCTGGGAAAGAGCGATCCTTCCAGACCAACAGCTAGCCACAAAATGTCCGCACATTATGGCTAGCAGGAAGTAAATGACGATGTCCTAACATGTGGCCAGCTGCTGGGGACCATGGGTATGTATCACCTGATTACTACTGCGTGACTTCCTCCCATCTTCTGCCCTCACTGTGACGGAGGTTGCCACTTCAGTTACAGCTGCTGCGGCTGTACCTCCAGCCACCCTCCCCCTCGGAACTGGGACATTTGGGACACTGGGACACAGAGCCCAATTCTGGTATGATCCTGCAAAAACTGGTACATATAGCATCCCTTAATATGCGCGGTGTTGCGAAACAGAATATTTTGTATTTACAATTCCTTTCCATGATGGTTTATTATCTGTGAAAACATTCCTGGACAGGAACTTGTCTCCAATGCATTTTGATCATATATTACCATTCTTGAACTTACCCCATACAGAAAATTTTTTCTATATGATGGGGAATTTTATTTGCAATTCATGGGCTGTGAGAGGAGGTCAAATGTGGCCAAATCTTATGCAAATATCTATTTATTGGAGCAGGAACAGAAAATGTTTTTCAGTGATCCTGAATTAAGGAACACATTTTACTATACACACGTTACATTGAGGATGTGTTTATGTTATGGACTGGGGACATTTAGAAATGTATTAATCTGAAGGATGACATTAATAACCTAAATACCCCGAACAAGTTTACATTTGCATATAGTCATACTGATGTCAATTTCTTGGACGTTACTATCATAGTATAAGATGGGAAATTGGATACAAATGGGTTCCACAAATCCACTGATTGAAAGATGTTGTTCATGGCTTCAAGTTATCGCCCAAAGGCCCTCAAAAGAGGACTTCCTATATTGCAAATTATTAGAATTGTGCGATTCACCAGTGACCAGTCTAAAGTTCCGGTGCACTTCAATAATTTGATTTTGAAATTCTTGTATATGATAGAATGACATTCATTGAACAAACAAAATAGGTTTAGAATATGCCCAGCAAGGTATTATTGAATCCAAGCAAGAAAGATCAAAATTGTAATTATGTCTTGGAGTATCAGACATTCTTTAGCCAGCCCTACTATTTGTGAAGCCACTCAAGCACTCTGGCCAATTGTCTCTTCTGATAAGGAGTATCCTGTATTTAGAAATCCTCGCCCAGTCGCTGCCTTTAAAAGATGTAGAAATTTGAGGGACAGACTTGTGCGCATTGACATCAATGGTATCGGTAACCCACATACCTAATAAAGAAAACCTCTGTGCTACCATAAACTTAACAACTGTGTTACATGTAGTTATATCGTGTCCTGTAAATCAGAGTTTTGATATCAGATATGTTCGGACCTGCAACACTGTGCTTGTTGTATATATTATTGAATGCCATAGTGGGCTTCAATATGTGGGACAGACGACCTGCACATTCAGGGAGTGTATGGCACTAAAGTGGTCTGCGATTAGAATGGCTTATGAAGGCAGATAGACCGATCAACCAGTGTCTCGTTATTTCAGAGAAGCAGGCCATAGTTTGGCCACTTTAAGATACTACAGTTTATAATTGACCATGTCCCTGATTCTTTGCATGGGGATGACAGGTCCAGCATATTATTGTTGAAAGATCCAAGATTGATATTTAGATTAAACAGCATTGTACCACTTGAATTAAATTATATAGTTAACTGCCTCATCTGAATTGCCCTAGCTCTGGTGTTGAATATAACATATTGTGATTATTATATTGTATTTTTTTTACATGTCTTTTTCATGTTGGTGTTTTTATCATGTGCTTTAATAAGTCATATATTTGGATATTCATATAGCTCTAATAACTACTCATCTGACACAATTGTTCTCCTATTGGGTTTTATGTTTTGTGGTATGTGTTTTCATGTGCACTTGGGTTTGTACTATAGTTCTACAGGTTCTTATAATATAGGCTTTATTATGTTTCTACGTTGGTTTCTTTATTGTAGAAATGCTCTGTGGGATGAGATGCATGTGAGGTCTCCTGTGGAATGCAAGCCATCGATCTCCATGGACATGCCAGCTGCGGTGTCCAGAAATACATAATCGGCTGCGTCACAGCAATGGAGTCACATATTACAGCTGAGAACTGCATGCTTATGTTGGGCTACTTAATGTGGGTAAGTGTTTGTTGTATTTGTAACCCTGATGAAAGCTTTGAAGTGTTGGTTAATATATGTGGATTCACTCAATACTCATGGTCCCCGAGTGCCATTATTTCTTGTGGATTGTACCAGTATTATATTTTGGCAACGGGGCAAGTTACATAAATAATGTGTGAGTGCGGGCATACTTTGGAATCTCTCTCTCTCTCTCTCTCTCTCTCTCTCTCTCTCTCGTATAATTACTAAAGTGCAGGTTTTTAGAAGAGGAAATGTTGCCCTTAGCAACCAATCAGATTCTAGCTATTATTTTCTAGAAAATGCTAGATAAATGTTAAGTAGAATCTGATTGGTTGCTATGGGTGAACATCTCAAATTTTAAAAACTCGCACAAGTTATACCCCTCTGTCTTTCTTTTTAACAGAGAATCAAGAAGAAATAATAGCAGTACAAAAACTTCATTAACACAGCAGCTACTGTATTCCTATTTGTATTTCTTCCTGGGGTTTTGAAAAAACATCTTTTTGTACCACTATACTGTGTGCACTTGGAAACCTAAGATTTTCAAAACTGATTCTTCATCAAAAGAGAGTATCAAAGGCTATGGCAAATCTCAGGAAGTGAAAACCATTTAACCTTCAGGAAGATGTTTATGAGTGTTTCCTAATCTTCACTACAACATGAAATTTACTTTTCAGCAGTTCTTTTTCATGAAAGTGTTTTGATAAAATGATAAATGACTGACTATGGAACAAATAACAAGGACCTTGAGCTTGGAAGATGAGAAACATTACAAACCATGTGTGCTCTAAATTGTGTTATGACTAATCTGAGTCACATCAAAATTCCTAAACTAGTCATATATTGATGTGGCTGGTGAGTTTATACATAATTCATTGAAACATATAAATGCAAGTTTGCAATGACCTGTGCTCTCATCTGTGTCATTTGATCATAAAACCTGTTATGAAAAATGAACTGCGATTTTAAAACAATATATTTCAGCTTAACTACATAGTGCAAAAAGTATTGTTGCAGTTTTTCAATTTGACAAATTATAATCCATGACTGCAATACTTTGTGATTATGAGATCATAAGGGGTTATATGGTGTAATAAACAGTAGGATAATGGTTCTGTAGCCTTATTGTGAACAGATGAGTACAGAAATAAATGAAAGAAAATTATAACAAAAGTTTTGTTGAATTTCTGGATTTGAATTCTATCTGAATTTTACTGCTATAATTTTGTCTTAACATCTGTACCTTGGACAAAGTGACTCCACTATTAGTGGACTATATGGGCTGTGCTTCCATTAATGATGATATATTATCTACTTGGTGACAACAACTGTCACTGAATATCAAGGGGAACAACTATCCTGGCTCTTTTACCAGCAATATGAATTGTAAAAAAAATAAAAATACCAGGTGCATAGTTACTCAATTCTGCTGGATAATTACAGTGCTACCTGTGTAGGACACAAGCAATGTCCTTCTCTAGAACCAGAAGATGAAAGAAGATCCATTGGGATAGATAATGAAGTACAGTCACAGTTGGCATCAGCTGGCTGTTTAAGCTTTTTACAGTGACTGGATTATGTTTTGAAAAAGCCCCCAAATAGCGGTGTGAAACGCATCAGTCTGGGACACTGGACCCGATTTGTTACCCTCAGATACCTGCTTTTACTTCAGGAGACCCGGAGAGACTCACACCGCACAGCTTAATTGGATGCTCTTACAACACTGAGGTTGAGGCGGGGATGCAGACACGATCTACAGAACTCTTTATATTTACAAGGTAGTCACGGCCCATGTTACTCCTGTTGTAGAATTTACCTCCCTCTACTGCATTCACGTCCAGCTTGAGAGGTTACCACTAGCAACATAAATTATTGTTGCCTGATATTTCCCACCGGAGAAGTGATTATTGCATTGCATCTCTCCTTTGTCTTTCCCTTATGTTTGATTACATGTGATTCCGTTTGGAAACTTTTCCATTTTACAAATATATATGGTCTACAGAGAAATACTATTGAGCAACGTTGAATCTGAGTGAGACTATTGTCATACTGCAGGTGTGGACTACATGTATTGAGTATCTTTTAGTACTGGTATTTAGTTTACCAGACAATTCAGGATCCACCTCCTATAGATTTATTGAAAGATAGTTCTGTGATTTCTTACAATTTTATAATATATATGATAACTTGATGGTTTTTGTTTTATTATTTTATTGTTTATGTATTTTTCTTTTTTATTTATTTTTTGACCAGTCAAATTGATATATTATGTCATTGTCTGTTTAATATGAAATTATTTTGTATCATTATATATTTATCTTTAGCCATATTTTCTTCACTTATTTTATTTAGCGCAGAGAATTAAAATTAGAATTCTGGATTATGTTTTGTGGCACAAAATGTGTGCCTCCACTCTTTACTGTTTCTTCTTATTTCGTCAGTAATGCATCACTAGAGTCTGCACAGTAATGCTAGTTGTCAATGACTGCCTTATTAGTGATTGATAATACTTCTGTCTATTATAGACACACAGGCGGTGATTCAATTGTCCAAACATCGCCAGTCCAGGATCTTCATTACTTTACAAGAGAATCTCGTCCAGAATGCAATGTTCCGTCGGAAGTTTGTATAACGGTGTCAGACTTCCTGTCTTCCCTCTACCTCCATGTCTCTCTGGTCGATGAAACGCAACCGGAAATAGACTTGGGAACTCATACTGGATACTTCTTCTCGGTTACCACCGGAAGTGACAAATTATGTGGAACGCAAGCTACCACTTACGTTTCATAGAATGGCCCTACGGGAAACCTCAATAACTATAAAATAGGGCATACAAACATACATCAGCGAAATAATAAAATACGTAATGAACCCTATTTTTTATATATAACTTACATTCACAAAAAACACTTGGTCTCAAAATCTGCATTCAGACCAAAAGGGATCAGTGATTACAGTTCATAGATGGTATGTATTTCTAATTTCACCAGTTCCCCCTCCATGTCATTATTCCTCCACCTGAGTTTTGCCACTTTAATGCCACAAAAATAAATGAATTCAGAGAAATCACAATTGTGTTCCTTTTTGAAATGTAAAGAAACATAATGACTCTCTATACCTTTCAGTATGTTTCTGCAGTGTTCCGCTAGCCTAACTTTTAACATTCTGCTGGTTTTTACTACATACTGTTTACAGCAGGAACATTCCAGAAGGTAAACACAGTTCTTGGTTTGGCATGTGATAAACTGAGTAATCTCATATATTTTACCAGTCAAGTTGGATTTGTATTTTTCAATCTTATTAACACCACTTACAAATAACCCACATCGGAAAGAGCCTTTCGACCGGTTTGGTATGGGTAATTTAGAGCCTTCAATGACACTGCGTAGCAAATGTTTTTTAGATTCCTAGCTCTCATATACACAAAATAATTTTTTTCACCAATGATTCCATTTATTAAAGGATCCTGATATAATATTCCCCAATGTTTGTGAATAATAATCTCAATTTGTTTATGTTGGCTATTATATTGTGTAATGAAACAAATCTTTTGAATCATATAATAATTTTTGTGATCAACCAACAATCAGTATTCCATTCTACATTCGACAAATAGTTAATCATAGAAATGGTATCCTTTAAATAAAGCCCAGGATTTGGTCACTTTAGGTTGCAACGGAATCGGTATGTAATGCCGCCGGATCTAATGCCGGCAGACTAAATACAGACAGTGGGAGGCCGAACAATGAAGATCCTGACTAGGGCTTGTAAGTACCCTACCCCCCCCTCTCCCCCCCCTTACCCTAACCCTCCCTTAAGGGTGACTAACCCTAACCTCCCCCAGAGGGTGCCTAACCCTAAGTCACCTCTGAGGGCGCCTAAACCTAACCCTCCCTTCCCGCACCCTAAACCTAACCCTCCCGGGGGGTCTAACCCTAACCTCCCCCCAGTGGTGCCTAATCCTAACCCCCCTTTCATCTAGCCTAGCCCTCCCCAGAGGTGCCTGTCCCTAAGTTCCCCTGGGGGTGCCTAAACCTAACCCTCCCCCCGCGGCTAACAGTTACAGAGCCCCGACTTACCTTCGTTCGGGATGCCGGGCGTTGGGATTTCGGCGTCGGGCTAAAGATATGCATCGGGATTTAGATGCTTATCTTTAGTCCCTTGTCGAGTTTCCAGCATCGGGATTCCGACGGGCAGCATTCCGGATGGCGGTATGTTAACCGCATCCCGTTGCAAGAAGTGATCTAAAAATAAGAAAGATTGGAGGTTATAGAGTTGGAGCTGGCAACAATTCAGCAACCTGGGAGATTTTCACTGTTATAAACTTTTTGCAGAATGTACAGTACAGAAATAGAAGGCTTCTCTATTGTCATATATAGTCGTTCTGTCTCAGAAATGACCCCTTTATTAGCATAAACAATCTATAGTTTTTCAAATCCTTTTCTATTCTTTTGAGAAATTGAATCGCAACTTTTTATATGTTGATCTGTCCTCCAATTGTTTTAAAACTTCTGCATTATAATCATCCAGATCTAAAATTAAAACCCCCCCTTCCCATGTTTTTTATTTACATTACCATAGTCGCGACTATTTATTCACTGTGTGATTGACAGTCAGTGAGCGTTTGGGGGTGGTAACGGGGAGTGTCAGCTAAAAATGCAGGCATACATGTTGCAACCATTTTGGAGCCGCCAGGTTCCCTTTTGATTGAGACAGTGGTAGGTATCTCAATAGGTATCCCGGTGGCTGCAACATTTGCATATTTTCGCAGAGCAGCTGCGTACCAGATTGCAGCTGCAGTGGCGATAGCATACATCTATGAATCAGGCCATATGTCAAAATTACAAATGTCTCTCACTTAATGTTGCAATCGGTGTTATTATTAATGATGCCGAAGTTTATTTTTAAAATTATTTTGGTAAAATGGCAGAGAAAAAAACATTTTGGGGATTAGCAGAATCTAGACCATCTGTGATCTCTCCTACATTTTTAGTTTTGTTTTTTAAATTGCCAGCACACTGGTTCACACAAGTTACAGCATGTATAGCGGGGAGACCACTGGGTAGAGTCCAGAATCTCCCTCTCTCTCTCCTTGCACTGAACATCGAGCAATGTGCTACGCTGCCAGTATCCTAGCGGTTGATTCTATTTTCCCTCCCCTTCAGGACCCGGACGTGACGTGAGTGAGGGTGAAAGTGCAGTTCCATGCCCTGACATCGCTGTTATGTTGTCTCCACTGTAGTATCTGGCCACCAGTAGTAGAAAATTGTACTCTGGCGAACTTGCTTCGGTATTCCCACTCTATGTCCACGTGGATAGTAACTGATGACGTCAGGGTCCGTTGCTGCTTTTACATAATCTAAATGCTGGATTGTGTTGGATGCTCATCTATTACTGCCTCAATTGCTCTTATTAACTGCACCTACTACTAACATTCACTATGCTTAAACTATCTATTGACTCACAAAAGATCAACACTGATTAAATTGTCAGGTTTCTTTTAATTAAAGAGATAGGGCCAAATGTAATAGGGTGAGAGTTTACAAAATGTCAGAGTTTTCTCACACTTTTTAAACCAATGTAATAGAGACCTAGAATAAAGCAACAGAGCAAACTCACATGTTTTTCATACTCAAAAAACTCTCACCCTATTACATTTGGCCCATAGTGTTGATACTATTGGCACACAGACTGTCTAGATAGATTTTTAACTATCACAATGGATTTATAGGATTACAATTTTTAAATAATGTATGCAACTGTTTTCTTTGATTTTATATATTATCTGTATAAGTATTAAATTGGTTAATATATTACTGTACATGAACAGCACTCCATGTAGTTTGTCTTTTGTTTTCACTATTGAATATTTTAGAGGGTCAGCTCCTTTGTATTGGTATCGGCAGTTTGGATGCAGCAGGTACTAACAGGTGTGATCTGACTTCCATTAGCATCCTTTGGTGGTTTTTGGTATTACATGTTGAGTCTCCCATATCCAAATATTCCGATATACAGAATATTTTTAGCATGACGGAGATAGTGAAACCTTTTGCTTTTTGATGGGTCAAAGTACACAAACTTTATTTAAGGCATAACATTATTAAAAATATTGTATAAAATTACCTTCAGGCTGTGTGTATAAGGTGTATATGAAACATAAATAAATTTCATATGTGTACACAAATTTTGTTTGAGCCACAAAATTATTGAAAATATTATATACAATAACATTCAGGCTGTGTGTATAAGGTGTATATAACACATAAATGCATTCTGTGTTTAGATTTGGGTCCCAATACCAAGATATCTCATTATGGTATGCAAATATTCCAAAATACGGAATATTCCGATATCCAAAATACCCCTGGTCCCAAGCATTTTGGATATAGGAGACTCCACCTGTACTTAAATATTTCATCAATGCCCATCTGTCCCATGGGTCTTCCTTACAATGCCTCCATAAATGTACCAGATTTGTGCCCTTGTCTTATCATAGGAAGATTTCAGTTTCATTACAGTATGTGAGGCCAGTTGTCAATTTCCAATAAGAAAACACAAGAACCATTCTAGTCATGATCATCACCTGTAGCAGCCCCATTTCTTTTAGAGCTGAATGTGTTGAAAGTCCAGATAAAAAGGTCAGGGCAGGCAGCAATCACAATTGTTAAGTCCAGGCAAAAGGTCATCACAAGTGGCAATCAGTGTATAGCAACAACCAGACAATGCCAAAAATGTTGCAGCTAACATGGATAAACTACCCAATTGTACTAAAAAGGTTACCATGCCGTCCCCCTGCAGTTCATTCTCTGTAGTGTAGTTGTGTGACTGCAGTTTGATCTAACTGTCCCCTGCTTAGAAGCGTCCATCGTAATTGTAATGGTAATAGTAAAAAAAAAACTTTGGGTGAAACCCATAAAAGCAAAAGAATGGCGACATTCTGGATGACAAATGTGAAGCATTATTGCAAACAAACTCAGCCCAAGAGAGATACTCCTACCAGTCATTGTACAAATCCACAACAAAACATCCCAAATATTGCTCCATGAATTGATTAGTTCTTCAAGGCCTGATTCAGCGTGCACTGCTGAACGCAGATTCCTGATTATCGGGAATCTGCCGGTGCACAGGACCCATTCTGCGAGTCTGCAGAATGGGTCCTTCTAAGATGCACGCAAGCCCTTGAATGCCTCTGCCTGATTGACAGGCAGAGGCATTTAAGGGGCGATGCGGGGGCAGGGTCAGCCGGCATTCCCGGCAATGGGGCGTGTCCATCCCGTTTTCTGGGAATGGCCAGCCCAGGGACTGGTTGACGTACGCAGTCTGCTGGGCTCGTAAGATGGCCAGCCTGAGTAAGCTGATGGTAGCGAAGGTGATCCCAGCCTGCGACCTCTGTCGCAGTGCTGCCATCGCAAATGCAGCAGGGGGTGCCATACACCTCCTGCTGCATTTGCATTATTGCAAGGATCGCAATTGCAAAGCTGCAATTGCAATCCTTGCTGAATCAGGCTCTCAGAAGAAAAAGTTAAAGAAGAAAAAGATAAATCAAGCTCTATGTCCAAAATGTTATCCAAAACCTAGAGATAAACTGCAGCCTTCTGTTAGAAATAATATCAATAGGAATACCATGCAATCTGATAATGTACTGAATGAGCAAACAGGCTGGAACCCAATTAGAAAGTAGTTCTATAAGACGTGCAAAATGACTAATTTTGCTGAAATGGTCGGCAATTACTAAAAATGTGTTATAGCTCTTAGATGGGGTATCCTAACGTTTAGTATATATCGGTAAGGTCAGCTGATCTAAGGGACGGGTTCTGGCAATCTTACAACGGCACATACATGTATCTTGTATGCAGAAAAATTCTCTGACATTTCTTTTAAAGAAATACCACTACAGAGGGCCTTATGTAATAGGTTGCAAGCTGCAGACCCTGGGGGAACTCCTGCGAGTCTTCCCGTATTTTTAAAGTGGCAATCATTTTAAAAGCAATACCAAGCTGGTTTTGCCTTTAAAATTATTGCCGCTTTAAAAATACAGGAACACTCGCAGGAATTTCCGCAGTGGCTGCAGCTGACAACCTATTACATAAGCCCCAGAAGGTGAGCTCTTTTGCTATTAGTAACGTACCCTTGAAAGTTTACTATCATGAACTGCCAACACCACTCCATGAAGATTTTCAGTAAATATAAGATGGGAGGGAGTCTCTGTGGGAGCCTGCCCTTGAAAAATGTATTGGGTGTACCTAGACGGTGACAGGGAGGTAGCTATGCGGATGCACGGTGATGCTACATCTTATTATGGGAGTGTCGCAGGCATGTTACTGAATTGGTTGTGAATTCACATGCATAATCGTTCACATTGGTGGCCATACTCTGACGGAGATTCTGCACCTACAATGGGTCTGCTGCAAGTTTCAATGGTGCGGCTGAAGACACACCAAGTGGTATTTCAGCGTCTAAAGATGCTTAAAGTGGGCGTCTCAGTCCTTGTACATGCACACGCATGGCTGTACACCAGGGAAGGGCTTGTAGAGGTATTTGAATATAGTCGTAGAAGCAATGAATGCAGACGGATGCTGCAGCATCCGATACAGGCCCATGGTCCCACATCCTGCTCACTCATCTTACGCACTGATCCTGCTGCCTTGGCCTCTTTTCAAGTTCAAGACTTTTATGCACACCAAATTTATATTAAATATTGAAATTGACTCTGTGCCTATTTAAGAAAATGTGCAGGCTGTTATCTATGTAACAGATGCTGGAACGAGTTGAAAATTCTAAGGAGAATGCTCGCTGTGATTGCCCAGCTGTGACACGTCGGCATGTTACAGTAATTGAATGAATGTCCAAATAGTGACAAGACTAATCATTTCTACAATGCGCGAGCAGCAGGCAGATGTGATGTGGTCAGGGATTTTTTTGGCAGGTTTCATAAATTTTTCACATAAGTGTAATTTGATTGTTTAGTATCCTGTCCTGTTTGGAAAAATGATGGATTGAATTTTTACTAATGCTTATTGCATACATTTTTAGATAATACTAATAAAATGTGAACTGTATTTTGAACAAAAGAGTAAACCCTGTATATCGTCAGTTGGACGAATTTGCTGGCGAATTTCCATAAAGCTGTGGTAGCCAACTTACTAGCTTATGCCAATGTAAGAATCTGCCCATGTTTGCTGGAAATCCCTGTGTCTGCATGTGGAATGCCACCCCACAGGACCGGCTCTAGGGGTGTTCGACCAGTGCAGTCGCACAGGGGCGCCACCCATAGAGGGCGCACCCTCCCCAGCATCCCGATTTCAGCATGACAGTATTGTCCCGCTGTTCCACCCGCGGGCCGAAGTGGCCCGCGGGTGGTCAAATCTGGAGGCTGGGGACCCCCACCGCCGCAGCTGTGCGGCGGTGCCGGACCCCAGGAGTGTGAATGGATGCCACTGATGGGAGATGGCTGGGGGAAGTCCAGCCAGTGATGGAGTGCTGGGCTTTACCCCCAGCCTGACGTTATTTGGAGGCGTGCCATGCGGGCACGCCTCCAAATAACGTCATGTAGGGGGCGTGGACTATGGTAATTAGGCCACACCCCAAATTCGCCCACGCGTGGCTTAGCCGCGCGCAATGTAAGAGCGCCTTTACAAGAGCCGGCACAGGGTGCTCCGACCCCTGGAGCCGGCCCTGCCGCCCCACCCGCTGCTTTTACATCTGCTGCCACAACCATCATGCTTATATATGGACATGCACCCATTCCCTTCTAGATGCAAAAGATCCATCTGAAACAGGAGTTCCATCTCTGGGCCTGATTCAGCAAGGATCACAATTGCTAAGCTGCACGCAGGCAATAGATATATGATGTATGCATGCAGGCAGCTTTGCCATTGCGACTCTTGCAGATATAGCAATGCAGCAGGAGGCATCACGCCTCTGCTGCATTACTTATCCGAGCTGCGTTGTCCAACGCAGCATTGGATACTCTGCGGAACATCAGCCAGCTAAGGTGACCCATGGGGTCACGCAAGCTGGCCGCCGCAGATGAGAGTAAGAGGCCAGGAAATCTCCATCAGCCGACGGAGATCCTGGTCTCTTCCCTCCCCCCCAACGGCGGCGACACACCTACGTTTTGGAAAATGGAGGCCATCGTTGCCCCCTCCCCATCCACAAATGGCAGCAGACTGTCAATAGAAAATGGAGGCCATCGTTGCCCCCTCCCCGTCCACAAATGGCAGCAGACTGTCAATCAATGACAGTCTGATGCCAGTCTGCGTGCGGGATCGCAGACCTGTTCTGCACATGTGCAGAATGGGTCAGGTGCCTGCGCAGATGCACGATTATCGGGAATCTAACTTCAGCAGTGCACTAGCGTGCATTGCTGAATAAGGCCCTCTGTCCGCATGTTACTGAAGTTGGCTTATATGCCCGTGACACTCTCATGACATTCCCACTAGACAGAACAGTTCTGTGCGTCCACATGATCATCTCCAGGTTATCGCCCAGAATTGCCCATTTCACGCCCATCCAGTGGCATATCTATAATGGGTGCAGTGTGTGCGGGCCACGGCCATTTTTCCGGCATTCTGCGAATGCACAGTAGACTCCGGGCACACTCTAGTGCCCAGAGTCTACTAATGTTCCGGTGGCTGGCCAGCCGCATCAGTCAGCTGCCGTCCACCGGGGAGAGAGGAGGGGGCCCCGCACAGGGAGTGCACCCTCCTCTCTTAAGATGCCCCTGTGCCCATCCCCACCTGTGTGCATATGTTTGATCTGACTCATGCACAGTCGCCAATTTCTTTCTACGTCAAATGCACAGTGTGCTGAAAGTATCTCCACATATCCACTTGTGTCCAACTCATAATCAAGCCCTACTGTATGTGAGTAAATTAATGGTGTGTACATGTCAATGTTGTGGAGATGTGACCTGATTAGAAATATGTGTCTATTTAACAATTAGCCCTAAAAATATCTGTTTTCTATTGTTGCTTATATTTTCAGTGCTATGTTTAAAAAATAAATAAATATGTATATATTGGCAGTAACTACCTACAGTATATGTATCATTTGTATTGTTTCTCTGCTATCACAGTCCTGAGTTGGTGATCTTAATGGAGGATAGTTGACGGTATAGGCACCGCCACTATCCTTGATAAATTTGCTTTGCATGGGAAAACCAACACAGGAGAGCCAATGTGATGGCCATAAAGATAGACATCACAGGCTGCGAGGAAAGGTAAATAGGTACAATCTCTAAATCCTGTGAAAATGTATATTTTCACTTTATTTTAGGTTTCTTCCCCTTTGCTGTAGTATATAGGCCCTCATTCAGAGGCGCTCGCAAAATGCGTGCGGTCGCTCTGAATGAGGGCGGCCGCTTGGGTTTTGAAGTGCGGCCTCCTGGTCGCTAGCTAAGCTGTGGGTTACCCATCGGGGCTTGCGACCAGGGCTGGATTAAGGTCTGTGGGGGTCCCTGGGCAACAAACATGTGGGGGCCCCTATTAAATGTGACAAACTGGGGGTATGCGCAATGGGGACCTTATGCAGAGCCCCCAGTAGTGTCAGTGCCCACAGTGGTAGTGCCCCATATGCAGTGCACCCAGTAGTAGTGCCCCTTATGCAGTGCCCCCTATGCAATACTCCCATTAGTAGTGCCCACTGTAATAATGCCCTCTGTATAAATGCCCCCAGTAGTAATACCCCTGTAGTTGTGCCCCAAATAGTAATGCCCCCCAGTAGTAATTGGGTTTGTGCCCAATAGTAATACCCTAGTAGTAATGCCCCCTGTATAAATCCCCCAGTAGTAATACCCATGTAGTTATGCCCCCAATAGTAATGCCCCCAGTAGTCATTCCCCCTTTAGTAGAGCCCTCTGTAGAAATGCCCCCAGTAGTAATGCCCCTCTATTAGTGGTAAATGGAGCCTCCCTGCGGCGTCGGGGTTAGGTTGGCCGGAGGAGGCACAACTGGTTCCGTCTCCTCTGGTCCACTTTAACCACGATGGGTGCGGGGGCCCTTAACGTGTGGTGGCCCAGGGACGATCGCCCCTGTCGCTCCCCTGTTAATCCGGCCCTGCTGATGTCAGTGCGGCCGCCCACAAAATGGCAGGCGTTCCTTAAGGAACTCCTCCGTTTGTGAAACCACCCGCCCGCCACGCCTACAAAACGGGGCGAGCTGTTGATCAACATCGACAGCCGCCCCTTTTGTAGTGAGCTCCTAAACATCGACCTGCTTGCGAGCGCTCAGCGCTTGCGAGCGGGTCTGAATGAGGTCCATAGTCCCTTGGGATATATTTCACAGGGAGAATATATATCCCTGCTTTCTTAGAAGGTGCATCTATTTCTCATATCAGAGACCCTGTGCAAACATAAGTGAAGCTGCTGATGACACCAGCAGCATTATGTAGTTGCCTCTGGGCCTGATTCAGCAAGGAACGCAACTGTGAATGTGATAGCGATTAGGCACATAGTTCAACTGCGATAGTATGCTAATCCATTGCAATCGCAATGCCGCCGCTACCAGGGGCATTTCTAGAGAGGAGAGGGCCCTTGTGCAGTCTCCGTTACGGGACCCCATCCTCTCCATCCGGTGCCGCACTAATAGACTCTGGGCACTCTAGTGCCGATGGTCTATAGCGCATGCGCAGGTCTCCGGGAAAATGGAGGTGGCGGACAATTTCCCTGTACTGTGCATGCGCAAACGACAGGAAAATGGCAGCAGCGCCCCTTTTCCAGCCATTTTTTACAGTGCAGACACCTGTGCCGACTTGGGACTCCGGAGAGGTAAGTATAATATGGGTGCAGGGTGTGCGATGCGGGCCCCCCATGGACCCAGGGGCCCTTTTGCCCCACACACCCTGCACCCACTATAAATACGCTCCTGGCCGCTACACTACATAAGGACGCCCGCTTTACCTTACACACATCCGTAATGTTTAGCGAGGCTGTGAAAACATCGGTACAATCAAGTACCATCGCAGCCTCATGCACACTTACACAAGCTTTGACCTTATTTGCTAACTTCTATCAGGCCTCTAAATGGATAATTTATGCACACCCCTGCAACGGCGTTCAAACGTACTGGCACGCCTGCATTCAGCCGACTACCCCACCTTTACTACCGACAAACGGTACTTCCTGTCAATCACTCTGCGATGGGTCTGCGTACCCGCAGCAATCGATGTCCCGATCGCAATGGCCAGGGCAGTCGCTTCCATTGGGCTTGTTGGGCAGTTGCCCAAGGGCCCAAAGCTTCAAGGGGCCCGCCAACCCGGGCCTTGCAGCCGCAGCCAGTTGGTATATTTTGGAAATTTCTAAAAGTACTGCATTCCGATTGCAGCCCCCCTGCCCCCCGGTGATGAGTACCTACCCCCCCTCCATGACGAGTACCATTCCCCCCCCACCTGCCACGTAGTCTGTGTGGCAGGGGCGGATTGGGAAGCCGGGCCACTTGCCACTGGGCCGGCCTGCTCTCTCCAGTGGCCGCTGTCATACACTGACAGCTGTGCTTAAGGCACGGCTCTCTCTGCGAGCAGCAGCGGAGGCGAGGGCCGGAGATGTCAGTCTAGTCACTGTGACTGATGGTACCGGCACAGCGCAGCCTCTATAGCCACCGTGCATGGCCCCACCCCCTCCCATTTTCACTTATGGTGGCTTGCAGCTGAAGTGCTTCGGGACCCCTGCTCCTACTACATGGTGGCCACGCGGGGGTGATCCTCTACTGCGGCGCCCACAAACTAAAACAATGACCCAGCCAGCACAGAGCACTACACTTATCGGGGCTGAACCTACCACTACCAAAGTGGACTGCACAAATCAGCCCTCCCCTTCCTGATTACCTGCTCCTTGCCTGAGTCACTGCCTTTATTACAGGAGAAAAGAAAAAACATGTATTGGGGGGTAACTCAGGGGCACTTTGTGTATGGGGGTTAATATGGAGCTGATGTGTGTACTGGAGGTTAAATGGGGGTGCTGTGTGTACTGGGGTTATTTTGGGGGTACTATGTGTACTGGGGTAATACAAAAGCGCTGTGTATACTGAGGACTAGAGTGGTGGAGGACACTGTATACTGAAAGGTATTATGGGGGTGCTGTGTGTACTGAGGGATATTAGGGGAGGAACATATTGAGGGGTATTAGAAATGTTTTGGGCGATCCTGGGCGGCTACAGGAGGTTGGCTAATCAGACGCAGATGTAGCGCAGTATGGCGTGTTATTGGAGTGACACAGGCGTGGTGATGAAAGTGGCTGCGTTCAGTTGCTTACACTGGAGGCCATACTCAGACGGATAATCTGCACCTAGCATAGGGCTAGAGCAAGTTTTAATTGTGCGATTGATGATTGGCATGTACAGAAGCACAAAGCATGATTGCAGCATCTGTAGACACTTAGAGTCGGATTCAATTTGAGCCGAGCCGCGTTTAAGTTAACGCGGCCCGGACTTAACACCGACTTTGCCTGTTTTGTAGGCGTTAAAGTATCGCGGCCGTCCAGACTTTACCCCGTATTCAATTTCAAAGTACGCGTAAACGGCACCCGGCGATACTGTAACAAGCGCAAAGTACTGTATTTTTGGGGAAATTAGCCTGTCACCCCCCAAATGATGCTCTGACATGGGGGTTCACTATGGTACCCCCTGATTTGGCTCGCTGAAGGTATTTGGTGTTTTTAAATGGGCTCAATAGCTGCTAAATAGCATTTTTCTATACCTGATGCAGGATAGTATTTAGGAGTATTTTTTCAAGAAAATAAGTTATCCCAGCAAATTTGGGGTACTTGAAAATGGGGGTCAGCATATTTAAAGTTGAAAAAGTGAAGTTGAAAAAATCGTGAAAAATCCATCTGCCGCAAACACCTGCAATCAAAAAAACACTTGGGGCATACTTCGGGACCTCCCCAGAGTCAAGTTCGCTAGTTTTTAACTTTGTACCCCAACATTTTTTTTTCGCCCCCTCTTTCATTGTCAATTTTTGGGGTGTCCTTAAGTTTTTTTTTTATTTTTTTTGACACAGATTACCTTTGGGGGACTGTCTGATTGCTGCATGGGGGTTCCCGCAACATTGCACCCCAACCCCAATTCTGCACTTTTTTTCGCCTGCCATTCATAGGTGATACTTTACCGCCTATTACATTGCATTGACTTTCAACCTAGGCGGAAAGTCTTCCAAATTGAATACGGGGGAAAATCAAAACAGGCGATAATGACGTCATCGGCGGTAACTTAACGCGGATTCGGAGTAAACGCTTCAAATTGAATATGGACCTTAGAGTGGGTGTCTCAGTCCTTGCACATTCGGGCACGTGGATGTACAGCAGGGAAGGGCATTGTAGTGGCATTAGTATAAAGTCGCAGATGCAGCAAAAGACGCAAGGAAATCAGCGATTGCATCCAACTCAGAATCAGGCCCTATGAGGAGGGAGTATCCCGCCCCCTCCACAGAACCCGCCACCATTAGGGCTGCTTCCAGAAATTTTCCGGGCTGGTTTCCATTCCCAATCTGCCCCTGCTGTGTGGTGTCCCGTACTGGAGGATCTGTCGTCCCGCCCGGTCTCAGCCTCCTCAAGAGACTCCTCTGCCAGCCACTGCCCCGGCAACTCCCGTCCCACCGCACCGCAAAGGTAAGGGCTGAGCTCAGCTGCACAGCATGAATCAAATCACTGCGCAATCCTATAATTATAATAACATGACAAAATCTCAGTATAACGTGGCTTATTGCTGCAATAATACCATATCATAGTATGATATGGTATTATTGCAGCAATAAGCCCCGTCATCATAGTGAGATTTTGTCATGTTATTTATAATTATAGGATTGTGCAGTTATTTGATATTATTGCAGCAGTAAGCCCCGGGGCAGTGCGAGAGACAGGGACTGCTCATACATGGCAGCCTATCTCCAGTGCTGCAGCTGCTGTGGAAAATTTATTTCATACTTGCCTACCCTCCCGATTTGGTCGGGAGCCTCCCGAAAATCTGGTGCCGCTCCCGACCTCCCGGGAAGGCAGGCAATCCTCCCGGCCCCGGCGGTGTGTCCGCACCCCCCCGCGCTTTTAAGTAAAAACCTCGGCAGCAGGGGGGCTGGTGACGCGATTCGCGCTGAATCGCGTCATCGTTGCTCCGCCCCCGGCTGCACAATGCCATTAATCACGGCATTGTGAAGAGGGGGTGGAGCCACAATGACACAATCGCGCTGTCATGCCCCATGCCCCGCCCCCAACGCTACTTTAGGTGCTGGGCCCCGCCCCCTTTGGCCGCATCACGCCCCGAGCCCTGTATGCCCGACAGCTCCCTCCCGGAAGGAGGGAGCTAAATGTCGGCAAGCCTTACATGTGGGGAAAATTTCAGGTACAGCACATGATTTGACTGCAACTCCACTCCTCTGGTTACCAGGAGCAACCACCAGCGCTCCAGCACCTGTGTTTTGTAAGTCATTTCGGGTAGCTGTAGCCTATCAATTACCCAGACACACTAAATTTTTTTTACCGTGAATGGGTGGGTAGGGGCCCCAGTGCATTGCTTTGCCCAGGGCCCACACTGCTGTTAAGACAGCCTTGATATGGAGCTGATGTGTGTACTGGAGGTTAAATGGGGGTGCTGTGTGTACTGTGGTTATTTTGGGGGTACTATGTGTACTGGGGTAATACAAAAGCGCTGTGTATACTGAGGACTAGAGTGGTGGAGGACACTGTATACTGAAAGGTATTAGGGGGGTGCTGTGTGTACTGAGGGATATTAGGGGAGGCACATATTGAGGGGTATTAGAAATGTTTTGGGCGATCCTGGGCGGCTACAGGAGGTTGGCTAATCAGACGCAGATGTAGCGCAGTATGGCGTGTTATTGGAGTGACACAGGCGTGGTGATGAAACTGGCTGCGTTCAGTTGCTTACACTGGAGGCCATACTCAGACGGATAATCTGCACCTAGCATAGGACTAGTGCAAGTTTTAATTGTGCGACTGATGATTGGCATGTACAGAAGCACAAAGCATGATTGCAGCATGTGTAGACACTTAAGAGTCGTATTCAATTTGAGCCGAGCCGCGTTTAAGTTAACGCGGCCCGGACTTAACACCGACTTTGCCTGTTTTGTAGGCGTTAAAGTATCGCGGCCGTCCAGACTTTACCCCGTATTCAATTTCAAAGTACGCGTAAACGGCACTCGGCGATACTGTTACAAGCGCAAAGTACTGTATTTTTGGGGAAATTAGCCTGTCACCCCCCAAATGATGCTCTGACATGGGGGTTCACTATGGTACCCCCTGATTTGGCTCGCTGAAGGTATTTGGTGTTTTTAAATGGGCTCAATAGCTGCTAAATAGCATTTTTCTATACCTGATGCAGGATAGTATTTAGGAGTATTTTTTCAAGAAAATAAGTTATCCCAGCAAATTTGGGGTACTTGAAAATGGGGGTCAGCATATTTAAAGTTGAAAAAGTGAAGTTGAAAAAATCGTGAAAAATCCATCTGCCGCAAACACCTGCAATCAAAAAAACACTTGGGGCATACTTCGGGACCTCCCCAGAGTCAAGTTCGCTAGTTTTTTACTTTGTACCCCAACATTTTTTTTTCGCCCCCTCTTTCATTGTCAATTTTTGGGGTGTCCTTAAGTTTTTTTAAAATTTTTTTGACACAGATTACCTTTGGGGGACTGTCTGATTGCTGCACGGGGGTTCCCGCAACATTGCACCCCAACCCCAATTCTGCACTTTTTTTCGCCTGCCATTCATAGGTGATACTTTACCGCCTATTACATTGCATTGACTTTCAACCTAGGCGGAAAGTCTTCCAAATTGAATACGGGGGAAAATCAAAACAGGCGATAATGACGTCATCGGCGGTAACTTAATGCGGATTCGGAGTAAACGCTTCAAATTAGGGGTGAGCGGGTTCGAATTTCTGAAATCCGAACCCCCCGAGCCCCCCCGATCCGAGTCCGATCCGAGTCAGGCTCGACTTTTCCCGCCTGACTCGGATCTGAAATCGAGGCAAAACGTCATCATCCCGCCTTCCGAGTCTCGCGGGTTTTGGAACCTATATAAGGTACCCGCGTCGACGCCATTTTCTCACTCGGCTGTGGACAGTGAAGAGGGAGGGTGGGAGTTAAGGCTGGCTGGGCTGTGTAGTGTAGTGTAGTGTAGTGCTGCTGTTGTCCACTACTTCAAAGTCCATAGGGGCTGGCTGTGTTGTGCTGTGCTGCTGTTGTTAATAGGGGCTGTGTCCACTACTTCAAAGTCCATAGGGGCTGGTTGGACTGTGTTGTGCAGTCAGTTCTCCATAGGGGCTGTGTCCACTCCAAAGTCCTGTGCAGTGTCCCAGTCCTAAAGGGGTGCTGTAGTGTTGTTCAGGGGGTGCTCTGTCCATCAGGGGTGCTCCCCCCAAGTGCTAAAAAAATAATATATTTTCTGTGTTTGTGAATTGTGTGCGCAATAGCCGCACGTGCACCAACAAAGTAGTGCCAAGCGTGCGCCTGTGTCATAAGTAAAGGGCCGGCTGGCTTGATCGTTAAAGGGTGCTGTAACCCCCAAAGTACACTCCAGTCCAAACCAAAAAAAAATTATTTTCTGTGTTTGTGAATTGTGTGCGCAGTAGCCGCACGTGCATCAACAAAGTAGTGCCAAGCGTGCGCCTGTGTCATAAGTAAAGGGCTGGCTGGCTTGACCGTTAAAGGGTGCTGTAACCCCCAAAGTACACTCCAGTCCAAACCAAAAAAAAAATTATTTTCTGTGTTTGTGAATTGTGTGCGCAGTAGCCGCACGTGCATCAACAAAGTAGTGCCAAGCGTGCGCCTGTGTCATAAGTAAAGGGCTGGCTGGCTTGACCGTTAAAGGGTGCTGTAACCCCCAAAGTACACTCCAGTCCAAACCAAAAAAAAAATTATTTTCTGTGTTTGTGAATTGTGTGTGCAGTAGCCGCACGTGCATCAACAAAGTAGTGCCAAGCGTGCGCCTGTGTCATAAGTAAAGGGCCGGCTGGCTTGACTGTTAAAGGGTGCTGTAACCCCCAAAGTACACTCCAGTCCAAACCAAAAAAAAAATTATTTTCTGTGTTTGTGAATTGTGTGCGCAGTAGCCGCACGTGCATCAACAAAGTAGTGCCAAGCGTGCGCCTGTGTCATAAGTAAAGGGCCGGCTGGCTTGACCGTTAAAGGGTGCTGTAACCCCCAAAGTACACTCCAGTCCAAACCAAAAAAAAAATTATTTTCTGTGTTTGTGAATTGTGTGCGCAGTAGCCGCACGTGCATCAACAAAGTAGGGCCAAGCGTGCGCCTGTGTCATAAGTAAAGGGCCGGCTGGCTTGACCGTTAAAGGGTGCTGTAACCCCCAAAGTACACTCCAGTCCAAACCAAAAAAAATATATTTTCTGTGTTTGTGAATTGTGTGCGCAGTAGCCGCACGTGCATCAACAAAGTAGTGCCAAGCGTGCGCCTGTGTCATAAGTAAAGGGCCGGCTGGCTTGACCGTTAAAGGGTGCTGTAACCCCCAAAGTACACTCCAGTCCAAACCAAAAAAAAATATATTTTCTGTGTTTGTGAATTGTGTGCGCAGTAGCCGCACGTGCATCAACAAAGTAGTGCCAAGCATGCGCCTGTGTCATAAGTAAAGGGCCGGCTGGCTTGACCGTTAAAGGGTGCTGTAAACCCCAAAGTACACTCCAGTCCAAACCAAAAAAATATATATTTTCTGTGTTTGTGAATTGTGTGCGCAGTAGCCGCACGTGCATCAACAAAGTAGTGCCAAGCGTGCGCCTGTGTCATAAGTAAAGGGCCGGCTGGCTTGACCGTTAAAGGGTGCTGTAACCCCCAAAGTACACTCCAGTCCAAACCAAAAAAAAAATTATTTTCTGTGTTTGTGAATTGTGTGCGCAGTAGCCGCACGTGCATCAACAAAGTAGTGCCAAGCGTGCGCCTGTGTCATAAGTAAAGGGCCGGCTGGCTTGACCGTTAAAGGGTGCTGTAACCCCCAAAGTACACTCCAGTCCAAACCAAAAAAAAAATTATTTTCTGTGTTTGTGAATTGTGTGTGCAGAAGCCGCACGTGCATCAACAAAGTAGTGCCAAGCGTGCGCCTGTGTCATAAGTAAAGGGCCGGCTGGCTTGACCGTTAAAGGGTGCTGTAACCCCCAAAGTACACTCCAGTCCAAACCAAAAAAATATATATTTTCTGTGTTTGTGAATTGTGTGCGCAGTAGCCGCACGTGCATCAACAAAGTAGTGCCAAGCGTGCGCCTGTGTCATAAGTAAAGGGCCGGCTGGCTTGACCGTTAAGGGTGCTGTAACCCCCAAAGTACACTCCAGTCCAAACCAAAAAAAAAAAATTTTCTGTGTTTGTGAATTGTGTGCGCAGTAGCCGCACGTGCATCAACAAACTAGTGCCAAGCGTGCGCCTGTGTCATAAGTAAAGGGCCGGCTGGCTTGACCGTTAAAGGGTGCTGTAACCCCCAAAGTACACTCCAGTCCAAACCAAAAAAATATATATTTTCTGTGTTTGTGAATTGTGTGCGCAGTAGCTGCACGTGCATCAACAAAGTAGTGCCAAGCGTGCGCCTGTGTCATAAGTAAAGGGCCGGCTGGCTTGACCGTTAAAGGGTGCTGTAACCCCCAAAGTACACTCCAGTCCAAACCAAAAAAATATATATTTTCTGTGTTTGTGAATTGTGTGCGCAGTAGCCGCACGTGCATCAACAAAGTAGTGCCAAGCGTGCGCATGTGTCATAAGTAAAGGGCCGGCTGGCTTGACCGTTAAAGGGTGCTGTAACCCCCAAAGTACACTCCAGTCCAAACCAAAAAAATATATATTTTCTGTATTTGTGAATTGTGTGCGCAGTAGCCGCACGTGCATCAACAAAGTAGTGCCAAGCGTGCGCCTGTGTCATAAGTAAAGGGCCGGCTGGCTTGACCGTTAAAGGGTGATGTAACCCCCAAAGTACACTCCAAACCAAAAAAATATATATTTTCTGTGTTTGTGACTTGTGTGCACTGTTGCTGCACGTGCATCAACAAAGGAGCAGCGCCAAGCGTGCGCCTGTGTCCCATAAGTAAAGAGCCGGCTGGCTCATTTCTTAAAGGGTGGTGTAACCCACAAAGTGCACTACTCTCCAGCAAAAATAAAATAATATTTTCTGTGTTTGTGTGCGCTTTAGCCGCACGTATATATCAATATAACATAAATGGAGGACCAAACTTTCTCCGATAAAAATAAAATAGGGAAAGATCAAGAACCACTTCCTCCTAGTGCTATTGCTGCTGCTGGGAGTTGTTCATCATCCCAGAGAGGAAGTAGGAACATCACTACTTTTACTAAACAATTGACCCTCCAACAGTCCCTAGCGATGAGGATGAAGTACGACAGCAGTCATCCTGAAGCAAAACGTATAACTGAGGCCTTGACTGCTATGTTGGTGTTAGACGTGCGTCCGGTATCCGCCATTAGTGCAGTGGGATTTAGACAATTGATGGAGGTAGTGTGTCCCCGGTTCCAAATCCCGTCTAGATTCCACCTGCATCCTCAAAGCAGCAGCGACAAGCGTGCGTCTGTCTGTTAAAGGGTGGTGACACCCTCAAAGTGTGCTACACAAACAATAAAAATATTGTTCTTTTTTTTTCGGTCTTTGTGAAATGTGTGGGCTGTAGCCGCACCTGCATCCTTAAAGCAGCAGCGACAAGCGTGCGTCTGTCTGTTAAAGGGTGGTGACACTCTCAAAGTGTGCTACACAAGCAATAAAAATATTGTTCTTTTTTTTTCTGTCATTGTGAAATGTGTGGGCTGTAACCGCACCTGCATCCTTAAAGCAGCAGCGACAAGCGTGCATCTGTCTGTTTAAGGGTGGTGACACCCTCAAAGTGTGCTACACAAACAATAAAAATATTGTTCTTTTTTTTTCTGTCTTTGTGAAATGTGTGGGCTGTAACCGCACCTGCATCCTTAAAGCAGCAGCGACAAGCGTGCGTCTGTCTGTTAAAGGGTTGTGACACCCTCAAAGTGTGCTACACAAACAATAAAAATATTGTTCTTTTTTTTTCTGTCTTTGTGAATTGTGTGGGCTGTAGCCGCACTTGCATCCTCAAAGCAGCAGTGACAAGCGTGCGTCTGTCTGTTAAAGGGTGGTGTAACTCTCAAAGTGCTCCAAGAAATAAAAAACTTTTTTTAATGTGTTTGTGACTTGTGTGCGATGTAGCCGCACTTGCATCCTCAAAGCAGCAGCGACAAGCGTGCGTCTGTCTGTTAAAGGGTGGTGACACCCTCAAAGTGTGCTACACAAACAATAAAAATATTCTTCTTTTTTCTGTCTTTGTGAATTGTGTGGGCTGTAGCCGCACTTGCATCCTCAAAGCAGCAGTGACAAGCGTGCGTCTGTCTGTTAAAGGGTTGTGACACCCTCAAAGTGTGCTACACAAACAATAAAAATATTGTTCTTTTTTTTTCTGTCTTTGTGAATTGTGTGGGCTGTAGCCGCACTTGCATCCTTAAAGCAGCAGCGACAAGCGTGCGTCTGTCTGTTAAAGGGTTGTGACACCCTCAAAGTGTGCTACACAAACAATAAAAATATTGTTCTTTTTTTTTCTGTCTTTGTGAATTGTGTGGGCTGTAGCCGCACTTGCATCCTCAAAGCAGCAGCGACAAGTGTGCATCTGTCTGTTAAAGGATTACATCGGTGACAGCATCCAAGTAGGCATTTCAGACAGTCCGTACCTGTACTGGCAGGAAAAAGAAGCAATTTGGAGGTCCCTGTACAAACTGGCTCTATTTTACCTGAGTTGCCCCCCTCCAGTGTGTACTCCGAAAGAGTGTTTAGTGCAGCCGGGAACCTTGTCAGCGAAAGGCGTAGGAGGTTGCTTCCACAAAATGTGGAGTAGATGATGTTCATAAAATGAATTATCAACTCTTCCTGGGAGACCAGCCTCCAGAACTTACAGAGGGACCTGTGGTTCCAGCGGGGACGAATTAATACTCTGTGAGGATGAGGATGTACACACTGAAGAGGGTGAGGAATCGGTGGATGAGGAGGATGAGGATGACATCTTGCCTCCATAGAGCCAGTTTGTGCAGGGACAGATTAATTGCCAGCTTGTTTTGTGGGGGCCCAAACGAACCAATAATTTCAGCCACAGTTGTGTGGCAGACCCTGGCGCTGAAATGATTGGTTTGTTAAAGTGTGCATGTCCTGTTTATACAACATAAGGGTACATGTACAGTTTGGGGCCTAGTTTTTCAAACTGCCATCCTGTCTGCCACTGCAGTGTCACGCCTAGATGGGTCACGTGTTTGTGCCGCCCACTCGTGTCGCTTAGCATAGTCATCCAGCTACCTCGGTGCAACCTTTTGGACATAAAAACACTATTGTGAGGTGTGAGGTGTTCAGAATAGACTGGAAATGAGTGGAAATTAAGGTTATTGAGGTTAATAATAGCATAGGAGCAGAAAAACCTACAAATTCTGTGATTTTAGCTGTTTTTATGCTTTTTTTAAAAAAATACAGATCCAAAACACAAAACCCAGAACCCAAAACACGGAAGGGTGGTTTTGGCAAAACCAATCCAGATCCAAAACACGAAGAAAGATCCAGATCCAAAACCAAAACACAAAACACGAAAAGTGGCCGGTGCACACCCCTACTTCAAATTGAATATGGACGAGTGGGTGTCTCAGTCCTTGCACATTCGGGCACGTGGATGTACAGCAGGGAAGGGCATTGTAGTGGCATTAGTATAAAGTCGCAGATGCAGCAAAAGACGCAAGGAAATCAGCGATTGCATCCAACTCAGAATCAGGCCCTATGAGGAGGGAGTATCCCGCCCCCTCCACAGAACCCGACACCATTAGGGCTGCTTCCAGAAATTTCCCGGGCTGGTTTCCATTCCCAATCTGCCCCTGCTGTGTGGTGTCCCGGACTGGAGGATCTGTCGTCCCGCCCGGTCTCAGCCTCCTCAAGAGACTCCTCTGCCAGCCACTGCCCCGGCAACTCCCGACCCACTGCACCGCAAAGGTAAGGGCTGAGCTCAGCTGCACAGCATGAATCAAATCACTGCGCAATCCTATAATTATAATAACATGACAAAATCTCAGTATAACGTGGCTTATTGCTGCAATAATACCATATCATAGTATGATATGGTATTATTGCAGCAATAAGCCCCGTCATCATAGTGAGATTTTGTCATGTTATTTATAATTATAGGATTGTGCAGTTATTTGATATTATTGCAGCAGTGTGAGAGACAGGGACTGCTCATACATGGCAGCCTATCTCCAGTGCTGCAGCTGCTGTGGAAAATTTATTTCATACTTGCCTACCCTCCCGATTTGGTCGGGAGCCTCCCGAAAATCTGGTGCCGCTCCCGACCTCCCGGGAAGGCAGGCAATCCTCCCGGCCCCGGCGATGTGTCCGCACCCCCCCGCGCTTTTAAGTAAAAACCTCGGCAGCAGGGGGGCTGGTGACGTGATTCATGCTGAATCGCGTCATCGTTGCTCCGCCCCCGGCTGCACAATGCCATTAATCACGGCATTGTGAAGAGGGGGCAGAGCCACAAAGACACAATCGCGCTGTCATGCCCCATGCTCCGCCCCCAACGCTACGTTAGGTGCTGGGCCCCGCCCCCTTTGGCCGCATCACGCCCGAGCCCTGTATGCCCGACAGCTCCCTCCCGGAAGGAGGGAGCTAAATGTCGGCAAGCCTTACATGTGGGGAAAATTTCAGGTACAGCACATGATTTGACTGCAACTCCACTCCTCTGGTTACCAGGAGCAACCACCAGCGCTCCAGCACCTGTGTTTTGTAAGTCATTTCGGGTAGCTGTAGCCTATCAATTACCCAGACACACTAAATTTTTTTTCCCGTGAATGGGTGGGTAGGGGCCCCAGTGCATTGCTTTGCCCAGGGCCCACACTGCTGTTAAGACAGCCCTGGCAATGGCTAGTTCTCGCACGCGTACTGCTATGCATATGCATGCGCAGTACGCAACAATCAGCCGATTGCGTGCGTATTAGCAACTGCGTTCCTTGCTGAATCAGCCCTCTGTTGCTTATTGAACCTTCCAGCTGATAGTACTTAATTCACTTGCTTTGAATCTAAATTATGTTAAGTTGCTGAATTCTGGGCCTGATTCAGACCCGGACGCTATTTGCGGACGCTCGTTCTTAAAAAGGGGCTGGATATTTAAATTGAGCGCTCGCTCTTTGCGGTGTGTTGACGCCTCTATGTCTGAGCGAACGTCCGAAAAATGCGCCTGCTATTTTGTAAAGACTTCCCTTTGCCGTTCGCATCACACGTCATCTCCGTTATTTATTAGATTAATTGGGAACATCGAAAGGCATCAGAACTGCTTGCAGTGCTCGTGGTAGGATTTACTACCCGCTATCACTGCGAGCAGTTCAGGCTAAAAGACAACCAAGTGGCGTGGTCGATGACGCTCCTTTACTAATTATGCACTCCCATTAAACGCCGTTTTGACTATTAGGCACGCCTGCATTCGGATCTCCACACCCCCGTTTTCAAGCAGCTTCCCCTGTTACCACACAAAACGGTACATTCTGTCAATCAAATTTGCAGCCCCTCGTTGTTTTACAAGTGCACGATTTCCGACCGCAATGACTGGTTTGCGCATGCGCATTGCGAACCATATGCATGCGCAGTTGTGCGAACATCGCTCAGAGAGAACGAGCGGCCGCTTACGAGCGGCTCTGAATCAGGCCCTCTGTTCACATTTCCTGTTGGCCAGGAAACAAGATTCATATAGGATTTACAAAGATGCAAAATGTGGATGTGGGGGCTTTCTACTCAATCTCATTTTATATGGAAAGGAGACTTTCACATTATTAATAATAAATAATGCAGTTATCATTGAATTTGGTGCCTACTAGACTTCACACAATTTCCCCCTCAGCTTCTCCTTTCTGTTTGAGGGGTTGCCCAGATCCTGGGTTCTTCTTTCATATTTGGGTTCCCTGCATAATCGGAACCGAGTAGAACCGAGCCTGCACATCCCTACCCATTATACAGGGAATTCAGTTTGGTCCCTCCTGAACTTCTTCTAAGCTCTGACATCCCATTTCTCTCTAAACACGTTTTACTTCCTCTGAAATTTCCAGACTTCTCTAGACATCAGAAGAAGCTTGCCAGAAATGTCCTCAGTCCTGTTTCCTGTTTAATTGTTTCTCTCTGGAAGTCCTAGGGGTAGATTCGTGTTGGTCCGAGATTGTAATTTCAGGTGACTTTAGGCCTTTTTTTCAACTTGCAAATTTACTAAAGGCAACCTCGGGTGAGATGTCTCTCTTTCACTGATAAATTTGGGTGAGATTGCAAACTCGAATAAACTCACCATCAGTCAAACGCTGAACTACTTTTCATTAAAAAGATACAACCGGTCCTGGTTCCTAAAAATACGGAGTAAAAATTAGTAGGGTTACCCCGTATTTTAGGACCCAGCACTAGCTGAGCAGTCCGGGGCTGGTTATGCTTTTTGGGGGTGAGCCTACATCTTTTTTTTTTATTATTAACCTTTAGATATACATGTATACATGCAGAAACATACACAAATCACACTGCTCTGTGTATGTTTCACTTTCTGCCAGACTCGCAGCTCAGGAGATGGTCTATTTGAAACTTAAATTTAGCTACGAATTTACTACTATTACACCCGAGATTGTAACCTTGAATCTTGCTGTGGAACTGCAGGTACCAGTGGGCCTGTAATGCCCCACATTCTGGTACTTGTGGTCCACCAAGTTCCAGCATGCGGGGGAGGCTTACTGGGACCTGTAGTTCCACAGCAAAAGACAATATTAACTCATCTAATTTTTAAACCACACTACACTATCAACCCAGCACCCAACGCTCCAGGGGTGCCGGGGATTGCCCCGGCTATCAGCCTAGGCCTGGGGTGCTCTGGAGAGGGGGCCCCCTTTATTGAGGGGTCCCCAGCTCCCCAGGGATCCCCAGTCTGGGCTGACTAGCAGTATGGGGTAATACTTTGGCTGGGGGACCCAGTGAAAGGGTTCCCCTGGATGTGGCATTACCCCCCCCCCCACTAGAAAACATTTGGTGCTGGTTCTGGAATTTACAGGGGAACCCTAGTCATTAGTTCCCCTGTATTTCCTGAACCGGATCAGAGCCCAGTGCTGGTTGCGCTAAATACAGGGGACCCCTACATCTTTTGTCCCCTGTATTTTGTCAGCCAGGGCTGGTTCTGAATAGCCTTGTGCTGGTTGTGCTTAATACAGGGGACCCCTATGTCATTCGCCCCCTGTATTTAGCACAACCAGTACTGGATCTCCAAAGCCCGGTGCTGGTTGTTCTTTTGGGGGGGAGGGGGGCACGCCGTTTAACATTTTATTTTAACACTGTTTTACATTTTTTAAAACACAAAAGCACAGATGGATCTCACTGATACCATCCTTCTGTGTTTATTTATTTACACACAGATACATGCATCACGGATCTCCCTGATCCATGCATGCATCTGTTTGTACGAGTTAGTCAAAACCGAATGGCAAATAGTAAAGAATAATGCGAATGATAACAAATGATTACATCATCGAACAACATGAATGACAGGAACTCGGCAGCTTAGTAAATTCAGTAACCTGATCGAAGAATGAAACACATGATTTCTATCGATTTCATCCAAGATCAATCTCGGATGACATCGTCTGGATTCGGCACCATAGTAAATTTACTACCTAGAGTCCATCTAATATTTCTGCACCCCCGCTATAAATTGAGTCTATGCCCACCATTCTGAGTCATCCAGATACGTGCCTGATCTTCATATAATGGTACCCTGTTCTCTTTTTCTGAAATGAGACCTTCTCTCCTGGTCCCATGAGATCCACTGAGCCTCATTGGCAGTGCTTAAAGTTGTCTTAGAGACGTGGTGGAACTCACCTCCCCCTCGTCCTCGGGGCCCCCCTGCAGACTATAAATATATAAATGTGCGCACTCTGCTTTTTTTTAATAAACTGACAGTGCGGGCCTTAGTAACCCCAATTCAAATTATGCCACACAGTAGTTCAATCTTATTAATTTTACACTGTACATAGTGCCTCTGATTCACATTATGACACACAATAATGCCCCTTTTACACAATGTCCACATTAGTGCCCCTTATACACAACGGGCCTGATTCAGACCCGCTCGCAAGCGTACAGCACTCGCAAGTGGGTCGATGGCCAGGCAGTGCACGAGCCTCGTAGCGAGTGAATTTTCACTCGCTGCGGGACTCACTACAAGACGGGGTGGCTGGAGCAGCCTGGAGGCTGGTGAAAAAAATAATCGGGCCGCCTTGATTCAGAGCGAGCGCTCGCATATAGCGAGGGCCTCTGAATCAGGGCCAATGTCCACAGTAGTAGAGCCCCTAATACACATATTGCCCACAGTAGTAGTGCCCCTTATACAATGCCCACAGCAGTAGTACCCCTTACACATAATGCCCACAGCAGTAGTGCCCCTTATGCAATGCCCACTGTAGTGGTGTCCCTTATGCAATACCCCCAGTAGTGATGCTCCCAGTAGTGGTGTCCCTTATGCAGTGCCCCCAGGAATGGTGCCCCTCATGCATTGCCCGCTATGCAATGCCGTCATTAATAGTGCCCCCATTACTAGTGCCCCAGTAGTAGTGCCCCCATTAGTAGTGCCCCCAGTAGTAATGTCCCATTATTAGTGCCCCCAGTGGTTATGTCCCCATTTGTATTGCCCCCAGTAGTAGTGCCCCTTACACACAAAGAAACACACAATACTTACTTAAGCCCCACTCCTGCATCCGCTGCCTTCCAACTGCTTCTCTGAACTATGGGAGAGACATCATGACGTCTCTCTCTTCAACCACTGCAGGAACAGGAAGGCTGCCCTGTTGGGAAGGAGCCGGGCACCTGGCAGGCACCCGGCAAACGGAGGCGCCTCTCCAGACTGGCTGGGTAAGGTGGGCTGGAGGAGTTCCGCCTCTAAATAGAACTGACAGAATGCAGTTCCACCCTGTTCCAGCCCACTTTAACCCCTGCTCATTGAATACACCTACAGTAGCCGGAGAAGGCTGTCTCTCTCCTCACTTTTCATTCTGTCTCCTCTCCACCCTCCCCTTCCTTTTAATTTATGTAAGAACCGGCGTCCAAGGTGTTTCTCATTTACTTTTTAACAATTGAAACACTTCGGGCAATTTATGATAGAAAAAAAAATATCAGATATGCACTGCAATTTATTTTGAGTGAATGCACCTACAGTATATTTATTTACACTATACATAATAATAGTGTCTCCCAAACTTTCTTAAAACAGGAACCGGTGAGCAGTGTTTCCCAATCTTGGTCTAAAAGGCACACTAACAGTCCAGGTTTTAAGGATAACTATATTTGAGCACTGGTGACGTACGTCCTGATTCAGATTTGTACGCCAACTCTGATGTTGGGAGGACTGCACATGCGCATGACCCTTTTTGCACATGTGCGGCATTAGCATATTGTCACAGCAATGCAAATTTTGTCCATCTCATTCAGGCCGATTAAGCACATAAAGTTAAAAATAATTTTTGGTGGACTGAGGTAAAGCCTTGCTGGAAAAAAATTCAGCCAGTGGTAATTAAGTAGATCAATTTTTTACTCTCTCTTTATTTAGAGAATGTCCCACAAAGACTTTCAAAATCATGCAGAAAACTGTTCACTTCCATCTGAAATAATGTCCTTTGGGCACAAATGGAGGCGGTAAATTTCTTTGATGAAGAGATGGCATGTTATATAAAGGGAGGATTTCAAGGGAATGTAATACCTCCTTTCTAGCTATATTGGCTAAGGGTGTGGGAGTGAAAGATAAGATGAGCAGTTTCATTGACCTCTTTGGGCATCTGGCGCTGTGCCTCAACTCAGATCTTCTGCTCTGGTTGTCAGTGGGTGTGATGGGTGTTCCTCCACTTAGGCTGACTTGAGAAATCTATGTAACCCTCACTAGCCTATTGGATAAAGCACTCCACACAACAACTTTACTGAAGAAGCCACTGCTCATCAATGATTCTGCACTGATCTTGCTAATCAATTAGAGGCCTATACATCAACACTAAATGGGCTGGTAACCATGCGGAAATGCTAGTTTCCGCATATTTTAGTTACCCGGCCATTCATCATCAGTTTTCGGGAGTTTGCTTCTGAGAACAAGCGCCATCTTCAGACGGCGCTTGTTCTCGGATCCCCGCTCCTTCCTATGGGAAGGAGTTCCGGGGATACGAAGAGGGATCCGAGAACAAGCCGAGCAGCTGTCCCCACACCGGAGCAATGATAAATTGCTCCGGTGTAGTCTATCCCCCGCTGCGAGTTGGATACTTAAGTATCCCATGCAGCGAGTTCAATACTTCATCATTGGAGGCCATACGTCCCCTTAATTACTACCTAATATTAAACAACAATAATCTGCAGCTGACTATAACGCTCCCCTGACTAGGCCTGTGTGAGCTCAATGTATACCAGTACCACGGGAGATGTAATAATATACACTCCAGTTCAATGTGAGCTTATCACCCTATGAACAGATGAACACAACTCTGCAAGACTGTCCTCTTCTTGCTAGCTGAACAATCTCTACTCACTGATATCTCACCTCTATCCAGAGACTCCATCTCAGATAAAGGATTGACTTGAAATGTTATCTCTCTCTCTCCCAGAGAAAAATAAATTCTGGATTTCTTACTGTTTGCTGCTGTAGAGGAAAGCTGGCTGGACCTTGTAGTTTTATTATTGCCAGCCAGTCTTTCCTCTATTCACTCTCAGCAGTGGTGACAGGCAGGTGATAGCAGGGCTTTGTAGTTCTATTGGCTACAATTTCAGCCTGTCTCACAATTCTCTTCTCCACTGAATGCTGTAATTGAACTGTGTCAGCCCACTATGACTACAGTATGTTCCAGTCCCATTCTCTACTTCTAGGTTACCCTAAACACCCCTTTAGGATCGGGGATTCTCTCTTGGGTTTCTCCCTTGCTTGCTATCTTCAAAGATTACCACAAGGCTTGGCTCCTGCTTTATACTTTGTGCCGGCAGGAGATTCTAGACTCCTCCCCGCTGAATTCAACAAAGCCCATCTGCCTCTCTGATATATCACTTGCTCATGTGCAGTCACATTTCCGGCCACAATTTTCTTGGAGATCCTGGGTGATGCCATCTTGGTGGTGTCCAGACACCCAACAGTGCAAGCTAGGAATGACAATGACGGGGGTTACAGGAAAACAATTGACAGATATGAAGTCATAGGGGCCTATTCATCATTGAAGGCCATATGGCCTCCGATGATGATGTATTGAACTCGCTGCAAGGGATACTTAAGTATCCAACTCGTAGCGGGGGAAACGTGACACTGGAGCAATTAATCATTGCTCCGGTGTTGGGACAGCTGCTCCAAAAAGCAGTTGTCCCCATGGTTAGTATAGCAGCTACAGAAGTAGCTGCATTACTTACCTGCTCCCCGTCCCAGCTATGCATGCGTGACCTTGGGTCACGCTTGCGCAAAGCCGCTGGGGAGGTAGTGAGGAGGTGGTGGAGGGATCTGCTCAGATCCCTCTTCGCATCACTGTAACTCCTTCCCATAGGAAGGAGCAAGGATCCGAGAACAAGAGACATCGGAAGATGGTGCTTGTTCTCGGAAGCAGACTCCGAAATGGACCCCTGATGATGAATAGCCCAGTGACCTGCATGGTTACCGGGCCAGTTATCGTATGATGAATAGGCCCCATAGTGTCTTATCACTCATAGAGTTTTGCAAACCTCTCAAAGTGCCCAGCTGTTACAGCATGTGATATCATCTTTACATTTGTAGTTTATTTTGTAGGGATGAAGAGTAATCTTGTAGAGCAGACACCTATTAGCCTGAATCAGTTCTGGAAATAAATGACAGTTTCTGGTAGCAGCTGTGACAATAGTGCAGAAAAGACCATACCTCAAAGGATGGAAGACCCCTCAATAGTCTGCAATAGAAACAGAGAGGTTTTTTTAATAAATTACGTAGATGGCAGAAGGAGTTATGTTGGAGGGTATATAACGTCTCTTCACTGTCTATATTCAAAAACAAAAAGTCACTTATCAAATTGTCAATGCAGCAAAAGGTTTACTGGAGAACCACATCTTCAACCATTCCATGACTGGTTTAAAAGAATAGTATGTACACTATATGTAAATGGAGGACGTAACCCTATTCGTACTTGATATGTACCAGGAATCAAGCTCGTTCTTTTTCAGTTATGGACTACAGACCCCTTGTATTTTCATAGGTTCTTCTCCATGAGGGCAAGGCCAGGAGTGGCACGGTTATTATGATTACAAGGAAAACAATCTGTAAATAAAGACACTTGTGTGATTAGCACCAGAGCCGGAATTAGACATCAGAGGGCCCTAGGCAAGATACCGGTTTGGGGCCCTCTCCTTCAAAACAATCCATAGCACTATATTTTCATTCTTAATTCATGCCATGGAGCAGCACTCTGTAGAAAATGTCCGTTGTGGCCTTGAAAGTTGGCTATGTATTCACAGCTTCAGGGAGTCCAGCCGCCGCTGCCCCCGTTCCACTGAACACACTAACCAGTGCTTGCGGTAACCCACACAGACTTCACCCGTCCTGTCTCCTCAGCCACTGCCAGGTAAAGTTTAGCATTTTTGATATGGCAGCACCAGCAGGCACAGGCGAGTTAGTGCTGCATATGGGTGTCACAGCTAATGCTGCTAGCAACCTCCTATATATATATATATATATATATATATATATATATATATTAGGGGTGTGCACCGGCCACTTTTCGTGTTTTGTGTTTTGGTTTTGGATCTGGATCTTTCTTCGTGTTTTGGATCTGGATTGGTTTTGCCAAAACCACCCTTCCGTGTTTTGGGTTCTGGGTTTTGTGTTTTGGATCTGTATTTTTTTGAAAAAAAGCATAAAAACAGCTAAAATCACAGAATTTGTAGGTTTTTCTGCTCCTATGCTATTATTAACCTCAATAACCTTAATTTCCACTCATTTCCAGTCTATTCTGAACACCTCACACCTCACAATAGTGTTTTTATGTCCAAAAGGTTGCACCGAGGTAGCTGAATGACTATGCTAAGCGACACGAGTGGGCGGCACAAACACGTGACCCATCTAGGAGTGACACTGCAGTGGCAGGCAGGATGGCAGTTAGAAAAACTAGGCCCCAAACTGTACATAATGCAAAGAAAAAAAGAGGTGCAAGATGGAATTGTCCTTGGGCCCTCCCACCCACCCTTATGTTGTATAAACAGGACATGCACACTTTAACAAATCAATCATTTCAGCGCCAGGGTCTGCCACACAACTGTGGCTGAAATGATTGGTTCGTTTGGGCCCCCACAAAACAAGCTGGCAATTAATGTGTCCCTGCACAAACTGGCTCTACGGAGGCAAGATGTCATCCTCATCCTCCTCATCCACCGATTCCTCACCCTCTTCAGTGTGTACATCCTCATCCTCACAAAGTATTAACTCGTCCCCACTTGAATCCACCACCACAGGTCCCTCTGTACCTTCTGGAGGCTGGTCTCCCTGGAAGAGCTGATAATTCATTTTGATGAACATCATCTTCTCCACATTCTGTGGAAGCAACCTCCTACGCCTTTCGCTGACAAGGTTCCCGGCTGCACTAAACACTCTTTCGGAGTACACACTGGAGGGGGGGCAACTCAGGTAAAATAGAGCCAGTTTGTACAGGGGCCTCCAAATTGCCTCTTTTTCCTGCCAGTACAGGTATGGACTGTCTGACATGCCTACTTGGATGCTGTCACCGATGTAATCCTCCACCATTCTGTCAATGGTGACAGTATCATATGCAGTGACAGTAGACATGTCAGAAATTGTTGCCAGGTCCTTCAGTCCGGACCAGATGTCCAAACTTGGTCCTGCCTGCCCTGCATCACCGCCAGCGGGTTGCTTAGGATACCTAAGTTTTTTCCTGGCAGCCCCAGTTGCGGGAGAAAATGAAGAAGGAGCCGTTGACGTGTCACGTTCCGCTTCAGCTGACAGTGTGTTCACCAGCAGGTCTTTGCACCTCTGCAGGCTTGTGTCGGCCGGAAAGAGAGACACCACATAGGCTTTAAACCTAGGATCGAGCACGGTGGCCAAAATGTAGTGGTCTGATTTCAACAGATTGACCACCCTGGAATCCTGGCAAAGCGAATGAAGGGCTTCATCCACAAGTCCCACATGCCGAGCGGAATCGCTCCGTCTTAGCTCCTCCTTCACTTTCTCCAGCTGCTTCTGCAAAAGCCTGATGAGGGGAATGACCTGACTCAAGCTGGCAGTGTCTGAACTGACTTCACGTGTGGCAAGTTCGAAGGGCTGAAGAACCTTGCACAACACGGAAATCATTCTCCACTGCGCTTGAGTCAGGTGCATACCCCCTCCTTTGCCTATGTCATAGGTGGATGTATAGGCTTGTATGGCCTTTTGCTGCTCCTCCATCCTCTGAAGCATATAGAGGGTTGAGTTCCACCGCGTCACAACCTCTTGCTTCAGGTGATGGCGGGGCAGGTTCAAGAGTGTTTGCTGGCGCTCCAGTCTTCGGCACGCAGTCGCTGAATGGCGAAAGTGGCCAGAAATTTTTCGGGCCACCCAAAGCGTCTCCTGCACGCCCCTGTCGCTTTTCAGAAAATTCTGCACCACCAAGTTTATTGTGTGAGCAAAACATGGGACGTGCTGGAATTTGCCCAGATGTAATGCCCGCACAATATTGGTGGCGTTGTCAGATATCACAAATCCCCAGGAGAGTCTAAGTGGGGTAAGCCACTGGGCGATGATTTCCCTCAGTTTCTCTAAGAGGTTGTCGGCGGTGTGCCTCTTACTGAAACCGGTGATACACAGCGTAGCCTGCCTTGTAACGAGCTGGCGTTTCTGAGATGCTGCTACTGGTGACGCTGCTGCTGTTGCTGCGTAAGGTGATACATCTACCCAGTGGGCTGTCACAGTCATATAGTCCTTAGTCTGCCCTGTTCCACTTGTCCACATGTCCGTGGTTAAGTGGACATTGTGTACAACGGCATTTTTCAGGACACTGAGGACACTTTTTCTGACGTTTCTGTACAGTCTCGGTATCGCCTGCCTAGTGAAGTGGAATCTAGACGGGATTTGGAACCGGGGACACACTACATCCATCAATTGTCTAAATCCCACTGCACTAATGGCGGATACCGGACGCACGTCTAACACCAACATAGCAGTCAAGGCCTCAGTTATACGTTTTGCTTCAGGATGACTGCTGTCGTACTTCATCCTCCTCGCTAAGGACTGTTGGAGGGTCAATTGTTTAGTAAAAGTAGTGGTGTTCCTACTTCCTCTCTGGGATGATGAACGACTCCCAGCAGCAGCAGCAACAGCAGCAGCGGCAGCAGTAGGCGTAGCAATGCAGGATCCTCCGGAGGAATCCCGGATAGGAGAGTCAGTCATGCCAGTGATATGGCCTGCAGGACTACTTCCGATCCTGACTAAGGAGGAAATTGACGAGGAGGGAGTTGACGGTGTGGTTTGCAGGCGCTTGGATACAACAGGACAACGGGATTTAGGTGTCCCTGGACTGCTTACGGTCTGAGCCAAAGTTTCTGAACTTGACAGTAACTTTTTATGAACGCGCTGCAGGTGCCGTATAAGGGAGGATGTTCCTAGGTGGTTGACGTCCCTACCCCTACTTATTTCACCTTTACATATGGTACATATGGCAAGACAGTTGTTGTCCGGATTTGGATAGAAATATTGCCAGACCAAAGAGGTGGAATGTTTGGTCTTCTGCCCAGGCATGACCGTGATGGGCTTTTTCATCCCACGGACAACAACTGTCTCCCCCGGAGCCTGATTTAAACAAACCACATCACCATCAGAATCCTCCTCGCCAACTTCCTCCTCAGCGCCAGCTACACCAGTATCCTCATCCTGTTGTACTTCAACAGTGACATCTTCAATTTGCATATCAGCAAGTGGACTGTGGGTGCTCCTTTCAGCACTTGCAGGGGGCGTGCAAATGGTGGAAAGAGCCACCTCTTCCCGTCCAGTGCTGGGAAGGTCAGGCATCGCAACCACCACCACACTTGGACTCTCTTTGGGGATTTGTGATATCTTCTTAGAAAGCACAGTTCTTCGCTGTGCTTTTGCCAGCTTAACTCTTTTGATTTTTTTAGTGGGAGGAGTGCTTCCATCGTCATGTGAAGCTGAACCACTAGTCATGAACATACTAGGGATCGACCTTAGCCGTTCCTTGCCACTCCGTGTCGTAAATGGCATATTGGCAAGTTTACGTTTCTCTTCAGCTGATTTAAATGTCTTTTTCAAGGTCATTTTCCTGAACTTTGCCATTTGGGATTGTATGTGCCCTCTACTATGACATTGGGCATCGGCCTTGGCAGACGACGTTGATGGCATGTTATCGTCTATGTCATGACTAGTGGCAGCAGCTTCAGCACTAGGAGGAAGTGGTTCTTGATCTTTCTCTATTTTATTTTTATCGGAGAAAGTTTGGTCCTCCATTTATGTTATATCGATTTGATATATACGTGCGGCTAAACACAGAAAATAAATTTTTTTTTGGTTCGGACTGGAGTGTACTTTGTGGGTTACAGCACCCTTTAACGGTCAAGCCAGCCGGCCCTTTACTTATGACACAGGCGCACTCTTGGCACTACTTTGTTGATGCACGTGCGGCTACTGCGCACACAATTCACAAACACAGAAAATAATTTTTTTTTTGGTTTGGACTGGAGTGTACTTTCGGGGGTTACAGCACCCTTAACGGTCAAGCCAGCCGGCCCTTTACTTATGACACAGGCGCACGCTTGACACTACTTTGTTGATGCACGTGCGGCTACTGCGCACACAATTCACAAACACAGAAAATAATTTTTTTTTGGTTTGGACTGGAGTGTACTTTCAGGGGTTACAGCACCCTTTAACGGTCAAGCCAGCCGGCCCTTTACTTATGACACAGGCGCACGCTTGGCACTACTTTGTTGATGCACGTGCGGCTACTGCGCACACAATTCACAAACACAGAAAATAATTTTTTTTTGGTTTGGACTGGAGTGTACTTTCGGGGGTTACAGCACCCTTTAACGGTCAAGCCAGCCGGCCCTTTACTTATGACACAGGCGCACTCTTGGCACTACTTTGTTGATGCACGTGCGGCTACTGCGCACACAATTCACAAACACAGAAAATAATTTTTTTTTAGGTTTGGACTGGAGTGTACTTTCGGGGGTTACAGCACCCTTAACGGTCAAGCCAGCCGGCCCTTTACTTATGACACAGGCGCACGCTTGGCACTACTTTGTTGATGCACGTGCGGCTACTGCGCACACAATTCACAAACACAGAAAATAATTTTTTTTTGGTTTGGACTGGAGTGTACTTTCGGGGGTTACAGCACCCTTTAACGGTCAAGCCAGCCGGCCCTTTACTTATGACACAGGCGCACGCTTGGCACTACTTTGTTGATGCACGTGCGGCTACTGCGCACACAATTCACAAACACAGAAAATAATTTTTTTTTAGGTTTGGACTGGAGTGTACTTTCGGGGGTTACAGCACCCTTAACGGTCAAGCCAGCCGGCCCTTTACTTATGACACAGGCGCACGCTTGGCACTACTTTGTTGATGCACGTGCGGCTACTGCGCACACAATTCACAAACACAGAAAATAATTTTTTTTTTGGTTTGGACTGGAGTGTACTTTCGGGGGTTACAGCACCCTTAACGGTCAAGCCAGCCGGCCCTTTACTTATGACACAGGCGCACGCTTGGCACTACTTTGTTGATGCACGTGCGGCTACTGCGCACACAATTCACAAACACAGAAAATAATTTTTTTTTTGGTTTGGACTGGAGTGTACTTTCGGGGGTTACAGCACCCTTAACGGTCAAGCCAGCCGGCCCTTTACTTATGACACAGGCGAACGCTTGACACTACTTTGTTGATGCACGTGCGGCTACTGCGCACACAATTCACAAACACAGAAAATAATTTTTTTTTGGTTTGGACTGGAGTGTACTTTCAGGGGTTACAGCACCCTTTAACGGTCAAGCCAGCCGGCCCTTTACTTATGACACAGGCGCACGCTTGGCACTACTTTGTTGATGCACGTGCGGCTACTGCGCACACAATTCACAAACACAGAAAATAATTTTTTTTTGGTTTGGACTGGAGTGTACTTTCGGGGGTTACAGCACCCTTTAACGGTCAAGCCAGCCGGCCCTTTACTTATGACACAGGGGCACTCTTGGCACTACTTTGTTGATGCACGTGCGGCTACTGCGCACACAATTCACAAACACAGAAAATAATTTTTTTTTAGGTTTGGACTGGAGTGTACTTTCGGGGGTTACAGCACCCTTAACGGTCAAGCCAGCCGGCCCTTTACTTATGACACAGGCGCACGCTTGGCACTACTTTGTTGATGCACGTGCGGCTACTGCGCACACAATTCACAAACACAGAAAATAATTTTTTTTTGGTTTGGACTGGAGTGTACTTTCGGGGGTTACAGCACCCTTTAACGGTCAAGCCAGCCGGCCCTTTACTTATGACACAGGCGCACGCTTGGCACTACTTTGTTGATGCACGTGCGGCTACTGCGCACACAATTCACAAACACAGAAAATAATTTTTTTTTAGGTTTGGACTGGAGTGTACTTTCGGGGGTTACAGCACCCTTAACGGTCAAGCCAGCCGGCCCTTTACTTATGACACAGGCGCACGCTTGGCACTACTTTGTTGATGCACGTGCGGCTACTGCGCACACAATTCACAAACACAGAAAATAATTTTTTTTTTGGTTTGGACTGGAGTGTACTTTCGGGGGTTACAGCACCCTTAACGGTCAAGCCAGCCGGCCCTTTACTTATGACACAGGCGCACGCTTGGCACTACTTTGTTGATGCACGTGCGGCTACTGCGCACACAATTCACAAACACAGAAAATAATTTTTTTTTTGGTTTGGACTGGAGTGTACTTTCGGGGGTTACAGCACCCTTAACGGTCAAGCCAGCCGGCCCTTTACTTATGACACAGGCGCACGCTTGGCACTACTTTGTTGATGCACGTGCGGCTACTGCGCACACAATTCACAAACACAGAAAATATATTATTTTTTTAGCACTTGGGGGGAGCACCCCTGATGGACAGAGCACCCCCTGGACAACACTACAGCACCCCTTTAGGACTGGGACACTGCACAGGACTTTGGAGTGGACACAGCCCCTATGGAGAACTGACTGCACAACACAGTCCAGCCAGCCCCTATGGACTTTGAAGTAGTGGACACAGCCCCTATTAACAACAGCAGCACAGCACAACACAGCCAGCCCCTATGGACTTTGAAGTAGTGGACAACAGCAGCACTACACTACACTACACTACACAGCACTAACTCCCACCCTCCCTCTTCACTGTCCACAGCCGAGTGAGAAAATGGCGCCGATGCGGGTACCTTATATAGGATCCAAAACCCGCGAGACTCGGAAGGCGGGATGATGACGTTTTGCCTCGATGTCAGATCCGAGTCAGGCGGGAAAAGTCGAGCCTGACTCGGATCGGACTCGGATCGGGGGGGCTCGGGGGGGTTCGGATTTCAGAAATCCGAACCCGCTCACCCCTAATATATATATATATTCCTCTCATAAATATGTGTGTATGCACACAGCTTCAGGTTGTTATAGTCATAGGGACAGTATTGTCAGAGCCCAGGCTCCCTTATGAGTCACCCTAACCTCTGTTTAGAACTTGAAGGAGGACTGACCCATTCAAAGCCCACCTCAGTACCACATACTGTCCTCTTCACTGCCTGTCTCCCAAGTCTTAGCACCCATCATCCCCACCCCTCGAGCTCACAGTTTATGCTAGATCCCAGTTGGCAGAAGGACCTCTGACATCACAACCATGTGACCCGTGACAGCAGGGGGAGAGGTAAAGCAGGTGAGCTTACCACTTTACTATCCATGTGGACATACAGTGGGAATAACAACTGTGGTGAGTAGGGATGTGCGCCGGACCATTTTTGCCGGATTTGGATTTGGTTCTAATTCGTCGCCGGCTTTGGATTTGGATTTGCCAAACTGCGGTGACTGGCTTTGGATTTGGATTTTTTTTTTTACAAAAATTGACAAAAAAAGCTAAAATCACTTAAATTGGTCCTTTTTTTCTTCTTTTCCAGTCATTTACAGTCAATTTAGACCACCTCACAGCTTATAATATTGTTTTCAACATTATTGGCCATAGATTGCAGTGAGCTGACTGGTTACTAAGCGACAAAGCAGCGGCGCAGCGGCACAGACACCACAATTTAAAGCACATCTATGAAACATTGCTACACAGCAGTGGCAGAAATGAAAAGTAGTGCACCCACCCAGTGGGGTACGGCCAGCAGAATCACAGTACTTGTTTACACAGTGGGCTACGGCCCAAAGAGTCACAGTGCACAATCTTATTCACATTCCATCACATAGTGCCCCTGATTCACATTACACCATAAAGTAGTGTCTTTTATTTATGTTACGACACACAGTAGTGCCCCTTTTACACAATGCCCACAGTAGTGACCCTTTCACACAATGCCCACAGTATTGACCCTTATACACAAAACCCACAGTAGTAATGCCCCTTATACAATTCCCACAGTACTAGTGCCACTTATACAATGCCCCCAGCAGTGGTGTCCCTTACACAATGGCCCCAGTAGTGGTGCCCCCTATGCAGTCCCCTTAGTAGTAGGGCCCCCTATGCAGTGCCCCCAGTAGTAATATGCCCCCCAGTAGTATGCCCCCCATTAGTATGCCCCCAGTAGCATGGCCCCCAGTAATATGCTCCCCAGTAGCAGTGCCCCCATTAGCAGGCCCCCAGTAGTAGTGCCCCCATTAGCAGGCCCCCAGTAGTAGTGCCCCCATTAGCATGCCCCAAGTAGTATGCCCCCCAGTAGTATGCCCCCCAGTAGCAGTGCCCCCAGTAGTAGTGCCCCAGTAGTAGTGCCCCCATTAACATGCCCCCAGTAGTAGTGCCCCCATTAACATGCCCACAGTAGTGGTATGCCCCCCCTTAGCAGGCCCCCAGTAGTAGTAGTATGCCCCCCTTAGCAGGCCCCCAGTAGTAGTATGCCCCCCCTTAGCAGGCACCCACTAGTAGTATGCTCTCCCTTAGCAGGCCCCCAGTAGTAGTATGACCCCCCTTAGCTGGCCCCCACTAGTAGTATGGCCCCCCTTAGCAGGCCCCCAGTAGTAGTATTCCCCCCCCCTTAGTAGGCCCCCAGTAGTATTATGCCCCCATTAGCAGGCCCCCAGTAGTAGTATGCCCCCCCTTAGCAGGGGCCCCCAGTAGTAGTAGTGCCCCCCCTTAGCAGGCCCCCAGTAGTAGTATGCCCCACCTTAGCAGGCCTCCAGTAGTAGTAGTGCCCCCCTTAGCAGGCCCCCAGTAGTAGTAGTTCCCCCATTAGCAGGCCCCCAGTAGTAGTATGCCCCCCTTAGCAGGCCCCCAGAAGTAGTATGCCCCCCACTAGCAGGCCCCCAGTAGTAGTATGCCCCCCATTAGCAGGCCCCCAGTAGTAGTATGCCCCCCAGTAATGCCCCCTTACACACACACACATAAAAAAAAAAAAACTTACCTGAATCCCTGCTCCCGCCGCCGTCCGCTCTGCTCTGCTGTATAACGCATGGAGGGAGCCGGAAGATGGAGCTCATGAGTGAGCTCCAACCGGCTCCCTCCGTGCAGCAGCCAATGAGAGTCTGTGTGACTCTCATTGGCTGCTATTACAAACACACAGCTGCCGCTGGCGGCTGCATGTTTGATCTGTGTAGGGCAGTCTGCCCTACACTAGAGGAGCCCTGACGTCAGATTCTCTCACGAGAATCCGACATCAGGAGGCTGCGGCTCGGCCTCGAATGGGGATCCGAGTCAGGCAGGGAACACCCGAACAGAGTTCTGGTGGACTCGGATCCCCAATGTTCGGAGCGGTTCGGATTCCATAGAATCCGAACCGCTCATCTCTAGTGGTGAGTGAAGTGAGCCTGCGAGGGTACACTCTGGGCCCCATGTTCTGAACCTTGCTCCTCCCCCTGTTGTCACAGGTGATATCAGCGGTCCTGCAGCCCACTTCATTTTAGAGCTAACTCTCCCCTCACACAGACCCCCCTCCCCTCACAGCACAGACCCCTCTCAACATAGACCCCTATCCCCTCACTGCACAGACCCTTCTCAGCATAGACCCACCCTCCCCTCACACCACATACTTCCCTCAGCATAAACCCTTCTCCCCTCCCAGACCCTCCCCTTCCCCTCATAGACCCCTCTCAGCAGCCACAGACCCCTCCCCCCACTCCCCACAGTTCAGAGACTTTCTCCCCTCCCCACCAGCAAATTTACCTGTCTGGGACTTTGTTGAATTTGCACAGTGCTGGCAGAAATGCATGGCTTGCCTCTTCAAGTAGCTCCAGCCTCCTTAACAGCAGCACAGCGGGGGACCAAGTGAGTGACAATCAATCACTTTCACTGAATGCTGGCACAGCGGTGCCCTCTACACAGTTGAACTCCATTCAGCAGCATCCCCAACCCTGGGACCTTTCTGCTTATTGATAGCGCTGACCCGCCCCAGCCTACAACTCCGCCCCCTCCTCCCCCAGCTGAGCTTAGTAGCAGGGCCTTCGATGTGCTGTTGCTACTACACTGCCAGTATGTGTGTCATTTCTCCCCGGCTGGTGCTAGTAGCAGCAGGTCACAACAGCGCAACGGGCTCTCCCCAGGGACAGACTTCGAGGTGGCCACCTAGGTTACATAGCGGCAAATCCGGCCCTGATTAGCATGCTCGCTGACACCGTTTTGCTTTGCTGTGTATGCAATGGTTAGTTAGTGCTCAATGCCTTACTTCTTTAGGAAGCTTTCTACATCTCCATATCCATATTCTCCACTATTGTCACTATCTCAAGGCTTTTATCTTCTGACCAGTTTGAGTTTCCACTGATCTCTTGTGATCTGCAATATTATTCATTACTTTACCTTTTGCTTTGATGAAGTACGTGTGTCATTCTTGTGAAGTCATCAATGAATGTTAGTAAATATTGGTATCCACTTATTATTTCACTTACAGTATATTGGGCCACACACGTCTGTATGGACAAATGCTATGGTTTCTTTAGCTCTGGTTGCTGATCTTGTGAAGGGACATCAGGCACAACTTTCACATGCCAGTCTCTCTGTGTAACTCACATTAATTCTCTTCAACACTCCATGGAGGAGTTTTTGGACATTTCCTACCCTAGGTAGCCTAGCTGTCTGTTCCACAGCTTGATAGATTGGCTTGAATTAGAGGCTGTCATAGCACACAACACTCCTTTGTGTCTAGCATGTGCAGTTGCTGGCACTGGGTTGCTATCACAACACAATTGTACAACACACTTGCCCTCTGCAAACTTGACCTTGAATCCTTTCTCCTCTAGGATACTTGTGGCAATGAAGTTTGTCCCCTTATCTGGTACAAATAACACATCTCAGATGTCTGTGACTATGGTTTCACCACTTTTTCTTAGGTGTATCATGATTATATCTACTTTTGTGGCTGTAAGGAGCTAATCTCCAATCCCTCTGATTGTTATAGGGACGCACATGCTTAACGATATAAACCATTCTTGACTGAAATTGAAATGCCTTGTGGTTCCCGAGTCCATGTCCCAGCAATCTTTCTTGCAACTGTTTGTGACACTGAAGGCTGACTCATTTTTCTTGTCACCCTTCTTCTGCAGCATCGCATTTGTATCTTTCAGTTTGCATTCATAGACCTTGTGTCCCACTTTGTGACATACATAACATTTATACTTGGGCCTTTTGAGCTTGGTATACCTTGTCTGTAATACATAGATCTCTGCATTTGTTTCAACTGGTATGTGTTCCTGGACCTGCAACAGTTTCGCCCTCATGATCTCTGATGATAACTTAGTCACACTTGATTCTAAATCCACCACTAAAAATGTAAATTTGGTCATTAATTCTGTAGCAATGCCATTGCTACTCCTTGTCATCGACTTGGACTCCTGCAGATGTCAGTTGCTGAGATATGGACAGCATCTTATCAATACACTGGTTAATTTATCTGCATTCACTCAATTTGGTATGTTGCCTCAGGTTTATTTTTCTCATGAGTCCTTTATGCTCATAGGCAGTCTGCAGGGCCATTCACATGTTATGTGCAGACACTTTCCTATGAATTATGGAATACACATATTGTCTATCTACTTCATTAGAATTTGGACTGTCACCTGTATTACCTGTAATCTTCCTTAGCTTTTCACATTGAGCTGCATTTCCATAGCGAGCTTCCATATGGCATTATTCTCTGAACCTCTTAGATTTACGAAGGTCGTGCTGGCTGCTTCTGCTGTTGTGTCCATTCTTTGTGCTGATCCAACTGCAGGACTTCACTGTATACTGTACTGTGGTGCCTAGGCCCATAACCTGTTGATATTTCTTATTGGTATAGAACATAGGATGTTAACAATAGGTTCCAGCAGAATTGTGAAATGGACTTTAACCCACACAGTGTTCCTTAACCAGGCTTTCAGGTTTACTGTGGAACAGTGGTAACAGCAGTAACATACCAAGCCACGTTGTGACTATGCAGCATTGGTGATATCAGAGGTAATAGGTACTCACACTCTTAAGGAGCTAAGTGCTGCACGTCTGTGCAGTACTGAGACATGCAACACAGTAAAGATGGCGCATGCCTCATCGGCTTCACTACAGGAAGATAGGAGACAGCACAGGAGCGCACTCCTCTCCAACAGGTCACATGTCAGGGACATGCAACAAAAAGTGCCCAAGTATTTGACTAATCACCCAGGATGTTCCAGAGAAATGTAGTCTAATCTCACAGATCACCTACTGTATCCTTGTACCTTTCTTTGTCTAATTACAATCTATTGGTATGACAAAAGGCAGGGACACAAGAGACAGTGCTAAATGCTCATTGGCAGAGCTCTATCTGCTGAGTGATTTGCCACTGACTCACTACTAAGAAACTGGGGAAGAAAGAGGCAATCAATCAGCAGTGTGAAGTACTAAACATAAGTCTAAAAAAAAGTGAGTAGTACTTATTTTAAAAGAGCCCTCTGTCATAAATGATTTAAGAAATCTTTTTTTTTTTTTTTTAAATATGGCCAATCCATCAAAATGTTTATTGCAGTTTATTGCAGTTATAGGACTTATTTTGTTTAGTTCTTTCTATTTACCCCATATTCATAAGTGATAGGGCTCCCATGATTCTGCATAGGTATGATGGCACCAGCAGATTAAAGAGCGGAGACCCACTGCATGGCACACAGTGAGGTCTGCACACACTGTACCCATATTAGATAGGCCACTGGTGATCTTATTATTTATTAAGCAGTGCTGCAGTATTTTCTCTGATGCTGTACTGCTTGTTTAGCATTGTCATTGTAATTACTTTTACAGTGAAATAAAAAGAATCTTTCCTTCGGCCCTGTTACTTTATAGAGCCTCTCGCAGCATGCCACCCATAAACACAACGCCTTGGCAGCATGCTGCTCACAATACTATAGGTTCCACCTATTGGTACTGGACAAACCCCTGGGTGGCACTAGATAAACCATGGGTGAAGCTAGACATGCCCCCATAGGTGAGCACCTAAGTGCTACTTGCAAAATCTCCCTGAAATAATATTTCAAAAGTAGGCAAGTATGAGACATGCATTGTTGGGGGGGAAGCAGCGGCAGAAACAGTGGATTCAGCTACTGGATTGACAGTAAAATTTTTTTAGCAACATGTAACTCTAGTAAATATAGTATACTGTATATATTTCTCTTTACTGCAGCTATTACAAAAAATATTTATTTTTATAGTTTCCAATGTTCAATCTTATAACCCAAATGACATTGTGTGGGGAATCCATTTCTAAATTCCCTAAAGGTCTATACAAAATTGTATATTATAGCTCCTTACAGCAACTTTCTGCAGTCCATTCCATAGATTTGAAATTATTTGAAGACATTTTAATCACTGCTGATCATAAAGGCAAACTTCCTTTCTTCCTCTCTGTTCTGTCATTGCAATATTACAGTCAAAAGAATTCGGCTTCCCTGGAAGCCGCAAAAGCAATCTGCCGATTAACTTGATGCCCAATGTTTACTTCCATTATTTGATATCATCTGTTGTTTTTGTGACACGTATTTCTGCCTCAACTGTGATAACAATATTTTTTGGCAAATCTCCTGGGCATCCCAGTCACCAAGAACCTATCCTATCCTTATCCTATCCTTATAGCTAAACAATATCTGATACATGACACTCGTGTGCTGGTTGGCAGTGAGAACTGAGAATTCTCTAACAAATGCAGGTTTTCTATAGCATGTGTGTATGTAAAAGCGGGAACTACTCTTTAAATAGTACTCCTGAAATTGTTAATTCTTAGAATGTAAGAACTATTTTGTTGCTGAATTCCATCTTCCATGATTGTCCGCCAATTATTGTGACCAAATAAGCAGCACGGACAATCTGTGATATCCCTAAGTACAGCTTCCTATTGAAGCCTATGAACCCTGTAGTGTCGGGAGCTTACACTTGGTGGCACTGTGGAGCCCAGGAGAGGCATTCAGGCAAGTAAAAGAAAGACTTGTTGTTTGAAAATGCACAGTGTGATTTGAGAGACGCAGAGTAACGGACTTGGACAGTCGGGGATGAGGTGCCGCTGGACTGTCTGGAGCAAGCGTCGCACACTGAAGTGGTGACAGAATACAGGGTCACTGAGTACCCGGTGTGTGAAGCCGAGTCCCGGCAGTCTCAAACAGAGAGAGTGCACAGTTCAGTTTGGCAGCGCTGTAGCTAAGCAGGATCCATGTAGGCTTACAGACTACTGGGTGAAGAAGGGAGATGTCCCACTGTAAGTCTGTATCACATATTGCTATTTATATGTGTAAGGAGACTCATGGGTATATTTATTAAAGTGCTGGTTTTTAGAAGCTGAGATATTGCCCATAGCAACCAATCAGATTCTACTTAACATTCATTTAGCATTAGAAGATAGTAGCTAGAATCTAATTGGTTGCTATGGGTAACGACTCCACTTCTAAAAACCTGCACTTTAGTAAATATACCCCTGAGTCTTGCTAATTGCTGGAAAGAGACATTTAGAGAGACAACGCCAAATGCTGGAGAAAATTATGCACTCAGGATTGAGATATATAATTGCTAGTTAGCTGATGATACATTTTTTCTGTCTGTGCAGTATGAACAGCATTATGAACAGCATTGGATGCTATCTTTTGCCTTATTGTGGATTTCCTGTTGTGGATTATAAATAGAGTTACTTATTTTATTACTAGTTATTTATATAGTTCACACTTATTCCGCATTGATATACAAATCACTAGATTTTTTTTTATGTATTGATTTGACCATAATCTGTGCCTCCTTTTGAAATAGCTACACCTCTCGTCATATGCCCTCAGTGACGCATTACATTAATAAGTACACAGCATTCAGGACTTTAGTCCTAGTTGCCAGGACAGTTGGGAAAGTTGAAAGCCGTATTTGGCATATTTTGCTTGATTATTTATGCCTTTCATTTTCAAGCCATCACAATTTCTCACTGAATAGACTATTGTAACATTCACATGTAATGGCTGATTCCATTATTATATACTAATAATAATACGTAATAATGACTGTTTGACAAGAAATGTATCTATTTTTTTATTGTGGCCTCTAAAAATACCTTTAGTTGGCGCTTCTGTCGGTATAAGTGGCAATGCATGGCAAAAACCTATTTAGCAATATTTGTACTACTGAGGTAGCTGTTCTGTTACTGTTATCTCAGGAGGTTGATAACAAAAAATAAGCTTTAAAACAATATCCCTAGCATTTTTAGATGCAGCACTTTTATCTATTTTTTTAAATAAATCAAATCTATTTTTTTTAAACTTTTATTTTTTTTCATTATTTATGAAACCCAAATCTCCACTGTGTGATCCAACATATAAACTGGTCTGGTTAAGCAGTAACTCATCTCATCATACTTAGAAATGCAATCCGGAACCTAATGATAAATAAGAGCCTTTAGATAACAGGCACAACATTATGTTGCCAATATATTTGGGCATAATATATTAATGGCAGACATTTGTTTGAAAGTATAATTATTCTTTGAACATCAAAAGCTTAATTTAGTTTGGATTGGCTTATGACCGTGTGAAAACACTCTTTGCTATAATTGATATCATTATAAAGAAATGTGGTACTTTTTACCATTTTCAAGTGAAAATTATTGTTGAAACAAAAGCTTTTTTTCTATGGTTATAAAATCCAGTAATGAACAGACATCAGTGTGTTCATTGATTTCTATGCTTATGTGGACTGGTTTCTATGAGAACAGTTTGTTCTTTGTGGTTTTTTTATGTGATGTTTTGATTATACGTAATGACCATTTAATTTTTACCAGCCGTTGAGAAAGTTTAATCTTGTGAATCTTTTACTGTGTCATCCCCTGATAGGCAACCTGATACACTTCTGATCTTCAATGGTGTCGCACATAATATTTATCTTAGTAATAATATAAATCAATACATATAATTAAAGAGCCATCTCTCTGTAATAATCTATCAGCAGGCATTTTATACAAGCATTACAAACTGTAACAAACAAATATGCCAAAGTATAAAAGAGTCCTTGGCCACAAGTGAAGGCTTGAATGGTCGCATGAAACCTACCTTGCACTAGGCTAAAGTGAGCAAAACTTAATTAATTAATTACTGTATGGTTGCTATGAGTTACTTTACTGTGCAAGGGTGAGTGGGTCCAAACAATATAGATGTGGTTATTCCTAGACATCCTTATGGATGTTGGTTACAATGGCAGGTTTGTAAACCATACTGAATTCTGAGGTCATAATGAGGTCAGAAGATGCCATGGAACCATGGAACTTTTACGCTCAGGGTATGACAATTTCAAGTTTTAGAACAAGAAACTTTTCTTTGGACACATTTTTTATACTTTTTATTTTGTACTGATGTTAACGGTTTAGTGATTGAAGGGTCTATGTACTAAGTCTTGACGAGAAATAAAGTGGACAGAGATAAAGTACCTGTGAGTGCCTGTTATATATATACAAGACCTACGAGAACAGCACCGGGCCCAGGTGACAGGGGGCGTGGCCTAATCGTGGCCCCTTTGTCTAAGGGGGCCACACCCCCTTAGACAAATTATTTAAAAAAAATGATATTATTATATTATTTCAGTGCTGCAAAGCGGCGCAGCAAGCCTGTGTAATTTGTACATGCTCCCCCCCCCTCTCGGCGCCCCTGTATATATATACATATACTGTATATATATATATATATATATGTGTGTGTATACAATCTATATCCTAACCGACAATTTATTTGGCAGTCCCAGTCTTTTCTTTGCTGTACTGTCTTGTGTTGTCTGGTCCTAGCATCTTCTTTCTTTCCCAAAATCACTCAACCTGAAGTTGAGCAGGTGGACGAGTGGAGTAAGGTAAGTACTCAACCACACTCAGTAGCGCACACAGAGGAGGTTTCTGAGTACCTAGAAACCCCCCCTGACGGGATCAGTTTTTTTTTTTTGAAACTGACACAGCTCTGCCTCCATCTCTACAGTGATGCTGCATCCACGATATCGATATGATTTGCCGCACATGAGTGGCAGCTCAATCAGAGAGCTCTGTGGTTTGCAATTTCCAAGGGCAGCTGCGGGTACTCAGTAGCGGCGGGAGCAGACAGCACTCATCTGCGCTGTGCTCCAGAGCATCCGGCACTTGGCTGCACTGTTATGCAGCAGAAGTGTGTCAGTCAGGGGACGGCCTCCAGGTGCAGATGTTTAAGTAGGAATGTGTATATATTTGTATGTATGTATGTATGTACGTACGTACGTACGTACGTACGCATTTGTATGTTTATATTTGTATGTATGTACATACGTACTTACGTGTGTGTGTGTATGTACGTGTCTGTATGTACTGTATGTACTTGTATGCATGTATGTGTGTATATGTACGTGTATATATTTGTATGTGTGTGCATATGTATCTGTATGTAAGTGTGTTTGTATTTGTATCTGCAGTATGTGTTTGTATTTGTATCTATCCACCCCCATTTCCTGAACCTATTTTTCCAGTTAAGCAGCCCTGTATATGTACTGTATATATCGATTGTTATAGAATATTTTGTATCAGCGGTACTCTCCTTCAATACTCTAATGTCATGGTGACGTCCTATTTCTCCTACTGTACATAGTCACAGGACATAATAAAATCCTTAAACAGGTGGCATATTGTAAGTATAAAACGAACATGAGGCAAATGAACCCACTTTACCCTGCCTCATGTTTCTTTTATTTGTACAAGTGCCGTCTGTTTAAGGATTTCCAAATATAAAAATAAAATTGGGTGCCAGGATGCAGTAGTAAATATATATTTGCAATATGCTGTAATACACACTCAGGGCCTGAATCAATTAGTGGTGAAAACAAACGTTTCTTTAGTCATTGGTGAAAACGGGCGTTTCCGCCAAAAAAATGGCAACAGGCGAAAAAAACTGGAGAAAAGTTTTCTCCATCCCAGACCAGGCAAAAAAAAATGCAAAATCCCTATTTTTGCCTAAAAATGTGGGGATTTCTTTCAGAACCCTTTGGATACCCCCCCTAATCATAAATTAGCGTAAAAAAAAATTGTAAGTTGTGTACTTGGGCGAAAAACGAGCGCGCAAATTTTGGGCGAAAAAAAAAATTGTTGAAAATGGTTTTAACGTATTGGGTCTGACTTTCAAACGGCGGTATGGATGCGTCAAGTGTTTTAAACATCGCACGCAGTCGCAGCAGGTGTTTTTTTAAGTTTTTAAAACTGTGGGCCTGATTCAGAGCCGGACGCTATTTGCGGAAGGTCGTTCCAAAAAAGGGTCCGGCTATTTAAATTGAGCGCTCGCTCTTTGCGGCTTGTTGACGCCTCTATGTCTGAGCGAGCGAACGAAAAATGCGCTCGCTATTTTGTAAAGACGCCCCTTTGCCGTTCGCATCACACGTCATCTCCGGTATTTATTTGATTAATCGGGTACATCGAAAGGCATCTGAACTGCTCGCAGTGCTTGTGGTACGTTTTTCCTACCGCTATCACTGCGAGCAGTTCAGGCTAAAAAGACAACCAAGTGACGTGGTCGATGACGCTCTTATACCAATTATGCACTCCCATTAAACGCCCTTTTGACCGTTTGGCACGCCTGCGTCCAGATCTTCACTCCCCCGTTTTCAAGCACCTTCCCGTTACCACCCACAAACGGTACATTCTGTCAATCAAATTAGCAGCCCCTCGCTGTTTTGTGAGTGCACGATTTCCGACCGCAATGACTGGTTTGCGCATGCGCATTACGACACATACGCATGCGCAGTTGTGCGAACATCGCTCAGAGCGATGCGGCCGCTTACGAGCGGCTCTGAATCAGGCCCTGTGTTTTTACAACACGAAAATATACTTGTACCCATTTTAACATACCCCCAATTTACTTTGAACAGTAATTACCTGGAAAAAATAGCTTTCAATCTTTTTTCAACATTTTTTTTTTTTGCCCAAAATTTGCAACTTATGATTTTTTTTTCTGGTAATTTATCATTAGGGGGGGTGATAACCTGGCAAAAAAAAGAGCCGGTCTGCCTAAATGAATTTACAAATACACAAATGAAGATCTAATCTGTCCTGCGGCTGGAATCATGACCCAATAGCCGTAGTATATAATATAATTGTACTAAAAAGGGTTCATATGGATAGGACTTATGAGAGCTGCCCCATACTATTAATGGTAGTACCCCATGCTCCTTTTACACTATCGTGCAAGCACTGCAGCAGCTGCGGGAGACCTGAGTGGGCAGGCGGGAGCCAGAACTCTCAGCACACGGGCGGCAGTTGGCAGCTGCATGCGCTGCTGTATAGGGAACCACCATCCTAAGCGTCTCTTTCCAGAGGTCACCCGCAGGAGAGGGCTGTGTCGGAGGTGTGAGGGCCGAATTTGAGGTGGAACCAGTGAGAGTGACAGGCTGTGGGCGGAGATATCTGGCAACTGAGGGGGCGGTGCTGGAAGTTACACTGGGCCCTATCAATGCTGATGAGTGGTCAGACAGAAGAGGGCGGCTTCCGGCTGTGAGACGCACCTCAGGTACAGTGCCCAAATTCAGTAACTTATTCTCATTGTATAAACCATTAGCTATAGTAACAGCTGTGTAATTAAGAAACTCATTGGAGAAGCATAACATTACATTGACGTGCAATAGCAGTTTATTCTAATGTGAATCAGGCTTACATCACTTACACTTACACTCGTCAATCAAACATTAGCCTGTGTATATTACTAGAGGAAGCAAAGAAATAGCGCACAATTTGGTAAAAGCAAGGTTACTTCTACTGCAGTATTACATTCATTTATTGGTACTGAGGTAAATTGTTGTATCAGGCAACTTATTTCTTGTAAAGTGTTGTGAGGATGACACAACAGTTAATTTTGCACTAAAGTTATTTTGTAACTTAAGAGTAATTTGTTGACATTGAATTTTATAATTGTATTGATATGTGCATTGCACTATATGTACTAATCTTTTACTTGATGTAAACCTAGTGACCAGTAGGGCAATTTCTTCTTGAAAGGCTGGGGTAATTCGTTATGGTGTACCACATATATGTGATACGATACGCATTTTTGAAACATTTATATATATATATATATATATACTGTATATATATATATATATATACTGTATATATATATATATATATATATATATATATATGTATACACTGTATATCTCATCATGCATGCAGCACAGTTCAGAATTCAAACACCAACTGTCACTCCAACTGCTGCCAAGCATCACTGGCAGTTGATGTGGCTCCGCTACATCAACAGTGAGGGAAGGGATTGCGTTACTACAGAGGTGAGAGAGGAAAATGTAAAATGTGTTACTACAGGGTGAAGGAAGGGAATGAGTTACAACATGGGTGACGGAGGAGCGAACGAGCATCCGCTTACGAGCGGCTCTGAATCAGGCCCTGTGTTTTTACAACACGAAAATATACTTGTACCCATTTTAACGTACCCCCAATTTACTTCGAACAGTAATTTCCTGGAAAAAATAGCTTTCAATCTTTTTTCAAAATTTTTTTTTTTTTTTGCCCAAAATTTGCAACTTATGATTTTTTTTTCTGGTAATATATCATTAGGGGGGGTGATAACCTGGCAAAAAAAGAGCCGGTCTGCCTAAATGAATTTACAAATACACAAATGAAGATCTAATCTGTCCTGCGGCTGGAATCATGACCCAATAGCGGTAGTATATAATATAATTGTACTAAAAAGGGTTCATATGGATAGGACTTATGAGAGCTGCCCCATACTATTAATGGTAGTACCCCATGCTCCTTTTACACTATCGTGCAAGCGCTGCAGCAGCTGCGGGAGACCTGAGTGGGCAGGCGGGAGCCGGAACTCTCAGCACACGGGCGGCAGTTGGCAGCTGCATGCGCTGCAGTATTGAACCACCATCCTGAGCGTCTCCTTCCAGAGGTCACCCGCAGGAGAGAGCTGTGTCAGAGGTGTGAGGGCAGAATTTAAGGTGGAACCAGTGAGAGTGACAGGCTGTGGGCGGAGATATCTGGCAACTGAGGGGGCGGTGCTGGAAGTTACACTGGGCCCTATCAACGCTGATGAGTGGTCAGACAGAAGAGGGCGGCTTCCGGCTGTGAGACACACCTCAGGTACAGTGCCCAAATTCAGTAACTTATTCTCATTGTATAACCCATTAGCTATAGTAACAGCTGTGTAATTAAGAAACTCATTGGAGAAGCATAACATTACATTGACGTGCAATAGCAGTTTATTCTAATGTGAATCAGGCTTACATCACTTACACTTACACTCGTCAATCAAACATTAGCCTGTGTATATTACTAGAGGAAGCAAAGAAATAGCGCACAATTTGGTAAAAGCTAGGTTACTTCTACTGCAGTATTACATTCATTTATTGGTACTGAGGTAAATTGTTGTATCAGGCAACTTATTTCTTGTAAAGTGTTGTGAGGATGACGCAACAGTTAATTTTGCACTAAAGTTATTTTGTAACTTAAGAGTAATTTGTTGACATTGAATTTTATAATTGTATTGATATGTGCATTGCACTATATGTACTAATCTTTTACTTGATGTAAACCTAGTGACCAGTAGGGCAATTTCTTCTTGAAAGGCTGGGGCAATTCGTAAAGGTGTACCACATATATGTGATACGATACGCATTTTTTAAACATTTATATATATATATATATATATATGATATATATATATATATGTATACATACACTGTATATCTCATCATGCATGCAGCACAGTTCAGAATTCAAACACCAACTGTCACTCCAACTGCTGCCAAGCATCACTGGCAGTTGATGTGACTCCCCTACGTCAACAGTGAGGGAAGGGATTGCGTTACTACAGAGGTGAGAGAGGAAAATGTCAAATGTGTTACTACAGGGTGAAGGAAGGAAATGAGTTACAACATGGGTGACGGAGGAGAGAACGAGCGGCCGCTTACGAGCGGCTCTGAATCAGGCCCTGTGTTTTTACAACACGAAAATATACTTGTACCCATTTTAACGTACCCCCAATTTACTTTGAACAGTAATTTCCTGGAAAAAATAGCTTTCAATCTTTTTTCAACATTTTTTTTTTTTGCCCAAAATTTCCATCTTATGATTTTTTTTTCTGGTAATTTATCATTAGGGGGGGTGATAACCTGGCAAAAAAAAAAGCCGGCCTGCCTAAATGAATTTACAAATACACAAATGAAGATCTAATCTGTCCTGCGGCTGGAATCATGACCCAATAGCCGTAGTATATAATATAATTGTACTAAAAAGGGTTCATATGGATAGGACTTATGAGAGCTGCCCCATACTATTAATGGTAGTACCCCATGCTCCTTTTACACTATCGTGCAATCGCTGCAGCAGCTGCGGGAGACCTGAGGGCAGGCGGGAGCCGGAACTCTCAGCACACGGGCGGCAGTTGGCAGTTGCATGTGCTGCAGTATTGAACCACCATCCTGAGCATCTCATGCCAGAGGTCACCCGCAGGAGAGAGCTGTGTCAGAGGTGTGAGGGCAGAATTTGAGGTGGAACCAGTGAGAGTGACAGGCTGTGGGCGGAGATATCTGGCAACTGAGGGGGCGGTGCTGGAAGTTACACTGGGCCCTATCAACGCTGATGAGTGATCAGACAGAAGAGGGCGGCTTCCGGCTGTGAGACGCACCTCAGGTACAGTGCCCAAATTCAGTAACTTATTCTCATTGTATAAACCATTAGCTATAGTAACAGCTGTGTAATTAAGAAACTCATTGGAGAAGCATAACATTACATTGACATGCAATAGCAGTTTATTCTAATGTGAATCAGGCTTACATCACTTACACTTACACTCGTCAGTCAAACATTAGCCTGTGTATGTTACTAGAGGAAGCAAAGAAATAGCGCACATTTTGGTAAAAGCAAGGTTACTTCTACTGCAGTATTACATTAATTTATTGGTACTGAGGTAAATTGTTGTATCAGGCAACTTATTTCTTGTAAAGTGATGTGAGGATGGCGCAACAGTTAATTTTGCACTAAAGGTATTTTGTAACTTAAGAGTAATTTGTTGACATTGAATTTTACAATTGTATTGATATTTGCATTGCACTATATGTACTAATCTTTTACTTGATGTAAACCTAGTGACCAGTAGGGCAATTTCTTCTTGAAAGGCTGGGGTAATTTGGGAAGGTGTACCGCATATATGTGATACGATACGCATTTTTGAAACATTTATATATATATATATATATATATATATATATACTGTATATTTATATATATATATATATATATATATATATATATATATCTGTATACACAGTATATATCATCATGCATGCAGCACAGTTCAGAATTCAAACACCAACTGTCACTCCAACTGCTGCCAAGCATCACTGGCAGTTGATGTGGCTCCCCTACGTCAACAGTGAGGGAAGGGATTGCGTTACTATAGAGGTGAGAGAGGAAAATGTCAAATGTGTTACTACGGGATGAAGGAAGGGAATGAGTTACAACATGGGTGACGGAGGAGAATGTGTTACTAAAGGGGTGAGCAGGGGTAATGTAAACTGCAGAGGTGAGGGAGTAGAATGTGTTAGTACATAGGTAAGGGAGGGTAATGTCTTACCATGGCAATGATGCATTACTATTAGAGATGTGCGGGTTCGGATTTACTGAATCAGCAGAGGGGGACCTGCTGAGAACCCCTAAGAGGCGGCCGAAGCGCCGACAAAAACTGAAACAGCAGAGGGGGACCTGCTGAGAACCCCTAAGAGGCGGCCGAAGCGCCGACAAAAACTGAAACAGCAGAGGGGGACCTGCTGAGAACCCCTAAGAGGCGGCCGAAGCGCCGACAAAAACTGAAACAGCAGAGGGGGACCTGCTGAGAACCCCTAAGAGGCGGCCGAAGCGCCGACAAAAACTGAAACAGCAGAGGGGGACCTGCTGAGAACCCCTAAGAGGCGGCCGAAGCGCCGACAAAAACTGAAACAGCAGAGGGGGACCTGCTGAGAACCCCTAAGTGGCGGCCGAAGCGCCGACAAAAACTGAAACAGCAGAGGGGGACCTGCTGAGAACCCCTAAGAGGCGGCCGAAGCGCCGACAAAAACTGAAACAGCAGAGGGGGACCTGCTGAGAACCCCTAAGTGGCGGCCGAAGCGCCGACAAAAACTGAAACAGCAGAGGGGGACCTGCTGAGAACCCCTAAGTGGCGGCCGAAGCGCCGACAAAAACTGAAACAGCAGAGGGGGACCTGCTGAGAACCCCTAAGTGGCGGCCGAAGCGCCGACAAAAACTGAAACAGCAGAGGGGGACCTGCTGAGAACCCCAAAGAGGCGGCCGAAGCGCCGACAAAAACTGAAACAGCAGAGGGGGACCTGCTGAGAACCCCTAAGTGGCGGCCGAAGCGCCGACAAAAACTGAAACAGCAGAGGGGGACCTGCTGAGAACCCCTAAGAGGCGGCCGAAGCGCCGACAAAAACTGAAACAGCAGAGGGGGACCTGCTGAGAACCCCTAAGAGGCGGCCGAAGCGCCGACAAAAACTGAAACAGCAGAGGGGGACCTGCTGAGAACCCCTAAGAGGCGGCCGAAGCGCCGACAAAAACTGAAACAGCAGAGGGGGACCTGCTGAGAACCCCTAAGAGGCGGCCGAAGCGCCGACAAAAACTGAAACAGCAGAGGGGGACCTGCTGAGAACCCCTAAGAGGCGGCCGAAGCGCAGACAAAAACTGAAACAGCAGAGGGGGACCTGCTGAGAACCCCTAAGTGGCGGCCGAAGCGCCGACAAAAACTGAAACAGCAGAGGGGGAGCTGCTGAGAACCCCTAAGTGGCGGCCGAAGCGCCGACAAAAACTGAAACAGCAGAGGGGGACCTGCTGAGAACCCCTAAGAGGCGGCCGAAGCGCCGACAAAAACTGAAACAGCAGAGGGGGACCTGCTGAGAACCCCTAAGAGGCGGCCGAAGCGCCGACAAAAACTGAAACAGCAGAGGGGGACCTGCTGAGAACCCCTAAGAGGCGGCCGAAGCGCCGACAAAAACTGAAACAGCAGAGGGGGACCTGCTGAGAACCCCTAAGAGGCGGCCGAAGCGCCGACAAAAACTGAAACAGCAGAGGGGGACCTGCTGAGAACCCCTAAGTGGCGGCCGAAGCGCCAACAAAAACTGAAACAGCAGAGGGGGACCTGCTGAGAACCCCTAAGAGGCGGCCGAAGCGCCGACAAAAACTGAAACAGCAGAGGGGGACCTGCTGAGAACCCCTAAGAGGCGGCCGAAGCGCCGACAAAAACTGAAACAGCAGAGGGGGACCTGCTGAGAACCCCTAAGAGGCGGCCGAAGCGCCGACAAAAACTGAAACAGCAGAGGGGGACCTGCTGAGAACCCCTAAGAGGCGGCCGAAGCGCCGACAAAAACTGAAACAGCAAAGGGGGACCTGCTGAGAACCCCTAAGTGGCGGCCGAAGCGCCGACAAATACTGAAACAGCAGAGGGGGACCTGCTGAGAACCCCTAAGTGGCGGCCGAAGCGCCGACAAAAACTGAAACAGCAGAGGGGGACCTGCTGAGAACCCCTAAGAGGCGGCCGAAGCGCCGACAAAAACTGAAACAGCAGAGGGGGACCTGCTGAGAACCCCTAAGTGGCGGCCGAAGCGCCGACAAAAACTGAAACAGCAGAGGGGGACCTGCTGAGAACCCCTAAGAGGCGACCGAAGCGCTGACAAAAACTGAAACAGCAGAGGGGGACCTGCTGAGAACCCCTGAGAGGCGGCCGTAGCGCCGACAAAAACTGAAACAGCAGAGGGGGACCTGCTGAGAACCACTAAGAGGCGGCCGAAGCACCGACAAAAACTGAAACAGCAGAGGGGGACCTGCTGAGAACCCCTAAGAGGCGGCCGAAGCGCCGACAAAAACTGAAACAGCAGAGGGGGACCTGCTGAGAACCCCTAAGTGGCGGCCGAAGCGCCGACAAAAACTGAAACAGCAGAGGGGGACCTGCTGAGAACCCCTAAGAGGCGGCCGAAGCGCCGACAAAAACTGAAACAGCAGAGGGGGACCTGCTGAGAACCCCTAAGAGGCGGCCGAAGCGCCGACAAAAACTGAAACAGCAGAGGGGGACCTGATGAGAACCCCTAAGAGGCGGCCGAAGCGCCGACAAAAACTGAAACAGCAGAGGGGGACCTGCTGAGAACCCCTAAGAGGCGGCCGAAGCGCCGACAAAAACTGAAACAGCAGAGGGGGACCTGCTGAGAACCCCTAAGTGGCGGCCGAAGCGCCGACAAAGACTGAAACAGCAGAGGGGGACCTGCTGAGAACCCCTAAGTGGCGGCCGAAGCGCCGACAAAAACTGAAACAGCAGAGGGGGACCTGCTGAGAACCCCTAAGAGGCGGCCGAAGCGCCGACAAAAACTGAAACAGCAGAGGGGGACCTGCTGAGAACCCCTAAGAGGCGGCCGAAGCGCCGACAAAAACTGAAACAGCAGAGGGGGACCTGCTGAGAACCCCTAAGAGGCGGCCGAAGCGCCGACAAAAACTGAAACAGCAGAGGGGGACCTGCTGAGAACCCCTAAGAGGCGGCCGAAGCGCCGACAAAAACTGAAACAGCAGAGGGGGACCTGCTGAGAACCCCTAAGTGGCGGCCGAAGCGCCGACAAAAACTGAAACAGCAGAGGGGGACCTGCTGAGAACCCCTAAGTGGCGGCCGAAGCGCCGACAAAAACTGAAACAGCAGAGGGGGACCTGCTGAGAACCCCTAAGAGGCGGCCGAAGCGCCGACAAAAACTGAAACAGCAGAGGGGGACCTGCTGAGAACCCCTAAGAGGCGGCCGAAGCGCCGACAAAAACTGAAACAGCAGAGGGGGACCTGCTGAGAACCCCTAAGAGGCGGCCGAAGCGCCGACAAAAACTGAAACAGCAGAGGGGGACCTGCTGAGAACCCCTAAGAGGCGGCCGAAGCGCCGACAAAAACTGAAACAGCAGAGGGGGACCTGCTGAGAACCCCTAAGAGGCGGCCGAAGCGCCGACAAAAACTGAAACAGCAGAGGGGGACCTGCTGAGAACCCCTAAGAGGCGGCCGAAGCGCCAACAAAATCTGAAACAGCAGAGGGGGACCTGCTGAGAACCCCTAAGAGGCGGCCGAAGCGCCAACAAAATCTGAAACAGCAGAGGGGGACCTGCTGAGAACCCCTAAGAGGCAGCCGAAGCGCAGACAAAAACTGAAACAGCAGAGGGGGACCTGCTGAGAACCCCTAAGAGGCGGCCGAAGCGCCGACAAAAACTGAAACAGCAGAGGGGGACCTGCTGAGAACCCCTAAGAGGCGGCCGAAGCGCCGACAAAAACTGAAACAGCAGAGGGGGACCTGCTGAGAACCCCTAAGAGGCGGCCGAAGCGCCGACAAAAACTGAAACAGCAGAGGGGGACCTGCTGAGAACCCCTAAGAGGCGGCCGAAGCGCCGACAAAAACTAAAACAGCAGAGGGGGACCTGCTGAGAACCCCTAAGAGGCGGCCGAAGCGCCGACAAAAACTGAAACAGCAGAGGGGGACCTGCTGAGAACCCCTAAGAGGCGGCCGAAGCGCCGACAAAAACTGAAACAGCAGAGGGGGACCTGCTGAGAACCCCTAAGAGGCGGCCGAAGTGCCGACAAAATCTGAAACAGCAGAGGGGGACCTGCTGAAAACCCCTAAGTGGCGGCCGAAGCGCCGACAAAAACTGAAACAGCAGAGGGGGACCTGCTGAGAACCCCTAAGTGGCGGCCGAAGCGCCGACAAAGACTGAAACAGCAGAGGGGGACCTGCTGAGAACCCCTAAGTGGCGGCCGAAGCGCCGACAAAGACTGAAACAGCAGAGGGGGACCTGCTGAGAACCCCTAAGAGGCGGCCGAAGCGCCGACAAAAACTGAAACAGCAGAGGGGGACCTGCTGAGAACCCCTAAGAGGCGGCCGAAGCGCCGACAAAAACTGAAACAGCAGAGGGGGACCTGCTGAGAACCCCTAAGAGGCGGCCGAAGCGCCGACAAAAACTGAAACAGCAGAGGGGGACCTGCTGAGAACCCCTAAGAGGCGGCCGAAGCGCCGACAAAAACTGAAACAGCAGAGGGGGACCTGCTGAGAACCCCTAAGTGGCGGCCGAAGCGCCGACAAAAACTGAAACAGCAGAGGGGGACCTGCTGAGAACCCCTAAGAGGCGGCCGAAGCGCCGACAAAAACTGAAACAGCAGAGGGGGACCTGCTGAGAACCCCTAAGTGGCGGCCGAAGCGCTGACAAAAACTGAAACAGCAGAGGGGGACCTGCTGAGAACCCCTAAGTGGCGGCCGAAGCGCCGACAAAATCTGAAACAGCAGAGGGGGACCTGCTGAGAACCCCTAAGTGGCGGCCGAAGCGCCGACAAAAACTGAAACAGCAGAGGGGGACCTGCTGAGAACCCCTAAGTGGCGGCCGAAGCGCCGACAAAACCTGAAACAGCAGAGGGGGACCTGCTGAGAACCCCTAAGTGGCGGCCGAAGCGCCGACAAAAACTGAAACAGCAGAGGGGGACCTGCTGAGAACCCCTAAGAGGCGGCCGAAGCGCCGACAAAAACTGAAACAGCAGAGGGGGACCTGCTGAGAACCCCTAAGAGGCGGCCGAAGCGCCGACAAAAACTGAAACAGCAGAGTGGGACCTGCTGAGAACCCCTAAGAGGCGGCCGAAGCGCCGACAAAAACTGAAACAGCAGAGGGGGACCTGCTGAGAACCCCTAAGAGGCGGCCGAAGCGCCGACAAAAACTGAAACAGCAGAGGGGGACCTGCTGAGAACCCCTAAGAGGCGGCCGGAGCGCCGACAAAATCTGAAACAGCAGAGGGGGACCTGCTGAGAACCCCTAAGTGGCGGCCGAAGCGCCGACAAAAACTGAAACAGCAGAGGGGGACCTGCTGAGAACCCCTAAGTGGCGGCCGAAGCGCCGACAAAAACTGAAACAGCAGAGGGGGACCTGCTGAGAACCCCTAAGAGGCGGCCGAAGCGCCGACAAAAACTGAAACAGCAGAGGGGGACCTGCTGAGAACCCCTAAGAGGCGGCCGAAGCGCCGACAAAAACTGAAACAGCAGAGGGGGACCTGCTGAGAACCCCTAAGAGGCGGCCGAAGCGCCGACAAAAACTGAAACAGCAGAGGGGGACCTGCTGAGAACCCCTAAGAGGCGGCCGAAGCGCCGACAAAATCTGAAACAACAGAGGGGGACCTGCTGAGAACCCCTAAGTGGCGGCCGAAGCGCCGACAAAAACTGAAACAGCAGAGGGGGACCTGCTGAGAACCCCTAAGAGGCGGCCGAAGCGCCGACAAAAACTGAAACAGCAGAGGGGGACCTGCTGAGAACCCCTAAGAGGCGGCCGAAGCGCCGACAAAAACTGAAACAGCAGAGGGGGACCGGCTGAGAACCCCTAAGAGGCGGCCGAAGCGCGGACAAAAACTGAAACAGCAGAGGGGGACCTGCTGAGAACCCCTAAGAGGCGGCCGAAGCGCCGACAAAAACTGAAACAGCAGAGGGGGACCTGCTGAGAACCCCTAAGTGGCGGCCGAAGCGCCGACAAAAACTGAAACAGCAGAGGGGGACCTGCTGAGAACCCCTAAGAGGCGGCCGAAGCGCCGACAAAAACTGAAACAGCAGAGGGGGACCTGCTGAGAACCCCTAAGTGGCGGCCGAAGCGCCGACAAAATCTGAAACAGCAGAGGGGGACCTGCTGAGAACCCCTAAGTGGCGGCCGAAGCGCCGACAAAAACTGAAACAGCAGAGGGGGACCTGCTGAGAACCCCTAAGTGGCGGCCGAAGCGCCGACAAAAACTGAAACAGCAGAGGGGGACCTGCTGAGAACCCCTAAGAGGCGGCCGAAGCGCCAACAAAAACTGAAACAGCAGAGGGGGACCTGCTGAGAACCCCTAAGAGGCGGCCGAAGCGCCGACAAAAACTGAAACAGCAGAGGGGGACCTGCTGAGAACCCCTAAGTGGCGGCCGAAGCGCCGACAAAAACTGAAACAGCAGAGGGGGACCTGCTGAGAACCCCTAAGTGGCGGCCGAAGCGCCGACAAAAACTGAAACAGCAGAGGGGGACCTGCTGAGAACCCCTAAGAGGCGGCCGAAGCGCCGACAAAAACTGAAACAGCAGAGGGGGACCTGCTGAGAACCCCTAAGAGGCGGCCGAAGCGCCGACAAAAACTGAAACAGCAGAGGGGGACCTGCTGAGAACCCCTAAGAGGCGGCCGAAGCGCCTACAAAAACTGAAACAGCAGAGGGGGACATGCTGAGAACCCCTAAGAGGTGGCCGAAGCGCCGACAAAAACTGAAACAGCAGAGGGGGACCTGCTGAGAACCCCTAAGAGGCGGCCGAAGCGCCGACAAAAACTGAAACAGCAGAGGGGGACCTGCTGAGAACCCCTAAGTGGCGGCCGAAGCGCCGACAAAAACTGAAACAGCAGAGGGGGACCTGCTGAGAACCCCTAAGAGGCGGCCGAAGCGCCGACAAAAACTGAAACAGCAGAGGGGGACCTGCTGAGAACCCCTAAGAGGCGGCCGAAGCGCCGACAAAAACTGAAACAGCAGAGGGGGACCTGCTGAGAACCCCTAAGAGGCGGCCGAAGCGCCGACAAAAACTGAAACAGCAGAGGGGGACCTGCTGAGAACCCCTAAGAGGCGGCCGAAGCGCCGACAAAAACTGAAACAGCAGAGGGGGACCTGCTGAGAACCCCTAAGTGGCGGCCGAAGCGCCGACAAAAACTGAAACAGCAGAGGGGGACCTGCTGAGAACCCCTAAGAGGCGGCCGAAGCGCCGACAAAAACTGAAACAGCAGAGGGGGACCTGCTGAGAACCCCTAAGAGGCGGCCGAAGCGCCGACAAAAACTGAAACAGCAGAGGGGGACCTGCTGAGAACCCCTAAGTGGCGGCAGAAGCGCCGACAAAAACTGAAACAGCAGAGGGGGACCTGCTGAGAACCCCTAAGTGGCGGCCGAAGCGCCGACAAAAACTGAAACAGCAGAGGGGGGACCTGCTGAGAACCCCTAAGTGGCGGCCGAAGCGCCGACAAAATCTGAAACAGCAGAGGGGGACCTGCTGAGAACCCCTAAGTGGCGGCAGAAGCGCCGACAAAAACTGAAACAGCAGAGGGGTACCTGCTGAGAACCCCTAAGTGGCGGCCGAAGCGCCGACAAAAACTGAAACAGCAGAGGGGGACCTGCTGAGAACCCCTAAGAGGCGGCCGAAGCGCCGACAAAAACTGAAACAGCAGAGGGGGACCTGCTGAGAACCCCTAAGAGGCGGCCGAAGCGCCGACAAAAACTGAAACAGCAGAGTGGGACCTGCTGAGAACCCCTAAGAGGCGGCCGAAGCGCCGACAAAAACTGAAACAGCAGAGTGGGACCTGCTGAGAACCCCTAAGAGGCGGCCGAAGCGCCGACAAAATCTGAAACAGCAGAGGGGGACCTGCTGAGAACCCCTAAGAGGCGGCCAAAGCGCCGACAAAATCTGAAACAGCAGAGGGGGACCTGCTGAGAACCCCTAAGTGGCGGCCGAAGCGCCGACAAAATCTGAAACAGCAGAGGGGGACCTGTTGAGAACCCCTAAGAGGCGGCCGAAGCGCCGACAAAAACTGAAACAGCAGAGGGGGACCTGCTGAGAACCCCTAAGAGGCGGCCGAAGCGCCGACAAAAACTGAAACAGCAGAGGGGGACCTGCTGAGAACCCCTAAGAGGCGGCCGAAGCGCCGACAAAAACTGAAACAGCAGAGGGGGACCTGCTGAGAACCCCTAAGAGGCGGCCGAAGCGCCGACAAAAACTGAAACAGCAGAGGGGGACCTGCTGAGAACCCCTAAGAGGCGGCCGAAGCGCCGACAAAAACTGAAACAGCAGAGGGGGACCTGCTGAGAACCCCTAAGAGGCGGCCGAAGCGCCGACAAAAACTGAAACAGCAGAGGGGGACCTGCTGAGAACCCCTAAGAGGCGGCCGAAGCGCCGACAAAAACTGAAACAGCAGAGGGGGACCTGCTGAGAACCACTAAGTGGCGGCCGAAGCGCCGACAAAAACTGAAACAGCAGAGGGGGACCTGCTGAGAACCCCTAAGAGGCGGCCGAAGCGCCGACAAAAACTGAAACAGCAGAGGGGGACCTGCTGAGAACCCCTAAGAGGCGGCCGAAGCGCCGACAAAAACTGAAAGAGCAGAGGGGGACCTGCTGAGAACCACTAAGTGGCGGCCGAAGCGCCGACAAAAACTGAAACAGCAGAGGGGGACCTGCTGAGAACCCCTAAGTGGCGGCCGAAGCGCCGACAAAAACTGAAACAGCAGAGGGGGACCTGTTGAGAACCCCTAAGTGGCGGCCAAAGCGCCGACAAAAACTGAAACAGCAGAGGGGGACCTGCTGAGAACCCCTAAGTGGCGGCCGAAGCGCCGACAAAAACTGAAACAGCAGAGGGGGACCTGTTGAGAACCCCTAAGTGGCGGCCAAAGCGCCGACAAAAACTGAAACAGCAGAGGGGGACCTGCTGAGAACCCCTAAGTGGCGGCCAAAGCGCCGACAAAAACTGAAACAGCAGAGGGGGACCTGCTGAGAACCCCTAAGACCCTAAGAGGCGGCCGAAGCGCCGACAAAAACTGAAACAGCAGAGGGGGACCTGCTGAGAACCCCTAAGAGGCGGCCGAAGCGCCGACAAAAACTGAAACAGCAGAGGGGGACCTGCTGAGAACCCCTAAGAGGCGGCCGAAGCGCCGACAACAACTGAAACAGCAGAGGGGGACCTGCTGAGAACCCCTAAGAGGCGGCCGAAGCGCCGACAACAACTGAAACAGCAGAGGGGGACCTGCTGAGAACCCCTAAGAGGCGGCCGAAGCGCCGACAAAAACTGAAACAGCAGAGGGGGACCTGCTGAGAACCCCTAAGAGGCAGCCGAAGCGCCGACAAAAACTGAAACAGCAGAGGGGGACCTGCTGAGAACCCCTAAGTGGCGGCCGAAGCGCCGATAAAAACTGAAACAGCAGAGGGGGACCTGCTGAGAACCCCTAAGTGGCGGCCGAAGCGCCGACAAAAACTGAAACAGCAGAGGGGGACCTGCTGAGAACCCCTAAGTGGCGGCCGAAGCGCCGACAAAAACTGAAACAGCAGAGGGGGACCTGCTGAGAACCCCTAAGAGGCGGCCGAAGCGCCGACAAAAACTGAAACAGCAGAGGGGGACCTGCTGAGAACCCCTAAGAGGCGGCCGAAGCGCCGACAAAAACTGAAACAGCAGAGGGGGACCTGCTGAGAACCCCTAAGAGGCGGCCGAAGCGCCGACAAAAACTGAAACAGCAGAGGGGGACCTGCTGAGAACCACTAAGTGGCAGCTGAAGCGCCGACAAAAACTGAAACAGCAGAGGGGGACCTGCTGAGAACCCCTAAGAGGCGGCCGAAGCGCCGACAAAAACTGAAACAGCAGAGGGGGACCTGCTGAGAACCCCTAAGAGGCGGCCGAAGCGCCGACAAAAACTGAAACAGCAGAGGGGGACCTGCTGAGAACCCCTAAGTGGTGGCCGAAGCGCCGACAAAAACTGAAACAGTAGAGGGGGACCTGCTGAGAACCCCTAAGAGGCGGCCGAAGCGCCGACAAAAACTGAAACAGCAGAGGGGGACCTGCTGAGAACCCCTAAGAGGCGGCCGAAGCGCCGACAAAAACTGAAACAGCAGAGGGGGACCTGCTGAGAACCCCTAAGTGGCGGCCGAAGCGCCGACAAAAACTGAAACAGCAGAGGGGGACCTGCTGAGAACCCCTTAGTGGCGGCCGAAGCGCCGATAAAATCTGAAACAGCAGAGGGGGACCTGCTGAGAACCCCTAAGTGGCGGCCGAAGCGCTGACAAAAACTGAAACAGCAGAGGGGGACCTGCTGAGAACCCCTAAGTGGCGGCCGAAGTGCCGACAAAAACTGAAACAGCAGAGGGGGACCTGCTGAGAACCCCTAAGTGGCGGCCGAAGCGCCGACAAAAACTGAAACAGCAGAGGGGGACCTGCTGAGAACCCCTAAGTGGCGGCCGAAGCGCCGACAAAATCTGAAACAGCAGAGGGGGACCTGCTGAGAACCCCTAAGTGGCGGCCGAAGCGCCAACAAAAACTGAAACAGCAGAGGGGGACCTGCTGAGAACCCCTAAGTGGCGGCCGAAGCGCCGACAAAAACTGAAACAGCAGAGGGGGACCTGCTGAGAACCCCTAAGAGGCGGCCGAAGCGCCGACAAAAACTGAAACAGCAGAGGGGGACCTGCTGAGAACCCCTAAGAGGCGGCCGAAGCGCCGACAAAAACTGAAACAGCAGAGTGGGACCTGCTGAGAACCCCTAAGAGGCGGCCGAAGCACCGACAAAAACTGAAACAGCAGAGTGGGACCTGCTGAGAACCCCTAAGAGGCGGCCGAAGCACCGACAAAAACTGAAACAGCAGAGGGGGACCTGCTGAGAACCCCTAAGAGGCGGCCGAAGCGCCGACAAAATCTGAAACAGCAGAGGGGGACCTGCTGAGAACCCCTAAGTGGCGGCCGAAGCGCCGACAAAAACTGAAACAGCAGAGGGGGACCTGCTGAGAACCCCTAAGTGGCGGCCGAAGCGCCGACAAAAACTGAAACAGCAGAGGGGGACCTGCTGAGAACCCCTAAGTGGCGGCCGAAGCGCCGACAAAAACTGAAACAGCAGAGGGGGACCTGCTGAGAACCCCTAAGAGGCGGCCGAAGCGCCGACAAAAACTGAAACAGCAGAGGGGGACCTGCTGAGAACTCCTAAGAGGCTGCCGAAGCGCCGACAAAAACTGAAACAGCAGAGGGGGACCTGCTGAGAACCCCTAAGAGGCGGCCGAAGCACCGACAAAAACTGAAACAGCAGAGGGGGACCTGCTGAGAACCCCTAAGAGGCGGCCGAAGCGCCGACAAAAACTGAAACAGCAGAGGGGGACCTGCTGAGAACCAATAAGTGGCGGCCGAAGCGCCGACAAAAACTGAAACAGCAGAGGGGGACCTGCTGAGAACCACTAAGTGGCGGCCGAAGCGCCGACAAAAACTGAAACAGCAGAGGGGGACCTGCTGAGAACCCCTAAGAGGCGGCCGAAGCGCCGACAAAAACTGAAACAGCAGAGGGGGACCTGCTGAGAACCCCTAAGTGGCGGCCGAAGTGCCGACAAAAACTGAAACAGCAGAGGGGGACCTGCTGAGAACCTCTAAGAGGCGGCCGAAGCGCCGACAAAAACTGAAACAGCAGAGGGGGACCTGCTGAGAACCCCTAAGAGGCGGCCGAAGCGCCGACAAAAACTGAAACAGCAGAGGGGGACCTGCTGAGAACCCCTAAGAGGTGGCCGAAGCGCCGACAAAAACTGAAAGAGCAGAGGGGGACCTGCTGAGAACCACTAAGTGGCGGCCGAAGCGCCGACAAAAACTGAAACAGCAGAGGGGGACCTGCTGAGAACCCCTAAGTGGCGGCCGAAGCGCCGACAAAAACTGAAACAGCAGAGGGGGACCTGCTGAGAACCCCTAAGTGGCGGCCGAAGCGCCGACAAAAACTGAAACAGCAGAGGGGGACCTGCTGAGAACCCCTAAGACCCTAAGAGGCGGCCGAAGCGCCGACAAAAACTGAAACAGCAGAGGGGGACCTGCTGAGAACCCCTAAGTGGCGGCCGAAGCGCCGACAAAAACTGAAACAGCAGAGGGGGACCTGCTGAGAACCCCTAAGAGGCGGCCGAAGCGCCGACAAAAACTGAAACAGCAGAGGGGGACCTGCTGAGAACCCCTAAGAGGCGGCCGAAGCGCCGACAAAAACTGAAACAGCAGAGGGGGACCTGCTGAGAACCCCTAAGAGGCGGCCGAAGCGCCGACAAAAACTGAAACAGCAGAGGGGGACCTGCTGAGAACCCCTAAGAGGCAGCCGAAGCACCGACAAAAACTGAAACAGCAGAGGGGGACCTGCTGAGAACCCCTAAGTGGCGGCCGAAGCGCCGATAAAAACTGAAACAGCAGAGGTGGACCTGCTGAGAACCACTAAGTGGCGGCCGAAGCGCCGACAAAAACTGAAACAGCAGAGGGGGACCTGCTGAGAACCCCTAAGTGGCGGCCGAAGCGCCGACAAAAACTGAAACAGCAGAGGGGGACCTGCTGAGAACCCCTAAGAGGCGGCCGAAGCGCCGACAAAAACTGAAACAGCAGAGGGGGACCTGCTGAGAACCCCTAAGAGGCGGCCGAAGCGCCGACAAAAACTGAAACAGCAGAGGGGGACCTGCTGAGAACCCCTAAGAGGCGGCCGAAGCGCCGACAAAAACTGAAACAGCAGAGGGGGACCTGCTGAGAACCACTAAGTGGCAGCCGAAGCGCCGACAAAAACTGAAACAGCAGAGGGGGACCTGCTGAGAACCCCTAAGAGGCGGCCGAAGCGCCGACAAAAACTGAAACAGCATAGGGGGACCGGCTGAGAACCCCTAAGTGGCGGCCGAAGCGCCGACAAAAACTGAAACAGCAGAGGGGGACCTGCTGAGAACCCCTAAGTGGCGGCCAAAGCGCCGACAAAAACTGAAACAGCAGAGGGGGACCTGCTGGGAACCCTAAGAGGCGGCCGAAGCGCCGACAAAAACTGAAACAGCAGAGGGGGACCTGCTGAGAACCCCTAAGAGGCGGCCGAAGCGCCGACAAAAACTGAAACAGCAGAGGGGGACCTGCTGAGAACCCCTAAGAGGCGGCCGAAGCGCCGACAAAAACTGAAACAGCAGAGGGGGACCTGCTGAGAACCCCTAAGAGGCGGCCCAAAGCGCCGACAAAAACTGAAACAGCAGAGGGGGACCTGCTGAGAACCCCTAAGAGGCGGCCGAAACGCCGACAAAAACTGAAACAGCAGAGGGGGACCTGCTGAGAACCCCTAAGAGGCGGCCGAAGCGCCGACAAAAACTGAAACAGCAGAGGGGGACCTGCTGAGAACCCCTAAGTGGCGGCCGAAGCGCCGACAAAAACTGAAACAGCAGAGGGCGACCTGCTGAGAACCCCTAAGTGGCGGCCGAAGCGCCGACAAAAACTGAAACAGCAGAGGGGGACCTGCTGAGAACCCCTAAGTGGCGGCCGAAGCACCGTCAAAAACTGAAACAGCAGAGGGGGACCTGCTGAGAACCCCTAAGAGGCGGCCGAAGCGCCGACAAAAACTGAAACAGCAGAGGGGGACCTGCTGAGAACCCCTAAGAGGCGGCCGAAGCGCCGACAAAAACTGAAACAGCAGAGGGGGACCTGCTGAGAACCCCTAAGAGGCGGCCGAAGCGCCGACAAAATCTGAAACAGCAGAGGGGGACCTGCTGAAAACCCCTAAGTGGCGGCCGAAGCGCCGACAAAAACTGAAACAGCAGAGGGGGACCTGCTGAGAACCCCTAAGAGGCGGCCGAAGCGCCGACAAAAACTGAAACAGCAGAGGGGGACCTGCTGAGAACCCCTAAGAGGCAGCCGAAGCGCCGACAAAATCTGAAACAGCAGAGGGGGACCTGCTGAAAACCCCTAAGTGGCGGCCGAAGCGCCGACAAAAACTGAAACAGCAGAGGGGGACCAGCTGAGAACCCCTAAGAGGCGGCCGAAGCGCCGACAAAAACTAAAACAGCAGAGGGGGACCTGCTGAGAACCCCTAAGTGGCGGCCGAAGCACCGACAAAAACTGAAACAGCAGAGGGGGACCTGCTGAGAACCCCTAAGTGGCGGCCGAAGCGCCGACAAAAACTGAAACAGCAGAGGGGGACCTGCTGAGAACCCCTAAGTGGCGGCCGAAGCGCCGACAGAAACTGAAACAGCAGAGTGGGACCTGCTGAGAACCCCTAAGAGGCGGCCGAAGCGCCGACAAAAACTGAAACAGCAGAGGGGGACCTGCTGAGAACTCCTAAGAGGCGGCCGAAGCGCCGACAAAATCTGAAACAGCAGAGGGGGACCTGCTGAGAACCCCTAAGTGGCGGCCGAAGCGCCAACAAAATCTGAAACAGCAGAGGGGGACCTGCTGAGAACCCCTAAGTGGCGGCCGAAGCGCCGACAAAAACTGAAACAGCAGAGGGGGACCTGCTGAGAACCCCTAAGTGGCGGCCGAAGCGCCGACAAAAACTGAAACAGCAGAGGGGGACCTGCTGAGAACCCCTAAGAGGCGGCCGAAGCGCCGCCAAAAACTGAAACAGCAGAGGGGGACCTGCTGAGAACTCCTAAGAGGCTGCCGAAGCGCCGACAAAAACTGAAACAGCAGAGGGGGACCTGCTGAGAACCCCTAAGAGGCGGCCGAAGCACCGACAAAAACTGAAACAGCAGAGGGGGACCTGCTGAGAACCCCTAAGAGGCGGCCGAAGCGCCGACAAAAACTGAAACAGCAGAGGGGGACCTGCTGAGAACCAATAAGTGGCGGCCGAAGCGCCGACAAAAACTGAAACAGCAGAGGGGGACCTGCTGAGAACCACTAAGTGGCGGCCGAAGCGCCGACAAAAACTGAAACAGCAGAGGGGGACCTGCTGAGAACCCCTAAGAGGCGGCCGAAGCGCCGACAAAAACTGAAACAGCAGAGGGGGACCTGCTGAGAACCCCTAAGTGGCGGCCGAAGTGCCGACAAAAACTGAAACAGCAGAGGGGGACCTGCTGAGAACCTCTAAGAGGCGGCCGAAGCGCCGACAAAAACTGAAACAGCAGAGGGGGACCTGCTGAGAACCCCTAAGAGGCGGCCGAAGCGCCGACAAAAACTGAAACAGCAGAGGGGGACCTGCTGAGAACCCCTAAGAGGCGGCCGAAGCGCCGACAAAAACTGAAAGAGCAGAGGGGGACCTGCTGAGAACCACTAAGTGGCGGCCGAAGCGCCGACAAAAACTGAAACAGCAGAGGGGGACCTGCTGAGAACCCCTAAGTGGCGGCCGAAGCGCCGACAAAAACTGAAACAGCAGAGGGGGACCTGCTGAGAACCCCTAAGTGGCGGCCGAAGCGCCGACAAAAACTGAAACAGCAGAGGGGGACCTGCTGAGAACCCCTAAGACCCTAAGAGGCGGCCGAAGCGCCGACAAAAACTGAAACAGCAGAGGGGGACCTGCTGAGAACCCCTAAGTGGCGGCCGAAGCGCCGACAAAAACTGAAACAGCAGAGGGGGACCTGCTGAGAACCCCTAAGAGGCGGCCGAAGCGCCGACAAAAACTGAAACAGCAGAGGGGGACCTGCTGAGAACCCCTAAGAGGCGGCCGAAGCGCCGACAAAAACTGAAACAGCAGAGGGGGACCTGCTGAGAACCCCTAAGAGGTGGCCGAAGCGCCGACAAAAACTGAAACAGCAGAGGGGGACCTGCTGAGAACCCCTAAGAGGCAGCCGAAGCACCGACAAAAACTGAAACAGCAGAGGGGGACCTGCTGAGAACCCCTAAGTGGCGGCCGAAGCGCCGATAAAAACTGAAACAGCAGAGGGGGACCTGCTGAGAACCCCTAAGTGGCGGCCGAAGCGCCGACAAAAACTGAAACAGCAGAGGGGGACCTGCTGAGAACCCCTAAGTGGCGGCCGAAGCGCCGACAAAAACTGAAACAGCAGAGGGGGACCTGCTGAGAACCCCTAAGAGGCGGCCGAAGCGCCGACAAAAACTGAAACAGCAGAGGGGGACCTGCTGAGAACCCCTAAGAGGCGGCCGAAGCGCCGACAAAAACTGAAACAGCAGAGGGGGACCTGCTGAGAACCCCTAAGAGGCGGCCGAAGCGCCGACAAAAACTGAAACAGCAGAGGGGGACCTGCTGAGAACCACTAAGTGGCAGCCGAAGCGCCGACAAAAACTGAAACAGCAGAGGGGGACCTGCTGAGAACCCCTAAGAGGCGGCCGAAGCGCCGACAAAAACTGAAACAGCATAGGGGGACCGGCTGAGAACCCCTAAGTGGCGGCCGAAGCGCCGACAAAAACTGAAACAGCAGAGGGGGACCTGCTGAGAATCCCTAAGTGGCGGCCGAAGCGCCGACAAAAACTGAAACAGCAGAGGGGGACCTGCTGGGAACCCTAAGAGGCGGCCGAAGCGCCGACAAAAACTGAAACAGCAGAGGGGGACCTGCTGAGAACCCCTAAGAGGCGGCCGAAGCGCCGACAAAAACTGAAACAGCAGAGGGGGACCTGCTGAGAACCCCTAAGAGGCGGCCGAAGCGCCGACAAAAACTGAAACAGCAGAGGGGGACCTGCTGAGAACCCCTAAGAGGCGGCCGAAGCGCCGACAAAAACTGAAACAGCAGAGGGGGACCTGCTGAGAACCCCTAAGAGGCGGCCGAAACGCCGACAAAAACTGAAACAGCAGAGGGCGACCTGCTGAGAACCCCTAAGAGGCGGCCGAAGCGCCGACAAAAACTGAAACAGCAGAGGGGGACCTGCTGAGAACCCCTAAGTGGCGGCCGAAGCGCCGACAAAAACTGAAACAGCAGAGGGGGACCTGCTGAGAACCCCTAAGTGGCGGCCGAAGCGCCGACAAAAACTGAAACAGCAGAGGGGGACCTGCTGAGAACCCCTAAGTGGCGGCCGAAGCACCGTCAAAAACTGAAACAGCAGAGGGGGACCTGCTGAGAACCCCTAAGAGGCGGCCGAAGCGCCGACAAAAACTGAAACAGCAGAGGGGGACCTGCTGAGAACCCCTAAGAGGCGGCCGAAGCGCCGACAAAAACTGAAACAGCAGAGGGGGACCTGCTGAGAACCCCTAAGAGGCGGCCGAAGCGCCGACAAAAACTGAAACAGCAGAGGGGGACCTGCTGAGAACCCCTAAGAGGCGGCCGAAGCGCCGACAAAAACTGAAACAGCAGAGGGGGACCTGCTGAGAACCCCTAAGAGGCGGCCGAAGCGCCGACAAAAACTGAAACAGCAGAGGGGGACCTGCTGAGAACCCCTAAGAGGCGGCCGAAGCGCCGACAAAAACTGAAACAGCAGAGGGGGACCTGCTGAGAACCCCTAAGAGGCGGCCGAAGCGCCGACAAAAACTGAAACAGCAGAGGGGGACCTGCTGAGAACCCCTAAGAGGCGGCCGAAGCGCCGACAAAAACTGAAACAGCAGAGGGGGACCTGCTGAGAACCAATAAGTGGCGGCCGAAGCGCCGACAAAAACTGAAACAGCAGAGGGGGACCTGCTGAGAACCACTAAGTGGCGGCCGAAGCGCCGACAAAAACTGAAACAGCAGAGGGGGACCTGCTGAGAACCCCTAAGAGGCGGCCGAAGCGCCGACAAAAACTGAAACAGCAGAGGGGGACCTGCTGAGAACCCCTAAGTGGCGGCCGAAGTGCCGACAAAAACTGAAACAGCAGAGGGGGACCTGCTGAGAACCTCTAAGAGGCGGCCGAAGCGCCGACAAAAACTGAAACAGCAGAGGGGGACCTGCTGAGAACCCCTAAGAGGCGGCCGAAGCGCCGACAAAAACTGAAACAGCAGAGGGGGACCTGCTGAGAACCCCTAAGAGGCGGCCGAAGCGCCGACAAAAACTGAAAGAGCAGAGGGGGACCTGCTGAGAACCACTAAGTGGCGGCCGAAGCGCCGACAAAAACTGAAACAGCAGAGGGGGACCTGCTGAGAACCCCTAAGTGGCGGCCGAAGCACCGACAAAAACTGAAACAGCAGAGGGGGACCTGCTGAGAACCCCTAAGTGGCGGCCGAAGCGCCGACAAAAACTGAAACAGCAGAGGGGGACCTGCTGAGAACCCCTAAGACCCTAAGAGGCGGCCGAAGCGCCGACAAAAACTGAAACAGCAGAGGGGGACCTGCTGAGAACCCCTAAGTGGCGGCCGAAGCGCCGACAAAAACTGAAACAGCAGAGGGGGACCTGCTGAGAACCCCTAAGAGGCGGCCGAAGCGCCGACAAAAACTGAAACAGCAGAGGGGGACCTGCTGAGAACCCCTAAGAGGCGGCCGAAGCGCCGACAAAAACTGAAACAGCAGAGGGGGACCTGCTGAGAACCCCTAAGAGGCGGCCGAAGCGCCGACAAAAACTGAAACAGCAGAGGGGGACCTGCTGAGAACCCCTAAGAGGCAGCCGAAGCACCGACAAAAAACTGAAACAGCAGAGGGGGACCTGCTGAGAACCCCTAAGTGGCGGCCGAAGCGCCGATAAAAACTGAAACAGCAGAGGGGGACCTGCTGAGAACCCCTAAGTGGCGGCCGAAGCGCCGACAAAAACTGAAACAGCAGAGGGGGACCTGCTGAGAACCCCTAAGTGGCGGCCGAAGCGCCGACAAAAACTGAAACAGCAGAGGGGGACCTGCTGAGAACCCCTAAGAGGCGGCCGAAGCGCCGACAAAAACTGAAACAGCAGAGGGGGACCTGCTGAGAACCCCTAAGAGGCGGCCGAAGCGCCGACAAAAACTGAAACAGCAGAGGGGGACCTGCTGAGAACCCCTAAGAGGCGGCCGAAGCGCCGACAAAAACTGAAACAGCAGAGGGGGACCTGCTGAGAACCACTAAGTGGCAGCCGAAGCGCCGACAAAAACTGAAACAGCAGAGGGGGACCTGCTGAGAACCCCTAAGAGGCGGCCGAAGCGCCGACAAAAACTGAAACAGCATAGGGGGACCGGCTGAGAACCCCTAAGTGGCGGCCGAAGCGCTGACAAAAACTGAAACAGCAGAGGGGGACCTGCTGAGAACCCCTAAGTGGCGGCCGAAGCGCCGACAAAAACTGAAACAGCAGAGGGGGACCTGCTGGGAACCCTAAGAGGCGGCCGAAGCGCCGACAAAAACTGAAACAGCAGAGGGGGACCTGCTGAGAACCCCTAAGAGGCGGCCGAAGCGCCGACAAAAACTGAAACAGCAGAGGGGGACCTGCTGAGAACCCCTAAGAGGCGGCCGAAGCGCCGACAAAAACTGAAACAGCAGAGGGGGACCTGCTGAGAACCCCTAAGAGGCGGCCGAAGCGCCGACAAAAACTGAAACAGCAGAGGGGGACCTGCTGAGAACCCCTAAGAGGCGGCCGAAATGCCGACAAAAACTGAAACAGCAGAGGGGGACCTGCTGAGAACCCCTAAGAGGCGGCCGAAGCGCCGACAAAAACTGAAACAGCAGAGGGGGACCTGCTGAGAACCCCTAAGTGGCGGCCGAAGCGCCGACAAAAACTGAAACAGCAGAGGGCGACCTGCTGAGAACCCCTAAGTGGCGGCCAAAGCGCCGACAAAAACTGAAACAGCAGAGGGGGACCTGCTGAGAACCCCTAAGTGGCGGCCGAAGCACCGTCAAAAACTGAAACAGCAGAGGGGGACCTGCTGAGAACCCCTAAGAGGCGGCCGAAGCGCCGACAAAAACTGAAACAGCAGAGGGGGACCTGCTGAGAACCCCTAAGAGGCGGCCGAAGCGCCGACAAAAACTGAAACAGCAGAGGGGGACCTGCTGAGAACCCCTAAGAGGCGGCCGAAGCGCCGATAAAAACTGAAACAGCAGAGGGGGACCTGCTGAGAACCCCTAAGTGGCGGCCGAAGTGCCGACAAAAACTGAAACAGCAGAGGGGGACCTGCTGAGAACCCCTAAGACCCTAAGAGGCGGCCGAAGCGCCGAGAAAAACTGAAACAGCAGAGGGGGACCTGCTGAGAACCCCTAAGTGGCGGCCGAAGCGCCGACAAAAACTGAAACAGCAGAGGGGGACCTGCTGAGAACCCCTAAGTGGCGGCCGAAGTGCCGACAAAAACTGAAACAGCAGAGGGGGACCTGCTGAGAACCTCTAAGAGGCGGCCGAAGCGCCGACAAAAACTGAAACAGCAGAGGGGGACCTGCTGAGAACCCCTAAGAGGCGGCCGAAGCGCCGACAAAAACTGAAACAGCAGAGGGGGACCTGCTGAGAACCCCTAAGAGGCGGCCGAAGCGCCGACAAAAACTGAAAGAGCAGAGGGGGACCTGCTGAGAACCACTAAGTGGCGGCCGAAGCGCCGACAAAAACTGAAACAGCAGAGGGGGACCTGCTGAGAACCCCTAAGTGGCGGCCGAAGCGCCGACAAAAACTGAAACAGCAGAGGGGGACCTGCTGAGAACCCCTAAGTGGCGGCCGAAGCGCCGACAAAAACTGAAACAGCAGAGGGGGACCTGCTGAGAACCCCTAAGACCCTAAGAGGCGGCCGAAGCGCCGACAAAAACTGAAACAGCAGAGGGGGACCTGCTGAGAACCCCTAAGTGGCGGCCGAAGCGCCGACAAAAACTGAAACAGCAGAGGGGGACCTGCTGAGAACCCCTAAGAGGCGGCCGAAGCGCCGACAAAAACTGAAACAGCAGAGGGGGACCTGCTGAGAACCCCTAAGAGGCGGCCGAAGCGCCGACAAAAACTGAAACAGCAGAGGGGGACCTGCTGAGAACCCCTAAGAGGCGGCCGAAGCGCCGACAAAAACTGAAACAGCAGAGGGGGACCTGCTGAGAACCCCTAAGAGGCGGCCGAAGCACCGACAAAAACTGAAACAGCAGAGGGGGACCTGCTGAGAACCCCTAAGTGGCGGCCGAAGCGCCGATAAAAACTGAAACAGCAGAGGGGGACCTGCTGAGAACCCCTAAGTGGCGGCCGAAGCGCTGACAAAAACTGAAACAGCAGAGGGGGACCTGCTGAGAACCCCTAAGTGGCGGCCGAAGCGCCGACAAAAACTGAAACAGCAGAGGGGGACCTGCTGAGAACCCCTAAGAGGCGGCCGAAGCGCCGACAAAAACTGAAACAGCAGAGGGGGACCTGCTGAGAACCCCTAAGTGGCGGCCGAAGCGCCGACAAAAACTGAAACAGCAGAGGGGGACCTGCTGAGAACCCCTAAGAGGCGGCCGAAGCGCCGACAAAAACTGAAACAGCAGAGGGGGACCTGCTGAGAACCACTAAGTGGCAGCCGAAGCGCCGACAAAAACTGAAACAGCAGAGGGGGACCTGCTGAGAACCCCTAAGAGGCGGCCGAAGCGCCGACAAAAACTGAAACAGCATAGGGGGACCGGCTGAGAACCCCTAAGTGGCGGCCGAAGCGCCGACAAAAACTGAAACAGCAGAGGGGGACCTGCTGAGAACCCCTAAGTGGCGGCCGAAGCGCCGACAAAAACTGAAACAGCAGAGGGGGACCTGCTGGGAACCCTAAGAGGCGGCCGAAGCGCCGACAAAAACTGAAACAGCAGAGGGGGACCTGCTGAGAACCCCTAAGAGGCGGCCGAAGCGCCGACAAAAACTGAAACAGCAGAGGGGGACCTGCTGAGAACCCCTAAGAGGCGGCCGAAGCGCCGACAAAAACTGAAACAGCAGAGGGGGACCTGCTGAGAACCCCTAAGAGGCGGCCGAAGCGCCGACAAAAACTGAAACAGCAGAGGGGGACCTGCTGAGAACCCCTAAGAGGCGGCCGAAACGCCGACAAAAACTGAAACAGCAGAGGGGGACCTGCTGAGAACCCCTAAGAGGCGGCCGAAGCGCCGACAAAAACTGAAACAGCAGAGGGGGACCTGCTGAGAACCCCTAAGTGGCGGCCGAAGCGCCGACAAAAACTGAAACAGCAGAGGGCGACCTGCTGAGAACCCCTAAGTGGCGGCCAAAGCGCCGACAAAAACTGAAACAGCAGAGGGGGACCTGCTGAGAACCCCTAAGTGGCGGCCGAAGCACCGTCAAAAACTGAAACAGCAGAGGGGGACCTGCTGAGAACCCCTAAGAGGCGGCCGAAGCGCCGACAAAAACTGAAACAGCAGAGGGGGACCTGCTGAGAACCCCTAAGAGGCGGCCGAAGCGCCGACAAAAACTGAAACAGCAGAGGGGGACCTGCTGAGAACCCCTAAGAGGCGGCCGAAGCGCCGACAAAATCTGAAACAGCAGAGGGGGACCTGCTGAAAACCCCTAAGTGGCGGCCGAAGCGCCGACAAAAACTGAAACAGCAGAGGGGGACCTGCTGAGAACCCCTAAGAGGCGGCCGAAGCGCCGACAAAATCTGAAACAGCAGAGGGGGACCTGCTGAGAACCCCTAAGTGGCGGCCGAAGCGCCGACAAAAACTGAAACAGCAGAGGGGGACCTGCTGAGAACCCCTAAGTGGCGGCCGAAGCGCCGACAAAAACTGAAACAGCAGAGGGGGACCTGCTGAGAACCCCTAAGAGGCGGCCGAAGCGCCGACAAAAACTGAAACAGCAGAGGGGGACCTGCTGAGAACTCCTAAGAGGCTGCCGAAGCGCCGACAAAAACTGAAACAGCAGAGGGGGACCTGCTGAGAACCCCTAAGAGGCGCCTGAAGCACCGACAAAAACTGAAACAGCAGAGGGGGACCTGCTGAGAACCCCTAAGAGGCGGCCGAAGCGCCGACAAAAACTGAAACAGCAGAGGGGGACCTGCTGAGAACCAATAAGTGGCGGCCGAAGCGCCGACAAAAACTGAAACAGCAGAGGGGGACCTGCTGAGAACCACTAAGTGGCGGCCGAAGCGCCGACAAAAACTGAAACAGCAGAGGGGGACCTGCTGAGAACCCCTAAGAGGCGGCCGAAGCGCCGACAAAAACTGAAACAGCAGAGGGGGACCTGCTGAGAACCCCTAAGTGGCGGCCGAAGTGCCGACAAAAACTGAAACAGCAGAGGGGGACCGGCTGAGAACCTCTAAGAGGCGGCCGAAGCGCCGACAAAAACTGAAACAGCAGAGGGGGACCTGCTGAGAACCCCTAAGAGGCGGCCGAAGCGCCGACAAAAACTGAAACAGCAGAGGGGGACCTGCTGAGAACCCCTAAGAGGCGGCCGAAGCGCCGACAAAAACTGAAAGAGCAGAGGGGGACCTGCTGAGAACCACTAAGTGGCGGCCGAAGCGCCGACAAAAACTGAAACAGCAGAGGGGGACCTGCTGAGAACCCCTAAGTGGCGGCCGACGCGCCGACAAAAACTGAAACAGCAGAGGGGGACCTGCTGAGAACCCCTAAGTGGCGGCCGAAGCGCCGACAAAAACTGAAACAGCAGAGGGGGACCTGCTGAGAACCACTAAGTGGCGGCCGAAGCGCCGACAAAAACTGAAACAGCAGAGGGGGACCTGCTGAGAACCCCTAAGAGGCGGCCGAAGCGCCGACAAAAACTGAAACAGCAGAGGGGGACCTGCTGAGAACCCCTAAGTGGCGGCCGAAGTGCCGACAAAAACTGAAACAGCAGAGGGGGACCTGCTGAGAACCTCTAAGAGGCGGCCGAAGCGCCGACAAAAACTGAAACAGCAGAGGGGGACCTGCTGAGAACCCCTAAGTGGCGGCCGACGCGCTGACAAAAACTGAAACAGCAGAGGGGGACCTGCTGAGAACCCCTAAGTGGCGGCCGAAGCGCCGACAAAAACTGAAACAGCAGAGGGGGACCTGCTGAGAACCCCTAAGAGGCGGCCGAAGCGCCGACAAAAACTGAAACAGCAGAGGGGGACCTGCTGAGAACCCCTAAGAGGCGGCCGAAGCGCCGACAAAAACTGAAAGAGCAGAGGGGGACCTGCTGAGAACCACTAAGTGGCGGCCGAAGCGCCGACAAAAACTGAAACAGCAGAGGGGGACCTGCTGAGAACCCCTAAGTGGCGGCCGACGCGCTGACAAAAACTGAAACAGCAGAGGGGGACCTGCTGAGAACCCCTAAGTGGCGGCCGAAGCGCCGACAAAAACTGAAACAGCAGAGGGGGACCTGCTGAGAACCCCTAAGACCCTAAGAGGCGGCCGAAGCGCCGACAAAAACTGAAACAGCAGAGGGGGACCTGCTGAGAACCCCTAAGTGGCGGCCGAAGCGCCGACAAAAACTGAAACAGCAGAGGGGGACCTGCTGAGAACCCCTAAGAGGCGGCCGAAGCGCCGACAAAAACTGAAACAGCAGAGGGGGACCTGCTGAGAACCCCTAAGAGGTGGCCGAAGCGCCGACAAAAACTGAAACAGCAGAGGGGGACCTGCTGAGAACCCCTAAGAGGCAGCCGAAGCACCGACAAAAACTGAAACAGCAGAGGGGGACCTGCTGAGAACCCCTAAGTGGCGGCCGAAGCGCCGATATAAACTGAAACAGCAGAGGGGGACCTGCTGAGAACCCCTAAGTGGCGGCCGAAGCGCCGACAAAAACTGAAACAGCAGAGGGGGACCTGCTGAGAACCCCTAAGTGGCGGCCGAAGCGCCGACAAAAACTGAAACAGCAGAGGGGGACCTGCTGAGAACCCCTAAGAGGCGGCCGAAGCGCCGACAAAAACTGAAACAGCAGAGGGGGACCTGCTGAGAACCCCTAAGAGGCGGCCGAAGCGCCGACAAAAACTGAAACAGCAGAGGGGGACCTGCTGAGAACCCCTAAGAGGCGGCCGAAGCGCCGACAAAAACTGAAACAGCAGAGGGGGACCTGCTGAGAACCACTAAGTGGCAGCCGAAGCGCCGACAAAAACTGAAACAGCAGAGGGGGACCTGCTGAGAACCCCTAAGAGGCGGCCGAAGCGCCGACAAAAACTGAAACAGCATAGGGGGACCGGCTGAGAACCCCTAAGTGGCGGCCGAAGCGCCGACAAAAACTGAAACAGCAGAGAGGGACCTGCTGAGAACCCCTAAGTGGCGGCCGAAGCGCCGACAAAAACTGAAACAGCAGAGGGGGACCTGCTGGGAACCCTAAGAGGCGGCCGAAGCGCCGACAAAAACTGAAACAGCAGAGGGGGACCTGCTGAGAACCCCTAAGAGGCGGCCGAAGCGCCGACAAAAACTGAAACAGCAGAGGGGGACCTGCTGAGAACCCCTAAGAGGCGGCCGAAGCGCCGACAAAAACTGAAACAGCAGAGGGGGACCTGCTGAGAACCCCTAAGAGGCGGCCGAAGCGCCGACAAAAACTGATACAGCAGAGGGGGACCTGCTGAGAACCCCTAAGAGGCGGCCGAAACGCCGACAAAAACTGAAACAGCAGAGGGGGACCTGCTGAGAACCCCTAAGAGGCGGCCGAAGCGCCGACAAAAACTGAAACAGCAGAGGGGGACCTGCTGAGAACCCCTAAGTGGCGGCCGAAGCGCCGACAAAAACTGAAACAGCAGAGGGGGACCTGCTGAGAACCCCTAAGTGGCGGCCGAAGCGCCGACAAAAACTGAAACAGCAGAGGGGGACCTGCTGAGAACCCCTAAGTGGCGGCCGAAGCACCGTCAAAAACTGAAACAGCAGAGGGGGACCTGCTGAGAACCCCTAAGAGGCGGCCGAAGCGCCGACAAAAACTGAAACAGCAGAGGGGGACCTGCTGAGAACCCCTAAGAGGCGGCCGAAGCGCCGACAAAAACTGAAACAGCAGAGGGGGACCTGCTGAGAACCCCTAAGAGGCGGCCGAAGCGCCGACAAAATCTGAAACAGCAGAGGGGGACCTGCTGAAAACCCCTAAGTGGCGGCCGAAGCGCCGACAAAAACTGAAACAGCAGAGGGGGACCTGCTGAGAACCCCTAAGAGGCGGCCGAAGCGCCGACAAAAACTGAAACAGCAGAGGGGGACCTGCTGAGAACCCCTAAGAGGCAGCCGAAGCGCCGACAAAATCTGAAACAGCAGAGGGGGACCTGCTGAAAACCCCTAAGTGGCGGCCGAAGCGCCGACAAAAACTGAAACAGCAGAGGGGGACCTGCTGAGAACCCCTAAGAGGCAGCCGAAGCACCGACAAAAACTGAAACAGCAGAGGGGGACCTGCTGAGAACCCCTAAGTGGCGGCCGAAGCGCCGATAAAAACTGAAACAGCAGAGGGGGACCTGCTGAGAACCCCTAAGTGGCGGCCGAAGCGCCGACAAAAACTGAAACAGCAGAGGGGGACCTGCTGAGAACCCCTAAGTGGCGGCCGAAGCGCCGACAAAAACTGAAACAGCAGAGGGGGACCTGCTGAGAACCCCTAAGAGGCGGCCGAAGCGCCGACAAAAACTGAAACAGCAGAGGGGGACCTGCTGAGAACCCCTAAGAGGCGGCCGAAGCGCCGACAAAAACTGAAACAGCAGAGGGGGACCTGCTGAGAACCCCTAAGAGGCGGCCGAAGCGCCGACAAAAACTGAAACAGCAGAGGGGGACCTGCTGAGAACCACTAAGTGGCAGCCGAAGCGCCGACAAAAACTGAAACAGCAGAGGGGGACCTGCTGAGAACCCCTAAGAGGCGGCCGAAGCACCAACAAAAACTGAAACAGCATAGGGGGACCGGCTGAGAACCCCTAAGTGGCGGCCGAAGCGCCGACAAAAACTGAAACAGCAGAGAGGGACCTGCTGAGAACCCCTAAGTGGCGGCCAAAGCGCCGACAAAAACTGAAACAGCAGAGGGGGACCTGCTGGGAACCCTAAGAGGCGGCCGAAGCGCCGACAAAAACTGAAACAGCAGAGGGGGACCTGCTGAGAACCCCTAAGAGGCGGCCGAAGCGCCGACAAAAACTGAAACAGCAGAGGGGGACCTGCTGAGAACCCCTAAGAGGCGGCCGAAGCGCCGACAAAAACTGAAACAGCAGAGGGGGACCTGCTGAGAACCCCTAAGAGGCGGCCGAAGCGCCGACAAAAACTGATACAGCAGAGGGGGACCTGCTGAGAACCCCTAAGAGGCGGCCGAAACGCCGACAAAAACTGAAACAGCAGAGGGGGACCTGCTGAGAACCCCTAAGAGGCGGCCGAAGCGCCGACAAAAACTGAAACAGCAGAGGGGGACCTGCTGAGAACCCATAAGTGGCGGCCGAAGCGCCGACAAAAACTGAAACAGCAGAGGGGGACCTGCTGAGAACCCCTAAGTGGCGGCCGAAGCGCCGACAAAAACTGAAACAGCAGAGGGGGACCTGCTGAGAACCCCTAAGTGGCGGCCGAAGCACCGTCAAAAACTGAAACAGCAGAGGGGGACCTGCTGAGAACCCCTAAGAGGCGGCCGAAGCGCCGACAAAAACTGAAACAGCAGAGGGGGACCTGCTGAGAACCCCTAAGAGGCGGCCGAAGCGCCGACAAAAACTGAAACAGCAGAGGGGGACCTGCTGAGAACCCCTAAGAGGCGGCCGAAGCGCCGACAAAATCTGAAACAGCAGAGGGGGACCTGCTGAAAACCCCTAAGTGGCGGCCGAAGCGCCGACAAAAACTGAAACAGCAGAGGGGGACCTGCTGAGAACCCCTAAGAGGCGGCCGAAGCGCCGACAAAAACTGAAACAGCAGAGGGGGACCTGCTGAGAACCCCTAAGAGGAAGCCGAAGCGCCGACAAAATCTGAAACAGCAGAGGGGGACCTGCTGAAAACCCCTAAGTGGCGGCCGAAGCGCCGACAAAAACTGAAACAGCAGAGGGGGACCAGCTGAGAACCCCTAAGAGGCGGCCGAAGCGCCGACAAAAACTAAAACAGCAGAGGGGGACCTGCTGAGAACCCCTAAGTGGCGGCCGAAGCGCCGACAAAAACTGAAACAGCAGAGGGGGACCTGCTGAGAACCCCTAAGTGGCGGCCGAAGCGCCGACAAAAACTGAAACAGCAGAGGGGGACCTGCTGAGAACCCCTAAGTGGCGGCTGAAGCGCCGACAAAATCTGAAACAGCAGAGGGGGACCTGCTGAGAACCCCTAAGTGGCGGCCGAAGCGCCGACAAAAACTGAAACAGCAGAGGGGGACCTGCTGAGAACCCCTAAGTGGCGGCCGAAGCGCCGACAAAAACTGAAACAGCAGAGGGGGACCTGCTGAGAACCCCTAAGAGTCGGCCGAAGCGCCGACAAAAACTGAAACAGCAGAGGGGGACCTGCTGAGAACCCCTAAGAGGCGGCCGAAGCGCCGACAAAAACTGAAACAGCAGAGTGGGACCTGCTGAGAACCCCTAAGAGGCGGCCGAAGGGCCGACAAAAACTGAAACAGCAGAGGGGGACCTGCTGAGAACCCCTAAGTGGCGGCCGAAGCGCCGACAAAAACTGAAACAGCAGAGGGGGACCTGCTGAGAACCCCTAAGTGGCGGCCGAAGCGCCGACAAAATCTGAAACAGCAGAGGGGGACCTGCTGAGAACGCCTAAGTGGCGGCCGAAGCGCCGACAAAAACTGAAACAGCAGAGGGGGACCTGCTGAGAACCCCTAAGTGGCGGCCGAAGCGCCGACAAAAACTGAAACAGCAGAGGGGGACCTGCTGAGAACCCCTAAGAGGCGGCCGAAGCGCCGACAAAAACTGAAACAGCAGAGGGGGACCTGCTGAGAACTACTAAGAGGCGGCCGAAGCGCAGACAAAAACTGAAACAGCAGAGGGGGACCTGCTGAGAACCCCTAAGAGGCGGCCGAAGCACCGACAAAAACTGAAACAGCAGAGGGGGACCTGCTGAGAACCCCTAAGAGGCGGCCGAAGCGCCGACAAAAACTGAAACAGCAGAGGGGGACCTGCTGAAAACCAATAAGTGGCGGCCGAAGCGCCGACAAAAACTGAAACAGCAGAGGGGAACCTGCTGAGAACCACTAAGTGGCGGCCGAAGCGCCGACAAAAACTGAAACAGCAGAGGGGGACCTGCTGAGAACCCCTAAGAGGCGGCCGAAGCGCCGACAAAAACTGAAACAGCAGAGGGGGACCTGCTGAGAACCCCTAAGTGGCGGCCGAAGCGCCGACAAAAACTGAAACAGCAGAGGGGGACCTGCTGAGAACCCCTAAGAGGCGGCCGAAGCGCCGACAAAAACTGAAACAGCAGAGGGGGACCTGCTGAGAACCCCTAAGAGGCGGCCGAAGCGCCGACAAAAACTGAAACAGCAGAGGGGGACCTGCTGAGAACCCCTAAGAGGTGGCCGAAGCGCCGACAAAAACTGAAAGAGCAGAGGGGGACCTGCTGAGAACCACTAAGTGGCGGCCGAAGCGCCGACAAAAACTGAAACAGCAGAGGGGGACCTGCTGAGAACCCCTAAGTGGCGGCCGAAGCGCCGACAAAAACTGAAACAGCAGAGGGGGACCTGTTGAGAACCCCTAAGTGGCGGCCGAAGCGCCGACAAAAACTGAAACAGCAGAGGGGGACCTGCTGAGAACCCCTAAGACCCTAAGAGGCGGCCGAAGCGCCGACAAAAACTGAAACAGCAGAGGGGGACCTGCTGAGAACCCCTCAGTGGCGGCCGAAGCGCCGACAAAAACTGAAACAGCAGAGGGGGACCTGCTGAGAACCCCTAAGAGGCGGCCGAAGCGCCGACAAAAACTGAAACAGCAGAGGGGGACCTGCTGAGAACCCCTAAGAGGCGGCCGAAGCGCCGACAACAACTGAAACAGCAGAGGGGGACCTGCTGAGAACCCCTAAGAGGCGGCCGAAGCGCCGACAAAAACTGAAACAGTAGAGAGGGACCTGCTGAGAACCCCTAAGAGGCAGCCGAAGCGCCGACAAAAACTGAAACAGCAGAGGTGGACCTGCTGAGAACCCCTAAGTGGCGGCCGAAGCGCCGATAAAAACTGAAACAGCAGAGGGGGACCTGCTGAGAACCCCTAAGTGGCGGCCGAAGCGCCGACAAAAACTGAAACAGCAGAGGGGGACCTGCTGAGAACCCCTAAGTGGCGGCCGAAGCGCCGACAAAAACTGAAACAGCAGAGGGGGACCTGCTGAGAACCCCTAAGAGGCGGCCGAAGCGCCGACAAAAACTGAAACAGCAGAGGGGGACCTGCTGAGAACCCCTAAGAGGCGGCCGAAGCGCCGACAAAAACTGAAACAGCAGAGGGGGACCTGCTGAGAACCCCTAAGAGGCGGCCGAAGCGCCGACAAAAACTGAAACAGCAGAGGGGGACCTGCTGAGAACCACTAAGTGGCGGCCGAAGCGCCGACAAAAACTGAAACAGCAGAGGGGGACCTGCTGAGAACCCCTAAGAGGCGGCCGAAGCGCCGACAAAAACTGAAACAGCAGAGGGGGACCTGCTGAGAACCCCTAAGAGGCGGCCGAAGCGCCGACAAAAACTGAAACAGCAGAGGGGGACCTGCTGAGAACCCCAAAGAGGCGGCCGAAGCGCCGACAAAAACTGAAACAGTAGAGGGGGACCTGCTGAGAACCCCTAAGAGGCGGCCGAAGCGCCGACAAAAACTGAAACAGCAGAGGGGGACCTGCTGAGAACCCCTAAGTGGCGGCCGAAGCGCCGACAAAAACTGAAACAGCAGAGGGGGACCTGCTGAGAACCCCTAAGTGGCGGCCGAAGCGCCGACAAAAACTGAAACAGCAGAGGGGGACCTGCTGAGAACCCCTAAGTGGTGGCCGAAGCGCCGACAAAAACTGAAACAGCAGAGGGGGACCTGCTGAGAACCCCTAAGTGGCGGCCGAAGCGCCGACAAAATCTGAAACAGCAGAGGGGGACCTGCTGAGAACCCCTAAGTGGCGGCCGAAGCGCCGACAAAAACTGAAACAGCAGAGGGGGACCTGCTGAGAACCCCTAAGTGGCGGCCGAAGCGCCGACAAAAACTGAAACAGCAGAGGGGGACCTGCTGAGAACCCCTAAGTGGCGGCCGAAGCGCCGACAAAAACTGAAACAGCAGAGGGGGACCTGCTGAGAACCCCTAAGTGGCGGCCGAAGCGCCGACAAAAACTGAAACAGCAGAGGGGGACCTGCTGAGAACCCCTAAGAGGCGGCCGAAGCGCCGACAAAAACTGAAACAGCAGAGGGGGACCTGCTGAGAACCCCTAAGAGGCGGCCGAAGCGCCGACAAAAACTGAAACAGCAGAGTGGGACCTGCTGAGAACCCCTAAGAGGCAGCCGAAGCGCCGACAAAAACTGAAACAGCAGAGGGGGACCTGCTGAGAACCCCTAAGAGGCGGCCGAAGCGCCGACAAAATCTGAAACAGCAGAGGGGGACCTGCTGAGAACCCCTAAGTGGCGGCCGAAGCGCCGACAAAATCTGAAACAGCAGAGGGGGACCTGCTGAGAACCCCTAAGTGGCGGCCGAAGCGCCGACAAAAACTGAAACAGCAGAGGGGGACCTGCTGAGAACCCCTAAGTGGCGGCCGAAGCGCCGACAAAAACTGAAACAGCAGAGGGGGACCTGCTGAGAACCCCTAAGAGGCGGCCGAAGCACCGACAAAAACTGAAACAGCAGAGGGGGACCTGCTGAGAACTCCTAAGAGGCGGCCGAAGCGCCGACAAAAACTGAAACAGCAGAGGGGGACCTGCTGAGAACCCCTAAGAGGCGGCCGAAGCACCGACAAAAACTGAAACAGCAGAGGGGGACCTGCTGAGAACCCCTAAGAGGCGGCCGAAGCGCCGACAAAAACTGAAACAGCAGAGGGGGACCTGCTGAGAACCAATAAGTGGCGGCCGAAGCGCCGACAAAAACTGAAACAGCAGAGGGGGACCTGCTGAGAACCACTAAGTGGCGGCCGAAGCGCCGACAAAAACTGAAACAGCAGAGGGGGACCTGCTGAGAACCCCTAAGAGGCGGCCGAAGCGCCGACAAAAACTGAAACAGCAGAGGGGGACCTGCTGAGAACCCCTAAGTGGCGGCCGAAGTGCCGACAAAAACTGAAACAGCAGAGGGGGACCTGCTGAGAACCCCTAAGAGGCGGCCGAAGCGCCGACAAAAACTGAAACAGCAGAGGGGGACCTGCTGAGAACCCCTAAGAGGCGGCCGAAGCGCAGACAAAAACTGAAACAGCAGAGGGGGACCTGCTGAGAACCCCTAAGAGGCGGCCGAAGCGCCGACAAAAACTGAAAGAGCAGAGGGGGACCTGCTGAGAACCACTAAGAGGCGGCCGAAGCGCCGACAAAAACTGAAACAGCAGAGGGGGACCTGTTGAGAACCCCTAAGTGGCGGCCGAAGCGCCGACAAAAACTGAAACAGCAGAGGGGGACCTGCTGAGAACCCCTAAGTGGCGGCCGAAGCGCCGACAAAAACTGAAACAGCAGAGGGGGACCTGCTGAGAACCCCTAAGACCCTAAGAGGCGGCCAAAGCGCCGACAAAAACTGAAACAGCAGAGGGGGACCTGCTGAGAACCCCTAAGTGGCGGCCGAAGCGCCGACAAAAACTGAAACAGCAGAGGGGGACCTGCTGAGAACCCCTAAGAGGCGGCCGAAGCGCCGACAAAAACTGAAACAGCAGAGGGGGACCTGCTGAGAACCCCTAAGAGGCGGCCGAAGCGCCGACAAAAACTGAAACAGCAGAGGGGGACCTGCTGAGAACCCCTAAGAGGCGGCCGAAGCGCCGACAAAAACTGAAACAGCAGAGGGGGACCTGCTGAGAACCCCTAAGAGGCAGCCGAAGCACCGACAAAAACTGAAACAGCAGAGGGGGACCTGCTGAGAACCCCTAAGTGGCGGCCGAAGCGCCGATAAAAACTGAAACAGCAGAGGGGGACCTGCTGAGAACCCCTAAGTGGCGGCCGAAGCGCCGACAAAAACTGAAACAGCAGAGGGGGACCTGCTGAGAACCCCTAAGTGGCGGCCGAAGCGCCGACAAAAACTGAAACAGCAGAGGGGGACCTGCTGAGAACCCCTAAGTGGCGGCCGAAGCGCCGACAAAAACTGAAACAGCAGAGGGGGACCTGCTGAGAACCCCTAAGAGGCGGCCGAAGCGCCGACAAAAACTGAAACAGCAGAGGGGGACCTGCTGAGAACCCCTAAGAGGCGGCCGAAGCGCCGACAAAAACTGAAACAGCAGAGGGGGACCTGCTGAGAACCACTAAGTGGCAGCCGAAGCGCCGACAAAAACTGAAACAGCAGAGGGGGACCTGCTGAGAACCCCTAAGAGGCGGCCGAAGCGCCGACAAAAACTGAAACAGCATAGGGGGACCGGCTGAGAACCCCTAAGTGGCGGCCGAAGCGCCGACAAAAACTGAAACAGCAGAGGGGGACCTGCTGAGAACCCCTAAGTGGCGGCCGAAGCGCCGACAAAAACTGAAACAGCAGAGGGGGACCTGCTGGGAACCCTAAGAGGCGGCCGAAGCGCCGGCAAAAACTGAAACAGCAGAGGGGGACCTGCTGAGAACCCCTAAGAGGCGGCCGAAGCGCCGACAAAAACTGAAACAGCAGAGGGGGACCTGCTGAGAACCCCTAAGAGGCGGCCGAAGCGCCGACAAAAACTGAAACAGCAGAGGGGGACCTGCTGAGAACCCCTAAGAGGCGGCCGAAGCGCCGACAAAAACTGAAACAGCAGAGGGGGACCTGCTGAGAACCCCTAAGAGGCGGCCGAAACGCCGACAAAAACTGAAACAGCAGAGGGGGACCTGCTGAGAACCCCTAAGAGGCGGCCGAAGCGCCGACAAAAACTGAAACAGCAGAGGGGGACCTGCTGAGAACCCCTAAGTGGCGGCCGAAGCGCCGACAAAAACTGAAACAGCAGAGGGGGACCTGCTGAGAACCCCTAAGTGGCGGCCGAAGCGCCGACAAAAACTGAAACAGCAGAGGGGGACCTGCTGAGAACCCCTAAGTGGCGGCCGAAGCACCGTCAAAAACTGAAACAGCAGAGGGGGACCTGCTGAGAACCCCTAAGAGGCGGCCGAAGCGCCGACAAAAACTGAAACAGCAGAGTGGGACCTGCTGAGAACCCCTAAGAGGCGGCCGAAGCGCCGACAAAAACTGAAACAGCAGAGGGGGACCTGCTGAGAACCCCTAAGAGGCGGCCGAAGCGCCGACAAAATCTGAAACAGCAGAGGGGGACCTGCTGAAAACCCCTAAGTGGCGGCCGAAGCGCCGACAAAAACTGAAACAGCAGAGGGGGACCTGCTGAGAACCCCTAAGAGGCGGCCGAAGCGCCGACAAAAACTGAAACAGCAGAGGGGGACCTGCTGAGAACCCCTAAGTGGCGGCCGAAGCGCCGACAAAAACTGAAACAGCAGAGGGGGACCTGCTGAGAACCCCTAAGAGGCGGCCGAAGCGCCGACAAAAACTGAAACAGCAGAGGGGGACCTGCTGAGAACCCCTAAGAGGCGGCCGAAGCGCCGACAAAAACTGAAACAGCAGAGGGGGACCAGCTGAGAACCCCTAAGAGGCGGCCGAAGCGCCGACAAAAACTAAAACAGCAGAGGGGGACCTGCTGAGAACCCCTAAGAGGCGGCCGAAGCGCCGACAAAAACTGAAACAGCATAGGGGGACCGGCTGAGAACCCCTAAGTGGCGGCCGAAGCGCCGACAAAAACTGAAACAGCAGAGGGGGACCTGCTGAGAACCCCTAAGTGGCGGCCGAAGCGCCGACAAAAACTGAAACAGCAGAGGGGGACCTGCTGGGAACCCTAAGAGGCGGCCGAAGCGCCGGCAAAAACTGAAACAGCAGAGGGGGACCTGCTGAGAACCCCTAAGAGGCGGCCGAAGCGCCGACAAAAACTGAAACAGCAGAGGGGGACCTGCTGAGAACCCCTAAGAGGCAGCCGAAGCGCCGACAAAAACTGAAACAGCAGAGGGGGACCTGCTGAGAACCCCTAAGAGGCGGCCGAAGCGCCGACAAAAACTGAAACAGCAGAGGGGGACCTGCTGAGAACCCCTAAGAGGCGGCCGAAACGCCGACAAAAACTGAAACAGCAGAGGGGGACCTGCTGAGAACCCCTAAGAGGCGGCCGAAGCGCCGACAAAAACTGAAACAGCAGAGGGGGACCTGCTGAGAACCCCTAAGTGGCGGCCGAAACGCCGACAAAAACTGAAACAGCAGAGGGGGACCTGCTGAGAACCCCTAAGTGGCGGCCGAAGCGCCGACAAAAACTGAAACAGCAGAGGGGGACCTGCTGAGAACCCCTAAGTGGCGGCCGAAGCACCGTCAAAAACTGAAACAGCAGAGGGGGACCTGCTGAGAACCCCTAAGAGGCGGCCGAAGCGCCGACAAAAACTGAAACAGCAGAGTGGGACCTGCTGAGAACCCCTAAGAGGCGGCCGAAGCGCCGACAAAAACTGAAACAGCAGAGGGGGACCTGCTGAGAACCCCTAAGAGGCGGCCGAAGCGCCGACAAAATCTGAAACAGCAGAGGGGGACCTGCTGAAAACCCCTAAGTGGCGGCCGAAGCGCCGACAAAAACTGAAACAGCAGAGGGGGACCTGCTGAGAACCCCTAAGAGGCGGCCGAAGCGCCGACAAAAACTGAAACAGCAGAGGGGGACCTGCTGAGAACCCCTAAGTGGCGGCCGAAGCGCCGACAAAAACTGAAACAGCAGAGGGGGACCTGCTGAGAACCCCTAAGAGGCGGCCGAAGCGCCGACAAAAACTGAAACAGCAGAGGGGGACCTGCTGAGAACCCCTAAGAGGCGGCCGAAGCGCCGACAAAATCTGAAACAGCAGAGGGGGACCTGCTGAAAACCCCTAAGTGGCGGCCGAAGCGCCGACAAAAACTGAAACAGCAGAGGGGGACCAGCTGAGAACCCCTAAGAGGCGGCCGAAGCGCCGACAAAAACTAAAACAGCAGAGGGGGACCTGCTGAGAACCCCTAAGTGGCGGCCGAAGCGCCGACAAAAACTGAAACAGCAGAGGGGGACCTGCTGAGAACCCCTAAGTGGTGGCCGAAGCGCCAACAAAATCTGAAACAGCAGAGGGGGACCTGCTGAGAACCCCTAAGTGGCGGCCGAAGCGCCGACAAAAACTGAAACAGCAGAGGGGGACCTGCTGAGAACCCCTAAGTGGCGGCCGAAGCGCCGACAAAAACTGAAACAGCAGAGGGGGACCTGCTGAGAACCCCTAAGAGGCGGCCGAAGCGCCGACAAAAACTGAAACAGCAGAGTGGGACCTGCTGAGAATCCCTAAGAGGCGGCCGAAGCGCCGACAAAAACTGAAACAGCAGAGGGGGACCTGCTGAGAACCCCTAAGAGGCGGCCGAAGCGCCGACAAAATCTGAAACAGCAGAGGGGGACCTGCTGAGAACCCCTAAGTGGCAGCCAAAGCGCCGACAAAATCTGAAACAGCAGAGGGGGACCTGCTGAGAATCCCTAAGTGGCGGCCGAAGCGCCGACAAAAACTGAAACAGCAGAGGGGGACCTGCTGAGAACCCCTAAGTGGCGGCCGAAGCGCCGACAAAAACTGAAACAGCAGAGGGGGACCTGCTGAGAACCCCTAAGAGGCGGCCGAAGCGCCGACAAAAACTGAAACAGCAGAGGGGGACCTGCTGAGAACTCCTAAGAGGCGGCCGAAGCGCCGACAAAAACTGAAACAGCAGAGGGGGACCTGCTGAGAACCCCTAAGAGGCGGCCGAAGCACCGACAAAAACTGAAACAGCAGAGGGGGACCTGCTGAGAACCCCTAAGAGGCGGCCGAAGCGCCGACAAAAACTGAAACAGCAGAGGGGGACCTGCTGAGAACCACTAAGTGGCGGCCGAAGCGCCGACAAAAACTGAAACAGCAGAGGGGGACCTGCTGAGAACCCCTAAGAGGCGGCCGAAGCGCCGACAAAAACTGAAACAGCAGAGGGGGACCTGCTGAGAACCCCTAAGTGGCGGCCGAAGTGCCGACAAAAACTGAAACAGCAGAGGGGGACCTGCTGAGAACCCCTAAGAGGCGGCCGAAGCGCCGACAAAAACTGAAACAGCAGAGGGGGACCTGCTGAGAACCCCTAAGAGGCGGCCGAAGCGCCGACAAAAACTGAAACAGCAGAGGGGGACCTGCTGAGAACCCCTAAGAGGCGGCCGAAGCGCCGACAAAAACTGAAAGAGCAGAGGGGGACCTGCTGAGAACCACTAAGTGGCGGCCGAAGCGCCGACAAAAACTGAAACAGCAGAGGGGGACCTGCTGAGAACCCCTAAGTGGCGGCCGAAGCGCCGACAAAAACTGAAACAGCAGAGGGGGACCTGCTGAGAACCCCTAAGTGGCGGCCGAAGCGCCGACAAAAACTGAAACAGCAGAGGGGGACCTGCTGAGAACCCCTAAGACCTTAAGAGGCGGCCGAAGCGCCGACAAAAACTGAAACAGCAGAGGGGGACCTGCTGAGAACCCCTAAGTGGCGGCCGAAGCGCCGACAAAAACTGAAACAGCAGAGGGGGACCTGCTGAGAACCCCTAAGAGGCGGCCGAAGCGCCGACAAAAACTGAAACAGCAGAGGGGGACCTGCTGAGAACCCCTAAGAGGCGGCCAAAGCGCCGACAAAAACTGAAACAGCAGAGGGGGACCTGCTGAGAACCCCTAAGAGGCGGCCGAAGCGCCGACAAAAACTGAAACAGCAGAGGGGGACCTGCTGAGAACCCCTAAGAGGCAGCCGAAGCACCGACAAAAACTGAAACAGCAGAGGGGGACCTGCTGAGAACCCCTAAGTGGCGGCCGAAGCGCCGATAAAAACTGAAACAGCAGAGGGGGACCTGCTGAGAACCCCTAAGTGGCGGCCGAAGCGCCGACAAAAACTGAAACAGCAGAGGGGGACCTGCTGAGAACCCCTAAGTGGCGGCCGAAGCGCCGACAAAAACTGAAACAGCAGAGGGGGACCTGCTGAGAACCCCTAAGAGGCGGCCGAAGCGCCGACAAAAACTGAAACAGCAGAGGGGGACCTGCTGAGAACCCCTAAGAGGCGGCCGAAGCGCCGACAAAAACTGAAACAGCAGAGGGGGACCTGCTGAGAATCCCTAAGAGGCGGCCGAAGCGCCGAAAAAAAACTGAACCAGCAGAGGGGGACCTGCTGAGAACCCCTAAGAGGCGGCCGAAGCGCCGACAAAAACTGAACCAGCAGAGGGGGACCTGCTGAGAACCCCTAAGTGGCGGCCGAAGCGCCAACAAAAACTGAAACAGCAGAGGGGGACCTGCTGAGAACCCCTAAGAGGCGGCCGAAGCACCGACAAAAACTGAAACAGCAGAATGGGACCTGCTGAGAACCCCTAAGTGGCGACCGAAGCGCCGACAAAAACTGAAAAAGCAGAGGGGGTCCTGCTGAGAGCCCCTAAGAGGCGGCAGAAGCGCCGACAAAAACTGAACCAGCAGAGGGGGACCTGCTGAGAACTCCTAAGAGGCGGCCGAAGCGCCTATAAAAACTGAACCAGCAGAGGGGGACCTGCTGAGAACCCCTAAGAGGCGGCCGAAGCGCCGACAAAAACTGAAACTGCAGAGGGGGACCTGCTGAGAACCCCTAAGAGGCGGCCAAAGCGCCGACAAAAACTGAACCAGCAGAGGGGGACCTGCTGAGAACCCCTAAGAGGCGGTCAAAAGCGCCGACAAAAACTGAAACAGCAGAGGGGGACCTGCTGAGAACCCCTAAGAGGCGGCCGAAGCGCCGACAAAAACTGAAACAGCAGAGGGGGACCTGCTGAGAACCCCTAAGAGGCGGCCGAAGCGCCGACAAAACCCGAAACAGCAGAGGGGGACCTGCTGAGAACCCCTAAGAGGCGGCCGAAGCGCCGACAAAAACTGAAACAGCAGAGGGGGACCTGCTGAGAACCCCTAAGAGGCGGCCGAAGCGCCGACAAAAACTGAAACAGCAGAGGGTGACCTGCTGAGAACCCCTAAGAGGCGGCCGAAGTGCCGACAAAAACTGAAACAGCAGAGGGGGACCTGTTGAGAACCCCTAAGAGGCATTCGAAGCGCCGACAAAAACTGAAACAGCAGAGGGGGACCTCCTGAGAACCCCTAAGAGGCGGCCGAAGCGCCGACAAAAACCGAAACAGCAGAGGAGGACCTGCTGAGAACCCCTAAGAGGCGGCCGAAGCGCCGACAAAAACTGAAACAGCAGAGGGGGACCTGCTGAGAACCCCTAAGAGGCGGCCGAATTGCCAACAAAAACTGAAACAGCAGAGGGGGACCTGCTGAGAACCCCTAAGAGGCATTCGAAGCGCCGACAAAAACTGAAACAGCAGAGGGGGACCTGCTGAGAACCCCTAAGAGGCGGCCGAATTGCCGACAAAAACTGAAACAGCAGAGGGGGACCTGCTGAGAACCTCTAAGAGGCATTCGAAGCGCCGACAAAATCTGAAACAGCAGAGGGGGACCTACTGAGAACCCCTAAGAGGCGGCCGAAGCGCCGACAAAAACCGAAACAGCAGAGGGGGACCTGCTGAGAACCCCTAAGAGGCGGCCGAAGCGCTGACAAAAACTGAAACAGCAGAGGGGGACCTGCTGAGAACCCCTAAGATGCGGCCGGCGGGGGGACCTGCTGAGAACCCCTAAGAGGCGGCCGAAGCGCCAACAAAAACTGAAACAGCAGAGGGGGACCTGCTGAGAACCCCTAAGAGGCGGCCGAAGCGCCGACAAAAACTGAAACAGCAGAGGGGGACCTGCTGAGAACCCCTAAGAGGCGGCCAAAGCGCCGACAAAAACTGAAACAGCAGAGGGGGACCTGCTGAGAACCCCTAAGAGGCGGCCGAAGTGCCGACAAAAACTGAAACAGCAGAGGGGGACCTGCTGAGAACCCCTAAGAGGCGGCCGAAGTGCCGACAAAAACTGAAACAGCAGAGGGGGACCTGCTGAGAACCCCTAAGAGGCGGCCGAAGCGCCGACAAAAACTGAAACAGCAGAGGGGGACCTGCTGAGAACCCCTAAGAGGCGGCCGAAGTGCCGACAAAAACTGAAACAGCAGAGGGGGACCTGCTGAGAACCCCTAAGAGGCATTCGAAGCGCTGACAAAAACTGAAACAGCAGAGGGGGACCTGCTGAGAACCCCTAAGAGGCGGCCGAAGCGCCGACAAAAACTGAACCAGCAGAGGGGGACCTGCTGAGAACCCCTAAGAGGCTGCAGAAGCGCCGACAAAAACTGAAACAGCAGAGTGGGACCTGCTGAGAACCCCTAAGAGGCGGCTGAAGCACCGACAAAAACTGAACCAGCAGAGGGGGACCTGCTGAGAACCCCTAAGAGGCGGCCGAAGCGCCGACAAAAACTGAACCAGCAGAGGGGGACCTGCTGAGAACCCCTAAGTGGCGGCCGAAGCGCCGACAAAAACTGAAACAGCAGAGGGGGACCTGCTGAGAACCCCTAAGAGGCGGCCGAAGCGCCGACAAAAACTGAAACAGCAGAGGGGGACCTGCTGAGAACCCCTAATTGGCGACCGAAGCGCCGACAAAAACTGAAAAAGCAGAGGGGGTCCTGCTGAGAGCCCCTAAGAGGCGGCAGAAGCGCCGACAAAAACTGAACCAGCAGAGGGGGACCTGCTGAGAACTCCTAAGAGGCGGCCGAAGCGCCTATAAAAACTGAACCAGCAGAGGGGGACCTGCTGAGAACCCCTAAGAGGCGGCCGAAGCGCCGACAAAAACTGAAACTGCAGAGGGGGACCTGCTGAGAACCCCTAAGAGGCGGCCAAAGCGCCGACAAAAAGTGAACCAGCAGAGGGGGACCTGCTGAGAACCCCTAAGAGGCGGTCAAAAGCGCCGACAAAAACTGAAACAGCAGAGGGGGACCTGCTGAGAACCCCTAAGAGGCGGTCAAAAGCGCCGACAAAAACTGAAACAGCAGAGGGGGACCTGCTGAGAACCACTAAGAGGCGGCCGAAGCGCCGACAAAACCCGAAACAGCAGAGGGGGACCTGCTGAGAACCCCTAAGAGGCGGCCGAAGCGCCGACAAAACCCGAAACAGCAGAGGGGGACCTGCTGAGAACCCCTAAGAGGCGGCCGAAGCGCCGACAAAAACTGAAACAGCAGAGGGGGACCTGCTGAGAACCCCTAAGAGGCGGCCGAAGCGCCGACAAAAACTGAAACAGCAGAGGGTGACCTGCTGAGAACCCCTAAGAGGCGGCCGAAGCGCCGACAAAAACTGAAACAGCAGAGGGGGACCTGCTGAGAACCCCTAAGAGGCGGCCGAAGCGCCGACAAAAACTGAAACAGCAGAGGGGGACCTGCTGAGAACCCCTAAGAGGCGGCCGAAGTGCCGACAAAAACTGAAACAGCAGAGGGGGACCTGCTGAGAACCCCTAAGAGGCGGCCGAATTGCCGACAAAAACTGAAACAGCAGAGGGGGACCTGATGAGAACCCCTAAGAGGCGGCCGAAGCGCCGACAAAAACTGAAACAGCAGAGGGGGACCTGCTGAGAACCCCTAAGAGGCGGCCGAAGTGCCGACAAAAACTGAAACAGCAGAGGGGGACCTGCTGAGAACCCCTAAGAGGCGGCCGAAGCGCCGACAAAACCCGAAACAGCAGAGGAGGACCTGCTGAGAACCCCTAAGAGGCGGCCGAAGCGCCGACAAAAACCGAAACAGCAGAGGAGGACCTGCTGAGAACCCCTAAGAGGCGGCCGAAGCGCCGACAAAAACTGAAACAGCAGAGGGGGACCTGCTGAGAACCCCTAAGAGGCGGCCGAATTGCCAACAAAAACTGAAACAGCAGAGGGGGACCTGCTGAGAACCCCTAAGAGGCATTCGAAGCGCCGACAAAAACTGAAACAGCAGAGGGGGACCTGCTGAGAACCCCTAAGAGGCGGCCGAATTGCCAACAAAAACTGAAACAGCAGAGGGGGACCTGCTGAGAACCTCTAAGAGGCATTCGAAGCGCCGACAAAATCTGAAACAGCAGAGGGGGACCTGCTGAGAACCCCTAAGAGGCGGCCGAAGCGCCGACAAAAACCGAAACAGCAGAGGGGGACCTGCTGAGAACCCCTAAGAGGCGGCCGAAGCACCGACAAAAACTGAAACAGCAGAGGGGGACCTGCTGAGAACCCCTAAGATGCGGCCGGCGGGGGGACCTGCTGAGAACCCCTAAGAGGTGGCCGAAGCGCCAACAAAAACTGAAACAGCAGAGGGGGACCTGCTGAGAACCCCTAAGAGGCGGCCGAAGCGCCGACAAAAACTGAAACAGCAGAGGGGGACCTGCTGAGAACCCCTAAGAGGCGGCCGAAGCGCCGACAAAAACTGAAACAGCAGAGGGGGACCTGCTGAGAACCCCTAAGAGGCGGCCGAAGTGCCGACAAAAACTGAAACAGCAGAGGGGGACCTGCTGAGAACCCCTAAGAGGCGGCCGAAGTGCCGACAAAAACTGAAACAGCAGAGGGGGACCTGCTGAGAACCCCTAAGAGGCGGCCGAAGCGCCGACAAAAACTGAAACAGCAGAGGGGGACCTGCTGAGAACCCCTAAGAGGCGGCCGAAGTGCCGACAAAAACTGAAACAGCAGAGGGGGACCTGCTGAGAACCCCTAAGAGGCATTCGAAGCGCCGACAAAAACTGAAACAGCAGAGGGGGACCTGCTGAGAACCCCTAAGAGGCGGCCGAAGCGCCGACAAAAACCGAAACAGCAGAGGAGGACCTGCTGAGAACCCCTAAGAGGCGGCCGAAGCGCCGACAAAAACTGAAACAGCAGAGGGGGACCTGCTGAGAACCCCTAAGAGGCGGCCGACGCGCCGACAAAAACTGAAACAGCAGAGGGGGACCTGCGGAGAACCCCTAAGAGGCGGCCGAAGCGCCGACAAAAACTGAAACAGCAGAGGGGGACCTGCTGAGCACCGACAAAAACTGAAACAGCAGAGGGGGACCTGCTGAGAACCCCTAAGAGGCGGCCGAAGTGCCGATAAAAACTGAAACAGCAGAGGGGGACCTGCTGAGAACCCCTAAGAGGCGGCCGAAGTACGGACAAAAACTGAAACAGCAGAGGGGGACCTGCTGAGAACCCCTAAGTGGCGGCCGAAGCACCGCCAAAAACTGAAACAGCAGAGCGGGGCCTGCTGAGAACCCCTAAGTGGCGGCCGAAGCGCCGACAAAAACTGAATCAGCAGAGGGGGGCCTGCTGAGAACCCCTAAGAGGCGGCCGAAGCGCTGACAAAAACAGAAACAGCAGAGGGGGACCTGTTGAGAACCACTAAGAGGCGACCGAAGCGCCGACAAAAACTGAAACAGCAGAGGGGGCCCTGCTGAGAACCCCTAAGAGGCGGCCGAAGCGCAGACAAAAAATGAATCAGCAGAGGGGGACCTGCTGAGAACCCCTAAGAGGCGGCCGAAGCGCCGACAAAAACTGAAACAGCAGAGGGGGACCTGCAGAGAACCCCTAAGAGGCGGCCGAAGCGCCGACAAAAACTGAAACAGCAGAGGGGGACCTGCTGAGAACCCCTAAGTGGCGGCCAAAGCGCCAACAAAAACTGAACCAGCAGAGGGGGACCTACTGAGAACCCCTAAGTGGCGGCCGAAGCGCCGACAAAAACTGAAACAGCAGAGGGGGACCTGCTGAGAACCCCTAAGAGGCGGCCGAAGCGCCGACAAAAACTGAAACAGCAGAGGGGGACCTGCTGAGAACCCCTAAGTGGCGGCCGAAGTGCCGACAAAAACTGAAACAGCAGAGGGGGACCGGCTGAGAGCCCCTAGGAGGCGGCAGAAGTGCCGACAAAAACTGAACCAGCAGAGGGGAACATGCTGAGAACCCCTAAGAGGCGGCCGAAGCGCCGACAAAAACTGAACCAGCAGAGGGGGATCTGTTGAGAACCCATAAGAGGCGGCCGAAGCGCCGACAAAAACTGAACCAGCAGAGGGGGACCTGCTGAGAACCCCTAAGAGGCGGCCGAAGCGCCGACAAAAACTGAAACAGTAGAGGGGGACCTGCTGAGAACCCCTAAGAGGCGGCCGAAGCGCCGACAAAAACTGAACCAGCAGAGGGGGACCTGCTGAGAACCCCTAAGAGGCGGCCGAAGCGCCGACAAAAACTGAACCAGCAGAGGGGGACCTGCTGAGAACCCCTAAGAGGCGGCCGAAGCGCCGACAAAAACTGAACCAGCAGAGGGGGACCTGCTGAGAACCCCTAAGTGGCGGCCGAAGCGCCGACAAAAACTGAAACAGCAGAGGGGGACCTGCTGAGAACCCCTAAGAGGCGGCCGAAGCGCCGACAAAAACTGAAACAGCAGAGGGGGACCTGCTGAGAACCCCTAAGTGGCGACCGAAGCGCCGACAAAAACTGAAAAAGCAGAGGGGGACCTGCTGAGAGCCCCTAAGAGGCGGCAGAAGCGCCAACAAAAACTGAACCAGCAGAGGGTGACCTGCTGAGAACTCCTAAGAGGCGGCCGAAGCGCCGATAAAAACTGAACCAGCAGAGGGGGACCTGCTGAGAACCCCTAAGAGGCGGACGAAGCGCCGACAAAAACTGAACCAGCAGAGGGGGATCTGCTGAGAACCCTTAAGAGGCGGCCGAAGCGCCGACAAAAACTGAACCAGCAGAGGGGGACCTGCTGAGAACCCCTAAGAGGCTGCCGAAGCGCCGACAAAAACTGAACCAGCAGAGGGGGACCTGCTGAGAACCCCTAATAGGCAGCCGAAGCGCCGACAAAAACTGAAACTGCAGAGGGGGACCTGCTGAGAACCCCTAAGAGGCGGCCGAAGCGCCGACAAAAACTGAACCAGCAGAGGGGGACCTGCTGAGAACCCCTAAGAGGCGGCCGAAGCGCCGACAAAAACTGAAACAGCAGAGGGGGACCTGCTGAGAACCCCTAAGAGGCGGCCAAAGCGCCGACAAAAACTGAACCAGCAGAGGGGGACCTGCTGAGAACCCCTAAGAGGCGGTCAAAAGCGCCGACACAAACTGAAACAGCAGAGGGGGACCTGCTGAGAACCCCTAAGAGGCGGCCGAAGCGCCGACAAAAACTGAAACAGCAGAGGGGGACCTGCTGAGAACCCCTAAGAGGCGGCCGAAGCGCCGACAAAAACTGAAACAGCAGAGGGGGACCTGCTGAGAACCCCTAAGTGGCGGCCGAAGTGCCGACAAAAACTGAAACAGCAGAGGGGGACCGGCTGAGAGCCCCTAAGAGGAGGCAGAAGCGCCGACAAAAACTAAACCAGCAGAGGGGGACATGCTGAGAACCCCTAAGAGGCGGCCGAAGCGCCGACAAAAACTGAACCAGCAGAGGGGGATCTGTTGAGAACCCATAAGAGGCGGCCGAAGCGCCGACAAAAACTGAACCAGCAGAGGGGGACCTGCTGAGAACCCCTAAGAGGCGGCCGAAGCGCTGACAAAAACTGAAACAGCAGAGGGGGACCTGCTGAGAACCCCTAAGAGGCGGCCGAAGCGCCGACAAAAACTGAACCAGCAGAGGGGGACCTGCTGAGAACCCCTAAGAGGCGGCAGAAGCGCCGACAAAAACTGAAACAGCAGAGGGGGACCTGCTGAGAACCCCTAAGAGGCGGCCGAAGCACCGACAAAAACTGAACCAGCAGAGGGGGACCTGCTGAGAACCCCTAAGAGGCGGCCGAAGCGCCGACAAAAACTGAACCAGCAGAGGGGGACCTGCTGAGAACCCCTAAGTGGCGGCCGAAGCGCAGACAAAAACTGAAACAGCAGAGGGGGACCTGCTGAGAACCCCTAAGAGGCGGCCGAAGCGCCGACAAAAACTGAAACAGCAGAGGGGGACCTGCTGAGAACCCCTAAGTGGTGACCGAAGCGCCGACAAAAACTGAAAAAGCAGAGGGGGTCCTGCTGAGAGCCCCTAAGAGGCGGCAGAAGCGCCGACAAAAACTGAACCAACAGAGGGGGACCTGCTGAGAACTCCTAAGAGGCGGCCGAAGCGCCTATAAAAACTGAACCAGCAGAGGGGGACCTGCTGAGAACCCCTAAGAGGCGGCCGAAGCGCCGACAAAAACTGAAACTGCAGAGGGGGACCTGCTGAGAACCCCTAAGAGGCGGCCAAAGCGCCGACAAAAACTGAACCAGCAGAGGGGGACCTGCTGAGAACCCCTAAGAGGCGGTCAAAAGCGCCGACAAAAACTGAAACAGCAGAGGGGGACCTGCTGAGAACCCCTAAGAGGCGGCCGAAGCGCCGACAAAAACTGAAACAGCAGAGGGGGACCTGCTGAGAACCCCTAAGAGGCGGCCGAAGCGCCGACAAAACCCGAAACAGCAGAGGGGGACCTGCTGAGAACCCCTAAGAGGCGGCCGAAGCACCGGCAAAAACTGAAACAGCAGAGGGGGACCTGCTGAGAACCCCTAAGAGGCGGCCGAAGCGCCGACAAAAACTGAAACAGCAGAGGGTGACCTGCTGAGAACCCCTAAGAGGCGGCCGAAGCGCCGACAAAAACTGAAACAGCAGAGGGGGACCTGCTGAGAACCCCTAAGAGGCGGCCGAAGCGCCGACAAAAACTGAAACAGCAGAGGGGGACCTGCTGAGAACCCCTAAGAGGCGGCCGAAGTGCCGACAAAAACTGAAACAGCAGAGGGGGACCTGCTGAGAACGACTAAGAGGCGGCCGAATTGCCGACAAAAACTGAAACAGCAGAGGGGGACCTGATGAGAACCCCTAAGAGGCGGCCGAAGCGCCGACAAAAACTGAAACAGCAGAGGGGGACCTGCTGAGAACCCCTAAGAGGCGGCCGAAGTGCCGACAAAAACTGAAACAGCAGAGGGGGACCTGTTGAGAACCCCTAAGAGGCATTCGAAGCGCCGACAAAAACTGAAACAGCAGAGGGGGACCTGCTGAGAACCCCTAAGAGGCGGCCGAAGCGCCGACAAAAACCGAAACAGCAGAGGAGGACCTGCTGAGAACCCCTAAGAGGCGGCCGAAGCGCCGACAAAAACTGAAACAGCAGAGGGGGACCTGCTGAGAACCCCTAAGAGGCGGCCGAATTGCCAACAAAAACTGAAACAGCAGAGGGGGACCTGCTGAGAACCCCTAAGAGGCATTCGAAGCGCCGACAAAAACTGAAACAGCAGAGGGGGACCTGCTGAGAACCCCTAAGAGGCGGCCGAATTGCCGACAAAAACTGAAACAGCAGAGGGGGACCTGCTGAGAACCTCTAAGAGGCATTCGAAGCGCCGACAAAATCTGAAACAGCAGAGGGGGACCTGCTGAGAACCCCTAAGAGGCGGCCGAAGCGCCGACAAAAACCGAAACAGCAGAGGGGGACCTGCTGAGAACCCCTAAGAGGCGGCCGAAGCGCCGACAAAAACTGAAACAGCAGAGGGGGACCTGCTGAGAACCCCTAAGATGCGGCCGGCGGGGGGACCTGCTGAGAACCCCTAAGAGGCGGCCGAAGCGCCAACAAAAACTGAAACAGCAGAGGGGGACCTGCTGAGAACCCATAAGAGGCGGCCGAAGCGCCGACAAAAACTGAAACAGCAGAGGGGGACCTGCTGAGAACCCCTAAGAGGCGGCCGAAGCGCCAACAAAAACTGAAACAGCAGAGGGGGACCTGCTGAGAACCCCTAAGAGGCGGCCGAAGTGCCGACAAAAACTGAAACAGCAGAGGGGGACCTGCTGAGAACCCCTAAGAGGCGGCCGAAGTGCCGACAAAAACTGAAACAGCAGAGGGGGACCTGCTGAGAACCCCTAAGAGGAGGCCGAAGCGCCGACAAAAACTGAAACAGCAGAGGGGGACCTGCTGAGAACCCCTAAGAGGCGGCCGAAGTGCCGACAAAAACTGAAACAGCAGAGGGGGACCTGCTGAGAACCCCTAAGAGGCATTCGAAGCGCCGACAAAAACTGAAACAGCAGAGGGGGACCTGCTGAGAACCCCTAAGAGGCGGCCGAAGCGCCGACAAAAACTGAACCAGCAGAGGGGGACCTGCTGAGAACCCCTAAGAGGCGGCAGAAGCGCCGACAAAAACTGAAACAGCAGAGGGGGACCTGCTGAGAACCCCTAAGAGGCGGCCGAAGCGCCGACAAAAACTGAACCAGCAGAGGGGGACCTGCTGAGAACCCCTAAGAGGCGGCCGAAGCGCCGACAAAAACTGAACCAGCAGAGGGGGACCTCCTGAGAACCCCTAAGTGGCGGCCGAAGCGCCGACAAAAACTGAAACAGCAGAGGGGGACCTGCTGAGAACCCCTAAGAGGTGGCCGAAGCGCCGACAAAAACTGAAACAGCAGAGGGGGACCTGCTGAGAACCCCTAATTGGCGACCGAAGCGCCGACAAAAACTGAAAAAGCAGAGGGGGTCCTGCTGAGAGCCCCTAAGAGGCGGCAGAAGCGCCGACAAAAACTGAACCAGCAGAGGGGGACCTGCTGAGAACTCCTAAGAGGCGGCCGAAGCGCCTATAAAAACTGAACCAGCAGAGGGGGACCTGCTGAGAACCCCTAAGTGGCGTCCGAAGCGCCGACAAAAACTGAAACAGCAGAGGGGGAGCTGCTGAGAACCCCTAAGTGGCGGCCGAAGCGCTGACAAAAACTGAAACAGCAGAGGGGGACCTGCTGAGCACCGACAAAAACTGAAACAGCAGAGGGGGGCCTGCTAAAAACCCCTAAGTGGCGGCTGAAGCGCCGTCAAAAACTGAATCAGCAGAGGGGGACCTGCTGAGAACCCCTAATTGGCGACCGAAGCGCCGACAAAAACTGAAAAAGCAGAGGGGGACCGGCTGAGAGCCCCTTAGAGGCGGCAGAAGCGCCGACAAAAACTGAACCAGCAGAGGGGGACATGCTGAGAACCCCTAAGAGGCGGCCGAAGCGCCGACAAAAACTGAACCAGCAGAGGGGGATCTGTTGAGAACCCATAAGAGGCGGCCGAAGCGCCGACAAAAACTGAACCAGCAGAGGGGGACCTGCTGAGAACCCCTAAGAGGCGGCCGAAGCGCGGACAAAAACTGAAACAGCAGAGGGGTACCTGCTGAGAACCCCTAAGAGGCGGCCGAAGAGCCGACAAAAACTGAAACAGCAGAGGGGGACCTGCTGAGAACCCCTAAGTGGCGGCTGAAGTGCCGACAAAAACTGAAACAGCAGAGGGGGACCTGCTGAGAACCCCTAAGAGGCGGCCGAAGCGCCGACAAAAACTGAAACAGCAGAGGGGGACCTGCTGAGAACCCCTAAGAGGCGGCCGAAGCGCCGACAAAAACTGAACCAGCAGAGGGGGACCTGCTGAGAACCCCTGAGAGGCGGCCGAAGCGCAGACAAAAACTGAAACAGCAGAGGGGGACCTGCTGAGAACCCCGGAGAGGCGGCCGAAGCGCCGACAAAAACTGAAACAGCAGAGGGGGACCTGCTGAGAACCCCTAAGAGGCGGCCGAAGCGCTGACAAAAACTGAAACAGCAGAGGGGGACCTGCTGAGAACCCCTAAGAGGCGGCCGAAGCGCCGACAAAAACTGAAACAGCAGAGGGGGACCTGCTGAGAACCCCTGAGAGGCGGCCGAAGCGCCGACAAAAACTGAAACAGCAGAGGGGGACTTGCTGAGAACCCCTAAGTGGCGGCCGAAGCGCCGACAAAAACTGAAACAGCAGAGGGGGACTTGCTGAGAACCCCTAAGAGGCGGCCGAAGCGCCGACAAAAACTGAAACAGCAGAGGGGGACCTGCTGAGAACCACTATGAGGCGGCCGAAGCGCCGACAAAAACTGAAACAGCAGAGGGGGACCTGCTGAGAACCCCTCAGAGGCGGTCGAAGCGCCGACTAAAACTGAAACAGCAGAGGGGGACCTGCTGAGAACCCCTGAGAGGCGGCCGAAGCGCCGACAAAAACTGAAACAGCAGAGGGGGACTTGGTGAGAACCCCTAAGAGGCGGCCGAAGCGCCGACAAAAACTGAAACAGCAGAGGGGGACCTGCTGAGAACCCCTATGAGGCAGCCGAAGCGCCGACAAAAACTGAAACAGCAGAGGGGGACCTGCTGAGAACCCCTAAGAGGTGGCCGAAGCGCCGACAAAAACTGAAACAGCAGAGGGGGACCTGCTGAGAACCCCTGAGAGGCGGCCGAAGCGCCGACAAAAACTGAAACAGCAGAGGGGGACCTGCTGAGAACCCCTAAGAGGCGGCCGGAGCACCGACAAAAACTGAACTAGCAGAGGGGGACCTGCTGAGAACCCCTAAGAGGCGGCCGGAGCGCTGACAAAAACTGAAACAGCAGAGGGGGACCTGCTGAGAACCCCTAAGAGGCGGCCGAAGCGCCGACAAAAACTGAAACAGCAGAGGGGGACCTGCTGAGAACCCCTAAGAGGCGGCCGAAGTGCCGACAAAAACTGAAACAGCAGAGGGGGACCTGCTGAGAACCCCTGAGAGGCGGCCGAAGCTTTGACAAAAACTGAAACAGCAGAGGGGGACCTGCTGAGAACCCCTAAGTGGCGGCCGAAGCGCCGACAAAAACTGAAACAGCAGAGGGGGACCTCCTGAGAACCCCTAAGTGGCGGCCGAAGCGCCGACAAAAACTGAAACAGCAGAGGGGGACCTGCTGAGAACCCCTAAGAGGCGGCCGAAGCGCCGACAAAAACTGAAACAGCAGAGGGGGACCTGCTGAGAACCCCTAAGAGGCGGCCGAAGCGCCGACAAAAACTGAAACAGCAGAGGGGGACCTGCTGAGAACCCCTAAGAGGCGGCCGAAGCGCCGACAAAAACTGAAACAGCAGAGGGGGACCTGCTGAGAACCCCTAAGAGGCGGCCGAAGCACCGACAAAAACTGAAACAGCAGAGGGGGACCTGCTGAGAACCCCTAAGTGGCGGCCGAAGCGCCGACAAAAACTGAAACAGCAGAGGGGGACCTCCTGAGAACCCCTAAGTGGTGGCCGAAGCGCTGACAAAAACTGAAACAGCAGAGGGGGACCTGCTGAGAACCCCTAAGAGGCGGCCGAAGCACCGACAAAAACTGAAACAGCAGAGGGGGACCTGCTGAGAACCCCTAAGAGGCGGCCGAAGCGCCGAAAAAAACTGAAACAGCAGAGGGGAACCTGCTGAGAACCCCTAAGAGGCGGCCGAAGCACCGACAAAAACTGAAACAGCAGAGGGGGACCTGCTGAGAACCCCTAAGAGGCGGCCGAAGCGCCGACAAAAACTGAACCAGCAGAAGGGGACCTGCTGAGAACCCCTGAGAGGCGGCCGAAGCGCCGACAAAAACTGAACCAGCAGAGGGGGACCTGCTGAGAACCCCGGAGAGGCGGCCGAAGCGCCGACAAAAACTGAAACAGCAGAGGGGGACCTGCTGAGAACCCCTAAGAGGCGGCCGAAGCGCCGACAAAAACTGAAACAGCAGAGGGGGACCTGCTGAGAACCCCTAAGAGGCAGCCGAAGCGCCGACAAAAACTGAAACAGCAGAGGGGGACCTGCTGAGAACCCCTGAGAGGCGGCCGAAGCGCTGACAAAAACTGAAACAGCAGAGGGGGACTTGCTGAGAACCCCTAAGTGGCGGCCGAAGCGCCGACAAAAACTGAACCAGCAGAGGGGGACCTGCTGAGAACCCCTAAGAGGCTGCCAAAGCGCCGACAAAAACTGAACCAGCAGAGGGGGACCTGCTGAGAACCCCTAATAGGCAGCCGAAGTGCCGACAAAAACTGAAACTGCAGAGGGGGACCTGCTGAGAACCCCTAAGAGGCGGCCGAAGCGCCGACAAAAACTGAACCAGCAGAGGGGGACCTGCTGAGAACCCCTAAGAGGCGGCCGAAGCGCCGACAAAAACTGAAACAGCAGAGGGGGACCTGCTGAGAACCCCTAAGAGGCGGCCGAAGCGCCGACAAAAACTGAACCAGCAGAGGGGGACCTGCTGAGAACCCCTAAGAGGCGGTCAAAAGCGCCGACACAAACTGAAACAGCAGAGGGGGACCTGCTGAGAACCCCTAAGAGGCGGCCGAAGCGCCGACAAAAACTGAAACAGCAGAGGGGGACCTGCTGAGAACCCCTAAGAGGCGGCCGAAGCGCCGACAAAAACTGAAACAGCAGAGGGGGACCTGCTGAGAACCCCTAAGTGGCGGCCGAAGTGCCGACAAAAACTGAAACAGCAGAGGGGGACCGGCTGAGAGCCCCTAAGAGGAGGCAGAAGCGCCGACAAAAACTAAACCAGCAGAGGGGGACATGCTGAGAACCCCTAAGAGGCGGCCGAAGCGCCGACAAAAACTGAACCAGCAGAGGGGGATCTGTTGAGAACCCATAAGAGGCGGCCGAAGCGCCGACAAAAACTGAACCAGCAGAGGGGGACCTGCTGAGAACCCCTAAGAGGCGGCCGAAGCGCTGACAAAAACTGAAACAGCAGAGGGGGACCTGCTGAGAACCCCTAAGAGGCGGCCGAAGCGCCGACAAAAACTGAACCAGCAGAGGGGGACCTGCTGAGAACCCCTAAGAGGCGGCCGAAGCGCTGACAAAAACTGAAACAGCAGAGGGGGACCTGCTGAGAACCCCTAAGAGGCGGCCGAAGCGCCGACAAAAACTGAACCAGCAGAGGGGGACCTGCTGAGAACCCCTAAGAGGCGGCAGAAGCGCCGACAAAAACTGAAACAGCAGAGGGGGACCTGCTGAGAACCCCTAAGAGGCGGCCGAAGCACCGACAAAAACTGAACCAGCAGAGGGGGACCTGCTGAGAACCCCTAAGAGGCGGCCGAAGCGCCGACAAAAACTGAACCAGCAGAGGGGGACCTGCTGAGAACCCCTAAGTGGCGGCCGAAGCGCAGACAAAAACTGAAACAGCAGAGGGGGACCTGCTGAGAACCCCTAAGAGGCGGCCGAAGCGCCGACAAAAACTGAAACAGCAGAGGGGGACCTGCTGAGAACCCCTAAGTGGCGACCGAAGCGCCGACAAAAACTGAAAAAGCAGAGGGGGTCCTGCTGAGAGCCCCTAAGAGGCGGCAGAAGCGCCGACAAAAACTGAACCAGCAGAGGGGGACCTGCTGAGAACTCCTAAGAGGCGGCCGAAGCGCCTATAAAAACTGAACCAGCAGAGGGGGACCTGCTGAGAACCCCTAAGAGGCGGCCGAAGCGCCGACAAAAACTGAAACTGCAGAGGGGGACCTGCTGAGAACCCCTAAGAGGCGGCCAAAGCGCCGACAAAAACTGAACCAGCAGAGGGGGACCTGCTGAGAACCCCTAAGAGGCGGTCAAAAGCGCCGACAAAAACTGAAACAGCAGAGGGGGACCTGCTGAGAACCCCTAAGAGGCGGCCGAAGCGCTGACAAAAACTGAAACAGCAGAGGGGGACCTGCTGAGAACCCCTAAGAGGCGGCCGAAGCGCCGACAAAAACTGAACCAGCAGAGGGGGACCTGCTGAGAACCCCTAAGAGGCGGCAGAAGCGCCGACAAAAACTGAAACAGCAGAGGGGGACCTGCTGAGAACCCCTAAGAGGCGGCCGAAGCACCGACAAAAACTGAACCAGCAGAGGGGGACCTGCTGAGAACCCCTAAGAGGCGGCCGAAGCGCCGACAAAAACTGAACCAGCAGAGGGGGACCTGCTGAGAACCCCTAAGTGGCGGCCGAAGCGCAGACAAAAACTGAAACAGCAGAGGGGGACCTGCTGAGAACCCCTAAGAGGCGGCCGAAGCGCCGACAAAAACTGAAACAGCAGAGGGGGACCTGCTGAGAACCCCTAAGTGGCGACCGAAGCGCCGACAAAAACTGAAAAAGCAGAGGGGGTCCTGCTGAGAGCCCCTAAGAGGCGGCAGAAGCGCCGACAAAAACTGAACCAGCAGAGGGGGACCTGCTGAGAACTCCTAAGAGGCGGCCGAAGCGCCTATAAAAACTGAACCAGCAGAGGGGGACCTGCTGAGAACCCCTAAGAGGCGGCCGAAGCGCCGACAAAAACTGAAACTGCAGAGGGGGACCTGCTGAGAACCCCTAAGAGGCGGCCAAAGCGCCGACAAAAACTGAACCAGCAGAGGGGGACCTGCTGAGAACCCCTAAGAGGCGGTCAAAAGCGCCGACAAAAACTGAAACAGCAGAGGGGGACCTGCTGAGAACCCCTAAGAGGCGGCCGAAGCGCCGACAAAAACTGAAACAGCAGAGGGGGACCTGCTGAGAACCCCTAAGAGGCGGCCGAAGCGCCGACAAAACCCGAAACAGCAGAGGGGGACCTGCTGAGAACCCCTAAGAGGCGGCCGAAGCACCGGCAAAAACTGAAACAGCAGAGGGGGACCTGCTGAGAACCCCTAAGAGGCGGCCGAAGCGCCGACAAAAACTGAAACAGCAGAGGGTGACCTGCTGAGAACCCCTAAGAGGCGGCCGAAGCGCCGACAAAAACTGAAACAGCAGAGGGGGACCTGCTGAGAACCCCTAAGAGGCGGCCGAAGCGCCGACAAAAACTGAAACAGCAGAGGGGGACCTGCTGAGAACCCCTAAGAGGCGGCCGAAGTGCCGACAAAAACTGAAACAGCAGAGGGGGACCTGCTGAGAACCCCTAAGAGTCGGCCGAATTGCCGACAAAAACTGAAACAGCAGAGGGGGACCTGATGAGAACCCCTAAGAGGCGGCCGAAGCGCCGACAAAAACTGAAACAGCAGAGGGGGACCTGCTGAGAACCCCTAAGAGGCGGCCGAAGTGCCGACAAAAACTGAAACAGCAGAGGGGGACCTGTTGAGAACCCCTAAGAGGCATTCGAAGCGCCGACAAAAACTGAAACAGCAGAGGGGGACCTGCTGAGAACCCCTAAGAGGCGGCCGAAGCGCCGACAAAAACCGAAACAGCAGAGGAGGACCTGCTGAGAACCCCTAAGAGGCGGCCGAAGCGCCGACAAAAACTGAAACAGCAGAGGGGGACCTGCTGAGAACCCCTAAGAGGCGGCCGAATTGCCAACAAAAACTGAAACAGCAGAGGGGGACCTGCTGAGAACCCCTAAGAGGCATTCGAAGCGCCGACAATAACTGAAACAGCAGAGGGGGACCTGCTGAGAACCCCTAAGAGGCGGCCGAATTGCCGACAAAAACTGAAACAGCAGAGGGGGACCTGCTGAGAACCTCTAAGAGGCATTCGAAGCGCCGACAAAATCTGAAACAGCAGAGGGGGACCTGCTGAGAACCCCTAAGAGGCGGCCGAAGCGCCGACAAAAACCGAAACAGCAGAGGGGGACCTGCTGAGAACCCCTAAGAGGCGGCCGAAGCGCCGACAAAAACTGAAACAGCAGAGGGGGACCTGCTGAGAACCCCTAAGATGCGGCCGGCGGGGGGACCTGCTGAGAACCCCTAAGAGGCGGCCGAAGCGCCAACAAAAACTGAAACAGCAGAGGGGGACCTGCTGAGAACCCCTAAGAGGCGGCCGAAGCGCCGACAAAAACTGAAACAGCAGAGGGGGACCTGCTGAGAACCCCTAAGAGGCGGCCGAAGCGCCAACAAAAACTGAAACAGCAGAGGGGGACCTGCTGAGAACCCCTAAGAGGCGGCCGAAGTGCCGACAAAAACTGAAACAGCAGAGGGGGACCTGCTGAGAACCCCTAAGAGGCGGCCGAAGTGCCGACAAAAACTGAAACAGCAGAGGGGGACCTGCTGAGAACCCCTAAGAGGAGGCCGAAGCGCCGACAAAAACTGAAACAGCAGAGGGGGACCTGCTGAGAACCCCTAAGAGGCGGCCGAAGTGCCGACAAAAACTGAAACAGCAGAGGGGGACCTGCTGAGAACCCCTAAGAGGCATTCGAAGCGCCGACAAAAACTGAAACAGCAGAGGGGGACCTGCTGAGAACCCCTAAGAGGCGGCCGAAGCGCCGACAAAAACTGAACCAGCAGAGGGGGACCTGCTGAGAACCCCTAAGAGGCGGCAGAAGCGCCGACAAAAACTGAAACAGCAGAGGGGGACCTGCTGAGAACCCCTAAGAGGCGGCCGAAGCGCCGACAAAAACTGAACCAGCAGAGGGGGACCTGCTGAGAACCCCTAAGAGGCGGCCGAAGCGCCGACAAAAACTGAACCAGCAGAGGGGGACCTGCTGAGAACCCCTAAGTGGCGGCCGAAGCGCCGACAAAAACTGAAACAGCAGAGGGGGACCTGCTGAGAACCCCTAAGAGGCGGCCGAAGCGCCGACAAAAACTGAAACAGCAGAGGGGGACCTGCTGAGAACCCCTAATTGGCGACCGAAGCGCCGACAAAAACTGAAAAAGCAGAGGGGGTCCTGCTGAGAGCCCCTAAGAGGCGGCAGAAGCACCGACAAAAACTGAACCAGCAGAGGGGGACCTGCTGAGAACTCCTAAGAGGCGGCCGAAGCGCCTATAAAAACTGAACCAGCAGAGGGGGACCTGCTGAGAACCCCTAAGTGGCGTCCGAAGCGCCGACAAAAACTGAAACAGCAGAGGGGGAGCTGCTGAGAACCCCTAAGTGGCGGCCGAAGCGCTGACAAAAACTGAAACAGCAGAGGGGGACCTGCTGAGCACCGACAAAAACTGAAACAGCAGAGGGGGGCCTGCTAAAAACCCCTAAGTGGCGGCTGAAGCGCCGTCAAAAACTGAATCAGCAGAGGGGGACCTGCTGAGAACCCCTAATTGGCGACCGAAGCGCCGACAAAAACTGAAAAAGCAGAGGGGGACCGGCTGAGAGCCCCTAAGAGGCGGCAGAAGCGCCGACAAAAACTGAACCAGCAGAGGGGGACATGCTGAGAACCCCTAAGAGGCGGCCGAAGCACCGACAAAAACTGAACCAGCAGAGGGGGATCTGTTGAGAACCCATAAGAGGCGGCCGAAGCGCCGACAAAAACTGAACCAGCAGAGGGGTACCTGCTGAGAACCCCTAAGAGGCGGCCGAAGAGCCGACAAAAACTGAAACAGCAGAGGGGGACCTGCTGAGAACCCCTAAGTGGCGGCTGAAGTGCCGACAAAAACTGAAACAGCAGAGGGGGACCTGCTGAGAACCCCTAAGAGGCGGCCGAAGCGCCGACAAAAACTGAAACAGCAGAGGGGGACCTGCTGAGAACCCCTAAGAGGCGGCCGAAGCGCCGACAAAAACTGAACCAGCAGAGGGGGACCTGCTGAGAACCCCTGAGAGGCGGCCGAAGCGCAGACAAAAACTGAAACAGCAGAGGGGGACCTGCTGAGAACCCCAGAGAGGCGGCCGAAGCGCCGACAAAAACTGAAACAGCAGAGGGGGACCTGCTGAGAACCCCTAAGAGGCGGCCGAAGCGCTGACAAAAACTGAAACAGCAGAGGGGGACCTGCTGAGAACCCCTAAGAGGCGGCCGAAGCGCCGACAAAAACTGAAACAGCAGAGGGGGACCTGCTGAGAACCCCTGAGAGGCGGCCGAAGCGCCGACAAAAACTGAAACAGCAGAGGGGGACTTGCTGAGAACCCCTAAGTGGCGGCCGAAGCGCCGACAAAAACTGAAACAGCAGAGGGGGACTTGCTGAGAACCCCTAAGAGGCGGCCGAAGCGCCGACAAAAACTGAAACAGCAGAGGGGGACCTGCTGAGAACCACTATGAGGCGGCCGAAGCGCCGACAAAAACTGAAACAGCAGAGGGGGACCTGCTGAGAACCCCTCAGAGGCGGTCGAAGCGCCGACTAAAACTGAAACAGCAGAGGGGGACCTGCTGAGAACCCCTGAGAGGCGGCCGAAGCGCCGACAAAAACTGAAACAGCAGAGGGGGACTTGGTGAGAACCCCTAAGAGGCGGCCGAAGCGCCGACAAAAACTGAAACAGCAGAGGGGGACCTGCTGAGAACCCCTATGAGGCAGCCGAAGCGCCGACAAAAACTGAAACAGCAGAGGGGGACCTGCTGAGAACCCCTAAGAGGTGGCCGAAGCGCCGACAAAAACTGAAACAGCAGAGGGGGACCTGCTGAGAACCCCTGAGAGGCGGCCGAAGCGCCGACAAAAACTGAAACAGCAGAGGGGGACCTGCTGAGAACCCCTAAGAGGCGGCCGGAGCACCGACAAAAACTGAACTAGCAGAGGGGGACCTGCTGAGAACCCCTAAGAGGCGGCCGGAGCGCTGACAAAAACTGAAACAGCAGAGGGGGACCTGCTGAGAACCCCTAAGAGGCGGCCGAAGCGCCGACAAAAACTGAAACAGCAGAGGGGGACCTGCTGAGAACCCCTAAGAGGCGGCCGAAGTGCCGACAAAAACTGAAACAGCAGAGGGGGACCTGCTGAGAACCCCTGAGAGGCGGCCGAAGCTTTGACAAAAACTGAAACAGCAGAAGGGGACCTGCTGAGAACCCCTAAGTGGCGGCCGAAGCGCCGACAAAAACTGAAACAGCAGAGGGGGACCTCCTGAGAACCCCTAAGTGGCGGCCGAAGCGCCGACAAAAACTGAAACAGCAGAGGGGGACCTGCTGAGAACCCCTAAGAGGCGGCCGAAGCGCCGACAAAAACTGAAACAGCAGAGGGGGACCTGCTGAGAACCCCTAAGAGGCGGCCGAAGCGCCGACAAAAACTGAAACAGCAGAGGGGGACCTGCTGAGAACCCCTAAGAGGCGGCCGAAGCGCCGACAAAAACTGAAACAGTAGAGGGGGACCTGCTGAGAACCCCTAAGAGGCGGCCGAAGCACCGACAAAAACTGAAACAGCAGAGGGGGACCTGCTGAGAACCCCTAAGTGGCGGCCGAAGCGCCGACAAAAACTGAAACAGCAGAGGGGGACCTCCTGAGAACCCCTAAGTGGCGGCCGAAGCGCCGACAAAAACTGAAACAGCAGAGGGGGACCTGCTGAGAACCCCTAAGAGGCGGCCGAAGCGCCGACAAAAACTGAAACAGCAGAGGGGGACCTGCTGAGAACCCCTAAGAGGCGGCCGAAGCGCCGAAAAAAACTGAAACAGCAGAGGGGGACCTGCTGAGAACCCCTAAGAGGCGGCCGAAGCACCGACAAAAACTGAAACAGCAGAGGGGGACCTGCTGAGAACCCCTAAGAGGCGGCCGAAGCGCCGACAAAAACTGAACCAGCAGAGGGGGACCTGCTGAGAACCCCTGAGAGGCGGCCGAAGCGCCGACAAAAACTGAACCAGCAGAGGGGGACCTGCTGAGAACCCCGGAGAGGCGGCCGAAGCGCCGACAAAAACTGAAACAGCAGAGGGGGACCTGCTGAGAACCCCTAAGAGGCGGCCGAAGCGCCGACAAAAACTGAAACAGCAGAGGGGGACCTGCTGAGAACCCCTAAGAGGCAGCCGAAGCGCCGACAAAAACTGAAACAGCAGAGGGGGACCTGCTGAGAACCCCTGAGAGGCGGCCGAAGCGCCGACAAAAACTGAAACAGCAGAGGGGGACCTGCTGAGAACCCCTAAGTGGCGGCCGAAGCGCCGACAAAAACTGAAACAGCAGAGGGGGACCTGCTGAGAATCCCTAAGTGGCGGCCGAAGCGCCGACAAAAACTGAAACAGCAGAGGGGGACCTGCTGAGAACCCCTAAGTGGCGGCCGAAGTGCCGACAAAAAATGAAACAGCAGAGGGGGACCTGCTGAGAACCCCTAAGAGGCGGCTGAAGCGCCGACAAAAAATGAAACAGCAGAGGGGGACCTGCTGAGAACCCCTAAGAGGCGGCCGAAGCACTGACAAAAACTGAAACAGCAGAGGGGGACCTGCTGAGAACCCCTAAGTGGCGGCCGAAGCGTCGACAAAAACTGAAACAGCAGAGGGGGACCTGCTGAGAACCCCTAAGAGGCGGCCGAAGCGCCGACAAAAACTGAAACAGCAGAGGTGGACCGGCTGAGAACCCCTAAGAGGCGGCCGAAGCGCCGACAAAAACTGAAACAGCAGAGGGGGACCTGCTGAGAACCCCTAAGAGGCGGCCGAAGCGCCAACAAAAACTGAAACAGCAGAGGGGGACCTGCTGAGAACCCCTAAGAGGCGGCCGAAGCGCCGACAAAAACTGAAACAGCAGAGGGGGACCTGCTGAGAACCCCTAAGAGGCGGCCGAAGCGCCGACAAAAACTGAAACAGCAGAGGGGGACCTGCTGAGAACCCCTAAGAGGCGGCTGAAGCGCCGACAAAAACTGAAACAGCACAGGGGGACCTGCTTAGAACCCCTAAGAGGCGGCCGAAGCGCCGACAAAAACTGAAACAGCAGAGGGGGACCTGCTGAGAACCCCTAAGAGGTGGCCGAAGCGCCGACAAAAACTGAAACAGCAGAGGGGGACCTGCTGAGAACCCCTAAGAGGCGGCCGAGGCGCCGACAAAAACTGAAACAGCAGAGGGGGACCTGCTGAGAACCCCTAAGAGGCGGCCGAAGCGCGGACAAAAACTGAAACAGCAGAGGGGTACCTGCTGAGAACCCCTAAGAGGCGGCCGAAGCGCGGACAAAAACTGAAACAGCAGAGGGGGACCTGCTGAGAACCCCTAAGAGGCGGCCGAAGCGCGGACAAAAACTGAAACAGCAGAGGGGGACCTGCTGAGAACCCCTAAGAGGCGGCCGAAGCGCAGACAAAAACTGAAACAGCAGAGGGGGATCTGCTGAGAACCCCTAAGAGGCGGCCTAAGCGCCGACAAAAACTGAAACAGCAGAGGGGGACCTGCTGAGAACCCCTAAGAGGCATTCGAAGCGCCGTCAAAAACTGAAACAGCAGAGGGGGACCTGCTGAGAACCCCTAAGAGGCGGCCGATGCACCGACAAAACTGAAACAGCAGAGGGGGACCTGCTGAGCACCGACAAAAACTGAAACAGCAGAGGGGGACCTGCTGAGAACCCCTAAGAGGCGGCCGAAGCGCCGACAAAAACTGAAACAGCAGTGGGGGACCTGCTGAGAACCCCTAAGTGGCGGCCGAAGCGCCGACAAAAACTGAAACAGCAGAGGGGGACCTGCTGAGAACCCCTGAGAGGCGGCCGAAGCGCCGACAAAAACTGAAACAGCAGAGGGGGACTTGCTGAGAACCCCTAAGTGGCGGCCGAAGCGCCGACAAAAACTGAAACAGCAGAGGGGGACTTGCTGAGAACCCCTAAGAGGCGGCCGAAGCGCCGACAAAAACTGAAACAGCAGAGGGGGACCTGCTGAGAACCACTATGAGGCGGCCGAAGCGCCGACAAAAACTGAAACAGCAGAGGGGGACCTGCTGAGAACCCCTCAGAGGCGGTCGAAGCGCCGACTAAAACTGAAACAGCAGAGGGGGACCTGCTGAGAACCCCTGAGAGGCGGCCGAAGCGCCGACAAAAACTGAAACAGCAGAGGGGGACTTGGTGAGAACCCCTAAGAGGCGGCCGAAGCGCCGACAAAAACTGAAACAGCAGAGGGGGACCTGCTGAGAACCCCTATGAGGCAGCCGAAGCGCCGACAAAAACTGAAACAGCAGAGGGGGACCTGCTGAGAACCCCTAAGAGGTGGCCGAAGCGCCGACAAAAACTGAAACAGCAGAGGGGGACCTGCTGAGAACCCCTGAGAGGCGGCCGAAGCGCCGACAAAAACTGAAACAGCAGAGGGGGACCTGCTGAGAACCCCTAAGAGGCGGCCGGAGCACCGACAAAAACTGAACTAGCAGAGGGGGACCTGCTGAGAACCCCTAAGAGGCGGCCGGAGCGCTGACAAAAACTGAAACAGCAGAGGGGGACCTGCTGAGAACCCCTAAGAGGCGGCCGAAGCGCCGACAAAAACTGAAACAGCAGAGGGGGACCTGCTGAGAACCCCTAAGAGGCGGCCGAAGTGCCGACAAAAACTGAAACAGCAGAGGGGGACCTGCTGAGAACCCCTGAGAGGCGGCCGAAGCTTTGACAAAAACTGAAACAGCAGAAGGGGACCTGCTGAGAACCCCTAAGTGGCGGCCGAAGCGCCGACAAAAACTGAAACAGCAGAGGGGGACCTCCTGAGAACCCCTAAGTGGCGGCCGAAGCGCCGACAAAAACTGAAACAGCAGAGGGGGACCTGCTGAGAACCCCTAAGAGGCGGCCGAAGCGCCGACAAAAACTGAAACAGCAGAGGGGGACCTGCTGAGAACCCCTAAGAGGCGGACGAAGCGCCGACAAAAACTGAAACAGCAGAGGGGGACCTGCTGAGAACCCCTAAGAGGCGGCCGAAGCGCCGACAAAAACTGAAACAGTAGAGGGGGACCTGCTGAGAACCCCTAAGAGGCGGCCGAAGCACCGACAAAAACTGAAACAGCAGAGGGGGACCTGCTGAGAACCCCTAAGTGGCGGCCGAAGCGCCGACAAAAACTGAAACAGCAGAGGGGGACCTCCTGAGAACCCCTAAGTGGCGGCCGAAGCGCCGACAAAAACTGAAACAGCAGAGGGGGACCTGCTGAGAACCCCTAAGAGGCGGCCGAAGCGCCGACAAAAACTGAAACAGCAGAGGGGGACCTGCTGAGAACCCCTAAGAGGCGGCCGAAGCGCCGAAAAAAACTGAAACAGCAGAGGGGGACCTGCTGAGAACCCCTAAGAGGCGGCCGAAGCACCGACAAAAACTGAAACAGCAGAGGGGGACCTGCTGAGAACCCCTAAGAGGCGGCCGAAGCGCCGACAAAAACTGAACCAGCAGAGGGGGACCTGCTGAGAACCCCTGAGAGGCGGCCGAAGCGCCGACAAAAACTGAACCAGCAGAGGGGGACCTGCTGAGAACCCCGGAGAGGCGGCCGAAGCGCCGACAAAAACTGAAACAGCAGAGGGGGACCTGCTGAGAACCCCTAAGAAGCGGCCGAAGCGCCGACAAAAACTGAAACAGCAGAGGGGGACCTGCTGAGAACCCCTAAGAGGCAGCCGAAGCGCCGACAAAAACTGAAACAGCAGAGGGGGACCTGCTGAGAACCCCTGAGAGGCGGCCGAAGCGCCGACAAAAACTGAAACAGCAGAGGGGGACCTGCTGAGAACCCCTAAGTGGCGGCCGAAGCGCCGACAAAAACTGAAACAGCAGAGGGGGACCTGCTGAGAATCCCTAAGTGGCGGCCGAAGCGCCGACAAAAACTGAAACAGCAGAGGGGGACCTGCTGAGAACCCCTAAGTGGCGGCCGAAGTGCCGACAAAAAATGAAACAGCAGAGGGGGACCTGCTGAGAACCCCTAAGAGGCGGCTGAAGCGCCGACAAAAAATGAAACAGCAGAGGGGGACCTGCTGAGAACCCCTAAGAGGCGGCCGAAGCACTGACAAAAACTGAAACAGCAGAGGGGGACCTGCTGAGAACCCCTAAGTGGCGGCCGAAGCGTCGACAAAAACTGAAACAGCAGAGGGGGACCTGCTGAGAACCCCTAAGAGGCGGCCGAAGCGCCGACAAAAACTGAAACAGCAGAGGTGGACCGGCTGAGAACCCCTAAGAGGCGGCCGAAGCGCCGACAAAAACTGAAACAGCAGAGGGGGACCTGCTGAGAACCCCTAAGAGGCGGCCGAAGCGCCAACAAAAACTGAAACAGCAGAGGGGGACCTGCTGAGAACCCCTAAGAGGCGGCCGAAGCGCCGACAAAAACTGAAACAGCAGAGGGGGACCTGCTGAGAACCCCTAAGAGGCGGCCGAAGCGCCGACAAAAACTGAAACAGCAGAGGGGGACCTGCTGAGAACCCCTAAGAGGCGGCTGAAGCGCCGACAAAAACTGAAACAGCACAGGGGGACCTGCTTAGAACCCCTAAGAGGCGGCCGAAGCGCCGACAAAAACTGAAACAGCAGAGGGGGACCTGCTGAGAACCCCTAAGAGGCGGCCGAAGCGCCGACAAAAACTGAAACAGCAGAGGGGGACCTGCTGAGAACCCCTAAGAGGCGGCCGAGGCGCCGACAAAAACTGAAACAGCAGAGGGGGACCTGCTGAGAACCCCTAAGAGGCGGCCGAAGCGCGGACAAAAACTGAAACAGCAGAGGGGTACCTGCTGAGAACCCCTAAGAGGCGGCCGAAGCACGGACAAAAACTGAAACAGCAGAGGGGGACCTGCTGAGAACCCCTAAGAGGCGGCCGAAGCGCGGACAAAAACTGAAACAGCAGAGGGGGACCTGCTGAGAACCCCTAAGAGGCGGCCGAAGCGCAGACAAAAACTGAAACAGCAGAGGGGGATCTGCTGAGAACCCCTAAGAGGCGGCCTAAGCGCCGACAAAAACTGAAACAGCAGAGGGGGACCTGCTGAGAACCCCTAAGAGGCATTCGAAGCGCCGTCAAAAACTGAAACAGCAGAGGGGGACCTGCTGAGAACCCCTAAGAGGCGGCCGATGCACCGACAAAACTGAAACAGCAGAGGGGGACCTGCTGAGCACCGACAAAAACTGAAACAGCAGAGGGGGACCTGCTGAGAACCCCTAAGAGGCGGCCGAAGCGCCGACAAAAACTGAAACAGCAGTGGGGGACCTGCTGAGAACCCCTAAGTGGCGGCCGAAGCGCCGACAAAAACTGAAACAGCAGAGGGGGACCTGCTGAGAACCCCTAAGAGGCGGCCGAAGCGCCGACAAAAACGGAAACAGCAGAGGGGGACCTGCTGAGAACCCCTAAGAGGCGGCCAAAGCGCCGACAAAAACTGAAACAGCAGAGGGGGACCTGCTGAGAACCCCTAAGAGGCGGCCGAAGCGCCGACAAAAACTGAAACAGCAGAGGGGGACCTGCTGAGAACCCCTAAGTGGCGGCCGAAGCGCAGACAAAAAGTGAACCAGCAGAGGGGGACCTGCTGAGAACCCCTAAGAGGCGGCCGGAGCGCCGACAAAAACTGAAACAGCAGAGGGGGACCTGCTGAGAACCCCTAAGAGGCGGCCGAAGCGCAGACAAAAACTGAAACAGCAGAGGGGGATCTGCTGAGAACCCCTAAGAGGCGGCCTAAGCGCCGACAAAAACTGAAACAGCAGAGGGGGACCTGCTGAGAACCCCTAAGAGGCATTCGAAGCGCCGTCAAAAACTGAAACAGCAGAGGGGGACCTGCTGAGAACCCCTAAGAGGCGGCCGATGCACCGACAAAACTGAAACAGCAGAGGGGGACCTGCTGAGCACCGACAAAAACTGAAACAGCAGAGGGGGACCTGCTGAGAACCCCTAAGAGGCGGCCGAAGCGCCGACAAAAACTGAAACAGCAGTGGGGGACCTGCTGAGAACCCCTAAGTGGCGGCCGAAGCGCCGACAAAAACTGAAACAGCAGAGGGGGACCTGCTGAGAACCCCTAAGAGGCGGCCGAAGCGCCGACAAAAACGGAAACAGCAGAGGGGGACCTGCTGAGAACCCCTAAGAGGCGGCCAAAGCGCCGACAAAAACTGAAACAGCAGAGGGGGACCTGCTGAGAACCCCTAAGAGGCGGCCGAAGCGCCGACAAAAACTGAAACAGCAGTGGGGGACCTGCTGAGAACCCCTAAGTGGCGGCCGAAGCGCCGACAAAAACTGAAACAGCAGAGGGGGACCTGCTGAGAACCCCTAAGAGGCGGCCGAAGCGCCGACAAAAACTGAAACAGCAGAGGGGGACCTGCTGAGAACCCCTAAGAGGCGGCCAAAGGGCCGACAAAAACTGAAACAGCAGAGGGGGACCTGCTGAGAACCCCTAAGAGGCGGCCGAAGCGCCGACAAAAACTGAAACAGCAGAGGGGGACCTGCTGAGAACCCCTAAGTGGCGGCCGAAGCGCAGACAAAAAGTGAACCAGCAGAGGGGGACCTGCTGAGAACCCCTAAGAGGCGGCCGGAGCGCCGACAAAAACTGAAACAGCAGAGGGGGACCTGCTGAGAACCCCTAAGAGGCTGGCGGAGCGCCGAAAAAAACTGAAACAGAAGAGGGGGACCTGCTGAGAACCCCTAAGAGGCGGCCGAAGCGCCGACAAAAACTGAAACAGCAGAGAGGGACCTGCTGAGAACCCCTAAGAGGCGGCCGAAGCGCCGACAAAAACTGAAACAGCAGAGGGGGACCTGCTGAGAACCCCTGAGAGGCGGCCGAAGCGCCGACAAAAACTGAAACAGCAGTGGGGGACCTGCTGAGAACCCCTGAGAGGCGGCCGAAGCGCCGACAAAAACTGAAACAGCAGAGGGGGACCTGCTGAGAACCCCTGAGAGGCGGCCGAAGCGCCGACAAAAACTGAAACAGCAGAGGGGGACCTGCTGAGAACCCCTAAGTGGCGGCCGAAGGCCGACAAAAACTGAAACAGCAGAGGGGGACCTGCTGAGAACCCCTAAGAGGCGGCCGAAGCGCCGACAAAAACTGAAACAGCAGAGGGGGACATGCTTAGAACCCCTAAGAGGCGGCCGAAGCGCCGACAAAAACTGAAACAGCAGAGGGGGACCTGCTGAGAACCCCTAAGAGGCGGCCGAAGCGCTGACAAAAACTGAAACAGCAGAGGGGGACCTGCTGAGAACCCCTAAGAGGCGGCCGAGGCGCCGACAAAAACTGAAACAGCAGAGGGGGACCTGCTGAGAACCCCTAAGAGGCGGCCGAAGCGCGGACAAAAACTGAAACAGCAGAGGGGTACCTGCTGAGAACCCCTAAGAGGCGGCCGAAGCGCGGACAAAAACTGAAACAGCAGAGGGGGACCTGCTGAGAACCCCTAAGAGGCGGACGAAGCGCTGACAAAATCTGAAACAGCAGAGGGGGACCTGCTGAGAACCCCTAAGAGGCGGCCGAAGCGCCGACAAAAACTGAAACAGCAGAGGGGGAACTGCTGAGAACCCCTAAGAAGCGGCCTAAGCGCCGACAAAAACTGAAACAGCAGAGGGGGACCTGCTGAGAACCCCTAAGAGGCATTCGAAGCGCCATCAAAAACTGAAACAGCAGAGGGGGACCTGCTGAGAACCCCTAAGAGGCGGCCGATGCACCGACAAATCTGAAACAGCAGAGGGGGACCTGCTGAGCACCGACAAATACTGAAACAGCAGAGGGGGACCTGCTGAGAACCCCTAAGAGGCGGCCGAAGCGCCGACAAAAACTGAAACAGCAGAGGGGGACCTGCTGAGAACCCCTAAGAGGCGGCCGAAGCGCCGACAAAAACTGAAACAGCAGAGGGGGACCTGCTGAGAACCCCTGAGAGGCGGCCAAAGCGCAGACAAAAACTGAAACAGCAGAGGGGGACCTGCTGAGAACCCCTGAGAGGCGGCCGAAGCGCCGACAAAAACTGAAACAGCAGAGGGGGACCTGCTGAGAACCCCTGAGAGGCGGCCGAAGCGCAGACAAAAACTGAAACAGTAGAGGGGGACTTGCTGAGAACCCCTAAGAGGCGGCCGAAGCGCCGACAAAAACTGAAACAGCAGAGGGGGACCTGCTGAGAACCCCTATGAGGCAGCTGAAGCGCCGACAAAAACTGAAACAGCAGAGGGGGACCTGCTGAGAACCCCTAAGAGGCGGCCGAAGCGCTGACAAAAACTGAAACAGCAGAGGGGGACCTGCTGAGAACCCCTGAGAGGCGGCCGAAGCTCCGACAAAAACTGAAACAGCAGAGGGGGACCTTCTGAGAACCCCTGAGAGGCGGCCGAAGCGCCGACAAAAACTGAAACAGCAGAGGGGGACCTGCTGAGAACCCCTAAGAGGCGGCCGAAGCGCCGACAAAAACTGAAACAGCAGAGGGGGACCTGCTGAGAACCCCTGAGAGGCGGCCGAAGCGCCAACAAAAACTGAAACAGCAGAGGGGGACCTGCTGAGAACCCCTAAGAGGCGGCCGAAGCGCCGACAAAAACTGAAACAGCAGAGGGGGACCTGCTGAGAACCCCTAAGAGGCGGCCGAAGCGCCGACAAAAACTGAAACAGCAGAGGGGGACCTGCTGAGAACCCCTAAGAGGCGGCCGAAGCACCAACAAAAACTGAAACAGCAGAGGGGGACCTGCTGAGAACCCCTAGGTGGCGGCCGAAGCGCCGACAAAAACTGAAACAGCAGAGGGGGACCTGCTGAGAACCCCTAAGAGGCGGCCGAAGCGCCGACAAAAACTGAAACAGCAGAGGGGGACCTGCTGAGAACCCCTAAGAGGCGGCCGATGCACCGACAAATCTGAAACAGCAGAGGGGGACCTGCTGAGCACCGACAAATACTGAAACAGCAGAGGGGGACCTGCTGAGAACCCCTAAGAGGCGGCCGAAGCGCCGACAAAAACTGAAACAGCAGAGGGGGACCTGCTGAGAACCCATAAGAGGCGGCCGAAGCGCCGACAAAAACTGAAACAGCAGAGGGGGACCTGCTGAGAACCCCTAAGTGGCGGCCGAAGCGCAGACAAAAACTGAACCAGCAGAGGGGGACCTGCTGAGAACCCATAAGAGGCTGCCGGAGCGCCGACAAAAACTGAAACAGAAGAGGGGGACCTGCTGAGAACCCCTAAGAGGCGGCCGAAGCGCCGACAAAAACTGAAACAGCAGAGGGGGACCTGCTGAGAACCCCTAAGAGGCGGCCGAAGCGCCGACAAAAACTGAAACAGCAGAGGGGGACCTGCTGAGAACCCCTGAGAGGCGGCCAAAGCGCAGACAAAAACTGAAACAGCAGAGGGGGACCTGCTGAGAACCCCTGAGAGGCGGCCGAAGCGCCGACAAAAACTGAAACAGCAGAGGGGGACCTGCTGAGAACCCCTGAGAGGCGGCCGAAGCGCAGACAAAAACTGAAACAGTAGAGGGGGACTTGCTGAGAACCCCTAAGAGGCGGCCGAAGCGCCGACAAAAACTGAAACAGCAGAGGGGGACCTGCTGAGAACCCCTATGAGGCAGCTGAAGCGCCGACAAAAACTGAAACAGCAGAGGGGGACCTGCTGAGAACCCCTAAGAGGCGGCCGAAGCGCTGACAAAAACTGAAACAGCAGAGGGGGACCTGCTGAGAACCCCTGAGAGGCGGCCGAAGCTCCGACAAAAACTGAAACAGCAGAGGGGGACCTTCTGAGAACCCCTGAGAGGCGGCCGAAGCGCCGACAAAAACTGAAACAGCAGAGGGGGACCTGCTGAGAACCCCTAAGAGGCGGCCGAAGCGCCGACAAAAACTGAAACAGCAGAGGGGGACCTGCTGAGAACCCCTGAGAGGCGGCCGAAGCGCCAACAAAAACTGAAACAGCAGAGGGGGACCTGCTGAGAACCCCTAAGAGGCGGCCGAAGCGCCGACAAAAACTGAAACAGCAGAGGGGGACCTGCTGAGAACCCCTAAGAGGCGGCCGAAGCGCCGACAAAAACTGAAACAGCAGAGGGGGACCTGCTGAGAACCCCTGAGAGGCGGCCGAAGCACCAACAAAAACTGAAACAGCAGAGGGGGACCTGCTGAGAACCCCTAGGTGGCGGCCGAAGCGCCGACAAAAACTGAAACAGCAGAGGGGGACCTGCTGAGAACCCCTAAGAGGCGGCCGAAGCGCCGACAAAAACTGAAACAGCAGAGGGGGACCTGCTGAGAACCCCTAAGGTGCGGCCGAAGCGCCGACAAAAACTGAAACAGCAGAGGGGGACCTGCTGAGCACCGACAAAAACTGAAACAGCAGAGGGGGACCTGCTGAGAACCCCTAAGAGGCGGCCGAAGCGCCGACAAAAACTGAAACAGCAGAGGGGGACCTGCTGAGAACCCCTAAGTGGCGGCCGAAGCGCCGACAAAAACTGAAACAGCAGAGGGGGACCTGCTGAGAACCCCTGAGAGGCGGCCGAAGCGCCGACAAAAACTGAAACAGCAGAGGGGGACCTGCTGAGAACCCCTAAGTGGCGGCCGAAGGCCGACAAAAACTGAAACAGCAGAGGGGGACCTGCTGAGAACCCCTAAGAGGCGGCCGAAGCGCCGACAAAAACTGAAACAGCAGAGGGGGACATGCTTAGAACCCCTAAGAGGCGGCCGAAGCGCCGACAAAAACTGAAACAGCAGAGGGGGACCTGCTGAGAACCCCTAAGAGGCGGCCGAAGCGCTGACAAAAACTGAAACAGCAGAGGGGGACCTGCTGAGAACCCCTAAGAGGCGGCCGAGGCGCTGACAAAAACTGAAACAGCAGAGGGGGACCTGCTGAGAACCCCTAAGAGGCGGCCGAAGCGCGGACAAAAACTGAAACAGCAGAGGGGTACCTGCTGAGAACCCCTAAGAGGCGGCCGAAGCGCGGACAAAAACTGAAACAGCAGAGGGGGACCTGCTGAGAACCCCTAAGAGGCGGACGAAGCGCCGACAAAATCTGAAACAGCAGAGGGGGACCTGCTGAGAACCCCTAAGAGGTGGCCGAAGCGCCGACAAAAACTGAAACAGCAGAGGGGGAACTGCTGAGAACCCCTAAGAAGCGGCCTAAGCGCCGACAAAAACTGAAACAGCAGAGGGGGACCTGCTGAGAACCCCTAAGAGGCATTCGAAGCGCCATCAAAAACTGAAACAGCAGAGGGGGACCTGCTGAGAACCCCTAAGAGGCGGCCGATGCACCGACAAATCTGAAACAGCAGAGGGGGACCTGCTGAGCACCGACAAATACTGAAACAGCAGAGGGGGACCTGCTGAGAACCCCTAAGAGGCGGCCGAAGCGCCGACAAAAACTGAAACAGCAGAGGGGGACCTGCTGAGAACCCATAAGAGGCGGCCGAAGCGCCGACAAAAACTGAAACAGCAGAGGGGGACCTGCTGAGAACCCCTAAGTGGCGGCCGAAGCGCAGACAAAAACTGAACCAGCAGAGGGGGACCTGCTGAGAACCCATAAGAGGCTGCCGGAGCGCCGACAAAAACTGAAACAGAAGAGGGGGACCTGCTGAGAACCCCTAAGAGGCGGCCGAAGCGCCGACAAAAACTGAAACAGCAGAGGGGGACCTGCTGAGAACCCCTAAGAGGCGGCCGAAGCGCCGACAAAAACTGAAACAGCAGAGGGGGACCTGCTGAGAACCCCTGAGAGGCGGCCAAAGCGCAGACAAAAACTGAAACAGCAGAGGGGGACCTGCTGAGAACCCCTGAGAGGCGGCCGAAGCGCCGACAAAAACTGAAACAGCAGAGGGGGACCTGCTGAGAACCCCTGAGAGGCGGCCGAAGCGCTGACAAAAACTGAAACAGTAGAGGGGGACTTGCTGAGAACCCCTAAGAGGCGGCCGAAGCGCCGACAAAAACTGAAACAGCAGAGGGGGACCTGCTGAGAACCCCTATGAGGCAGCTGAAGCGCCGACAAAAACTGAAACAGCAGAGGGGGACCTGCTGAGAACCCCTAAGAGGCGGCCGAAGCGCTGACAAAAACTGAAACAGCAGAGGGGGACCTGCTGAGAACCCCTGAGAGGCGGCCGAAGCTCCGACAAAAACTGAAACAGCAGAGGGGGACCTTCTGAGAACCCCTGAGAGGCGGCCGAAGCGCCGACAAAAACTGAAACAGCAGAGGGGGACCTGCTGAGAACCCCTAAGAGGCGGCCGAAGCGCCGACAAAAACTGAAACAGCAGAGGGGGACCTGCTGAGAACCCCTGAGAGGCGGCCGAAGCGCCAACAAAAACTGAAACAGCAGAGGGGGACCTGCTGAGAACCCCTAAGAGGCGGCCGAAGCGCCGACAAAAACTGAAACAGCAGAGGGGGACCTGCTGAGAACCCCTAAGAGGCGGCCGAAGCGCCGACAAAAACTGAAACAGCAGAGGGGGACCTGCTGAGAACCCCTAAGAGGCGGCCGAAGCACCAACAAAAACTGAAACAGCAGAGGGGGACCTGCTGAGAACCCCTAGGTGGCGGCCGAAGCGCCGACAAAAACTGAAACAGCAGAGGGGGACCTGCTGAGAACCCCTAAGAGGCGGCCGAAGCGCCGACAAAAACTGAAACAGCAGAGGGGGACCTGCTGAGAACCCCTAAGGGGCGGCCGAAGCGCCGACAAAAACTGAAACAGCAGAGGGGGACCTGCTGAGCACCGACAAAAACTGAAACAGCAGAGGGGGACCTGCTGAGAACCCCTAAGAGGCGGCCGAAGCGCCGACAAAAACTGAAACAGCAGAGGGGGACCTGCTGAGAACCCCTAAGTGGCGGCCGAAGCGCCGACAAAAACTGAAACAGCAGAGGGGGACCTGCTGAGAACCACTAAGTGGCGGCCGAAGCGCCGACAAAAACTGAAACAGCAGAGGGGGACCTGCTGAGAACCCCTAAGAGGCGGCCGAAGCGCCGACAAAAACTGAAACAGCAGAGGGGGACCTGCTGAGAACCCCTAAGAGGCGGCCGAAGCGCCGACAAAAAGTGAAACAGCAGAGGGGGACCTGCTGAGAACCCCTAAGAGGCGGCCGAAGCGCCGACAAAAAGTGAAACAGCAGAAGGGGACCTGCTGAGAACCCCTAAGAGGCGGCCGAAGCGCCGACAAAAACTGAAACAGCAGAGGGGGACCTGCTGAGAACCCCTAAGAGGCGGCCAAAGCGCCGACAAAAACTGAAACAGCAGAGGGGGACCTGCTGAGAACCCCTAAGAGGCGGCCGAAGCGCCGACAAAAACTGAAACAGCAGAGGGGGACCTGCTGAGAACCCCTAAGTGGCGGCCGAAGCGCCGACAAAAACTGAAACAGCAGAGGGGGACCTGCTGAGAACTCCTAAGAGGCGGCCGAAGCGCCGACAAAAACTGAAACAGCAGAGGGGGAACTGCTGAGAACCCCTAAGAGGCGGCCGAAGCGCCGACAAAAAGTGAAACAGCAGAGGGGGACCTGCTGAGAACCCCTAAGAGGCGGCCGAAGCGCCGACAAAAACTGAAACAGCAGAGGGGGACCTGCTGAGAACCCCTAAGAGGCGGCCGAAGTGCCGACAAAAACTGAAACAGCAGAGGGGGACCTGTTGAGAACCCCTAAGAGGCGGCCGAAGCGCGTACAAAAACTGAAACAGCAGAGGGGGACCTGCTGAGAACCCCTGAGAGGCGGCCGAAGCGCCGACAAAAACTGAAACAGCAGAGGGGGACCTGCTGAGAACCCCTAAGAGGCGGTCGAAGCGCCGACAAAAACTGAAACAGCAGAGGGGGACCTGCTGAGAACCCCTAAGAGGCGGCCGAAGCGCCGACAAAAACTGAAACAGCAGAGGGGGACCTGCTGAGAACCCCTAAGAGGCGGCCGAAGCGCCGACAAAAACTGAAACAGCAGAGGGGGACCTGCAGAGAACCCCTGAGAGGCGGCCGAAGCACCGACAAAAACTAAAACAGCAGAGGGGGACTTGCTGAGAACCCCTAAGTGGCGGCCGAAGCGCCGACAAAAACTAAAACAGCAGAGGGGGACCTGCTAAGAACCCCTAAGAGGCGGCCACAGCGCCGACAAAAACTGAAACAGCAGAGGGGGACCTGCTGAGAACCCCTAAGAGGCGGCCGAAGCGCCAACAAAAACTGAAACAGCAGAGGGGGACCTGCTGAGAACCCCTAAGAGGCGGCCGAAGCGCCAACAAAAACTGAAACAGCAGAGGGGGACCTGCTGAGAACCCTTAAGAGGCGGCCAAAGCACCGACAAAAACTGAAACAGCAGAGGGGGACCTGCTGAGAACCCCTGAGAGGCGGCCGAAGCGCCGACAAAAACTGAAACAGCAGAGGGGGACCTGCTGAGAACCCCTAAGAGGCGGCCGAAGTGCCGTCAAAAACTGAAACAGCAGAGGGGGACCTGCTGAGAACCCCTAAGAGGCGGCCAAAGCGCCGACAAAAACTGAAACAGCAGAGGGGGACCTGCTGAGAACCCCTAAGAGGCGGCCGAAGCGCCATCAAAAACTGAAACAGCAGAGGGGGACCTGCTGAGAACCCCTAAGAGATGGCCAAAGCGCTGACAAAAACTGAAACAGCAGAGGGGGACCTGCTGAGCACTGACAAAAACTGAAACAGCAGAGGGGGACCTGCTGAGAACCCCTAAGAGGCGGCCGAAGCGCCGACAAAAACTGAAACAGCAGAGGGGGACCTGCTGAGAACCCCTGAGAGGCGGCCGAAGCGCCGACAAAAACTGAAACAGCAGAGGGGGACCTGCTGAGAACCCCTGAGAGGTGGACGAAGCGCCGACAAAAACTGAAACAGCAGAGGGGGACCTGCTGAGAACCCCTGAGAGGCGGCCGAAACGCCGAGAAAAACTGAAACAGCAGAGGGGGACCTGCTGAGAACCCCTAAGAGGCGGCCGAAGCGCCGACAAAAACTGAAACAGCAGAGGGGGACCTGCTGAGAACCCCTAAGAGGCGGCCGAAGCGCCGACAAAAACTGAAACAGCAGAGGGGGACCTGCAGAGAACCCCTGAGAGGCGGCCGAAGCGCCGACAAAAACTGAAACAGCAGAGGGGGACTTGCTGAGAACCCCTAAGTGGCGGCCGAAGCACCGACAAAAACTGAAACAGCAGAGGGGGACCTGCTGAGATCCCCTAAGAGGCGGCCGAAGCGCCGACAAAAACTGAACCAGCAGAGGGGGACCTGCTGAGAACCCCTAAGAGGCGGCCGAAGCGCCGACAAAAACTGAAACAGCAGAGGGGGACCTGCAGAGAACCCCTGAGAGGCGGCCGAAGCGCCGACAAAAACTGAAACAGCAGAGGGGGATCTGCTGAGAACCCCTAAGAGGCTGCCGAAGCGCCGACAAAACCTGAAATAGCAGAGGGGGACCTGCTGATAACCCCTAAGAGGCGGCCGAAGCGCCAACAAAAACTGAAACAGCAGAAGGGGACCTGCTGAGAACCCCTAAGAGGCTGCCGAAGCACCGACAAAAACTGAAACAGCAGAGGGGGACCTGCTGAGAACCCCTAAGAGGCGGCCGAAGCGCCGACAAAAACTGAAACAGCAGAGGGGGACCTGCTGAGCACTGACAAAAACTGAAACAGCAGAGGGGGACCTGCTGAGAACCCCTAAGAGGCGGCCGAAGTGCCGACAAAAACTGAAACAGCAGAGGGGGACCTGCTGAGAACCCCTAAGAAGCGGCCGAAGCACGGACAAAAACTGAAACAGCAGAGGGGGACCTGCTGAGAACCCCTAAGAGGCGGCCGAAGTGCCGACAAAAACTGAAACAGCAGAGGGGGACCTGTTGAGAACCCCTAAGAGGCGGCCGAAGCGCGTACAAAAACTGAAACAGCAGAGGGGGACCTGCTGAGAACCCCTGAGAGGCGGCCGAAGCGCCGACAAAAACTGAAACAGCAGAGGGGGACCTGCTGAGAACCCCTAAGAGGCGGTCGAAGCGCCGACAAAAACTGAAACAGCAGAGGGGGACCTGCTGAGAACCCCTAAGAGGCGGCCGAAGCGCCGACAAAAACTGAAACAGCAGAGGGGGACCTGCTGAGAACCCCTAAGAGGCGGCCGAAGCGCCGACAAAAACTGAAACAGCAGAGGGGGACCTGCAGAGAACCCCTGAGAGGCGGCCGAAGCACCGACAAAAACTAAAACAGCAGAGGGGGACTTGCTGAGAACCCCTAAGTGGCGGCCGAAGCGCCGACAAAAACTAAAACAGCAGAGGGGGACCTGCTAAGAACCCCTAAGAGGCGGCCACAGCGCCGACAAAAACTGAAACAGCAGAGGGGGACCTGCTGAGAACCCCTAAGAGGCGGCCGAAACGCCAACAAAAACTGAAACAGCAGAGGGGGACCTGCTGAGAACCCCTAAGAGGCGGCCGAAGCGCCAACAAAAACTGAAACAGCAGAGGGGGACCTGCTGAGAACCCTTAAGAGGCGGCCGAAGCACCGACAAAAACTGAAACAGCAGAGGGGGACCTGCTGAGAACCCCTGAGAGGCAGCCGAAGCGCCGACAAAAACTGAAACAGCAGAGGGGGACCTGCTGAGAACCCCTAAGAGGCGGCCGAAGTGCCGTCAAAAACTGAAACAGCAGAGGGGGACTTGCTGAGAACCCCTAAGAGGCGGCCAAAGCGCCGACAAAAACTGAAACAGCAGAGGGGGACCTGCTGAGAACCCCTAAGAGGCGGCCGAAGCGCCATCAAAAACTGAAACAGCAGAGGGGGACCTGCTGAGAACCCCTAAGAGACGGCCAAAGCGCTGACAAAAACTTAAACAGCAGAGGGGGACCTGCTGAGCACTGACAAAAACTGAAACAGCAGAGGGGGACCTGCTGAGAACCCCTAAGAGGCGGCCGAAGCGCCGACAAAAACTGAAACAGCAGAGGGGGACCTGCTGAGAACCCCTGAGAGGCGGCCGAAGCGCCGACAAAAACTGAAACAGCAGAGGGGGACCTGCTGAGAACCCCTGAGAGGTGGACGAAGCGCCGACAAAAACTGAAACAGCAGAGGGGGACCTGCTGAGAACCCCTGAGAGGCGGCCGAAACGCCGAGAAAAACTGAAACAGCAGAGGGGGACCTGCTGAGAACCCCTAAGAGGCGGCCGAAGCGCCGACAAAAACTGAAACAGCAGAGGGGGACCTGCTGAGAACCCCTAAGAGGCGGCCGAAGCGCCGACAAAAACTGAAACAGCAGAGGGGGACCTGCAGAGAACCCCTGAGAGGCGGCCGAAGCGCCGACAAAAACTGAAACAGCAGAGGGGGACTTGCTGAGAACCCCTAAGTGGCGGCCGAAGCACCGACAAAAACTGAAACAGCAGAGGGGGACCTGCTGAGATCCCCTAAGAGGCGGCCGAAGCGCCGACAAAAACTGAACCAGCAGAGGGGGACCTGCTGAGAACCCCTAAGAGGCGGCCGAAGCGCCGACAAAAACTGAAACAGCAGAGGGGGACCTGCAGAGAACCCCTGAGAGGCGGCCGAAGCGCCGACAAAAACTGAAACAGCAGAGGGGGATCTGCTGAGAACCCCTAAGAGGCTGCCGAAGCGCCGACAAAACCTGAAATAGCAGAGGGGGACCTGCTGAGAACCCCTAAGAGGCGGCCGAAGCGCCAACAAAAACTGAAACAGCAGAAGGGGACCTGCTGAGAACCCCTAAGAGGCTGCCGAAGCGCCGACAAAAACTGAAACAGCAGAGGGGGACCTGCTGAGAACCCCTAAGAGGCGGCCGAAGCGCCGACAAAAACTGAAACAGCAGAGGGGGACCTGCTGAGCACCGACAAAAACTGAAACAGCAGAGGGGGACCTGCTGAGAACCCCTAAGAGGCGGCCGAAGTGCCGACAAAAACTGAAACAGCAGAGGGGGACCTGCTGAGAACCCCTAAGAAGCGGCCGAAGCACGGACAAAAACTGAAACAGCAGAGGGGGACCAGCTGAGAACCCCAAAGAGGCGGCCGAAGCGCCGACAAAAACTGAAACAGCAGAGGGGGACCTGCTGAGAACTCTTAAGAGGCGGCCGAAGCACCGACAAAAACTGAAACAGCAGAGGGGGACCTGCTGAGAACCCCTGAAAGGCGGCCGAAGCGCCGACAAAAACTGAAACAGCAGAGGGGGACCTGCTGAGAACCCCTAAGAGGCGGCCGAAGTGCCGTCAAAAACTGAAACAGCAGAGGGGGACCTGCTGAGAACCCCTAAGAGGCGGCCGAAGCGCCGACAAAAACTGAAACAGCAGAGGGGGACCTGCTGAGAACCCCTGAGAGGCGGCCGAAGCGCCAACAAAAACTGAAACAGCAGAGGGGGACCTGCTGAGAACCCCTAAGAGGCGGCCGAAGCGCCGACAAAAACTGAAACAGCAGAGGGGGACCTGCTGAGAACCCCTAAGAGGCGGCCGAAGCGCCGACAAAAACTGAAACAGCAGAGGGGGACCTGCTGAGAACCCCTAAGAGGCGGCCGAAGCACCAACAAAAACTGAAACAGCAGAGGGGGACCTGCTGAGAACCCCTAGGTGGCGGCCGAAGCGCCGACAAAAACTGAAACAGCAGAGGGGGACCTGCTGAGAACCCCTAAGAGGCGGCCGAAGCGCCGACAAAAACTGAAACAGCAGAGGGGGACCTGCTGAGAACCCCTAAGGGGCGGCCGAAGCGCCGACAAAAACTGAAACAGCAGAGGGGGACCTGCTGAGCACCGACAAAAACTGAAACAGCAGAGGGGGACCTGCTGAGAACCCCTAAGAGGCGGCCGAAGCGCCGACAAAAACTGAAACAGCAGAGGGGGACCTGCTGAGAACCCCTAAGTGGCGGCCGAAGCGCCGACAAAAACTGAAACAGCAGAGGGGGACCTGCTGAGAACCACTAAGTGGCGGCCGAAGCGCCGACAAAAACTGAAACAGCAGAGGGGGACCTGCTGAGAACCCCTAAGAGGCGGCCGAAGCGCCGACAAAAACTGAAACAGCAGAGGGGGACCTGCTGAGAACCCCTAAGAGGCGGCCGAAGCGCCGACAAAAAGTGAAACAGCAGAGGGGGACCTGCTGAGAACCCCTAAGAGGCGGCCGAAGCGCCGACAAAAAGTGAAACAGCAGAAGGGGACCTGCTGAGAACCCCTAAGAGGCGGCCGAAGCGCCGACAAAAACTGAAACAGCAGAGGGGGACCTGCTGAGAACCCCTAAGAGGCGGCCAAAGCGCCGACAAAAACTGAAACAGCAGAGGGGGACCTGCTGAGAACCCCTAAGAGGCGGCCGAAGCGCCGACAAAAACTGAAACAGCAGAGGGGGACCTGCTGAGAACCCCTAAGTGGCGGCCGAAGCGCCGACAAAAACTGAAACAGCAGAGGGGGACCTGCTGAGAACTCCTAAGAGGCGGCCGAAGCGCCGACAAAAACTGAAACAGCAGAGGGGGAACTGCTGAGAACCCCTAAGAGGCGGCCGAAGCGCCGACAAAAAGTGAAACAGCAGAGGGGGACCTGCTGAGAACCCCTAAGAGGCGGCCGAAGCGCCGACAAAAACTGAAACAGCAGAGGGGGACCTGCTGAGAACCCCTAAGAGGCGGCCGAAGTGCCGACAAAAACTGAAACAGCAGAGGGGGACCTGTTGAGAACCCCTAAGAGGCGGCCGAAGCGCGTACAAAAACTGAAACAGCAGAGGGGGACCTGCTGAGAACCCCTGAGAGGCGGCCGAAGCGCCGACAAAAACTGAAACAGCAGAGGGGGACCTGCTGAGAACCCCTAAGAGGCGGTCGAAGCGCCGACAAAAACTGAAACAGCAGAGGGGGACCTGCTGAGAACCCCTAAGAGGCGGCCGAAGCGCCGACAAAAACTGAAACAGCAGAGGGGGACCTGCTGAGAACCCCTAAGAGGCGGCCGAAGCGCCGACAAAAACTGAAACAGCAGAGGGGGACCTGCAGAGAACCCCTGAGAGGCGGCCGAAGCACCGACAAAAACTAAAACAGCAGAGGGGGACTTGCTGAGAACCCCTAAGTGGCGGCCGAAGCGCCGACAAAAACTAAAACAGCAGAGGGGGACCTGCTAAGAACCCCTAAGAGGCGGCCACAGCGCCGACAAAAACTGAAACAGCAGAGGGGGACCTGCTGAGAACCCCTAAGAGGCGGCCGAAGCGCCAACAAAAACTGAAACAGCAGAGGGGGACCTGCTGAGAACCCCTAAGAGGCGGCCGAAGCGCCAACAAAAACTGAAACAGCAGAGGGGGACCTGCTGAGAACCCTTAAGAGGCGGCCAAAGCACCGACAAAAACTGAAACAGCAGAGGGGGACCTGCTGAGAACCCCTGAGAGGCGGCCGAAGCGCCGACAAAAACTGAAACAGCAGAGGGGGACCTGCTGAGAACCCCTAAGAGGCGGCCGAAGTGCCGTCAAAAACTGAAACAGCAGAGGGGGACCTGCTGAGAACCCCTAAGAGGCGGCCAAAGCGCCGACAAAAACTGAAACAGCAGAGGGGGACCTGCTGAGAACCCCTAAGAGGCGGCCGAAGCGCCATCAAAAACTGAAACAGCAGAGGGGGACCTGCTGAGAACCCCTAAGAGATGGCCAAAGCGCTGACAAAAACTGAAACAGCAGAGGGGGACCTGCTGAGCACTGACAAAAACTGAAACAGCAGAGGGGGACCTGCTGAGAACCCCTAAGAGGCGGCCGAAGCGCCGACAAAAACTGAAACAGCAGAGGGGGACCTGCTGAGAACCCCTGAGAGGCGGCCGAAGCGCCGACAAAAACTGAAACAGCAGAGGGGGACCTGCTGAGAACCCCTGAGAGGTGGACGAAGCGCCGACAAAAACTGAAACAGCAGAGGGGGACCTGCTGAGAACCCCTGAGAGGCGGCCGAAACGCCGAGAAAAACTGAAACAGCAGAGGGGGACCTGCTGAGAACCCCTAAGAGGCGGCCGAAGCGCCGACAAAAACTGAAACAGCAGAGGGGGACCTGCTGAGAACCCCTAAGAGGCGGCCGAAGCGCCGACAAAAACTGAAACAGCAGAGGGGGACCTGCAGAGAACCCCTGAGAGGCGGCCGAAGCGCCGACAAAAACTGAAACAGCAGAGGGGGACTTGCTGAGAACCCCTAAGTGGCGGCCGAAGCACCGACAAAAACTGAAACAGCAGAGGGGGACCTGCTGAGATCCCCTAAGAGGCGGCCGAAGCGCCGACAAAAACTGAACCAGCAGAGGGGGACCTGCTGAGAACCCCTAAGAGGCGGCCGAAGCGCCGACAAAAACTGAAACAGCAGAGGGGGACCTGCAGAGAACCCCTGAGAGGCGGCCGAAGCGCCGACAAAAACTGAAACAGCAGAGGGGGATCTGCTGAGAACCCCTAAGAGGCTGCCGAAGCGCCGACAAAACCTGAAATAGCAGAGGGGGACCTGCTGATAACCCCTAAGAGGCGGCCGAAGCGCCAACAAAAACTGAAACAGCAGAAGGGGACCTGCTGAGAACCCCTAAGAGGCTGCCGAAGCACCGACAAAAACTGAAACAGCAGAGGGGGACCTGCTGAGAACCCCTAAGAGGCGGCCGAAGCGCCGACAAAAACTGAAACAGCAGAGGGGGACCTGCTGAGCACTGACAAAAACTGAAACAGCAGAGGGGGACCTGCTGAGAACCCCTAAGAGGCGGCCGAAGTGCCGACAAAAACTGAAACAGCAGAGGGGGACCTGCTGAGAACCCCTAAGAAGCGGCCGAAGCACGGACAAAAACTGAAACAGCAGAGGGGGACCTGCTGAGAACCCCTAAGAGGCGGCCGAAGTGCCGACAAAAACTGAAACAGCAGAGGGGGACCTGTTGAGAACCCCTAAGAGGCGGCCGAAGCGCGTACAAAAACTGAAACAGCAGAGGGGGACCTGCTGAGAACCCCTGAGAGGCGGCCGAAGCGCCGACAAAAACTGAAACAGCAGAGGGGGACCTGCTGAGAACCCCTAAGAGGCGGTCGAAGCGCCGACAAAAACTGAAACAGCAGAGGGGGACCTGCTGAGAACCCCTAAGAGGCGGCCGAAGCGCCGACAAAAACTGAAACAGCAGAGGGGGACCTGCTGAGAACCCCTAAGAGGCGGCCGAAGCGCCGACAAAAACTGAAACAGCAGAGGGGGACCTGCAGAGAACCCCTGAGAGGCGGCCGAAGCACCGACAAAAACTAAAACAGCAGAGGGGGACTTGCTGAGAACCCCTAAGTGGCGGCCGAAGCGCCGACAAAAACTAAAACAGCAGAGGGGGACCTGCTAAGAACCCCTAAGAGGCGGCCACAGCGCCGACAAAAACTGAAACAGCAGAGGGGGACCTGCTGAGAACCCCTAAGAGGCGGCCGAAACGCCAACAAAAACTGAAACAGCAGAGGGGGACCTGCTGAGAACCCCTAAGAGGCGGCCGAAGCGCCAACAAAAACTGAAACAGCAGAGGGGGACCTGCTGAGAACCCTTAAGAGGCGGCCGAAGCACCGACAAAAACTGAAACAGCAGAGGGGGACCTGCTGAGAACCCCTGAGAGGCAGCCGAAGCGCCGACAAAAACTGAAACAGCAGAGGGGGACCTGCTGAGAACCCCTAAGAGGCGGCCGAAGTGCCGTCAAAAACTGAAACAGCAGAGGGGGACTTGCTGAGAACCCCTAAGAGGCGGCCAAAGCGCCGACAAAAACTGAAACAGCAGAGGGGGACCTGCTGAGAACCCCTAAGAGGCGGCCGAAGCGCCATCAAAAACTGAAACAGCAGAGGGGGACCTGCTGAGAACCCCTAAGAGACGGCCAAAGCGCTGACAAAAACTTAAACAGCAGAGGGGGACCTGCTGAGCACTGACAAAAACTGAAACAGCAGAGGGGGACCTGCTGAGAACCCCTAAGAGGCGGCCGAAGCGCCGACAAAAACTGAAACAGCAGAGGGGGACCTGCTGAGAACCCCTGAGAGGCGGCCGAAGCGCCGACAAAAACTGAAACAGCAGAGGGGGACCTGCTGAGAACCCCTGAGAGGTGGACGAAGCGCCGACAAAAACTGAAACAGCAGAGGGGGACCTGCTGAGAACCCCTGAGAGGCGGCCGAAACGCCGAGAAAAACTGAAACAGCAGAGGGGGACCTGCTGAGAACCCCTAAGAGGCGGCCGAAGCGCCGACAAAAACTGAAACAGCAGAGGGGGACCTGCTGAGAACCCCTAAGAGGCGGCCGAAGCGCCGACAAAAACTGAAACAGCAGAGGGGGACCTGCAGAGAACCCCTGAGAGGCGGCCGAAGCGCCGACAAAAACTGAAACAGCAGAGGGGGACTTGCTGAGAACCCCTAAGTGGCGGCCGAAGCACCGACAAAAACTGAAACAGCAGAGGGGGACCTGCTGAGATCCCCTAAGAGGCGGCCGAAGCGCCGACAAAAACTGAACCAGCAGAGGGGGACCTGCTGAGAACCCCTAAGAGGCGGCCGAAGCGCCGACAAAAACTGAAACAGCAGAGGGGGACCTGCAGAGAACCCCTGAGAGGCGGCCGAAGCGCCGACAAAAACTGAAACAGCAGAGGGGGATCTGCTGAGAACCCCTAAGAGGCTGCCGAAGCGCCGACAAAACCTGAAATAGCAGAGGGGGACCTGCTGAGAACCCCTAAGAGGCGGCCGAAGCGCCAACAAAAACTGAAACAGCAGAAGGGGACCTGCTGAGAACCCCTAAGAGGCTGCCGAAGCGCCGACAAAAACTGAAACAGCAGAGGGGGACCTGCTGAGAACCCCTAAGAGGCGGCCGAAGCGCCGACAAAAACTGAAACAGCAGAGGGGGACCTGCTGAGCACCGACAAAAACTGAAACAGCAGAGGGGGACCTGCTGAGAACCCCTAAGAGGCGGCCGAAGTGCCGACAAAAACTGAAACAGCAGAGGGGGACCTGCTGAGAACCCCTAAGAAGCGGCCGAAGCACGGACAAAAACTGAAACAGCAGAGGGGGACCAGCTGAGAACCCCAAAGAGGCGGCCGAAGCGCCGACAAAAACTGAAACAGCAGAGGGGGACCTGCTGAGAACTCTTAAGAGGCGGCCGAAGCACCGACAAAAACTGAAACAGCAGAGGGGGACCTGCTGAGAACCCCTGAAAGGCGGCCGAAGCGCCGACAAAAACTGAAACAGCAGAGGGGGACCTGCTGAGAACCCCTAAGAGGCGGCCGAAGTGCCGTCAAAAACTGAAACAGCAGAGGGGGACCTGCTGAGAACCCCTAAGAGGCGGCCAAAGCGCCGACAAAAACTGAAACAGCAGAGGGGGACCTGCTGAGAACCCCTAAGAGGCGGCCGAAGCGCTATCAAAAACTGAAACAGCAGAGGGGGACCTGCTGAGAACCCCTAAGAGGCGGCCAAAGCGCTGACAAAAACTGAAACAGCAGAGGGGGACCTGCTGAGCACTGACAAAAACTGAAACAGCAGAGGGGGACCTGCTGAGAACCCCTAAGAGGCGGCCGAAGCGCCGACAAAAACTGAAACAGCAGAGGGGGACCTGCTGAGAACCCCTGAGAGGCGGCCGAAGCGCCGACAAAAACTGAAACAGCAGAGGGGGACCTGCTGAGAACCCCTGAGAGGTGGACGAAGCGCCGACAAAAACTGAAACAGCAGAGGGGAACCTGCTGAGAACCCCTGAGAGGCGGCCGAAACGCCGAGAAAAACTGAAACAGCAGAGGGGGACCTGCTGAGAACCCCTAAGAGGCGGCCGAAGCGCCGACAAAAACTGAAACAGCAGAGGGGGACCTGCTGAGAACCCCTAAGAGGCGGCCGAAGCGCCGACAAAAACTGAAACAGCAGAGGGGGACCTGCAGAGAACCCCTGAGAGGCGGCCGAAGCGCCGACAAAAACTGAAACAGCAGAGGGGGACTTGCTGAGAACCCCTTAGTGGCGGCCGAAGCACCGACAAAAACTGAAACAGCAGAGGGGGACCTGCTGAGAACCACTAAGTGGCGGCCGAAGCGCCGACAAAAACTGAAACAGCAGAGGGGGACCTGCTGAGAACCCCTAAGAGGCGGCCGAAGCGCCGACAAAAACTGAAACAGCAGAGGGGGACCTGCTGAGAACCCCTAAGAGGCGGCCGAAGCGCAGACAAAAAGTGAAACAGCAGAGGGGGACCTGCTGAGAACCCCTAAGAGGCGGCCGAAGCGCCGACAAAAAGTGAAACAGCAGAAGGGGACCTGCTGAGAACCCCTAAGAGGCGGCCGAATCGCCGACAAAAACTGAAACAGCAGAGGGGGACCTGCTGAGAACCCCTAAGAGGCGGCCGAAGCGCCGACAAAAACTGAAACAGCAGAGGGGGACCTGCTGAGAACCCCTAAGAGGCGGCCGAAGCGCCGACAAAAACTGAAACAGCAGAGGGGGACCTGCTGAGAACCCCTAAGTGGCGGCCGAAGCGCCGACAAAAACTGAAACAGCAGAGGGGGACCTGCTGAGAACCCCTAAGAGGCGGCCGAAGCGCCGACAAAAACTGAAACAGCAGAGGGGGAACTGCTGAGAACCCCTAAGAGGCGGCCGAAGCGCCGACAAAAAGTGAAACAGCAGAGGGGGACCTGCTGAGAACCCCTAAGAGGCGGCCGAAGCGCCGACAAAAAGTGAAACAGCAGAAGGGGACCTGCTGAGAACCCCTAAGAGGCTGCCGAAGCGCCGACAAAAACTGAAACAGCAGAGGGGGACCTGCTGAGAACCCCTAAGTGGCGGCCGAAGCGCCGACAAAAACTGAAACAGCAGAGGGGGACCTGCTGAGAACCCCTAAGAGGCGGCCGAAGCGCCGACAAAAACTGAAACAGCAGAGGGGGACCTGCTGAGAACCCCTAAGAGGCGGCCGAAGCGCCGACAAAAACTGAAACAGCAGAGGGGGACCTGCTGAGAACCCCTAAGAGGCGGCCGAAGTGCCGACAAAAACTGAAACAGCAGAGGGGGACCTGTTGAGAACCCCTAAGAGGCGGCCGAAGCGCGTACAAAAACTGAAACAGCAGAGGGGGACCTGCTGAGAACCCCTGAGAGGCGGCCGAAGCGCCGACAAAAACTGAAACAGCAGAGGGGGACCTGCTGAGAACCCCTAAGAGGCGGTCGAAGCGCCGACAAAAACTGAAACAGCAGAGGGGGACCTGCTGAGAACCCCTAAGAGGCGGCCGAAGCGCCGACAAAAACTGAAACAGCAGAGGGTGACCTGCTGAGAACCCCTAAGAGGCGGCCGAAGCGCCGACAAAAACTGAAACAGCAGAGGGGGACCTGCAGAGAACCCCTGAGAGGCGGCCGAAGCACCGACAAAAACTAAAACAGCAGAGGGGGACTTGCTGAGAACCCCTAAGTGGCGGCCGAAGCGCCGACAAAAACTAAAACAGCAGAGGGAGACCTGCTAAGAACCCCTAAGAGGCGGCCAAAGCGCCGACAAAAACTGAAACAGCAGAGGGGGACCTGCTGAGAACCCCTAAGAGGCGGCCGAAGCGCCAACAAAAACTGAAACAGCAGAGGGGGACCTGCTGAGAACCCCTGAGAGGCGGCCGAAGCGCCGACAAAAACTGAAACAGCAGAGGGGGACCTGCTGAGAACCCCTAAGAGGCGGCCGAAGTGCCGTCAAAAACTGAAACAGCAGAGGGGGACCTGCTGAGAACCCCTAAGAGGCGGCCAAAGCGCCGACAAAAACTGAAACAGCAGAGGGGGACCTGCTGAGAACCCCTAAGAGGCGGCCGAAGCGCCATCAAAAACTGAAACAGCAGAGGGGGACCTGCTGAGAACCCCTAAGAGGCGGCCAAAGCGCTGACAAAAACTGAAACAGCAGAGGGGGACCTGCTGAGCACTGACAAAAACTGAAACAGCAGAGGGGGACCTGCTGAGAACCCCTAAGAGGCGGCCGAAGCGCCGACAAAAACTGAAACAGCAGAGGGGGACCTGCTGAGAACCCCTGAGAGGCGGCCGAAGCGCCGACAAAAACTGAAACAGCAGAGGGGGACCTGCTGAGAACCCCTGAGAGGTGGACGAAGCGCCGACAAAAACTGAAACAGCAGAGGGGGACCTGCTGAGAACCCCTGAGAGGCGGCCGAAACGCCGAGAAAAACTGAAACAGCAGAGGGGGACCTGCTGAGAACCCCTAAGAGGCGGCCGAAGCACCGACAAAAACTGAAACAGCAGAGGGGGACCTGCTGAGAACCCCTAAGAGGCGGCCGAAGCGCCGACAAAAACTGAAACAGCAGAGGGGGACCTGCAGAGAACCCCTGAGAGGCGGCCGAAGCGCCGACAAAAACTGAAACAGCAGAGGGGGACTTGCTGAGAACCCCTAAGTGGCGGCCGAAGCACCGACAAAAACTGAAACAGCAGAGGGGGACCTGCTGAGAACCCCTAAGAGGCGGCCGAAGCGCCGACAAAAACTGAACCAGCAGAGGGGGACCTGCTGAGAACCCCTAAGAGGCGGCCGAAGCGCCGACAAAAACTGAAACAGCAGAGGGGGACCTGCAGAGAACCCCTGAGAGGCGGCCGAAGCGCCGACAAAAACTGAAACAGCAGAGGGGGATCTGCTGAGAACCCCTAAGAGGCTGCCGAAGCGCCGACAAAACCTGAAATAGCAGAGGGGGACCTGCTGAGAACCCCTAAGAGGCGGCCGAAGCGCCAACAAAAACTGAAACAGCAGAAGGGGACCTGCTGAGAACCCCTAAGAGGCTGCCGAAGCGCCGACAAAAACTGAAACAGCAGAGGGGGACCTGCTGAGAACCCCTAAGAGGCGGCCGAAGCGCCGACAAAAACTGAAACAGCAGAGGGGGACCTGCTGAGCACCGACAAAAACTGAAACAGCAGAGGGGGACCTGCTGAGAACCCCTAAGAGGCGGCCGAAGTGCCGACAAAAACTGAAACAGCAGAGGGAGACCTGCTGAGAACCCCTAAGAAGCGGCCGAAGCACGGACAAAAACTGAAACAGCAGAGGGGGACCAGCTGAGAACCCCAAAGAGGCGGCCGAAGCGCCGACAAAAACTGAAACAGCAGAGGGGGACCTGCTGAGAACTCTTAAGAGGCGGCCGAAGCACCGACAAAAACTGAAACAGCAGAGGGGGACCTGCTGAGAACCCCTGAGAGGCGGCCGAAGCGCCGACAAAAACTGAAACAGCAGAGGGGGACCTGCTGAGAACCCCTAAGAGGCGGCCGAAGTGCCGTCAAAAACTGAAACAGCAGAGGGGGACCTGCTGAGAACCCCTAAGAGGCGGCCAAAGCGCCGACAAAAACTGAAACAGCAGAGGGGGACCTGCTGAGAACCCCTAAGAGGCGGCCGAAGCGCCATCAAAAACTGAAACAGCAGAGGGGGACCTGCTGAGAACCCCTAAGAGGCGGCCAAAGCGCTGACAAAAACTGAAACAGCAGAGGGGGACCTGCTGAGCACTGACAAAAACTGAAACAGCAGAGGGGGACCTGCTGAGAACCCCTAAGAGCGGCCGAAGCGCCGACAAAAACTGAAACAGCAGAGGGGGACCTGCTGAGAACCCCTGAGAGGCGGCCGAAGCGCCGACAAAAACTGAAACAGCAGAGGGGGACCTGCTGAGAACCCCTGAGAGGTGGACGAAGCGCCGACAAAAACTGAAACAGCAGAGGGGGACCTGCTGAGAACCCCTAAGAGGCGGCCGAAACGCCGAGAAAAACTGAAACAGCAGAGGGGGACCTGCTGAGAACCCCTAAGAGGCGGCCGAAGCGCCGACAAAAACTGAAACAGCAGAGGGGGACCTGCTGAGAACCCCTAAGAGGCGGCCGAAGCGCCGACAAAAACTGAAACAGCAGAGGGGGACCTGCAGAGAACCCCTGAGAGGCGGCCGAAGCGCCGACAAAAACTGAAACAGCAGAGGGGGACTTGCTGAGAACCCCTAAGTGGCGGCCGAAGCACCGACAAAAACTGAAACAGCAGAGGGGGACCTGCTGAGAACCCCTAAGAGGTGGCCGAAGCGCCGACAAAAACTGAACCAGCAGAGGGGGACCTGCTGAGAACCCCTAAGAGGCGGCCGAAGCGCCGACAAAAACTGAAACAGCAGAGGGGGACCTGCAGAGAACCCCTGAGAGGCGGCCGAAGCGCCGACAAAAACTGAAACAGCAGAGGGGGATCTGCTGAGAACCCCTAAGAGGCTGCCGAAGCGCCGACAAAACCTGAAATAGCAGAGGGGGACCTGCTGAGAACCCCTAAGAGGCGGCCGAAGCGCCAACAAAAACTGAAACAGCAGAAGGGGACCTGCTGAGAACCCCTAAGAGGCTGCCGAAGCGCCGACAAAAACTGAAACAGCAGAGGGGGACCTGCTGAGAACCCCTAAGAGGCGGCCGAAGCGCCGACAAAAACTGAAACAGCAGAGGGGGACCTGCTGAGCACCGACAAAAACTGAAACAGCAGAGGGGGACCTGCTGAGAACCCCTAAGAGGCGGCCGAAGTGCCGACAAAAACTGAAACAGCAGAGGGGGACCTGCTGAGAACCCCTAAGAAGCGGCCGAAGCACGGACAAAAACTGAAACAGCAGAGGGGGACCTGCTGAGAACCCCAAAGTGGTGGCCGAAGTGCCGACAAAAACTGAAACAGCAGAGGGGGGCCTGCTGAGAACCCCTAAGAGGCGGCCAAAGCGCCGACAAAAACTGAATCAGCAGAGTGGGACCTGCTGAGAACCACTAAGAAGCGGCCGAAGCGCCGACAAAAACTGAAATAGCAGAGGGGGACCTGTTGAGAACCACTAAGAGGCGGCCGAAGCGCGTACAAAAACTGAAACAGCAGAGGGGGACCTGCTGAGAACCCCTGAGAGGCGGCCGAAGCGCCGACAAAAACTGAAACAGCAGAGGGGGACCTGCTGAGAACCCCTAAGAGGCGGTCGAAGCGCCGACAAAAACTGAACCAGCAGAGGGGGACCTGCTGAGAACCCCTAAGAGGCTGCCGAAGCGCCGACAAAAACTGAAACAGCAGAGGGGGACCTGCTGAGAACCCCTAAGAGGCGGCCGAAGCGCCGACAAAAACTGAAACAGCAGAGGGGGACCTGCAGAGAACCCCTGAGAGGCGGCCGAAGCGCCGACAAAAACTAAAACAGCAGAGGGGGACTTGCTGAGAACCCCTAAGTGGCGGCCGAAGCGCCGACAAAAACTGAAACAGCAGAGGGGGACCTGCTAAGAACTCCTAAGAGGCGGCCAAAGCGCCGACAAAAACTGAAACAGCAGAGGGGGACCTGCTGAGAACCCCTAAGAGGCGGCCGAAGCGCCAACAAAAACTGAAACAGCAGAGGGGGACCTGCTGAGAACCCCTAAGAGGCGGCCGAAGCGCCGACAAAAACTGAAACAGCAGAGGGGGACCTGCTGAGAACCCTTAAGAGGCGGCCGAAGCACCAACAAAAACTGAAACAGCAGAGGGGGACCTGCTGAGAACCCCTGAGAGGCGGCCGAAGCGCCGACAAAAACTGAAACAGCAGAGGGGGACCTGCTGAGAACCCCTAAGAGGCGGCCGAAGCGCCGTCAAAAACTGAAACAGCAGAGGGGGACCTGCTGAGAACCCCTAAGAGGCGGCCAAAGCGCCGACAAAAACTGAAACAGCAGAGGGGGACCTGCTGAGAACCCCTAAGAGGCGGCCGAAGCGCCATCAAAAACTGAAACAGCAGAGGGGGACCTGCTGAGAACCCCTAAGAGGCGGCCGAAGCGCTGACAAAAACTGAAACAGCAGAGGGGGACCTGCTGAGCACTGACAAAAACTGAAACAGCAGAGGGGGACCTGCTGAGAACCCCTAAGAGGCGGCCGAAGCGCCGACAAAAACTGAAACAGCAGAGGGGGACCTGCTGAGAACCCCTGAGAGGCGGCCGAAGCGCCGACAAAAACTGAAACAGCAGAGGGGGACCTGCTGAGAACCCCTAAGAGGCGGCCGAAGCGCCGACAAAAACCAAACAGCAGAGGAGGACCTGCTGAGAACCCCTAAGAGGCGGCCGAAGCGCCGACAAAAACTGAAAAAGCAGAGGGGGACCTGCTGAGAACCCCTAAGAGGCAGCCGAATTGCCGACAAAAACTGAAACAGCAGAGGGGAACCTGCTGAGAACCCCTAAGAGGCATTCGAAGCGCCAACAAAAACTGAAACAGCAGAGGGGGACCTGCTGAGAACCCCTAAGAGGCGGCCGAAGCGCCGACAAAAACCGAAACAGCAGAGGGGGACCTGCTGAGAACCCCTAAGAGGCGGCCGAAGCGCCAACAAAAACTGAAACAGCCGAGGGGGACCTGCTGAGAACCCCTAAGAGGCGGCCGAAGCGCCGACAAAAACTGAAACAGCAGAGGGGGACCTGCTGAGAACCCCAAAGAGGCGGCCGAAGCGCCGACAAAAACTGAAACAGCAGAGGGGGACCTGCTGAGAACCCCTAAGAGGCGGCCGAAGCGCCGACAAAAACTGAAACAGCAGAGGGGGACCTGCTGAGAACCCCTAAGAGGCGGCCGAAGCGCTGACAAAAACTGAAACAGCAGAGGGGGACCTGCTGAGAACCCCTAAGAGGCGGCCGAAGCGCCGACAAAAACTGAAACAGCAGAGGGGGACCTGCTGAGAACCCCTAAGAGGCGGCCGAAGCGCAGACAAAAACTGAAACTGCAGAGGGGGACCTGCTGAGAACCCCTAAGAGGCGGCAGAAGCGCCGACAAAAACTGAAACAGCAGAGGGGGACCTGCTGAGAACCCCTAAGAGGCAGCCGAAGCGCCAACAAAAACTGAAACAGCAGAGGGGGACCTGCTGAGAACCCCTAAGAGGCGGCCGAAGCGCCGACAAAAACTGAAACAGCAGAGGGGGACCTGCTGAGAACCCCTAAGAGGCGGCTGAAGCGCCGACAAAAACTAAAACAGCAGAGGGGGACCTGCTGAGAACCCCTAAGAGGCGGCCGAAGTGCCGACAAAAACTGAAACAGCAGAGGGGGTCCTGCTGAGAACCCCTAAGAGGCATTCGAAGCACCGACAAAAACTGAAACAGCAGAGGGGGACCTGCTGAGAACCCCTAAGAGGCGGCCGAAGCGCCGACAAAAACCGAACAGCAGAGGAGGACCTGCTGAGAACCCCTAAGAGGCGGCCGAAGCGCCGACAAAAACTGAAACAGCAGAGGGGGACCTGCTGAGAACCCCTAAGAGGCGGCCGAATTGCCGACAAAAACTGAAACAGCAGAGGGGGACCTGCTGAGAACCCCTAAGAGGCATTCGAAGCGCCGACAAAAACTGAAACAGCAGAGGGGGACCTGCTGAGAACCGCTAAGAGGCGGCCGAATTGCCGACAAAAACTGAAACAGCAGAGGGGGACCTGCTGAGAACCCCTAAGAGGCGGCCGAAGCGCCGATAAAAACTGAAACAGCAGAGGGGGACCTGCTGAGAACCCCTAAGAGGCGGCCGAAGCGCCGACAAAAACTGAAACAGCAGAGGGGGACCTGCTGAGAACCCCTAAGAGGCAGCCGAAGCGCCGACAAAAACTGAAACAGCAGAGGGGGACCTGCTGAGAACCCCTAAGAGGCGGCCGAAGCGCCGAGAAAAACTGAAACAGCAGAGGGGGACCTGCTGAGAACCCCTAAGAGGCGGCCGAAGCGCCGACGAAAACTGCAACAGCAGAGGAGGACATGCTGAGAATCCCTAAGAGGCAGCCGAAGCACCGACGAAAACTGAAACAGCAGAGGGGGACCTGCTGAGAACCCCTAAGAGGCGGCCGAAGCGCCGACAAAAACTGCAACAGCAGAGGGGGACCTGCTGAGAACCCCTAAGAGGCGGCCGAAGCGCCGACGAAAACTGAAACAGCAGAGGGGGACCTGCTGAGAGCCCCTAAGAGGCGGCCGAAGCACCGGCAAAAACTGAAACAGCAGAGGGGGACCTGCTGAGAACCCCTAAGAGGCGGCCGAAGCGCCGACAAAAACTGCAACAGCAGAGGGGGATCTGCTGAGAACCCCTAAGAGGCGGCCGAAGCGCCGACGAAAACCGAAACAGCAGAGGGGGACCTGCTGAGAACCCCTAAGAGGCGGCCGAAGCGCCGAAAAAAACTGCAACAGCAGAGGGGGACCTGCTGAGAACCCCAAAGAGGTGGCCGAAGCACCGACAAAAACTGAAACAGCAGAGGGGGACCTGCTGAGAACCCCTAAGAGGCGTTCGATGCGCTGACAAAAACTGAAACAGCAGAGGGGGACCTGCTGAGAACCCCTAAGAGGCGGCCGAAGCGCCGACAAAATCTGAAACAGCAGAGGGGGGCCTGCTGAGAACCCCTAAGAGGTGGCCGAAGCGCCGACAAAAACTGAAACAGCAGAGGGAGACCTGCTGTGAACCCCTAAGAGGCGGCCGAAGCGCCGACAATAACTGAAACTGCAGAGGGGGACCTGCTGAGAACCCCTAAGTGGCGGCCGAAGCGCCGACAAAAACTGAAACTGCAGAGGGGGACCTGCTGAGAACTTCATAGAAGCGGCCGAAGCGCCGACAAAAACTGAAACAGCAGAGGGGGACCTGCTGAGAACCCCTAGGAGGCAGCCAAAGCGCCGACAAAAACTGATACAGCAGAGTGGGACCTGCTGAGAACCCCTAAGAGGCGGCCGAAGCGCCGACAAAAACTGAACCAGCAGAGGGGGACCAGCTGAGAACCCCTAAGAGGCGGCCGAAGCGCCGACAAAAACTGAAACAGCAGAGGGGGACCTGCTGAGAACCCCTAAGAGGCGGCCGAAGCGCCGATAAAAACTGAAACAGCAGAGGGGGACCTGCTGAGAACCCCTAAGAGGCGGCCGAAGCGCCGACAAAAACTGAAACAGCAGAGGGGGACCTGCTGCGAACCCCTAAGAGGCGGCCGAAGCACCGAGAAAAACTGAAACAGCAGAGGGGGACCTGCTGAGAGCCCCTAAGAGGCGGCCGAAGCACCGGCAAAAACTGAAACAGCAGAGGGGGACCTGCTGAGAACCTCTAAGAGGCGGCTGAAGCGCCGACAAAAACTGCAACAGCAGAGGGGGACATGCTGAGAATCCCTAAGAGGCAGCCGAAGCACCGACGAAAACTGAAACAGCAGAGGGGAACCTGCTGAGAACCTCTAAGAGGCGGCCGAAGCGCCGACGAAAACTGCAACAGCAGAGGGGGACATGCTGAGAATCCCTAAGAGGCAGCCGAAGCACCGACGAAAACTGCAACAGCAGAGTGGGACCTGCTGAGAACCCCTAAGAGGCGGCTGACGTGCTGACGAAAACTGAAACAGCAGAGGGGTACCTGCTGAGAACCCCTAAGAGGCGGCCGAAGTGCCGGCGAAAACTGAAACAGCAGAGGGGGACCTGCTGAGAGCCCCTAAGAGGCGGCCGAAGCGCCGACAAAAACTGAAACAGCAGAGGGGGACCTGCTGAGAGCACCTAAGAGGTGGCCGAAGTGCTGGCAAAAACTGAAACAGCAGAGGGGGACCTGCTGAGAGCCCCTAAATGGTGGCGGAAGCGCCGACAAAAACTGAAACAGCAGAGGGGGACCTGCTGAGAGCCCCTAAGAGGCGGCCAAAGCGCCGACGAAAACTGAAACAGCACAGGGGGACCTGCTGAGAACCCCTAAGAGGCGGCCGAAGCGCCGACGAAAACTGAAACAGCAGAGGGGGACCTGCTGAGAACCCCTAAGAGGCGGCCGAAGTGCCGACAAAAACTGCAACAGCAGAGGGGGACCTGCTGAGAACCCCTAAGAGGCGGCCGAAGCGCCGACGAAAACTGAAACAGCAGAGGGGGACCTGCTGAGAACCCCTAAGAGGCGGCCGAAGCACCGACAAAAACTGAAACAGCAGAGGGGGACCTGCTGAGAACCCCTAAGAGGCGGCCGAAGCGCCGACAAAAACTGAAAGAGCAGAGGGGGACCTGCTGAGAACCCCTAAGACGCAGCCGAAGCGCTGACAAAAACTGATAGAGCAGAGGGGGACCTGCTGAGAACCCCTAAGAGGCGGCCGAAGCGCCGACAAAAACTGAATCAGCAGAAGGGGACCTGCTGAGAACCCCTAAGAGGCGGCCGAAGCGCCGACATAAACTGAAACAGCAGAGGGGGACCTGCTGAGAACCCCTAAGAGGCGGCCGAAGCGCCGACAAAAACTGAAACAGCAGAGGGGGACCTGCTGAGAACCCCTAAGAGGCGGCCAACGCGCCGACAAAAACTGAAACAGCAGAGGGGGACCTGCTGAGAACCCCTAAGAGGCGACCGAAGCACCGACAAAAACTGAAACAGCAGAGGGGGACCTGCTGAGAACCCCTAAGAGGCGGCCGAAGCGCCGACAAAAACTGAAACAGCAGAGGGGGACCTGCTGAGAACCCCTAAGAGGCGGCCGAAGCGCCGACAAAAACTGAATCAGCAGAGGGGGACCTGCTGAGAACCCCTAAGAGGCGGCCGAAGCGCTGACAAAAACTGAAACAGCAGAGGGGGACCTGCTGAGAACCCCTAAGAGGCGGCCGAAGCGCCGACGAAAACTGAAACAGCAGGGGGGACCTGCTGAGAGCCCCTAAGAGGCGGCCGAAGTGCCGGCAAAAACTGAAACAGCAGAGGGGGACCTGCTGAGAGCACCTAAGAGGCAGCCGAAGCGCCGGCAAAAACAGAAACAGCAGAGGGGGACCTGCTGAGAGCCCCTAAGTGGCGGCCGAAGCGCCAACAAAAACTGAAACAGCAGAGGGGGACCTGCTGAGAGCCCCTAAGAGGCGGCCGAAGCGCCGACAAAAACTGAAACAGGAGAGGGGGACCTGCTGAGAGCCCCTAATAGGCGGCCGAAGCGCAGACAAAATCTGAAAGAGCAGAGGGGGACCTGCTGAGAACCCCTAAGAGGCAGCCGACATGCCGACAAAAACTGAAACAGCAGAGGGGGGCCTGCTGAGAACTCCTATTAGGCGGCCGATGTGCCGACAAAAACTGAATCAGCAGAGGGAGGCCTGCTGAAAACCCCTAAGAGTTGGCCGATGCACCGACAAAAACTGAAACAGCAGAGGGGGGCCTGCTGAGAACCCCTAAGAGGCGGCCGATGCACTGACAAAATCTGAAACAGCAGAGGGGGGCCTGCTGAGAACCCCTAATAGGTTCATCATCGCCACTGGAGAGACCAGCTGAAGTATGAAGACCCCGGGAAGCCCTGGAGGGGTGGCAGCCAAGCAAAAGAGCTTAATGGCTGCACGCTCCAGGTGAAGATGCTGTAGAAATCCTGGGGGAGCGCCAGCCATGTAAAAGAGCTTAAAGGCTGCTTCCCCCTAGGTGAAGGTGCTGCATAATAAAATACTTTTAAAAATGGTGTCTGTTTGTTTTGTTTTAATATTTCTTTTGCAGTGATACTATAGGTGCCAGCAGACCCTTAATGCCCTGCCTGTTGGTACTTGTGGTTCTCCAAGTACTAGTATGCAGGGATGCCTGCTGGGACCTGTAGTACTACTGCAAAAGACAATATTTATATTTTCATATGGACCACACAACACAATCAACCCAGCACCAGGGGTGCTGGGGATAGCCCTGGGCTATCAGCCTTGGGTACCCTGGTGATGAGGAACCCTTTATTGTGGGGGTACCCAACTCCCCCAGAATCCCTGGCCTGGGCTGACTAGTGGTCAGGGGTGATGCTGCGGCTGGGGTGCCTGGTGAAAGGGCTCCCCTGGCTGTGGCATCACCCCCCTGCTAGAAGGAGTGCATTGCTGGTTCTAGAAAATACAGGGGGACCCTACACATTCCCCCTGTATTTCCTGAACCAGGACTGGTTCAGAGCTCTGTGCTGGATGTGCTAAATATGGGGGACCCCTATGTCATTTGTCCTGCATATTTTGGCAACCAGGACTGGTTCTGAAAAGCCTGGTGCTGGTTGTGCTTAATACGGGGGACACCTATGTAGTTTGTCCCCTGTATTTAGCACAACCAGTACTGGGGCTCCAAAGCCCAGGGCTGGTTGTTTTCTGGGGGGGTGGGGCCATGCTATTTATTTTTTAAACACAGGCAACCAGTCCTGGTTGTGCTTAAATGCAGGGAACAAATGACATAGGGTTCCCTCATATTTAAGCACAACCAACATCGGGCTAGTCAGAACCAGCCCTGGTTGCCAAAATACAGGGGACAAATGACATAGTGGTATCCCTTTAGTTGTGCCACCAGCACTGGGCTCTGATCTGGTCCTGGAAATACAGGGGGAAAAAATGAGTAGGGTTCCCCTGTATTCTCCAGGACCAGCACCAGACTGTTTCTAACGGGTTGCTGATGCCACAGTCAGGGGAGCCCTTTCACCAGGCCCCCCAGCCACAGCATAAACCCTGACCACTAGTCAGTCCAGGCTGGGTATCCCTGAGGAGCAGGGTACCCCCCAAAATAGGGGTCTCCCTCCTCAGGGCACCCCAGGCCTAGGCTGATAGCCCGGGGCTATCCCCGGCACCCCTGGGCGGTGGGTGCTGGGTTGATTGTGTTGTGTGGTGCATTTTAAAGAATATTTTCTTTTGCAGGTAAACTATAGGTCCCAGCGCACCTCCCTGCATGCTGGTACTTGTAAAACCACAATTACCAGCATGCTGGGCATTAGGGTCCACTTCCACCTGTAGTCCACCTGTAAAAAAAAAAATTAAAATAGCACAACTCACTTTTATATTGTTATATTTTATTTTACAGGTCTTCACCTGGGGACGGCGGCCTTTAAGCTCTTTTGCATGACCGCCGCCACCCCAGGGTTTAGACATCTTTGCCTGGCAGGTGCCATCCCGCCAGGGGTTTGGTGTTTTCTCCTGGCGGGCGCCAACCTGCCAGGGCTTCGGCATCTTTGCCTGGTGGGCGCCAACCCACCAGGGCTTCGGCGTCTTCACCTAGTTGGCAACAGCCTGTGTCAGCTCTTTTTTATGGTTGCCACCCACTAGGACCTATAGGGTCTTCACCTGGCAGGCACCAACCCGCTAGGGCTTCGGCGTCTTCGCCTGGTAGGCACCAACATGCCAGGGCTTCGATGTCTTCACCTAGTGGGCGGCAGCCTGTGATAGCTCTTTTTCATGGCTGCCACCCACTAGGACTTCCGGCTTCTTCGACCGGCGGGTGCCAACCCGCCAGGGCTTCAGTGTTTAGCCTGGCAGGCACCAACCCATCAGGGCTTCGGTGTCTTCTCCTAGTGGGCGGTAGCCTGTGTCAGCTTTTTTACATGGCCGCCACCCACTAGGACTCCCGGTATCTTCTCCAGGCGGGCGCCAACCTGCCAGGGCTTCAGCGTTTTTGCCTGGCGGGCGCCAACCTGCCAGGGCTTCGGTGTCTACACCCATTGTGGGCGACAGCCTGTATCAGCTCTTTTCCATGGCTGTTTCCCACTAGTACTTCTGGTGTCTTCGCCCACAGAGCGCCAACCCACCAGGGCTTCGGTGTCTTCACCTGGTGGGCGCCAACCTGCCAGGGCTTCGGTGTCTTCGCCTGGCAGTCACCAACACGCCAGGGCTTCTGGCGTCTTCACCTGGGGGTGGCTGCCACCTCTCCAGGGCTTCTATGGTCCTCTTCAGGTACTGCCACCTCCAATGACATCACGAGTCGTGATTGGCTCGCGGTGGTCATTTTGAAAATCAAAGATGGCCACCTTGAGCCAATCACAGATCGTGACATCATCATTGGTGGCAGCTGTGGGACCGGTGCCTGTTCAGGTGTCGGCGGCGGGCCTGGATCCGAGAGGATCTAGTCCCCGACAGCCATTCTGCTGAGTACGGCAGCAGCGCCCATTTTAAAATTCAAAGATGGCCACCATGAGCCGTGATTGGCTAGCGGCAGCCATCTTTGAATTTCGAAAATATCACTGAGGCGCCATTTTTGAAATGGGCGCCGCTGCCGTATTCGGCATAATGGCTAGCGGGGTCTGAATCCTCTCGGGTCCAGGACCACCGACAATGCCCTCACTGCCACCAGACCCTCCCTCGCCACCAACACCCGTGCCCCCCACACCGCCGCCAACTCCCATGCCCCCAGCCGACAACCACAACCCGTCGCCGCTGATGTCCCCACCGCCGCATCTGTGTCCTCGCCGCTTCTTTGCCTGCTACCGCCCACAAACGACGGCCATCTTTGTGCACCCAAGTGATGCCATTATGACTATACCTGCTGGAAGCTCCTACTGCGGCTGCGCAACAAGTTAAAAAGTCCTATCTTTATAATGGCGCATTCTTGAGGTAATAGTTTAAAAACTAACTTTCTAATTTACCTGAACCCCAAAAGCACTTACCCTGGCACAATAGCTACCTAATAAAACAAACCCCAAGTCTAAATTCGCCCCCTACCCTGAGTTTTGCCTTCCCAAAAATCCCCATAGACTACTGCAGAAACGGGTTCCTAATTGATGTCAGAAAAATGTGACAGTTGGAGATTTAGATTACTCCCATGTCCTCATTTTTTATGTTTTTGCCCTGAAATTTGGCATGACGCACCCAGTAACAGTTCTACCCGGCCATGCCAAATTTCAGATCTGTACCTCCTATAGCTTTTGAGGTGTAGCCCCTTGAACACCCTGCCCCCCCTTCAGAATTCTCTATGGAGAAATCTGTTTTTTTAGATGCACTCTTAATATAAGGGCACGACTTTGCCCTTATAATATAAATTGTAAGATATAGGTGGCACTCCACGGCTTCCAACAAAAACACTCCTACAGCTAGACTTAATGGGGGGTATCCACTAAGCGATTTATACAAGCGATTGCGATTGTCGTTATTGTGCAATCGTTTGTAAATCGCGCATGCATCATGCATACATCAGGGATGTTTTGGACGGAAGCGACCCGCAATGCGCGTGCCCGTGGGTCGCTTCCGACATCCAACATCGCCCATACATGCAGGTCAACCTGACGATCTCGTCAGGTTCTGCATGTGCAGGGATGAGGGATGTGCCGGGACTGAATGAGTGAACGTTCAGTCCTAGCACATCACTAGCTATTAAAAACAACAGCACAATTGCAGTGTCGCAATCGTGCTGTCGTTTGTATATCGCTAAGTAGATACCCTGCTTAACACTACTAAGTGTAGGAGTGTTTTTGTAGGAAGCCGTGAAATGCCGCCTATATCTTCCATGTACTATTAGGAATCATCAATTCCTTGGGAGGGCACCCAGGTAACCAAATTATCAAGTGGAGTGCCAGCCGTATGTTATTTATTTGTGTGTGTGTGTGTGGGGGGGGGGGTGTTGGCGGTTTATATATACATATATGGAAAACCCCCCCTTCCAAATCCTGTGTTTGCCCTTGACACTTCATTTTATTTAAAAAATCACTTATAGCAGAAATATAGCGCTGTCCAATGTGAAAACAGTGTGAAAATGGACTGACAAATGAATAAGACTAGACTGTAATGAACATTTATTGTGTTACATTAATGATAACACAACAATAAAACATTTAATATCAATTTAGTGTACAACAATAATTCTGAACATTAGTTTTCACATTGTAGAAGCACCATATTCCCCTAGCCATCATGCCACACAACAGGGCCCCTATTCATAGTAAGCCACACAGCATGGTCCCCAACTTTTAATATGCCATACCTTAGTGCTGCCATCATAATATATCATACCGTAGTGCCACCATCATAATGTGCCACCAGTTCATAATAGGCTATATAGTTGTGCCTCTAAGTTCTTTTAAAGGGATATGTTAGGCATCCAGGTGATCGGGATGTCGACATTTAAATTACCAGTGCCAAAATCCCGATGCCGGCATCCTGACCACTGGGAAACTGAAGGTAAGTAGCTGGGTTTGGGGGAGGGTTAGGGTTAGAGGTTAGGGTTAGGCACTAGGGGGGAGGTTAGGGTCAGGCACCAGGGTGGGAGGGTTACAGTTAGGGTAGGGAGAGGGGGAGGGTTTGCATACCAACCAACAGGTGTCGGTATGTTAACCCTGTCAAGATGCTGGCATCAGGATTCTGACTGCCGGGATCCCGAGCACCGGCATCTCGTACCCAACCTTTTTTAAATGGTGCAATTTATAGTATTGTGTGAATAAGTACTTTCCCACCCAGATCCTACACAGTAAAACATTTTCTGTGCTGTGATCAGGATACAGTATGTTTTCTGATGCAGCCATCCTGCCCCCAGAAGCATACACAATCTTAAGAGGGAATCAGTATGTAATACCACCAACCGCATGCCGGCGGTTCTAATCCTGAAAGCGGAAACCTGGCAGGGGTGAAGATCCTGATTGATAATTTGGGTAAATACCCCTAACCTTACCCCCTAGCCTAAACCTTACCCTCCTTTAGGGGTGCCTAACCCTAACCTCCCCCCCTAGTGCCTAACCCTAACCCCACTTTAAGAGCCTAAACCTAATCCCCCCTTCCCTGCAGCCTAACCCTAACCTCCCTCTGGGGGAGCCTAACCCCCCCTTCCCCTAGAATAAACCTAACCCTCCCGGGGGGAGCCTAACCCTAAGCCTCCCGGGAGCCCTAAAACCTATCCCTCCCCCCCATGGCTGTCCACGCCCAGCTGACCTTCGTTCGGTATGCAGGGCGTCGGTCTCACAGCATAGGGCTAATGATAGGCATCAGTATTTCGACGCCTGTCATTAGTACCTTGCTGGGATTTGACAGTCGGGAAGCCGACAGTCGACATTTTGACTGTTGGCTTCCTGACTGCATCCCCTTAAGAAGGATTCAAGTTTCTTTGACATCCTCCTAGTCCACCCCCCTCCATTATTAACCTCATTCTTCTTTACGTCCTGAGCCCTGTGTGTACCTCAGTCCAGGCGGACAGAGGCTGTACATTCATGCTGAGTCCTGCTACTGACTGCGAAGATAATAAATAATGTACATGGAACTTAGGGCCTGATTCAGAGCTGCTCGCAAAAAGCGAGTGCTCGCTCTGAATCAGGGCGGCCACTTGTTTTTTTAGTTGCGGCCACCTGGCCGTCTGCATAGCTGTGGGTGACCACCCACAGCTTATGCGAGCGGCCAGGTGATGACCTGCGACCATCGGGCCAGGTGAAGACCATCGCGACCATCGGGCTTGCAACGAGACCCTTGCGGTAGGATCTCATTGCCGCAAGCCCCAGTGGACTTCCTGCTCTAATAGAGCAAGAAGTCCACCTACTGACATCACGAGTGATGTTAGTAGGGCCGCCCACAAACAGCAGGCGTTCCTGCAGGAACACCTCCATTTGCCCAGCCACCCCCCCTCCCCGCCTACAAAACAGGGCGAGCTGTCGATCAACATCGACAGCTGCCCATTTGTTGTGAGCATCGGAGAGAGTGCTTTTTGCGCTCGCTCCGGGGCTCGCGCACGTGCACTGGCCCACAATTGACCCGCTTGCGAGCACAATGTACTTGCGAGCGGGTCTGAATCAGGCCCTTAGATCAAAGAGGGCAGAGGCATCTAAGGCCAATCCTCTGTCTCTCCCCATAGTACAAGGCGGTGCGGCACATAATTCCTGCTAAAGCATGTTAGCCCACTGGCTGCAGTACAACGCCCACTAATCAAACAACTCAAATCATTGGCTGATTTCTACTCAGTGAAAATTTATGTCATTGGAGATAGCTATAATGACAAAAATTTATAGAACTTGTTCTAAACATTTAGAGCCGTATTCAATTAGCGGCGAAAATGGACGTTTTTTTCCGTCAATGGCGAAAAAGGACGTTTTCTTCTAAAAAATGGCGAAATTTTTTTCGTGAAAAACAGGCGGAAACAGCAACAGGTGAAAAAAAAACTGGAGAAAAGTTTTCTCCTTCCCAGACCAGGTGAGAAAAGATGCAAAATCCCAATTTTTGCTAAAAACTGGGTATTTCTTTCAGAACCCTTTGGACACCCCCCCTAATGATAAATTACCAGAAAAAATATCATAAGTTGCGTACTTTGGCGAAAAACGACCGCGCACATTTTGTACAACTTCTCCACACTATTCACTGTTTGATAAATAGACCCCTTTATGAGAGGTTGATAATGCTGTTTGGGAAGCCATAGAAGTGAGGGTTGCAATTTTGCACAGTTAGAGCAGCTCTCACAGCCTCTATATTCTAATCAAATCTTACAGTAAGAGAAGGAATGCAATTGAAAATATTTAGGAAGCTGATATGCAATATATACAGTATCATCTCTTCGCTTTCCTTCCTCAGAGGATCTCTGTATAATCTTCTTTCTGACTCTCTGGCCTCCTTGAGATTTGAGAAGTTTATAGGTGCAGTATGGGGATGAATACGTAAGAAGGGAATGAAAGTGATAAAACAATGCAGGCAAGATATTAATCTTACCCATTTAAATTGTCCTCACTGCGATATTAATAGCTTATTCCATGTGTTATGCATTTTTTTTAATTATTGGATATAATGGTCATATTGTTGGTCTGGTATAATTCATGACAATGCTTTGAAATGCCTAATATTTTGTATTTTGCCATTTAAAGTTATTCTGCTAGATAAATAATTTGTATCTAGATTGATAGCTAAAACCCATCAGCCTTGTCTGATTTAACTGTTGCTGGAGCCTTTACAGAGTTTGAGCTGCTCTTTTGAAGAAGATTGTTGTTCAATTGAACTTTACACTTGGGGGTCCATTCATTATCTTGAATAGTCCCCGATAATTAGTTATCCAACTCGCTACAAGCAGTAGCGGTGGATACAAATTCCCCTGAGCATTCCAACATTGCACCGGTGCAGAGACAACTAATCTGAAAATCAGCTGTCTCTGCAATCTCTTTTTCGTTGCATCTTCCACAGCAGTGATAGTTAGCATTGCAGAGTCTAACACGGCAGTGCTAGTGTGCCTGCGTGAACTGGGCTTCACGCATGTGCACAAAGTCCTGGCATCCGGCTGAAGGAGACAGAGAGGGGAGGAAGGATCCAAAAGGATCCCTCTTCACAACCTGGGACTCTTTCCCATAGAGAAGGAGTGGGGGGGGGGGAGTAAACGCCATCTGAAGATGGCGAATGCTCCTGCAGTCAAGCTCTGAAAATATTGTATTTTCGGAGCTTGATGAAGTTTGGACCCCACACTAGTGTATGGGGACAGTGGGACAGATCAGGGCTGAAAGATAAGCAGGAGAATCAATTATATCTCCTGCATTACCTTCATAATGAATGTCCCCAATACTTAATCTCTGCAAAAGTAGGTGAAATTGTTAATTTTCACCTGCTTTTGTAAAAATTAAGTGATGATGAATGGAACCCTTGGTAATTTCCGAAGACAAAGAGTCTAGTGCTTTCTAAGAGGATACAAGTTGAAATAAAATGTAATAAGCAGTTTTTTTTCTTTGAAGAGAGACTAAAAAACGTACCACGGATAGTGGCCTTATGCACTTCCCACCATGACAAAACTGATTTTAAAAAGATTCAAAGGTTTGAAGGAGCACATGTACTTGGCAGCTGCTGGTTTGCAGGTGCCAGATAAAGAACTTTTTTAGGGTGGTTAGGATTCGCAGCCAATTTGGCCCTGCTTTGTAAGTCTCAATAGGAGGTAGGTACAGTTGTAAAGGGTACATTGGAATTTTATTTTAATGAACGAGTGGCCCTAAACTGTTAGTTTTAAATACATTAAATTCTAAGCTTGTTTACATCTAATATCTGGACAGAACAGAATTACCCTAGCTGCAAGTATCAAATAAATTACTGATGCTCAAAAACAACTTGCTAATCTATTCTTACACTCTCTGTGGTGTGAATGTATTTTGACAGATTTAAGTATTTCACTGACAACTGTGGAAAATGTCTGATATCTGAGAAGAAAAATACTTGTCTTACGTCACTGAGGCCAAGGTCAGGTAAAAAAAAAAGAAGAAAATTCCCATTCAAATTTAGTACATGTGTATATGGCATTATGTTCTAATAAACTGATAGCATTGGTTATCTCATATGCATTTATTATTATTATTATTATTATTATTATTATTATTATTATAAATAATAATTATTATTATTAATTATTATTATTATTTTTATCTATAAATCACTGACATAATACATTGAGGAGTTCACAAGACAATCAAATTCCATATGATGACATGAGACAAAAGGTAAAGCTGGTGGCCCTGCCCAAGGGGCCCATTCAATATTATCAAGGATTGCCCCATGCAAATTAAGTATCTGACTCACCACAAGTTGTGGCGACAGATACAATACTGCTACTATGCAGGGGCAACTGCTCCCCAAGTTGTGGCGACAGATACAATACTGCTATTATGCAGGGGCAACTGCTCCCCAAAAAAAAGCCTTTACAGTGAAGATTAGTAGTGGCAGAATTTTACAGTGCTGGAGTCTGAATCGGCAGTGTTACTGAGCATGCACGAATAGAGTACTACTGGAGGGGGTGCAGGGCTGAAGGGAGTGGAGGGATATTTGCAAACCAGACCTACTTCCCATAAGAAGGAGCAAGTCTCCAGGAAATAAAACCAAGATATAGGTTCCTGCAGTCAAACACCAAAAACTGAAAGTTTGATGAATGTAGGTCTCCATGCTACAGTATAGGGATAACGGATTGTGGGCCTGATTCAGAGACGGACGCAACTGGACGTTCGCTCGTTCGGCGTACGAGCGAGAAAATGTAAATTCAAGCGCTTGCTCGTACGTTCGCCCCAAAGTCTCCCAATCCCTCCTCTAGCTAAGGAACGATCAAAATAGCGACCGTCCATCTCCTATTTTGGTTGCAGGGAACGCTCGCACAAGACCAATCCGGAAGTGGGCCTGTCATTTATCGTTTGCTTGCTATTTCATTCTGCCCACATACTGGAATCGATTCCTAGCAATCAGTATATTAATTAGCGTAATTGTTATTCACATCTTTGCAATCCTTTTTTTTTTACAATGTCAATAAACTTTATTATTGTTCGTGTGTGTCATTCCTTCCGCTGAATACGTTTGTTTGTACCAAGGGGATGGTTTTTCAAAATTCAAAGTTGTTTTGAATGCTACTATTGATTTGCGTAAGTTGATATGCAGATTTTGCATCTTTATTAATAATATTTAAATTAGCTAACGCATGTCACTGCCTCAAGCCTATAATAATTCACATTATATTTGTGAGGGTGTAGGTCACATGTCTCATACAATAACCAATCCAATGCGTTCTGTTATATTTCAAAGTACATTAGCCAATCATAATTTTTCTGGGCCCTTTATTAAAACTGTTTTTTGGGAAAAAAATCATTGCCATCATGAGAGCCGCAGCCTTTACAAGACGAGAACTCCTGGTCCTCACAGATGTGATGGACCGGAGGATCACAGTGCTTCAGGGCCCCATCACAAACCAACGCAAGCGGCTTGCCTATGTGGAGGTGATGCGCCGCCTGCGATCTTTGGGCTACCGCCGCAATATCGGGCAGCTGGAAAGGCGGTGGTCTGATCTCCACCGCAGGTCCCCCCACCTTTTAGCGAATTTGCGTGTTGAAATTCGCGACCATAAGTTTTTTTTTAAATGTAAGCCTCCCTGCGTGTGCATGTTTTCCATCTATCCCTGTTTGTTTATTTTGTACATCCCTGCATGTGCATGTTTTCCATCTATCCCTGTTTGTTTATTTTGTACATCCCTGCGTGTGCATGTCTTCCATCTATCCCTGTTTGTTTATTTTGTACATACCTGCGTGTGCATGTTTTTTTATTTTGCTATTTAAATTTTGGACTGTGTAAATTGTTAACAAAACCCCAAAAAAACCAAACAGTAACATTTTTTAACCATCATTTAGGGGCTGAGAGCAGAGTACGACGTAGAAGAAGACAACGTCGTCGCCCTCGTCCCCAATCCCCCACTCCCACCCAATCCTCCTCTCCCCAACCTTCACCAAATTCCCCCTCCACCCTAGACAGCCCAGTGCCTGAGGCCCATCCCTGTCCTATTATTCCCATCCCTCCCAATTCACCCTCCCCTCCCCCTCTCTTTTCCTCACCCTCCCCTCCCCCCCTCTCTTTTCATCACCCTCCCTCCCCCCCTCTCTTTTCCGCCCAGCACTGGCCCACCTCTGAGGAGGACGATGTGGTGCCTACAGGACCTGGCATCAATCTGACCGTTATGTTTGCCTTTTTAACTTTGTTTTTTTTTTGGGCTTTTTGGTTGATTTTGTCCTTTTGCCTGTGCATTTCCAATTTGTTAAGTATTTCGAATGTTTAGGATATATATCTTGGCAAAACAATGTCTAGGATGTTTTCCCCTTACACATATCACACATGTCCAAACACTCATACTTGTGTCTATCTATTTTACGGTACCAACAAATGTATTGTTTTTACCTACTTCGGCTTTTTAATTTTTGGTTTTTTATGTCTAATTTTTAAAGTTAGTATTTAAATAATATTTGTGTTTGCCTTTATTTTTTTGTTTTTGACAAATTTAGATCTTTGTTGAAACTATAGTCTGATTTGTAAATTGTTTGGTAACATATAAATTAAGGTGTCAGTTTAGTAATCCCTTTTTTAAAAAAAAAAAACCACAGAGGACCAGAGGCGTTTGCAAACAATGCTGGACGGTTTGCAAACCTTGAGGGCCCATCTCGTCGGGATGCTGGTGGTCGTTGATCACATGGTGGTGGTTCTGCGGCACTAATTTTTTGTTTTTTTGGAACCCCCTTAAAATGTTGTGAGCAATAAAATATTTTTGTATTTATTAAAGTCTCATTCCTTGTCTGTAAATATTAGATTCTTTAACCTTACATAAGTCGACTATTGGAGCATGTTTTTTTAAGTAATGTAAATGTGTTTGTAGAAAGCTCAAGTAAGTATGTAAGCTGGCACATTAAACACCTAACAATACCAATAGCTTTGTTGAATTACCAGAGTTTTTTTATATTTTGGGGTGGGTAATGTAAATATTCTCTAAAACCTGCTTAGCCCTAGATTAGAAAACATACTGATTCACCATAATACCTTTGGTGTTTGTTTTTAGCCACAAAGCATGGTAAAATACTTTACAATTTAACACATTACAGGACTAGCCATTAAGCAAGTTTGCTTTTTTTGGACCAGGTTACACTTGCTTGTAATTTACCAAGGAAAAGTCTTTAAAAGGTTATTCAAAATTTTAATCCACACAAAAAAAATAAACAAAGTGAATTTTGACAAGCAATTAACACAGTGAAAACACACTCCAAAAAACAACCAACACCAAAAATAACAAAACAACAATCAAGAACTGTTTGAAGAAGTAGCAGGCCAACATGAATCCCCAAATGAGGCGAAGAAATAATTGTTCCAGAAGTTATAGCCAATGTGGACACATGAAGAAATTTTTTGGGATCAGGTAGTAGGCATCGTTTGTTCGGGAAATTTAATGTAATAAAAGACACCCAAAAAAAAAAGAAAAACAAATTACAGTTGGTCATTGAAATCTTACATATCTACATTGTGTAAATTAACTACATTATTAACAAAAATGACCTAAAATATCTGGCCACCACATCATCGCGTATGGCCCCCCCACATCCTGACCTCCGACCAACCTTGGGGGGGCCATCCTCAGGCAAGGCATCCTCTGGCTGCATTGGGACACCACTCCTTATGGCGATGTTGTGAAATATCCCACACAGGACCACAATTTTCGAAACCATATCCGGCAAATACATGAGCTCGCCACCAGAGCGGTGGAGGCATCTGAATCGGCCTTTTAAAAGGCCGATACAGTGCTCCACCACCTGCCTGGTGGCTGTAAGTGTGGAATTATACTCACTTTGTGGCCCTGGTGTGGGTGCCAAATAAGGAGTGAACAGCCAGGGCGTGCAAGGGTAACCACTGTCTCCTGTGAAAATAAAAAAAAAATATCAGGACCATTGTGTAACAAGCTTTGCATTGGTTGCCACAGAAGGTGTCAACTTACCCAGAAGCCACACATCACCAGCTTGTAGGTTGTCTAATTTGTGCCAAATCCCTGATTGCCAGATGACGAAGGAATCATGTGCACTTCCGGGGAATTTGGCATTCAGGGACAGGATCTGGAGGGAGGCATCACATACCACCATTACATTCAGTGAATGAAAGTGTTTTCAGTTCCTAAAAATAGCCTCCAGCCTTGCTGGAGGCTGAAGTGGTATGTGAGTGCCATCCACAACCCCTAGGATGTGTGGGAAGCCAGCTATTTGGTAAAAATTGGCGTTCGCCACACTAAGGGAACCCATATCCAATGGCATTGTAATAAAATGATGGAGGTGTTTAAAACTGGCCTCCATCACTGCCCTCAGGATCCTTGAAAAGGAGGATTGGGAGATTCCGGCAACTATTCCCACCGTGGTTTGAAAGGATCCTGAGGCACAGAAATGTAACACTGCCATTAATTGCGTAAGTGGTGGTATTGCTGTAGGACTGACAATTTGCCGTTCAAGATCACTCTCTATTAAAGAGAGAGTGTCGAGGATGATTTGTGGAGGAAGACGGTATCGTCGTAATACCTCATCATATGGCATTCCAAAAAGAGTGACACATGTTCTATATATCTGGGGCCTTGCACGCCTACGAGGCCTATGCCTGGGATGAAGTTGAGGTTGGTCGGGTTCTGGGACCAGGGCCAAGATAATTCGACCAACATCAACCTGAAATGGTAAGCCAGGTAGTTATATTTTTAGACAAATGTGTACAGAAAAATATACTTATCTTTTCTAAGAATTCCAAAGATGCTTATAGGCCTGGGACGGGTCATGTGCTGAACCACCTACATTTAAAAAGTAGAAATTATATTTAAGATTAATTTAATAAACTATGATTGTAAACACATTTCTGGGGTGAAAAATAGAAAAGGGAGGACACATTATTTAGGAAAATATTACACCACATTTCCAGGGCTATTCTATATGGGAGCGTTAACATTTTTTGGGCATTACTTTTGGATGTAAGACGTCATTATGCCCGTTTTTACTTTTACACCATATTCAATATCAAAGACTTTTCGCAGTTTGGAAAAGTGTTTGTTAAAAAAGGGGATAACTTGTCACCATTGAATAGGTGTCGTAAAAAAGTGTAGAATTGGTGTTTAGGGGTGCATGCTTAAAAAAATTAGCCTGCACCCCTGGGACTGACATTTAACCCCAAAATGTGTGCCAAAAAGTTTAACAAACAAAAGAGTGACACCCATCAAAATTTAGGAATATTGTGGCTTGATAACAATAAAAAAGGGACGAAATTATTACACAGTATGGAAGTAGGTTCAGGGCTATTCTGCAAGTATGTGGCAGGTGTTTTGAAACTTCGAATTATAGCGGCAGGTGCCCAAATGTTGATGTTTACACAAATTAATTGAGGGACATCAAAATATGGTAATCCCCATTTTTAGTTTCTCCATATTTGATGGGCCCACTTAAAAAAAGTGCAAAATAAACCGAAGTGCTCTTCTGCATCACTTCTTCAATGTTGCTAACAAAACACATGCTGCGTCTCTTTAAACCCCCACTTTCAAATAAAGGCTAAAACTGGGTTAACCATAGTGTTCAACCATGTTTGTCCAAATTTAGGGGTGCTCTTACCTTTTTAAATTGGAAAAACGAGAAACTTACGCAAATCCCAAATCAAAGTTTCCAGTTTGTGTTTTTTTTCAATTGAATATGGGGAAAAGCGGGAGGGTGCACCAGACTTAACGCTGATAAATACTCCAATATTAAACGTTAACTTCGACAGTGAAGTTAACGTGTCCTATTGGTTTATTTTTCAGCGTTAAGTCTTGTGCGCCCTCCTGCTTTTCCCTGTATTCAATTGAAATATTTCTAAAAATGGAAACTTGGATTTGGGATTGGCATAAAGTTTCACGTTTTGCCAATTTAAAAAGGTAAGAGCACCCCTAAAGTTTGTAAAACATGGTTGAACACTATGGGTACCCCCGTTTTAGCCTTTATTTGAAAGTGGGGGGTTAAAAGAGACGCAGCATGTGTTTTGTTACCAACATTGAAGAAGTGATGCAGAAGAGCACTTAGGTTATTTTTGCACATTTTTAAAGTGGGCCCATCAAATTTGGAGAAACTAAAAATGGGGATTACCATATTTTGATGTCCCTCAATTAATTTGTGTTAACATCAACATTTGGGCACCTGCCACTATAATTATATTCTAAAAAACACCTGCCGCATACTTGCAGAATAGCCCTGAACCTATTTCCCTATTGTTAAGAAATTGTATTTATAAATTATTTTTGAATCACCATTTTTTTTTTTTTGGTTTTGGCCTGTCCATTTTTGCTGAACCAAAAAAAAGAGGGACACAGTTCTTTTTTCACTGACATTCTCAGGGGCGAAGGCTATTTTATAAAAGCCTGCACCCCTAAACCCCAATTCTGCTCTTTTTTTGTGCACCTATTCAATGGAAACAACTTATCACCGTATTGGATGAAAGACTTTTTAAAAATGCGATGTCTTTGAGATTGAAGAGGGAGTAAAAGTAAAACCTGCGAAAATGACATCAGAATGTCTAAATTAACGCCAAAACTAAGTTAAGGCACCCATATTGAATTGTCATGTTAGTGTTAAGACAAGATTTTAAATTAAAACAAACAAAAAAATATTTTGCAAAATAGTACACTCCTTTTACTGTTCTAACAAGACACATTAGTTCGCAAAATAGTACACTCCTTTTTACTGTTCAAACAAGACACATTAGTTCGCAAAATAGTACGCTCCTTTTACTGTTCTAACAAGACACATTAGTTCGCAAAATAGTACGCTCCTTTTTACTGTTCTAACAAGACACATTAGTTCGCAAAATAGTACGCTCCTTTTTACTGTTCTAACAAGACACATTAGTTTGCAAAATAGTACGCTACTTTTACTGTTCTAACAAGACACATTAGTTCGCAAAATACTACGCTACTTTTCTTGGTTACACATGATTGGGCAAAGAAAATAAACAACATTACTTTGGGAAACAGATGCAAAGACCAACACATCGATTTTGAGAAATAATTAAACAAACACTTACCAAAAAAAGACAAATAAACCAAAGTACGAAAACGTCACTGGGGCAAGGCCAAAAAAAACTGTAAAAAAATAAAATAAAAATGAGAACACATTTTAAAAAAATTACTACGAATTTTTAAGGGGGGAGTTTAAACTACTTACTGAAAAATGCAAAATCCAAAAATTTCAATACAAAACCGACCAGAAAAAAAATAAGTAAGCAAAATTCCCAAAAAAATCACAACCAACAAATACGCCTTCTACTACCAAAACAGCCAACAAACCACGTCAACGCCAAGCCTCCAACAATCAACATGCCACCTCGACTGGAGTCACACCAAGCCATAAATAGTCTTTATTTTCCCGCACAAATTAAGGACGGACAATAGGAGCGCACAATTAATGATGCGGCCGAATAATGAGAATAGGAGCGCACAATCAATGATGCGGCCGAATAATGCTGACGCATGTGTAAAAACGTCACTGAAATCCCAAATCGGTCTGCTGTAGTTGAGTCCAAAATGACTACCGAGCAGCAAGGTACTGGCCAAGAGGCGTCAGGAAAGTATTATTGTTTTTAGAATGAAAATGATGGTTTATCATTAATTTTAAAAAAAATATAAATTATACCAAAAAATTTCTGTTTTCCAAAAGGTGTGGAGGATGATATGGAAGAGGCTGCTGGGCCTAGTAGGCCTACAAAACCTGGCAAAAACAAAAGGCAGCCACAATTCACAAGGAAGGAGATGGAGGTTTTGGTACAAATGTGCACTGACACCCTGCCCCAGGCCCCAAGGAATATGGGTGCAAGCCAGAAGTGGAAATGTGGGAGGACATAACCAGTGCTGTCAATGGGGTGAGTGAGTTGGAACGTGCAACCCGGGATGTTAAATGCCGGTAAGTACAAACTACATTTGATTAAAAAGTGTTTACAGGACAAAATACTGCAGTAATAATGCCAACTTTTTATACAACAGATGGACCGACTTCAAATATCGGCTGAAACAAAAACTTGCAGATAGGGCTAGGCATGCGAGGGGGACAGGTGGGGGTCCCACCCCTGTGTCACTTGAGCTCACTGATTTGGAGGAGCTGGCACAGGGGTGTGTGCAGGATGAGGAGGTGTTTGCCGTGTCGAACATGGATACCGACATGCCAGACTTTGCGGCTCCTCATGTTGACCCAGGTAAATGTTGGAATGTTAACAACTCTGAAATGTTTTTGGGTTCATATCTAGATTCTAATTTGACTGTTTTCTCTTTTTTCTCACAGAGACACAGGCGGATGAGTCTGCTCCAGAGGTGAGCGTTGGCCGCAGAATTTCTTCTGGCTCTGCAGGGGAGGAAGCAGTAGATCCGGCTGGGGACCCTGTGGAAGACAGTCCAAGGCCTTCCCCCTCGCAGGCAGTAGTCCTCCTCACTGATCTCAATTTCAAAACGGATCAACAGACCGAGATTATGCTGAGGCAGGACGCCAATCTGTTACGGGTGGCGGACGCCCTGGAGGCAAATTCTGCGACCAACGTGCGAATTGCTAATGCCCTGGAGCAGCTCGTTCGCCACCACATGTTGGAGCCGGCCTCCCTTCCTGCCGGAACATCAGGAACCTCCACCTCTGGCACAACAACAGCCATCCCTCCAAATGTGCCTAGCCCTATGCCTAGTCCAGAGGCCACAACATCTGCCTCTGGACAGGCCAGGCGAAGGACATCCCGGACCCGTACCAGTTCACTCCCCACCCCGGCCAAACACCCTAAAAGGCGATGACAGCACAGGCTAATTTCCCCACAATCCATTTCTGTGTTTGCCCCATATTCCTTAATGGCCAAAACCTCCCTCTCCTTTCTTGTGAATTGTTTTTAATAATTTTATTGGTTTGTGTATGAAATGCCACTTTGTTTATTTTTGTGGGCAAAAAAACAATTTATGTTTTTTTACGTTTTTTACATTATTTCTGTGAGAAAAAAAAAAAATACAAACTGATCAATTCTCTTGTTTATTTCTTTCCAAAATGGTTTAAAGGTAATCCAGACAACAAAATGACAAACAAGACAACGGAAAGAAAAGCATTTTTTAAATTCTAAACAATCAAGGGTTTTTTTTTAAAAAAAAAGAGTTTTAAAAAACCAAAACAAAATACGAAACCAAAAAATGGTTTCTTTGGCCATAAAATATTCGCTTATCAAAAAAACATGTGTACAATATTGTTGAACTACAAACCCCCACAAAAATAAATAAAACTAAAAAAAAAAAAGTCTGCTAATTGATTGTATTAGGCCGCAATTAGCAGCTGAGTAGTTCACCTGCGTTCGGATTTTAGCAACTAAAAAAAGGCTATTAACGAAACACCTTACAAGCAGATTAACAATTACAAGATGATTGTTTATGTGGCCGCAAATGATACATCGCCACACCATCGATGAGCCCGGAGAAGGCCCAAGAGACCATCGTCATTGCGGTAGACTATACCAGACCACAAGCTGAGCGAGCAGTCTTACTGAAAATTGGCTCAGCCAGTGACGTATGACTTGTTCCATTCACATTGGCCGCTCGCATCAGATAATTTATGTACGCCCAATAAACGCCTCGACACGCCTGCGTTTTCCCATCTCCACCCCCGTCACCGCCCCCAAAACGGACAGTTCTGTCAATCACATTTGACATGTCACTTCCTGTTCGCTGTTCGACGAACGACTGAAAAATGATCGCAATCAGCCGTACGCACATGCGCACTGTTACACCGATGCATGCGTGGTTGTACAACATCGGATCGCTACGAGCGAACGTCCGCTTACGAGCGGCCCTGAATGAGGGCCTGTATCAGGAGTGAAAGGTAAGCAGGTGACATATATTTTCTTTTACCTTATTTAATGATGAGTGAGCCCCCAAATGAGCTTACAATCTTATGCTGGGTACACACGGTACGATATCTATGAACGATATGAACGATAACGATATCGTTCAACGATATATCGTTCATTCTTATGCAGTGAACGACCAATGATGCACGTTCCCGCATGAATGATAAAAATATCTATGATAGTTCGTACATGCAGGCCAATCTGGACGATATCGTCAACTTTGCCTTTTCAGAGATGTGGCAGGATGACTTCACTGAAATATATCTTTCAAGTCATTGGTGGTACAGATCGTTCCTCGTGTACCCAGCATAAGAGGTATAACAATAACAATTTTAGCAACTAACATTACTGGATGTTATGATTTCAGCATGTTCAAAAACCCAATTCCAGATTCCAGAAACAGTTGCAGGTGCACAAAAGGTTTATTATATAAAGCAACGTGGAGGCAGGGTTATGCATGGCCCTTGAAGGATGGATAGTATGCAAACAAATACAATATACAGTCAATGGCGTGCAAGCAGAGACATCCATAAAAAATATACACATATGACTCAATAGTGGACAGGCAGATGAACACAGTCCAAATTTAAAGCATATATCATGGATAATGGCATGCAGGCAGATAAATCCAGAAATAATATACAGATGTGACACAGCAGTGGACAGGCAGATGAACAAGAGTATTAAACCACAACAGATTGTACTTTGTTAATGAAGGTAAACAGGATACTGGGAGCATGGCAGAATTTCCTAGCAATGCAGATAAACAAGATACTGGAAGAATGGAGCTAGCAGCAGCATACTCAGAAACATCAGACATTAAACAGGGAACTTCACAGGAATTTTACATGAGCTGCTATGACCAGCAACTCACTGTCTCAGAGAGAGGAGTCAAATACCTGCACAACAGCTGCAACTAATCAGGTAGAATTAACTCCCCACAGGCAGATCCTCATAAGTCCACACAGAATAGTGGGCCTGATTCAGACCCGTTCGCTAGATGCGTGCGCTCGCAAGCGGCCCGATGTTCTGCATACGCACATGCACACGCTTCTTTCTACGCATCTGCGAACTACTCACTGCGATCGCATAATGCTTGCTCGCCCTGCAAAGACAGCCTAGTGAAATGATTGACAGGAGAGGTCGTTTGTGGGTGGTAACACGGGCAGGACACTATTAACGGGGGAGTGAAGGTGCGAACGGGAGTGCCAGAGTGTTTCAACACCGTTTTTAAGGCGTGCAAAATTAACAGGCAGCGTCATAGTACACGTCACATGCCTGTTTTTTACACTTAAGTGCTCGCAGTGCTTGCGGCAGGGTAAGGCTGCCGCAAGTGCTGCGTTCACTACCGATGGTGCTCGATGTACCAATGTTTTAATACACTTCCTGGAGATGACGTGCGCTAGTGGGCGTCTCTACATACGCTAGTGGGTGTCTGCATACACAGAGCGATCGCTCGCACAGCTAAAGTGGGTATGCTTATGCCTTAGCGAGCGCTCGCTTCCCATGACGTCACTTTGAAAAATTTGCATACGCTGGATGCGAGCGATTGCATCTAGAGAATGGGTCTGAATCAGGTCCAGTGTCTAGACAGCAGCCCCAGTGGGGAACCTACAGCTCTGCACAGTGGCGGGCTTGGCCGGGGGGCAGGGTGCCATGTGCCCCCCGGGCCGCAGCGTCATGCGGGCTGCGGGCCGGTGCAGTCTGTGTCACTGTGATACAGACTGCACCGCGTGTGTAGCGCTGACCGGACCGGACTGTAATCAGCAGCCGCTGAGAGTCTGTCAGACTCTCATCGCCTGCCGCTGCTCCCACTGCGGGAGCCATCTTCTGTCTCCTGCAGGGGGTAATGGGAGAGCCGTCGCCATGACGACGTCTCTCCCATAATGCAAAGCGGCCAGAGGAGCCGGTGGAAGCGTCGGGACCAGGAGCGGGAGTTTCAGGTAAGTGTTTTTTATTTTTTATTTTTTATTAAGTCTCTCTCTACTGGGGGGGGGATTACTATGGGGGCACTACCAGGGGGGGATTTCTATGGTGGCACTACCAGGGGGGGATTACTACTGGGGCACTACCAGGGGGGTGGATTACTACTGGGGGCACTACAAGGGGGGGGACTACTACTATTGGGGGCACTACAAGGGGGGGACTACTACTACTGGGGGAACTACAAGGGGGGACTACTACTACTACTGGGGGCACTACAAGGGGAGGGGACTACTACTAGGGGCACTGCATAGGGGGGAGGGGACTACTACTAGGGGCACTACATAGGGGGAGGGGACTACCACTGGGGGCACTGCGAGGGACCACTGCTGGGCAATACTGGGGGTACTCCATAGGGGGGAGACTACAACTGGGGCCACTATTTAAGGGACATTGCATAAGGGTTACCACTATTGGGGGCACTGCATGGGGGGGTGAACTGCTACTGGGGGCACTGCATATGGGGTACCACTATTGGGGGCACTATATAAGGGGCTTACTACTGGGGGCACAAGGGGCACTGAACAGGGGGGACCACTACTGGGGGCACAAGGGGCACTGCATAGGGGGGGATCACTACTGGGGGCACTACTGGAGGCCTGCATAAGGGTGTTATCTCCTGTGGCACACGGGGCACTGCATATGGGCACTACGACAGGGGGTTGCCCCTAATCTTTATTTTTACCTTACATTAATCCCGAATGGACCCGCCTCCTCCCTGAAACACTTGAGGGGGGCGGCACCGTAGCACGCACGTTCTTCAGGCACCCTGGCTACACGCTACTCCTCTGCCAGGGCCTCCTGCATGCATTTGCCCTCCAGGCTAAAAGTTGCCAGCCAGCCCCTGGCTCTGCACAATTCAAGTATATAGAGTCCTAATACTGTGCAGCTACTGTGCTACTGTTTGTGCATCTCTGTTGAATTGAGGAGCGACAGTTCAAAGTGGAGACACAAAACATAAACCATATTTAAAACTTAAAACTGTCCTTCACTATTAATCCAAACTGAATCTCCTTCCATGATACAATCCCACTCAATGGTTAGTATTGTAGTTATCCACCAGTTTAAAGTAGCTGCGACTTTGGTGTTTTTTGTTACTATCATTCTCACTGCTGGTTCCCAATGATGCTCGTTAGCAGCTATTGTCAACATTGGAGATCACCAAAGAAGTACCAAATATGGTATCAGCTATGACAGTTGACAGCAATGACCACTGAGGTTCATCTTCCAAATTGAGTCTGCACTCACACAGATCCTCCAAACCATTTCCCTGGTGTGATGACTCTGCACAACCATCTAATTTCTTGCTTTCTTTGAAAACCTTCAAGTGTCCCATATCTATGAGAAGATGTGGGAGTCATGGCATGAGCCTGTATGCATATGATAATTATCTGCATCCATTTATGATGAGGGTGGCTTTCAGCCCAGGGCTGCTAGTTACTCGGGTGGGGGGGGTCCATTTTATTTTGGGTCTCCACTCTCTGAGGAATTTCAGCCCTGGGCTCTTCAGTTTGGGGCTGGTTGATGGTATGGCAGGGGGACCATACGCTGTGTGGTCCCCCTTACTTTGATGTCTTTATCCAAATCCATCCAGTGGAAGACTCAGAACAGGTTCCCCCTGGATCAAAGTTCACCAACGGGATGCATGACCGGGACCCTAACCCCCCTAAAACCTGGCCAGGATCCAACTGGACCCCCTCACATTGGTTTTATCACAATCGGTGCAGGGGTGTTCGAATGCCTAATCAGACAAACAAACAAACAGATCAATGATTTTTAAGCTGCCATCCAGTCTGCCACTGCTGTGCCACTATGTTTCATAGATTTGCTATACTCTTTTAAACTGCCCTGTGCTTGTAGCTCTGCTCTGTTGCTTAAATTGAAAATTATTAATTTATTATTAATAATTACCAATTTCTTGTACTAGCCTGTTACCCTGCTGTTATTCTGGCTTGAATCGCCTGTATTGAGACCTGTGATTTTTGACTTGCTGGTTGGAGAAGTGTGTTGATAAAATATATTATTTTGACTACTCGGCTTTTACATTTAAACTATTAGTTCTTGATTAATGAAATTATTCTATAGGGTCATATAGTTTATTAAATTGCCATCCTGTCTGCCACTGCTTCATAAATGTGCTATATACTTTTAAACTGCCATGTGTTTGTGCTGCTGCTCTGTCGCTTAGTTTAGCCAATCATCTCGCGGCAGCTTTTGATCAATATTGGTGAAAGCAATACTTTGAGGTGGTCAAAATCGACTAAAAATGACTGGAAATTAATGTTATTGGTGTTAATAATACTGTAGGAGCAAAAATACATGATTTTACTTGATTTTATAATTTTTTAAAGATATCCAAAGTCAAAACCAAAACATTTCAGTGTGGTTTTGCCAAAACCAAAACACGATGAAGATTTAGAACCAAAACCTCTCATTTAAAGGGGCCACACTGCTGTGACTGAAAATACATCACATAATCCAAGATGCAGTTTAAAGAAATCCAAAGACAAAACCAAAACATTTGAGGGTGGTTTTGCCAAAACCAAAACACTTCAAAGATTTAGAACCAAAACTTCTAATTTATAAGGGCCACACTGCTGTGACTGAATATACATTACATAATCCAAGATGCAGTTGCACACTTTTGACACTTAGGGCCAGATTCAGAAATGCATGGTATTGCACAGCCGCATATTTTATATATATATATATATATATATATATATATATATTTATTTATTTATTAACAGTTTCTTATATAGTGCAGCAAATTCCGTTGCGCTTTACAATTTGAATCAAGATTAACATTATACTGGGTTATAAAAGACATACATACATGACATACATTAGGGTAAGAGGGCCCTGCTCACAAGCTTACAATCTATAGGGAAATAGGTGTTGATACACAAGGAGAGGTGCTATTGCAAATTGGTCCAGCCCAATTGCAGATATTCTTGGTGGGCTGTATAATCCAATCACACTGGAAAGTTGGCCTAGGGTTAGGAGGATGTTCAATTGAAGAAAGTGAAGATGTGATAGGTGTTTACTATAAGAAGAGAGTTAGATAGGGAGCTATAAAAGGTTAGGTGGGCGGTCCTGGAATCTGATAAGCTTGTCTAAAGAGGTGAGTTTTCAGAGAACGCTTGAATGTTTGGAAACTAGTGGAAAGTCTTATTGTGCATGGGAGGGCATTCCACAGGGTGGGTGCAGCCCGAAAAAAGTCCTGTAACCGTGCATGGGAACAAGTAATGCGCAGGGATGAGAGACGCAGATCTTGTGCAGAACGGAGATGTCGGGTTGGAAGATATTTTGAGATAAGTGAAGAGATGTATGTTGGTGTGGTTTGGTTAATAGCTTTATGTGTGAGTGTAAGTATTTTAAATTGAATACGGTAGAAGACCGGCAGCCAATGGAGGGACTGACAGAGTGGATCAGCAGACACTGAACGTTTGGTGAGAAAGATCAACCTCGCAGCTGCATTCAAAATGGATTGTAGTGGGGAGAGCCTGTTTTTGGGAAGACCAATAAGGAGACTATTGCAATAGTCAATGCGGGAAATTATGAGTGCGTGTATAAGAGTTTTTGCAGTGTCTTGCGTAAGATATGATCGAATTTTGGCTATGTTTCTTAGATGTATGTAACAGGATTTAGAGACAGATTGAATGTGGGGAACAAAAGACAGTTCAGAGTCAAGGATGACACCTAGGCAGCGAGCTTGTGGGGTGGGGTAGATTGTCGAGTTGTCAACAGTAATAGAGATATCAGGTTATATATATATATGTGTTGTAGCCACCCAACGAGAATGGCTGAGGCGGCACTCTGGGACTTACAGAAGAAGATTTAGGGCCTGATTCAGACCCACTCGTGAGCGGCTGTCCGCTCGCAAGTGGGTCGATGGTGTGCACTGCGCATGCGCATGAAGGAGGGAGCTACGTCGTGCGCATGCGCGAGGCGCGATGAGCAAAGGACTTTCCTTCGCTCGTTGTGTCTGATCAAAGGGGGCATGCTGTCGATGTTGATTGACAGCACGCCCCCTTTGGTGCACGTGCCGGGGGCGTGCCTCCCAGATGGTGGCATTCCCAAGGGAACGCCTACCGTCAGAAGCCGGCCCCACTGACATCACTAGTGATGTCAGTGGGAGTGATTTTGGCTCTGATAGAGCCAAAATCACTCTGGGCCTTGCGGTTGAGAAACTCAACTGCAGGCTCCGGCTCGCAGTGGCGATGGTCGCGATGGTCAAGACCATCGCGACCATCAACCTGCACGCTCGTATAGGCTGTGGGTGGTGACCCACAGCTATACGAGCGTCCAAGAGGACGCACCATAATTATGGAGGTGGGCCCTGATTCAGAGCGAGTGCTCTGGTCAGAGCGTCCGGCTCTGAATCAGGGCCATACTTAGAAGACACCGTTTCAGAGCCCTAATTAACAGTTGCCATGGTGATGGTATTCACAGTATTGACATGACACATCAGTGCGACTTGCGTGATGTTGTCAGTGGAAGGCGTCCACGAGCGGGTGAGCGGTCCACGGAGGGTGAGTAACACATGTATAGAAGTATGTCTCTTGTTTTTGTCTTGTTGTAACCTGAAGACAGTTGAAAATACTGAAACGTTTTTGACGTTATCCAGCCTATGCATTACTTATTTAGTGTTTTGAGTGCCGCACAGTCTACCTACTTGTACAAATAGTTTGTGAGGGCACCGACCACAGCTATTTGTCATTGATGGAAGTGCCGGACCGGTGGTAACTATATATATATATATATATATATATATATAATGTAGCCACCCAACGAGAATGACTGAGGCGACACTGCAGGACTTGCAGAAGAAGATTTACTTAGAAGACACCAACGTTTCAGAGCCCTTACGCTCTTTTGTCATGGTATAGCGTAAAGGCTGCATAGCGTCATACATGATTTTAATAGGATTGTTTACGGGGGGCTCTTTTAGAACTTTCTATATCAGAGCCTACGTAACCCCAATTATTTTTAAGGAAAAATAATAAAAGTTATATTTTAATATGAATTAATTATCCATTTACATATACATAAAGAGTGCCCCACAAAAGAATCTCTTGCTGATAATTGGCGGAACCAACTATTGTTAATCTGGAGTACTAGATATTCGATTCCAGGGAGCACCTCCAGCGCAATATATATTTTTAAAGAAACTTATGCCAAATTGATGGTATTAGATTGCTGGTTACATATGTGTTTCTGTTATATGATTAAGATCCTGTGCAAGATATTACATCTTTCGTGTTAAATCCTTCTCCCCTTTATCTGGAGAGGAAGTCATGGCCCTCAACTGATCCTTCCCCCTTCCAATTCCCCCCTTGACCCTATCCCTTCCCGCCTCCTCCACTACCTCTCTCCTTCTGCCTGTTCCCATCTTGCCCACCTCCTCAATCTCTCCCTCTCATCTGACACTGTCACTTCTGCATTCAACCATGCACTTGTCTCCCCATTCTTAAAACTTACCCTTGATCCTAAGTAACACACTCTCCAACTATCGACCCATCTGTCTCCTCCCTTTTACTTTCAAACTCCTTGAGCATATTGTTTACAACCGCCTTACCACCTTTCTTTCCTCCCACTCCCTCCTTGACTCATTTCAATCTGGCTTCCGTTCTCTCCACTCCATTGAAACTGCCCTCGCGAAAGTCAGCAATGACCTCCTTGCTGCAAAATCCAAGGGCCACTACTCTCTACTCATTCTCCTTGACCTCTATGCTGCTTTTGACACTGTAGACCACCCTCTCCTCCTGCAAATCCTTCACTCCCTTGGTCTACGTGACACTGCCCTCTCCTAGCTGTTCTCTTACCTATCTGAATGTTCCTTCTCTGTCTCCTTTCATGGCTCCTCACCCCCCCCCCACTTCCAGTAGGCATTCCCCAAGGTTCTGTTCTTGGACATGTCCTATTCTCCCTCTATACGTCCTCTTTAGGTGAACTCATCAACTCTTTTGACCTCCAATATCATCTCTACCTTTCCTCCCCTGACCTCCACCCCACTCTCCTCACCCGCATCTCCAACTGTCTCTCTGCTGTCTCTTCCTGGATGTCCCAGCACTTTCTGAAACTTAACATGTCTAAGACTACTGGAACCTCCTCCTATCTGGCCTCCCTGACTCCCACCTCTCTCCACTCCAATCTGTCCTCAATGGTGCTGCTCGGCTCATTTTCCTCTCCAAATGTTCTGTATCTGCCTCCCCTCTCCATTAAGCCCTACCCATTTCAAGGTTCCTGCACTAACCTACAAAGCCCTGACCCAATCCTCTCCCATTTACATCTCTGACCTCATCTCCCTTCACACTCCTGCCCATCCACTTTGCTCAACAAATTAACACCGTCTCTCTTGCCAACTGATTATTTCCTCCCACTCCCACCTCCAAGATTTTGCCTGTGCTGCTTCCTACCTTTGGAACTCTCTCCTTCTCCATATCACACTCTCCACCTCTCTACAAATCTTCAAACAGGAGACCCACTACTTCATCAAGGCCTTCCAGCTCTCATCCTAACCCGCTGCTACATACTCCTTTCTCCCTGTCTACCCCATCTGTATAACACCTGTTTGTCTGCCCTTGCCCTTTAGAATGTAACCTCTCACAAGCAAAGCCTTCTTCCCTCATGTGCTTCTCATTATACTTTCTTCTACTCCTTACGCCCCACATGTACACTTGATTGCTGACTCCCTGCTGCTTATTTTGAGTGTTATTATCGCTAATTCAGCAATGTGTACAAACCATGTCCTTGTTCAGTATTGTATTGTACTGTAAGTCACTAGTTTCTTGTTCACTAATTTGTTTATGTACTTTGTAAGGCGCTGCGGAACACTTGTTTCGCCATATAAATAAAGGATAATAATAATCAGGGAGGGGAGGCATAAAGGAGAGGGGGCACAGAGGAGGTTGGGTGCAGGGGCATTGAGTCAGGGGCACAGAGGAGAGGTGACATTCTATCTTTCACATTTGCTATAAATTAATGAGAAATGCATGGTTTGGGATTTCCTGGGACAGAGTTTTCTCGCAAGTTCTTTCCCATGATGCAATTTTGAATACATTCTTGCAATATTATCAAATATATCAGTCAACAGTTTTGCATCACAACCGCAATTTAATTACGGATTATGACAAATATGCCTGTTGATCAGATATTACCACTATATAATCGGGATCAGCTCAGTTGGCACCAGCAGGAGCTTCAGCAGCTGTAGCAAGCATGTTTACAAGTAATGTCTAATGATGTGTACCCAGCCGATGTCTCGTGCGGCGGGTCCCTGCGCGTACACACTTGCTGATGCTGGGAGCAACGGCATGAGAGCGGGGGCCCCACTGACGATATCATGCTGGCATATTCATGCAGGTCCGATGGGCGATGTCGCTAACGACATGAGGGAGCGTGCATCGTCAGCGACATGGCGGGAACACACTGCCTGGATTGGATGACATATTGTCTAGTGTGTGCCCGGCTTTAGCCTCTGTGGGTGGCCTGACCAAGAGGTCAGCTGGTATCTCTGAAGATTGTACAATGAATTTGAGCCATACTTGCTTACACTCACGTAAATTGTGGGAAGCTCACGATTTTTTGGGTAGCCCCCCACACCCCAGAAGCGTAGGCAGATCTCCCGCTTCCAGCCAACTTCCTAGTGAAGCAGATAGGATGGGAAGATTTAAAGGGGGATTTTGTGGGTCCATAGGGGGGGTGGGGCTAAATGCCGCAAATTGCGTCGCATAGCCTCGCCTTCTCCTCACGGACCCACGAATCTTGGACTTTCCTGGGAAAGGGGTGGGCCTAATTATGTCTACAGCCCTGCCCCGCACCGCCCCCTGAACCGGCCAGAAACATCTGCTCTCCTTTCCAGGGAGTAAGCAGAACACATTCATAATGAGGCTATCAGTAATGGCAAACATTATCAAAGTGACTATGGCAGGTATTCAATTAGCCATGGGGTTTACCGGCCAAAATCCCAGTGGTGCAGGGAAAAGCTCCTCAATAAAATAGCCTTTTTCCCATGCTGAAAAATCGGGACTCACGCGCGGAAGGAATGCAGTCAGGAAGCCGATGGTCGCAATGCCGACCGTTGGCTTCCCGACTGTCTAATCCCAACAGGGGGGTTAGGTTAAGGCACTTACAGGGGGGATTAAGGTAAGGCACTAGGGGTGGAGGTTAGGTTTAGGCAACCCTAAGGGAGGGTTAGGGTTAGGGGGGGTTAGGGATAGGTTAAATTCTTACCTTGTCAGGATCTCCAACGTCGGGTATCCACTGTCAGTATTTGAAACGCTGGCCATAGGTCTGGCGGTCATTCATACCGATTCCTCGCGGAAATACGGAATCAATGGGTTTTTTGCCCGCGCACGAGCCCAATTTGGTGGTTTTTACACTGATTTTACCTCACACCTCTATGAGCTGCGAGGTAAAGTGCAACTGCGGGGACTCGCGTGTGGGGTCTCGGGGACTCTTGCGTGAGAAATCCCGGCTAATTGAATATGTCCGGCGAGGCAATTAGCTGCATTGAATATACCCCTGAGTGGCTATTAGGTAATTGTGTGTTATGTACTATATTAATTCATACAGTTTATGTTGTCTCTATGATGCTAATTAGAAGGGCCAGTGGCCAAATGGGCCGGTCCAGCCCTGCCAATTTCACGGTGGGGCCCGGGTGGCAGGAGATTTGAACTTGTTACCGCATGGCCGACTAGCCGTCAACAGCAGCAAGTTGTAAATGACAGTGCTGCTCTCATTCTGATCTAGCGCAGGATGCGAGCCAGTGAGAGGTTGTGGACCGGCAGCCGCTGCTGATTGACTGCCGGTCTGCAAGCTCCGATTGGCTTGTGTCCGGTGCCTATTTTAATGACAGGAGTGCCTGACGAGCCAGATAAAGGGGTGGGGGGGGCACATAGGCAGTACCCCCTCTCTAAGGAGGCACCCCGGCCAGAGGTGCTCCGACCCAGCTCTGGCTCAAGGACACATGACTCATACAATAACCAATACAATGGTTCCTGTTAATTACCAAAGTACATTAGCCAATCAAATTTTTTCTATGGCCTTTTTTAAAACTGTTTGTTCTTAAAAAAATCATTGCCATCATGAGAGTCTCCGCATTTACCACACGGGAGCTGTTGGTCCTCACCGAGGTCATGGACCGGAGGATCACCAGCCAGCCTCCCCCCCATCACCAACCGGGCCAAGCGATCGGCCTATGCGGAGGTTCGCCACCACCTGCGCTCCTTTGGCTCACGCCGTAATATCAGCCAATTAGAGCGCAGGTGGTCGGATCTGCGGTGCCGTACCCCCCGCTTGCTGGCATGTTTTCGGCAGCGGATCGCTGCAAGTAAGTCTTTTTTTTTTATTGTAGGATTTGTTTTTGCCCCTATCTGCGTGTGCTTGTTTCCAGTATAACCCTGTTTGTTTGTTGCGGCCCTATCTGCGTGTGCATGTTTGTTTGCAGTATAGCCCTGTTTGTTTGTTGCGGCCCTATCTGCGTGTGCATGTTTGTTTCCAGTATAGCCCTGTTTGTTTGTTGCGGCCCTATCTGCGTGTGCATGTTTGTTTCCAGTATAGCCCTGTTTGTTTGTTGCGGCCCTATCTGCGTGTGCATGTTTGTTTCCAGTATAGCCCTGTTTGTTTGTTGCGGCCCTATCTGCGTGTGCATGTTTGTTTCCAGTATAGCCCTGTTTGTTTGTTGCGGCCCTATCTGCGTGTGCATGTTTGTTTGCAGTATATCCCTGTTTGTTTGTTGCGGCCCTATCTGTGTGTGCATGTTTGTTTCCAATATAGCCCTGTTTGTTTGTTGCGGCCCTATCTGTGTGTGCATGTTTGTTTCCAGTATAGCCCTGTTTTTTATTTTTTGACATGTCTGTGTGTGCATGTTTGTTTCCAGTATAGCCCTGTTTTTTATTTTTTGACATGTCTGTGTGTGCATGTTTGTTTCCAGTATAGCCCTGTTTTTTATTTTTTGACATGTCTGTGTGTGCATGTTTGTTTCCAGTATAGCCCTGTTTTTTATTTTTTGACATGTCTGTGTGTGCATGTTTGTTTCCAGTATAGCCCTGTTTTTTATTTTTTGACATGTCTGTGTGTGCATGTTTGTTTCCAGTATAGCCCTGTTTTTTATTTTTTGACATGTCTGTGTGTGCATGTTTGTTTACAGTATAGCCCTGTTTTTTATTTTTTGACATGTCTGTGTGTGCATGTTTTCCTTTTTTAGAATGTTTTTTTTTTTTGTGTTGTAAATTTGGGTTACACCCAATATCACACATGTGAAAACACTCATTCTTGGGTTTTTTTGATTTACCCTAACAAGGGTACTTCGTCCTTTTTGTGTCGCCTTTTTGTGTGTTCATTTTTAATTTAGTATTGATACCATCTTAGCATTTGCCAGTACTTGTTTTTTACCATCAAAACTGGATCTTGTTTTCAACTAGATTTATTTGTTTAGTTTGGTTTTTCAACTTATAATGTAAGGTGTCATTTCATTAAGGATCCCTTTTTTTTTATACCAACAGAGGACCAGAGGCAGATGCATGGTATGCAGGAGGGCTTGGCCGCCTTGCGTGGCCACGTCATTGCCATGCTAGTGGTCCTGGACCACATGGCGGCGCTCTTTCGGAGCTGATTTTTATTTTTTGTGTAATTTGGTTTTGTATATTTTTTGCAATAAAATAGCGTTGTATGTTAATGAGTCTCATTTCATGACTGAAAATAATACATTGTTTAACCTTCCATAAGTCCACAATTTGGTCATGTTCTTTAAAGTAATGTAAATTAGATTGTACAAAGCGGTAGAAAGTATGTAAGCTGACACATTAAACACCTCACCATACCAATAGGTTTGTTTAAAAACCAACAGTTTGTGGTTTTTCTTGTGGTGGGTAATGTAATTAGAAACTGAAACCTGCTTAGGCCTATTTTGAACAAACTACTGATTCACCCTAATACCTTTGTTGTTTTTTCTAAGCCACAAAGCATGTTCAAAGACTTAACAATTTCACACATTACAGGATTCGGCATAATGAAAGGTGGCATTTTTTGTGCCAGGTTACACGTGATTGTAATGTGTAAATAAACAGTCTTTTTAACGGAAAAGAAAACTTTAATACACACCAAACACAAACAGAAAGTGAATTGTGACAAGCAATTCACAGAGTGAAAACACACTACAAAAAACAACCTACACCAAACGCAAAAAAAACAAACAACACTCAAGAACTGTTGAAATAAGTAGCAGGCCAACATGAATCCACAAATGAGGTGATGAAATAATTGATCCACAAGTTAGTTCCAATGTGGCCACATTTAGACAATTTAGTGGGTCAGGTAGTAGGCATCGTTTTTACATGGTTTGAAAAGGAAGACAAGAATAAAAAATGAAAAACAAGATTAAAAAGGCACATTACAATCGTACATGTACACATTGGGACAATTAAGTAAATGTTTGTCAATAATTACCTGAAAAAACAGGCCACCACATCATCGTGTATGGCCCCCCCACATACTGACCTCTGACCAACCTCGGGGGGGCCATCCTCAGGTAAGGCATCCTCTGGCTGCATTGGGACACCACTCCTTATGGCGATGTTGTGAAAGATCCCACACAGGACCACAATTTTCTAAACCAAAGCCGGCAAATACATGAGTTCGCCACTAGAGCGGTGGAGGCATCTGAATCGGCCTTTTAAAAGGCCGATACAGTGCTCCACCACCTGCCTGGTGGCTGTAAGTGTGGAATTATACTCACTTTGTGGCCCTGGTATGGGAGCCAAATAAGGAGTGAGCAGCCAAGGCGTGCAAGGGTAGCCACTGTCTCCTGTGCAAAAACAAAAACAACAATCAGGATCACTGTGTATCAAACTTTGCATTGGTTTCAACTAAAGGGCTCCACTTACCCAGAAGCCACACATCACCAGCTTGAAGGTTGTTTAAGTTATGCCAAATCCCTGATTGCCGGATGACGAATGAGTCATGTGCACTCCCGGGTAATTTTGCATTCAGGGACAGGATCTGGAGAGAGGCATCACATACCACCATTACATTCAGTGAGTGATAGTGCTTTTGGTTCCTAAAAATGGCCTCCAGCCTTGCTGGAGGCTGAAGTGGTATGTGAGTACCATCCACAACCCCTATGATGTGTGGGAAGCCAGCTATTTGGTAAAAATTGGCCTTTGCCACACTAAGGGAACCCATATCCAATGGCATGTTAATAAAATGATGGAGGTGCTTGAAAAGGGCCTCCATCACTGCCCTCAGGATCCTTGAAAATGAGGATTGGGAGATTCAGGCAACTATTCCCACCGTGGTTTGAAAGGATCCTGAGGCACAGAAATGTAACACCACCATTAATTGCGTAAGTGGTGGTATTGCTGTAGGACTGTCAATTTGCCGCTCCAGATCACTCTCTATTAAAGAGAGAGTGTCTATGATGATTTGTGGAGGAAGACGGTATCATCTTAAAACCTCATCATCGGGCATTCCAAAAAGGGTGACACGTGTTCTATATATCTTGGGCCTTGCACGCCTACGATGCCTACGCCTGGGAGGTTGAGGTTGGTCGGGTTCCGGGAGCATGGCCAAAACAATACGACCAACATCAACCTGAAATGGAAAGCCAGGTAGTTAATGTTTGTTGAAAATGTAAAATCAAAAATATACTTATCTTTTGCGAAAAATTCAAAGATGCTTACATGCCGGGGTGCACCAACCTACATTTCCAAATTTGAAATTCAGGTTAGATTTTTTGGGGGCCATATTTGATTCTTAAAAATTACCAAAAATGCATTAAAAGATAGGGGGGAGCACACATTATTTAGAAAAATGCACCCTACATTGAGTGGACAAACAAGAATGGCCAAATTTATACCAAAAAAAACATTAGTGCGCTAAATAGTTTGCATTTTTACATGGAAAATAAGGAAACATTAGTGCGCTAAATAGTTCGCATTTTTACATGGAAAATAAGGAAACATTAGTGCGCTAAATAGTTCGCATTTTTACATGGAAAAACCAAGGAAATATATTTGCCAAAACCTTACGCTATATTTAGTGTTAATACATGATAGATAAAAATATAAATAAGACATTAATGGTCAAAATATATGCGAAGACCAACACATCAAATTCTGAAAATAATGAAAAAATACAAACTTACCAAAAGTCGAACAATAAGTCACAGTCCAAAAACTTCAATGGGGCCCAGCCAAAATAACTGTTAAAAAAAAAAAAAAAACAATTAAAAAATTAATAAATTAGGTTTGTAGATCCCTTATTTTTTAAAGGACTTGTAAAAAATACTTACTCAAAAAAAAACCAACAAACAAAATAACCGCAAGAAAAAAAAGCGAACGGAAAATACCAAAAAAAAAACAATCACCAACTCCTCCTCCAACAATCCGCCTCAAGCCACTAATCCCGCCAACAATCCACTACTACACATGATACCTCCAACAATCAACACCCGCCACCTCGACTCGAGTCGCCCACAGCCATAAATAGTCTTTATTTTCCCGCTCAAATTAAGGACGGATCATAGGAGCGCACAATCAATGATGCGTACCAAAAATAAGGACGCATGTATAAATACGTCACAGAAAATCTAAAACGGTCTGGTGTAGTTCAAGTTGTTTTGCTCAAAATGGCTACAGACCAGCAAAACGATGGCCAAGAGGCGCCCGGTAAGTACTTGTCTCTTTAGGATTAAAGGATTATTTAGAACCCGAATTTAGAGAAAGTTGGACATCTAAATGTAAAAAATGTTTTTTACAAAAGGTGTGGAGGATGCCATGGAAGAGGCTGCTGGGCTGAGTAGGCCAACAAAAGAAACCAAAAAAAAAAGGCAGCCACAATTCACAAGAAAAGAGATGGAGGTTTTGGTACAAATGTGTGTTGACACCCTGCCACAGGCAGATCGGAATATGGGTGCAAGCCAGAAGTGGAAAATGTGGTCAGAGATAGCCAGTGCTGTCAATAGGGTGGGTGAGTTTGAACGTCTACCCCGGGATGTCAAACGCCGGTACGTAAAAACTAAATTTTTAATAAAAGTGGTTACAGTCCCAAATACTGCAGGAATAATGCAAATTTTTTCAACCACAGATGGACTGATTATAAATATCGGCTGAAACAAAAACTGGCAGAGAGGGCTAGGCATGCAAGGGGGACAGGTGGGGGTCCGACCCCTGTGTCATTGGAGCTAAATGACTTGGAAGAGCTAGCACAGGGGTGTGTGCAGTATGAGGAGGTGTTTGGCGTGTCCAACATGGATACGGACATGCCAGACTTTGCGGCTCCTCATGTTGTCCCAGGTAAATGTTATTATGTTAACAACTCAGAAATGTGTTTGAGACAATATGTAGATTGTAATGTTCCTCTTTTCTAATTTTTCTCACAGAGACACAGGCGGATGAGTCTGCTCCAGAGGGGAGCCTTGGCCACAGAATTTGTGCTGGCTCTGCAGGGGAGGAAGCAGTAGATCCGGTTGGGGACCCTGCAGAAGCCAGTCCAGGGCAATCCCCCTCGCAGGCAGTGGCCCTCCTCACGGATCTCAATTTTAAATCGGATCACCACACGGAGATTCTGCAGATGATGGACGCCAGTCTGCTACGGGTGGCGGAGGCCATGGAGCAAAATGCAGCGGCCAACGTGACCATTGGTCAGGCCCTGGCGGAAAATACCAGGGCCAACATCCGAATTGCCAATGCCCTGGAGCAGCTCGTTCGCCAGCACATGGTGGAGCCGGCCTCCCTTCCTGCCGGAACATCAGATCCTCCACCTCTGGCACAACAACAGCCATCCCTCCAAATGTGCCTAGCCCTCTGCCTAGTCCAGAGGCCACAACATCTGCCTCTGGACAGGCCAGCCAAAGGACATCAAAGACCCAGTCAGGCTCCCACCCTACCCCAGCCAAACGGGGCAAAAAGCGATGACAGCACTGGCTAATTTTCCCACAATCCTTCTGTGCTTGCCCCATATTCCTTAAGGGCCAAAACTTCCCTCTCCTTTCTTGTGAATTGTTTTTAATGTGTGTTATTTTATTTTGGCCAAATGCCACTATTGTTTTTTTACAATTTTTGACAATTTTTTTGACGTTAGCCAGACCTGCAAACTGGCAAATGCACATGAAAATCTAAAAATGTGTGTAAAAAATAAAAACAATTCAAAATCTTATCCATTGTATTGTGACATTATTCTAAAAATGTTTTTTAGGTAATCCCGTCCCCAAAAAACAAAAAAAAAAATAATTTTAATTCAGATTCCAAAGGGTTAAAAACCATTTTGGAGTTTAAAGGAACACTTTTCCATAACAAAATGGATGAGAAATTTCCGGGAACATTAAAAATGTGGCAAAAACACAAACATGATGACAATATTGTTGCAATAACAGAAAACCAAAATTAAAAATCCAAAAAAAAAAAAAAAAAAATGGTACGCTAATTGATTGTCTAATCCAGAAATTAGCAGCTGAGTATTTCACCTGCGTACGGTTTTGTGCTGCAAAAAAAAAACTAGTTGCTAAACACATTACAAGCAAGTTTTCTAATCAAAGTTGATTGCTTTTCTGGCTAAAATTGATAAATCGATGAAACATCGAAGAGGCACGGGGAGGAGGACGAGACCATCGACATTGTGGTAGAGTATACCAGACCACAAGCTGTGCGAGCAGTTTGAACAGAAAGTGGATCAGACAGTGACGTATGACTCGTTCCGATCACATTTGCCGTTCGCATGAGATAATTTAGGGACGCCCACAAAATGCCTCGACACGCCTGCGTTTTCCCATCTCCACCCCCATCACCGCCCAAAAATGGCCTGTTCTGTCTATCACATTTTACATGTCACTTCCTGTTCGCTATTCGACGAACGACTTAAAAAAAGATCGCAATCAGCCGTACGCACATGCGCTGTGTAACACCGGCGCATGCGTGGTTTCACAACATCGGAACACTACGAGCGTACTGCTGCTTACGAGCGGCTCTGAATGAGGGCCAAAATCTTTATTGGGAGATCAATTCTAAAAAAAAACCTATTACCTCTACGATAATGACATATATATTAATTTGCTCAGTAGAGTTTTCAGTATATATATATATATATATATATATATATATATAGATCAGGTTACATCATTATGTTACCAGAAAAATACCCCAAGCGCTAGTAATATGTAAGAAAGAATGTATATAATGAAAAATGTATATAATGAATACAATATATATATATATATATATATATATATATATATATGAATACATTTTAAATGCAGCAGCATAAAAGTACAGTATGCTTGTGATAGCACACCCAACTAAGCACCTGTAAAACAGGTGCAACACTGACTTCCAATTTATTCTCTGCGCTAAATAAAATGAATGTAAAATATGGCTAAAAATAAAAATAATTTATTAAAAATAATTTAATTACAAACAGACATTAATACAATATATCAGTTTGACCGGTCAAAATAAAACAAAAAAATCTATCTACATTACAATGGCATAGTTTAAAAATAAAAAATAAATAAATGAAAAAATAAATGAAAATAAATCACAGATAATAGCTTTAGTATATCTAAAGGAGGTGGATCCTACAAAAGAACTGGTATATACCAGTAATCAAGAGTTTGTAATCCGCACCTGCAGTATGACCAGAGTCTCATTCAAATAGTAGTGTACTTGATAGTATGTCTCTATATGTCATACATAATAATTGGATGGATAGGCTTCCAGACCAAATCACATGAAGTCATGCACTCAGGAGAAATAGAGAAGAAATAAATTGAACACTGTCACTTCTCCAGTGGGAGGTATCCGGCAACAATAGTAGATGTTGCTAGTGGTAACCACTCAGGCTGGACATAGGTACATGTGAGGGAGGCAATATCTCCAATGGGAGGATCAGGGGCCGCGATTACCTTGCATATGTGAAGAGTCCTGTAGATCGTGTCTGCATCCCCGCCTCGACCTCAGTGCTGAGTGAGCGTCCAATTAAGCTGTGTGGTATAAGTCTCTCCGGATCTCCTGGGGTTATGGCAGATGACTGCAGATAACAAATATCCAGCTCTGACTAGTTTCGCACCGCTATTTGAGAGCTTTTCAAAGAAACTGGTCAGAGCTGGGACACTGGACCCAGTGGCGGGCTGGGCCAGGGGGCAGGGTGCCATGTGCCCCCCGGGCCACAGCGTCATGCGGGCTGCGGGCCGGTGCAGGCTGTGTCACTGTGACACAGCTGCACCGCGTGTGTAGCGCTGACTGGACGGAGTTTGGTCAGCGCTACACTGACAAACACACAGCCGCCGGCTCCGGCAGCTGTGTGTTTGTTGTAAGCAGCAGGTAATGAGAGTCTGTCAGACTCTCATTAGCTGCTGCTGCACCCACTGCGGGAGCCGCTCCATCTTCCAGCTCCCGCAGTGGGCAATGGGAGAGACGTCATGATGTCATATGACGTCTCTCCCATAGTGCAGAGCGGCCCAGCCAGGGAGGACAGATGGAGGAGCAGATGGTGACGGCGGGAGCGGGGATTCAGGTAAGTGGTTTTTTTATTTAGTTTTTTATATTATGTGTGTCTGGGAGGGTGGGTCTGGCACTACTGGGGGCACTACAAAGGGGGGACTACTACTACTGGGGGCATTACAAGGGGGGTGGGGGACTACAACTACTGGGGGCACTACAAGGGGGGGACTACTACTACTGGGGGCACTACAAGTGGGGACTACTACTGGAGGCACTACAAGAGGGAGGGGACTACTACTACTGGGGGCACTATAAGGGGACTACTACTACTGGGGGCACTACAAGGGGGGTGGGGGACTACTACTACTGGGGACTACTACTACTGGGGAAACTACAAGGGGGGGTATACTACTACTACTACTGGGGGCACTACAAGGGGGGTGGGGGACTACTACTACTGGGGACACTACAAGGGGGAGGACTACTACTACTGGGGGCACTACAAGGGGGAGGGGACTACTACTACTGGGGACTACTACTGGGGGCACTATAAGGGGACTACTACTACTACTACTGGGGGCACTACAAGGGGGGTGGGGGACTACTAATACTGGGGACTACTACTACTGGGGACACTACAAGGGGGGGGACTACTACTACTGGGGGCACTAAAAGGGGGAGGGGACTACTACTACTGGGGACACTACAAGGGGGGGGACTACTACTACTGGGTGCACTATGAGGGGACTACTACTACTACTACTGGGGAAACTACAAGGGGGGTATATTACTACTATTGGGGGCACTACAAGGGGGGTGGGGGACTACTACTACTGGGGACACTACAAGGGGGGGGACTACTACTGGGGGCACTACAAGGGGGAGGGGACTACTACTACTGGAGACTACTACTGGGGGCACTATAACGGGACTACTACTGCTACTACTGGGGGCACTACAAGGGGGGTGGGGACTACTACTACTGGGGACTACTACTACTGGGGACACTACAAGGGGGAGGACAACTACTGGGGGCACTACAAGGGGGGGACTACTACTAATGGGGGCACTACAAAGGGGGGGACTACTACTACTGGGGGCACTGCAAAGGGGGGGACTACTACTACTGGGGGCACTACAAAAGGGGGGGACTACTACTACTGGGGGCACTACAAGGGGGGGACTACTACTGGGGGCACTACTGGAGGCCTGCATAAGGGTGTTCTCTCCTGTGGTACACGGGGTCACTGCATATGGGCACTACGACAGGGGGCTGCCCTAATCTTTATGTTTACCTTACATTAATCCCATATGGACCCGCCTCCTCCCTGGAACACTTGAGGGGGGGGCCGTAGCACACATATTCCACGGACACCCTGGCTACACGCTACTCCTCTGCCAGGGCCGCCTGCATGCATTTGCCCCCCAGGCTAAAAGTTGCCAGCCAGCCCCTGACTGGACCCATATTTGTTATCTGCAGTCACCTGCCATTACCCCAGGAGATCCGGAGAGATGTATGAAGCCCAGAAGCAGTATCAGAGCACATTATGTGTGCTGATACCACTTCTCCCCGATGTATGATCGGGGGTCTGGGCGGTAAATGACAGGGGTGCTATCTTGTAGATAGCAGCGCCGATAGCCTGGGCCATGTACGAACGGTCATATCGCCTGACCGTTCAGCCCTCTGTAGCTGTCGTTATCAACAGCTACAGCCTGGCGCTAACCTATCCCCACAGCAGGGACAGCGCTGTCCCTGCTGCAGCGGTTGCCGGCTCCAGGCTGCACGCGGGGATCTCGCAATGCTTGCGAGATCCCGCGCATGCTCAGTGGAGCCAGCCAGGACTGACACACAGCACTTCAGGACTAGGCTGACGCGCTGTGGTCTCTAGCATTTAGCGCCCGAGGGGGGAGTTAACGCTCCCCTCTCCAGCCGATGAGAAGTTTATACATCTCATCGGTAGTGCTTCCTGCTTCGCCTCGGTAAAGAGGTGAAGCAGGAAGTGTTATAGCGGCACGTTAAGTGCCGCTATCATACATCTACCCCAATGTGAGGGCACAGGGCTAGGGTACAGCAGCTCATGGCTTACTTACCATAAGGGACAATGGGGGAGATGTATGAAGCCCAGAAGCAGTATCAGCGCACGTTATGTGCGCTGATACCGCTTCTCCCCGATGTATGATCGGGGGTCTGGGTGGTAAATGGGAGGGGCGCTATGCGCCCCTGTCATTATAGGCGCTGCTATCTAGAAGATAGCAGCGCTGATAGCCTGGGCCATGTACGAACGGTCATATCACCTGACCGTTCGGCCCGCTGTAGCTGTCGTTATTGACAGCTACAGCCTGGCGCTGCCCGATCTCCACAGCAGGGACAGCGCTGTCCCTGCTGCCGGCTCCAGGCTGCACGCGGGGATCTCGCAATACTTGTGAGATCCCGTGCATGCTCAGTGGAGCCGGCCGGGACAGAGACACAGGGCATCAGCACTAGGCTGATGTGCTGTGGTCTCTAGCGGGTAGCGCCGGAGGGGGGAGTTAACCCTCCCCCTCTCCGGCCGATGAGATGTTCTTACATCTCATCGGTAGTGCTTCCTGCTTCGCCTCGGTAAAGAGGCGAAGCAGGAAGCATTATAGCGGCAAGGTAAGTACCGCTATCATACATCTACCCCATACTATCAAGTACACTACTATTTGAATGAGACTCTGGTCATATAAACTCTTGATTACTGGTATATACAGTACCAATTCTTTTGTAGGATCCACCTCCTTTAGATATACTAAAGCTATTATCTGTGATTTATTTTCATTTTATTTTTTATTTTTAAACTATTCCATTGTAATGTATATATATATTTTTGTTTTATTTTGACTGGTCAAACTGATATATTGTATTAATGTCTGTCTGATATTAAATTATTTTTTATAAATTATTTTTATTTTTAGCCATATTTTCTATTCATTTTAATTAGTGCAGAGAATAAATTGGAAGTCTACATTATTATGTTGCCTTGCAATGTTTAGAATGTACATTGCATTTGTGACACCCCCAAAGAGGGGCATCACTTGACCCAAGGAGGCTCAGAAGGAGCACATGTCGCTATATAACAGTCATGGGAATATATATTGTGAAACTATTTTGGATGACTCTTGTGATTTCCAATGTGGAGGTGGAGTGATACAGATCTGGGTGATTTGCCCAGTCAGAAGAAGAGGAGCAGGGTGAGACACAGGAAGAAGGGGGTGCTGTGACTGTCCTTGCTGTGTGAAGGAGAGCAGTGTCTGAGTGGGAGAGCCATGCCTGTGAGGAGAGGGCTGTGCAGCAGCCAGAGGTAGTAGGCTGTGCAGGGAAACCAGTGCAGAGAGACTGGGATGTGACAGCACAGAGAAAAGAGACAGACAAGAGCACCTAAGACTCTCCACTTTGATCTGATGCTGATGTGAAGCCATCTAGAGAGGTCTGTACGTGTAACAGTGAATAGTCAGACACAAATCAGACAGGAAAAATAGAATTTCACCACTGCTACAGCCAATACTGACTACCAACTAATAATCCCCCTCAGTATCCTTGGGAGTATGGTGACTATGCCTTAGTAATTTACCTCAGGAGAGGTGATTGAGTTCTGCTCCACTGACTAAATGGCACCTGCACCCTAAACTTAGCAGAGAACTCTGCCTACATAAACTACAGTGCCAGCTTTGCCAACAGATTAGTATTCTGTGGGGATGATACCAAATACAGTATTACAGCTACAAACCTAATTAGCAGCTATAGCTGAGGATTACATCTGGCCCAGAAAGTTATTATCTGCATGGAAATGTCTATATTTATCCATATATATTTGTAAATTTGCAGCGCACCAAGAACTACCTTTTAAGACTGTTATTTACAAGTGAACTCAAAACAGGAGTATAATCTGTTATGGATCCGGGGGCAGATTCACAGGAACAATTCATGAGCGCCACCAATATTGAAACAACTAGGTTTAAGTCAGGACATGTGAGTCCTACAGTATCTAAGGCAGAGTGAAATTAATATATATTGATTTGCTTAAGTGTTATTAGTATAAAAGGAATGCTTATTTAAGGATTCGCAATTACATGGATATTGTTATATGTAAATTATCTTAACTACCTATGGAAATGCTATAGTACCATGGATGTTACTCATTTTACTGTTTAAAATGGACTAACTTTTCCATTATCTAAAGTCAGAACCATGGCCTGTTAAATAAACTGAGATTTTCTAACCCTGTATGATTCTTGGGTCTGGGGTTGGTTTGTCTTCACCTGTCTGCCAAGGAAGAAAGAGAAAACATCCTTGTTGCAGTGTACCTGATTCTCAGAACCTACCCAATCCACCGGATATCGTTGGTGAGTGTCACCCTATAGCGGGGAAGGGTGTTACACATTTACCTTTTAGCTTGCCTCTGTGCTTTTCAGCAATAACTTTATATTGCCAAACAGATGTTTTTATTTTCATTGCCTATGCTGCCTCTATCCAATGCAGTATGCACAGTAGAGACGTGTTGCATCCCAGAGCTTTGAAAATAGACAATGCTACTGTACCTGATGACACAACTATGTGGCTGATAAATAGGCACATTTGCTTTTTTCTGGTTTGTAAAAGAATGAGGGCTTTAAGGCACTGTAATTCTCAAGGGGTGCTGCGGATGGCTGGGCGTTCTGCAACAAGTTCAAAGCTGCTGTCACCCGGGCCCCCCTTCAGGAACCGATTGGTTGCTGGAGCCACTGAGGCACAAGGAGAGAGGGTGAAGTGGGGAGGGGTAATGAGGGGCATTACTGTGTGCGGCGTAATGTGTTATAAGGGGCATTACTGTGTGTGGTATCATGTAATATAAGGGACATTACTGTGTGTGGCATAATGTACTATAAGGGGCATTACTGTGTGTGGCATAATGTATTAAAAGGGGCATTACTGTGTGGCATAATGAGTTGTAAGGAGCATAATGTATAAGGGACACTACTACTGCGTGGCATAATGTGTTATAAGGGGCACTACTACTGTGTGGCATAATGTGTATAATGAGTATTACTGTGAGGCATAACGTGAATGAGTTCAGTGTAGTGTAACGTGAATGGGCACTAGTATGTGATGTAATGTGACTAAGGGATACCTCTGTGTGACGTAATGTGAAAAAGGGGCATTAATGTGCGGTGTAATGTGACTTAGGGACACTACATTGTGGTGTAATGTGACGAAGGGACACTACTGTGTAGCATAATTTGAATTGGTAGTACTAGTGTGTGTTGACGCGCGAACACACCTGATTTTTTCAGCGCGTGCCTTAGGCGCGCTTTGCCTGCTTCACTTCTGGATGGTGGCACCAGTGCTCTTTATGTACACAGGACACCACAATGTGTAGTTATGGCTCTGCTTTGGTGTGCACAGAAATATCCTCTGTATTCAGTACCCCTGCCCTAAAAACTTACTACAGTGAACGCACTCTAATCTTCTACAGCTGCTAAGATAGGGCTTGGTCAATTGGGAAAATGCCTTTCCTTTTGTTTGTGTGTGACCTACAGTACACCTATGTAGTGCCAGCTTTACCTAACAGAACCAACCAAATACCAAATGTCTGACTATGGCACATGTGTAAATCCCCTGCAGGTTGAGCTCTGTTATGTGTAGTTTAATACAGAGAATGATGTACACTTATATGTTGCTCTAATATTAATTATGTTTGTAAGAGCACAGACTAAGAAGTGGGAGGAGTCAGGAATAGTAAGGGGAGGAGTCTAAGCCCAGAGTCAGATGCTGATGTGAGGTGGGCCTGTGTGCTTTAAATGCCAGGGTCTATTTTTAGTCCCAGTCCAGCCCTGCTAATTGCTCTAAGTAGGAGTCGGAAATTTAAGACCATAAAGCTCAATGTATGGAGTTGAACCTTTACGTTCTGACAATTGTGCTGCATTATGAGCGATGATGATGTGGACAAAGAAATCACAATGTAGTTATCTCATCAGTAGCCCCATCACATGGAAGCACATAGAGCAGAACAATGTATTTGTTCAACATACTGTACAGTGGTTCTGCCAGTTGTGAGAAACTTCAGTGTGACAAGGAAAGACTGTATGCTTTTACATACTTCATACAAATACTGTGATGTGAATATGTGGGTTTAAAAGAATGTAATATATAAGAACTCAATAATGTTTTTTTTATATCACCAATATTATCTAACACCTTACATTGCGAAATTAGAGTATATAACTCCAAAATTAGATAATTAAAACATACAACAAACACAGGAAGCAGAATGCTGACTATTCATGATGTGTAAAGGCCACAACCATAAGTGGTTAATCATTCATAATACATATAATGTAATTTCATATTATTCAAAAGCCACTACATATTGTGGTACTATGGAGCTCATTCAGACCCGCTCGCTAAGATGCATACTCTCGCTGCTGCTGATGGTATGTATTGTGCGTATGCGCATACCTTAGCGAAAGTTCACAATGCATTCGCTCGCTGCACATAGACAGCCCAGCAGAGTGAGTGACAGGAGAAGCCGTTTGTAGGTGGTAACAGGGCTGGTCATTAAAAATGGGAGACTGGAGGCACAAACGCAGGCCTGCCTGAGCATCTCAACGGCCTTTTAGAGGTGTGCATATAGTGTTCACTCTAGCTCCGGCGGCAGGCAGGGTGCTGGAGATAGAGAGTGCAACCTTGTGCGCGCGCGCCCGAAAAGGGGGCGTGGTCATGAAAAGGGGGCATGTCTATAAGACGCGTCCCCTTTTCGTCATACTTGGCGTGCCCGGCGCTTACGGACATGTCAGGCAGCCCCCAAGCGCTGCAGAAAGGGAGAATAGATGCCGGGCGCATGCGCCCGGCGTCTATTCTCCAGCGGTGACCGGGTCACCGCATGTTTCTCCACCCGCGGGACACTGCGACCCGCGGGTGAGAACGGTACCCGCAGGCTGTGAGGGCAGGGCGCTTTTTGCCCTCCTCCTGGAGGGCAGGGTGCTTTTTGCCCTCCAGAAGGAGGGCAGGGCGCTGCGCCCCGCTAAAACAGCCTAGCGGGAACGCTATGCATAATTATAAGACAGCATCATAGTACACGTCACCTGGCTTGTTTTTACACTGAAGGGCTCGCAGTGCTTGAGGCAGGGTATGGTCAATCTCGAGCGCTGTGATAGCATCCGATGTACTGATGGTTGCATACACTTCCTGGACATGACGTGCACAAGTGGGCGTCTTAAAACAGGCTTGGTGGGTGTCTGCATACACTATATGATCGCTCTTTAAGAGATTCTGGGCGTGCTAATGCATTGCTGTGTAGTAGCACTGCCTACGCAATTTGCATTCACATCGTGTGAGCGATCGTATCTAGCGAGTGGCTCTGAATCAGGCCCTACTTCCCATGTGCATAATTTTTTTAAATATTATAAGGTGCCAGTTTACATGTAATAGATGAAGCATATTATATAACAGGCATGAGTCATAATACCATACTTACCTACTTTTGTTGATGCTTCTCCAGGAGAAAGCCCAGAGAGGACATTTAAGTGGGGGAAATCTTGCAAAGTTGAATAAGGGGCGGGGCCAAATGACACGATTATCAAATAATTGCCTCTTTAGGCCCCTGTCCCTCAGCAAGGACCCCAGATTGCTGGTAACTTTTCCTGTGGTATGGGGGCTACCCGAGGAATCGTGAGTCTCCAGCAGGTATCGGTAGAGTAGGCATATATGCATAATACTAAGATGCACTATGCAAGCCTGGCCAATCTGTGGCTCCCCAGCTGATGTGGAACTACAAGTCCCAGCTTAACCTACCACCGATCAGCTGGTAAAGCATGCATGGATTTGTAGCTTCACAACAGCTGGAGAGACACAGGTTGGCCAGGGCTGCACTAGTGGATGAGGTGGTAGTTAAAAAGTAAAAACTCAGGGACGGATCATAGGAACCGTCGCCCAGGGTGCCCCACATATTGCCCCCCCTCCCACACTGTTACAATCATTGCTCCATGGCTAGCTCCTGGTGTTATAGGTGCAGTCTTTGCTGTCTCTGTTTACCTGCAAAAGCCAGCAGCTGTAAATTCTCAGACCTGCATCTTCTGTGCATGCGTCTTTCCTTCTCCTCTGTCCACAACATCGGAGAGACATGCCTCTGCGTTCTCCTCCACCATGGAGGATATACAGTATATACCTATAATGGTCCCCAAGTCCACTATACCACCACCGCTTATTACCTATATAAATTTCCTGTGGATATGATGTAATACACTGTGACACTGCCAGTTTAATTGCCCTCCACAAGCTTTAATCTGGCCCTGCCCATTCCACCCACTCCTTCAATTTGCTGGGGATAAATGCTGACCAAGGCTGTCAACACCACGGGTGTCAAGACCAGCAGGCTAATAGGCCCCCACTTGCCCCACTGGAATATATTTGGTGATCTTATAATTTGTCCTTCATTCTTGCACAGATGTTTCAAAACTCTTTATTCAATAGAAATCTCTTTATTCAAGAAAATATATAGACAGGTGACTTTCTGCAGGACACGAATCAGCAATTCTAGGTGGAGGGGATACCTATAGGCAGCTGCGGGCACTTACCATATGAGAAGGAGGATTAAAAAAAATATGTAAAACATTCTTTAACTATTACTGTGATTTAAAAAAAAAAATATTTGAACCAAAAAAACTTATTGAGTTTCATTCTTGCACAGATGTGTCAAACAAAGATCTCAGGGCCTGATTCAGAGCCGGACGCTCTGACCAGAGCGCTCGCTCGGAATCAGGGCCCTCCTACCTTAAAGTGGAGCGGCCTCCTGCTATAGCGAGCGGCCATGATGATGGTCGCGATGGTCAAGACCATCGCGACCATCGGGCTTGTGACGAGACCCTTGTGGTAGGGTCTCGCTGCCGCAAGCCCTGGAGTGATTTTGGCTCTATCAGAGCCAAAATCACTCCCACTGACATCACTACTGATGTCAGTGGGGCCAGACTCAGACGGTAGGCGTTCCCATGGGAACGCCTCCATCTGGCAGCCACGCCCCGGCACGCCCACCAAAGGGGGCGTGCTGTCACTCACCATCGACAGCACGCCCCCTTTGGTGCGAGACCCATAACGACAGCTTGGCTGTCGTTATGCGGTTCTCGTGCATGCGCACGACGGAGCTCCCTCCGTCATGCGCATTAGGGCACCATCGACCCGCTTGCGAGCGTCCTGCACTCGCGAGCGGGTCTGAATTAGGCCCTCTGTTTTATTTATTACTGCTTTCAATAAAAGACCGACATACATCTTATCTGACATACCTGAACCCACCAGATATCATGGCCATACACTGGGCCATACAGGGCTGCCAAGAGAAATTCTGGGCTCCGGTGCAGCAACTAGCCAGGGTCCCCCGGAGGGGGTAGGGATGGCCGTCGGTGGTGTTACAATCGATGTCAAAATAGCAAGTAGCCATCGATGGCTACAAACGATTCAATAGATGACCATCGATGTTATCACCAACCGATGGTCATCCCTGTTTTTTTGAATGACTGGCCAATGGGGCCAATCAGAATATGGGGGTGGGGCTATGCTCAGAGTCCCGATGCCTTGGAAAAAAAAAATTTGGTTATGCTCAGACATGCTGGTTCTCCCCCACTGATGTCAAAAGCAGTTGACATCGGCCATAAACTATCGATGATTCTTAATCACCGATGGTCGATGGCCATCCCTAGGAGGGGGTGTGGCCACAGCATTTTGGGGGTACGGCACGTGTTAAGCAGCCTTATTCACAGCAATGAGTGCCAGACCTTGCACATATTTATATATATATATATATATATATGACACACACATGATATATATATATGTGTGTATATATGTATATATATATAGATATATATATATATATATATATACATAACTGATACACTAATGTTGATCGATGTATTTATTATATTTATAAATTATATACAAGTTATATATTTACAACTTTCAGCAGCTGGAGGCTGCAGCACCACAGAGTCACTCACAGTGTTTTATAGCTGTCAGTGGTGGTTGGCGGTCGGCTGTTCCCTCAGTCACACACACCACTCCGAGTCCAAGCTTCTTATTCTGATTGCACCGCGGCCACACACAAGAGCACACAAGCCCAAGATAACTCAGCCTACCCTTTTGTTGTCTTGTCCCTCCTAGTCCCCTCCTGCTGCCCTGAGTCCAGAGCCTGGAGCAGAGAGGGAATGCCTCGCGAGATGATGACATCATCATCTCGTGAGATCACACTAGCTCCGCAGCCCGCAGTGGCGGATGTGAGTGAGTTTAGGTCTGTGGGTGCAGTGATCAAGGCAGCCAAACCACACCCACCCCCCCCCCACGGACTGCCGCCGCCCGCCACCAGCGGAAGTTTTAATAAAGGTGAATTGAAAAGGAAAAAAAAAAGGTTGGAAAAAAAAAAAGGCTAATGGTTTGCTGCTGCGGCCTGGGCCCCCTGGCATAGCCGGGCCCGGGTAATCAGTACCCGCTCCTCCCCCCCCCTCTCGGCGCCCCTGGGGCCATACGCTGTGAGATATCTCACACTGGGCTCTATTCATTATCACAATTAATTTCTACAAAAGCTTTTGTAGAAATTAAGTTTTTGGGCCATTCATCAAAAAGGTAATGCAGGAGATATCACAGATATCTCCAGCTTCCCCCTTCTCTCCCGAAATGGCCTGCTGTCCCGCAACCCCTGCGCCTTTCATATGGGAAGGAGTCCCGGGTTGCAAGAGGGATTCTAGGTCACACTCTAGGTCACGCAGTGAAAAGATTTGGGAAGACAGTTGATTTGAAATGTTAATTATCGGGGTCCACTCGGTTCCCGATAATTAACATAATGAATAGAGCCCCCTGTGAGATATCTAACAGTGTATGGCCCTTAATATCTGCTTTCCTCCCCTGGGGAGGAGACATTTCCCCATTTCTCCCCTATGAAGCAACAGGGGAAATTATTATTATTATTACCAGTTATTTATATAGCGCTCACATATTCCGCAGCGCTTGACAGAGAATATTTGTCCATTCACATCAGTCCCTGCCCCAGTGGAGCTTACAATCTATGGCCCTCATTCAGACCCACTCGCGAGCGGCTGTCCGCTCGCAAGTGGGTCGATGGTCTGCACTGCGCATGCACACGACGGAGGGAGCTCCGTCGTGCGCATGCGCGAGACGCGACGAGCGAAGGACTTTCCTTCGCTCGGAGTGTCTCATCAAAGGGGGCGTGCTGTCGATGTTGACTGACAGCACGCCCCCTTTGGTGGGCGTGCCGGGGGCGTGCCTGCCAGACGGAGGCGTTCCCAAGGGAACGCCTACCGTCTGAAGCCGGCCCCACTGACATCACTAGTGATGTCAGTGGGAGTGATTTTGGCTCTGATAGAGCCAAAATCACTCCTGGCCTTGCGGTTGAAAAACTCAACCGCAGGCTTTTGCTCGCAGTTTCGATGGGCGCGATGGTCTTGACCATCGCGACCATCATCCTGCACGCTCGTATATGCTGTGGGTGGTGACCCACAGCTATACGAGCGTCCAGGAGGACGCTCCATATTAATGGAGGTGGACCCTGATTCAGAGCGACCGCTCTGGTCAGAGCGTCCGGCTCTGAATCAGGGCCAATGTTCTCTATCACATGCTCACACACATACACACTAGGGTTAATTTTTGTTGGGAGCCAATTAACCTACCAGTATATTTTTGGAGTGTGGGAGGAAACCGGAGTACCCGGAGGAAACCCACGCAAGCAAAGGGAGAATATACAAACTCCACACAGTTAGGGCCGTGGTGGGAATTGAACCCACAACCTCAGTGCTGTGATGCAGTAATGTTACCATTACACCATCTGTTGGTTGATCGGCAGTGGCAGTGCATACACTGCCCGATGTGGTCAACCGATGATCAAATCAGTTGGGCACATTGGAAGATTTTTCATGCCCGACAGTCCGATCATTGATGATCAGCCACAGCCATACACTATGCAATTATTGGCCCAATCTGCTGATAATCTGCGGATCAGGCCGATAATTGCATAATGTATGGCTGGCTTTAGTCTTCAAAGTTTAACTTTTTCTTTATCATTCTCAGTTGTCTGTGTAATACAAATATGGATTTATTGAACATGTTATAAACTTTTAGACTGACCAGTCACTACTGTAAATCAAAGCATAATGTGACAAGGCATTTTCAATAAAATTCTATATTAGTACAAATCATCATCAATAGACCTTATTAAACAGTTACAGTAATTGATATATGTTAGTAAGGAACTGAAATTAAAATGTACATATTCAAACATCTCTGACCGGAAAGACGGCTCAGTATGTATGTTAAATACCTGCTGTCACAAGGCAAGCACCGTTTTGATTTGTAATAGTCACTAAGTGAACAGTATGACCATGTTTGTAAATAAATCAATATCTGACATAATCATCGACATATTGAGTAATATTTTCCAAGAAAAACACAGGGCCTGATTCAGACCTGGTCGCAAGCGCTGAGCGCTCGCAACCGTGTCGATGTTTGCCCACTGGGCATGCGTACGACGGAGCCGGCTCCGCCGTGCGCATTCGCGAGACCCGGCTAGCGATGGGTGCTTCGTCGCTCCTGGTCTCGAACCAAAGGTGGCGAGCTGTCGATGGTGATTGACAGCTCGCCCCGTTTGGTAGGCGTGGCCTGGGGGTGGCTTCACAAACAGTCGTTCCCAAGCAAACGCCTGCCGTTTGTGGGTGGCCCCACTGACATCACCAGTGATGTCAGTGGGATCGCTTCCGGTTCTATTAGAGCCAGAAGCTCTCTGGGGCTTGCGGCCACGAGACCCTACCACAAGGGTCTAGTCGCAAGCCCGATGGTCGCGATGGTCTTGACCATCATGACCATCAACCTGGCCGCTCGCTATAGCTGTGGGTGGCCACCCACAGCTATGCGAGCGGCCAGGAGGCTGCTCATAAAAAAAAAGGCCCTGAATCAGGTCCACAGTCCACAAAATACTGTAAAACATTAGTGCTAATGTATAGCTTGCATACCTTATAGTTGCATATTTTAAAGTGAAACTAAACCAAACCAACAAGAACAAACAATGTTAATTTTCAGAACCTGCTGGAACAGGAGTATTTATAATAGGTGCATGGTCTGTGGTGGATATGAACCCCTAGATCCTGGGAGGACCCCTCACTGCACACCCTGCACCCACAGTGTACTTACTGTACATTGGCCCGGCAAGCAGGTCCCTCCTCCTCCTCTTGAGATACAGAGCCAGATTAAGGGCCACATGGGTCTGGAGCTGCAAATATTCAAGGGCCTTTACTGAGAAGGAGAGGAGCTGTGACAAGCGCTGTGTAGGTGGCCAGAGCCATGTGGGTGTGTACACTACCTACACTATCAACCCCACTGTCTCCCTAAATACAGCCCCACTGTCTCCCTAAATATGTAAATTTAAGAAAATTGCAGAATTTTTAATAAAAAACTAGAAATATAGTTTTAATACTATGGGTTTATGGATGACTGTGTGGCCAACTAGACAGCTGATAATCATGCTGTTATGATAGTGTGCCTATTTTTATTGGAGGTCTGGAGCTGTAGCTCCATCTTCCCCATAGTTAAACTGGCCCTGGCAGGGGTACTAACTGCTACAGTCTCCCTCACTAGGCTTCAGTGTCATTCTGAGTATTGCGGGTGGGGGTGGTATAGGTCCTAACACAGTATATATATATATATATATAATGTACAGAATTGCTTACGAATACAACTTGATTATTTAATAGTCTGTGGAGTGCCACCCCAACCTTTATTGGATTTCTACATTATACACCATTCCAAGAAGGTACCCTGGCCAACTTACTCTAGCGTGCCAAACTTCACTACACTATATAATATATATATGCTCGCGGCATCCACTCAGTGCTGTGAGAGGGCTGGGGGAAGTTAGTGAGGCTCCCCCCAGCCTGACGTTATTTGGAGGTGTGCCATGCGGGCACACCCCTCAGATAACGTAACGTAAGGAGGTGTGGCCTATGGTAATTAGGTCACGCCCCCATTTCAGTCACGCGCGGCACAGAGCACTCGGCCGGCACAGGGCACTATTAGCGCTGGAGCCGGCCCTGATATATATCCCCTCCACCCCTCTCATCCTCCCTCACTGCATTTGACTTTGCCTCCTTCTTCTCTTCCAAAACTGAGGCAATTCATCACAGTATTTCCTTCAATCTCTTTGCTGCAACCCCACCTCCCCCACCATTCCGTTCCTCCCGGCCACCCCACCTTGTGCTCCTTCAGCCCCACCACGGGCGACAAGGTCCACTCCCTCATCTTGTCCTCTCCCCCCTCCACCTGCACCCTTGACCCCCTCCCTTCTTGCCTTCTACGCTCCCTCTGCTCCACCGCCTGCTCCCACCTTGCTCACCTTTTCAACTTGAAAAAAGTATCTGGGCGCTTGGTGAGTGGATAACACACCTTGATATGTCACAGCTGATTGGGTTAGTCAATCCCAATAATTAAATAAACATAAAAAGAGAAAGCAGCTGGAAAATCAAGTAGTGCATACAATGTAACAAGGTTCGATAGTTTTAAACAATATTTTATTAGCAAATGTATAAAATGTATCAGAATAGTAATTCTTATAACTCTGAGTATACATATATTATAAAATAAACATTGTAGTAAGATTGTTGCAGAATTTTAAACGTTTAGTCCTGTATCTCACACAGAATCCTCAATTGTTTTTAGTGGATAGAATTAAAAACAAGTTCAATGTGTAAAGATATACTTGCCAACCAAATAGAATATTGGAGGGACAAAATCCTGGAATGGTGTGAGGTAGCGCTACCAGCTGAAGTCCTGACAATGGAGGAAATTGCAGTGGAGATCATGGTGTCACTATGAAGGCTCAGACCTTATTGAAGGGAGCCTGGATCTCCGTGGATCTTTTGCAGCTGCAGCAGTTGTCCTGACTGCGGAGACTGGACTCCTCGTTCAGCAGCAAACCCCAGTGAATTCAGGGGGAATGAAGCGCTGTTAGGCGATGTCTTCTGGTATTAAGCAGTGGGATTGACGGTGTCACTAGGAAGGCTCAGACTTTGTTACCGGGAGCCTGGATCTCCGTATACCATCTGCGGCAGTGGCAGTGTTACTGTCTGTTGGGGTATACTGCTCATCTAGCAGCAAACCCCTTTTCAACTTGTCTTTCTCCACCGGCATCTTTCCCTCATCATTCAAACATGCTCTTGTCACACCTATTCTTATAAAACCCAACCTCAAACCGTTCTCACCCGCCAATTACCGCCTCATTTCTCTTCTCCCTTTTGTCTGCAAACTACTTGAACGGCTTATCTACAGCCGCATCACCAGCTTTCTCTCTGACAACTCCATCCTTGATCCTCTTCAATCTGGCTTTCGCCCACTTCACTCCACTGAAACTGCCCTGGTCAAAGTCGCCAATGACCTGCTTGCAGCCAAATCCAGGGACCACTTCTCTCTGCTCATCCTCCTGGACCTCTCTGCAGCCTTCGACACCATGGATCATACTCTCCTCCTCCGCACCCTTCAGACCTTTGGCATCTCTAACACTGTTCATGCCTGGTTCACTTCTTACCTCACCAACTGCTCCTTCTCTGTGTCTGCCTCTGGTTCCACCTTCCCCCCTTCCACCCTTCCCATTGGAGTCTCGCAGGGTTTTCCTGGGCCCGCTGCTCTTCTCCCTGTACACTTCTATACTAGGAGAACTCATCAGCTCCTTTGGAGTCCAATACCACCTCTATGCCGATGACATGCACCTCTCCTCTCCTGTACTCTCCCCTTCTATCCTCTCTCAGGTATCCTGCTGCCTCTCCGCCATCTCTTCCTAGATGTCCGAGTGCTCTCTAAAGCTCAAACATGGACGAAACCGAACTCATAATTTTTCCCCCTAATAGAGTTTCCACTCCAACCAATCTCGCTATCACTGTTGACAACACCATCATCTCCCCTGTCCCCCAACCTCGCTGTTTGGGTGTCACCTTTGACTCCACCCTCTTCTTTACCACCCACATTCAATCTCTGGCTCAATCCTATCGATTCCAGCTATGCAACCTTACTCGCATTAGGCCTTTCCTCTCCCAGAATGCTACCAAACTGATTATTCATTCACTAATCATTTCTTGGCTTGACTACTGCAACCTTCTCCTTACTGGCCTCCCACATTGCCATCTTGCCCCCCTCCAGTCTGTTCTCAATGCTGCAGCTAGACTTATCTTCCTCTCCCGCCATTCCACTTCTGCTGCCCCCCTCTGCCAAAATCTACACTGGCTCCCATTCCCCTACAGAATCCTCTTCAAACTCCTCACCTTCACATACACGGCCCTCTTTAACTCTACTGCTCCCTACATCCCCAACCTCTGTTACCTCTCCTCCACCCTGGTTACTTCATCTCATGCTCGTATCCAAGATTTTGCCCATGCAGTCCCCCTCCACTGGAATGAGCTCCCTCACTCGATCAGGTTCTCCCCGACCTAGCAGAGCTTCAGAAGTGCACTGAAAACCCACCTGTTCATCAAAGCATACCCTTCCCCCACATAACCATGTTACCAGGTCTCTGTCCATCCCGCCTCAGCCATCTCTACCATGCTTACTTCCTGCACTCAGTTCCCCCTCTACACACTCATGCCTCATGCCATCTGCATGCCATCTGTCCGTCTCCTCTCTCCCCTAGATTGTAAGCTCCTAGAAGCAGGGCCCTCCTCCCCACTGTCTCACAGCCTTCTTCTATTGCACTTCTATGGCAGCCTTCACCTTAAGAGCTGTACTGTGTATGGAGAATTGTGTTGCTATTGTTACTTGTGTTCTGTTTATATTTTGGTTACTGTATTGTAATGTAATACTTCTGTGTACCCTTTACTGTATGTACGGTGCTGCGGACCACTTGTGGCGCCATATAAATAAAATGTAATAATAATATATACGGAGTATAGAATAGTGCAAGTAAGGGAAAGGAGAAGCACATGAGGGAAGAGGCCACATGCATTTGTGGAGCAAAGTGGGTGGACGGGAGTGTGAAGAAAGATAGTCAGAGATGTAAATGGGATAGTATTGGGTGAGGACTTTGTAGGTGAGTGCGAGAAGCTTGAATTGGGTACTGAAGGAGAAGGGGAGCCAGTGTAGGGCTTTGTTAGATCCAGCAGTATAATTTCACCGGATGTCCTGAGTAACCTGTGGTGTACTCACATGTCCGATGTCCGATGTTAGCATCACTCGTGATGTCAGTAGGGCCGCCCACAAACGGCAGGCGTTCCTTCAGGAACGCCTCTGTTTGTCAAGCCACCCTCCCCACCCCTGCCTACAAAACGGAGTGAGCTGTCGATCAACATCGATAGCCGCCCCGTTTGTAGCGAGCCCCGGAGCAAGAGAATTTCGCATGCCGCACTTCTAAACAAAACATAATAATTGTATTTGTTTCGTTTGGCCTGGGTGGAGGTGGTAAAGGAAAAAAAGACTAAAACTGAAAATTTTTTCGAGATGTGGGAAAGTTTTATTGCAACTCTTTCCACGAGTATTCAAAACCAAATTCGAAACTCCTTGTGCTATACGTCCTGGTATCATTTGCGAGAGATTGAAGGTGTCCCAACGATTTCTGGCCTGAGATGAGCGTGGGAGGGAGGGAGGAGCGAGCAAGTTTCCGTTTCTTTTATTTTAATTTTCTTAAATCTCTATTACTATTTGTTATAGTTTATTTTCTTCAGTTGAGAAACTGATCATTTACTATCTATGTATTTTACTATTTCAGTAAACCTATTTGTTGTAAGATGTATTTTCAAAATGATGGCACATTGCTTAATTGTCACTATCACCGATTCTAACATTTAAGGTGCATACACACACAACGATTATTTGAACGATTATCGTTAAACGATATCGTTTAACGATAATCGTTTGAAAAAATCGTTCACTTTCTGAGTCAAACGATGAACGATTATTGTTCATGCGCGTTCACGTTTGCAGTTTGTAGTTCAGTCAGACTTGTCAACTCAACGATTTTCATTAAGTTAATATGCAAAAATCGTTTGTAGTTCATAATAATCGTTCATTACATTTAAATGAACATAGTAAATGAACAACTTTAGTAAATGATTTTAGTTCATTTTTTCAAGGTAGAAAATCATTTACTAAAATCGTTCATTAACTCGATCGTTGTGTGTGTATGCAGCATAAGCCTTATGTAATATCTGTTTTACTGGTCATAACTGCCTCTGATCTCATACATGTAATTTTGCATTGTAATTTATGTTCAAGATTTTTGTGCATTGCTTCAATAAATTATATATATATATATATATATATATACATATATATATATATATATATATATATATATATATATGTATATATAAAAAGAAACGTTTTATTGGACACAATTGTACTCTCCAATACACCACTAGGTGGAGATGTAACAATGCAGTTAAATTACTCAATATAAATAGATCAGCGCAAGGTGAAAAATATTATCTTGCAATTTTATTTAATCTTTGTGCTTGAGTCATTCAATGGATTCAAGTAATTTAAAAATAAAAAACTAAAATCTAACTGAGGTAAGCTGAAAGGTCAGGTCTACATCTGGGAGGCTGTATTTTTGTATTTTTAAAGGTTTTTATACCCAAATGGAAAAAATTAATAATCAAACATTGTTTATTTTCTATATTCCCCTAATGAATAAAGCAAATAGAGCCTCATGTCTTGGAAATGCTTTATTCAAAATGAATTAAAATAAAAAATAGAAACTTAATTTGAGGTGTGTTTTACATCACACACTTTCTACATCAGTGTGACAAGAGCCTAGCATTACTACTTTGTCATATTGGAAATGAGTGGCGTATCTATACTGGCTGCAGGGCACACTTGCCTACTTTTTTATCTCCTCTCTGGGAGAAGCAGCTGGCTACTTCAGGGGGTGGGGTTGGCCTTTCTCATCATTAGGCCCTGCCCACAGGTCTCTATGGAAGGGCTAAAATGACACTATCAATGCCATCTTGTTAGTCATGTATTCAGAAAGATGGCGCAGTACAGGAGCTAGCAAAGACTCTGGCACTGTACCAGTTTCTTGGCTCTCTTGCAGATGCACCATCTTTCCTAATTTATCACTGGAAAGATGGAGCCATGGAAGAAGCATAGGAAGCCACAGCATGGTACGGGAGGCTCCTTTAATCAAGTACGGGGTGATAGGGCTGTTGAGCTGGCCTCCCCAGTTCTGAATACGCTCCTGTTGGGGACCCTGCTCCTCCAAGTATCTGACTTTCGTTATGTGACTTCCTGCTTGTCTTCATTCCCCACCTCACTAGACAACATGGCCGGTGTCACGTGCAGACCTGTCCTCACTATCCTAAGCACACATTCAACAGACCACTGTCTCAATATCAGTATACTCACCAGAATACTGAGCTGCCAATGACCAAACATATGCACAGAAATGCAAATTTTCATGTGCACATGAAATGCTTACAGCTCTGCATAAGCCCCATAGTGTTGAAATCAGGCATTTAGATGTCCGCTGCAAAGCCCACTTGGCCACAATGCCCAAAAGTGGGTAAAAATACTCTTCAACAGTTGGCTAATATTTTTGCATACAGCATTTATCGACATAAAGTAATGAAATGGGGTGATCATTTACACATCTTAAACTGTTATAGGAGCACTCTGCGCTGCCTCTATTCCTAGCCGCAGAGCTGACAGGCACAAGGCACTGGTGCGGCTCTCTCTAGAGGTCTGACCTCTGACGTGCTACTGAGCGGCTCCACTGTGTGTCTTTCTCCAGTGGGATCCTGCATGTTAGGATGCTTCCAGACTCCCCAGTGTTACAGAGCCATACAAGACCCCCACAGGTTCCCTGTTACACTGTGCTGCCACCACTTACATAGAGGAGAATATCTCTATATAACTGACGAATGTATGTGTCATTACAACTTGGCACATTACAACACCCAGCATACACAATCTCTCCAGGTTGCATCTAGAATCCAATGAACCTGTACCTGTTTAACAATGTGTCCACAGCCACTTGTATGTCTTCCTGGTTAATAAACCAACACCCTGGTTAAGTCAATCTGCTGTGTGGACTCACCTCATACTTGCCAACATATAGCGGGGGGCCAGGCAATGACTCCGTATTGTGGGCGGGACCATGGGCCTGACCACACGATCGCATCATCCAGTTTTCCTCTTCACAATGCTGAAAATAAAGGCATTGTGAAGCAGGGGGCGGAGCCACGATGACGTGATTCAGCATAAAACACGAGGCATGGCCACACTGCACAGGGGCGTGTCCATGGGAAAGGCGTCCTGTTTCTCAGCACTCTGGAGGACAAATTGGGCATATGTACAAACTGCATTATGTCCTTATAACATTCACAACAGGCTGTTTGCATAGTACTAGTGAAAATAGAATTACACATACTACATGTAGCAGAGCAATGAGCTTCAACACAAAAGATGTCATCTGTGGAATTGCTCTTCCACATCTTTTGTTTTGCAGATCTATGGACTATCTCTATACAATTCCTAAACCCCAGTACATGTAATATATGAAATTTTACACAGCCACAGCCCAGAGCAGGTATACAGTCCCTATGCAATTATTGGTCTGGACTGGAACTTACTTACATAAAGCAGGTCAAGCTGCAGCATAAAAGCTGAACAGACTGACTGATCTGTAGACAGAGAGTCTGAGTGAGAGACTCTCTGTAGTCTACAGTTAGTCTCTGAGATGCCTCTGTATGTGCACAGCAGATGGCTCAGCTCCTCTTCGCGACAGGGCATGGAGCGTGATATCAATGTCGCACTCCTGGCGGCTCTGACTGCAGCCATGCAAAAATAGAAACTGTGACTTGCTCGGCGGCCAGGGCCAGTTCTAGTCCAAGTAGAGTCCAGGGTGAAAAGTCACTTTGTTGCTTCCTTCCCTCTGTATTACTTAGAGTCTTGTGCTCCCTGTGTAATACCAGCCTCGTGTCCCATGTGCCTTTCTAGCCACATCACCCTGTGTCTCTCCAGCCTCCTGTTCCATGTGTCCCATCCAGCCTCCTACCCCGTGTCACTTCAGCCTCATGCCATTTGTCACCTCCTGCCTTGTCTCTTTCCAGTCACATGTCCATTGTGTCACTTCAGCTCCCCATTTTTCACTCCAGCTCCCCTGTGGGGTTTGGTATGGGGTGTCGGTGCTCAGGATCCCGCAGTTAGAATCCCAGTGTCAGCATCCAAACAGGGTTAGGATACCGACATCTCATGGTTGGTATCCTAACCCTCTCCCTACCCCTAACCCTCCCTTCCTTGAGCCTAAACCTAACCTCCCCCTAGTGCTTAAACTTAACCTCCTCCTCCACGCACCCTAAACCTAACCCTCTCCCCTTAGTACCCAACCCTAACACTCCCCTAGTGCTAACCTTCCCCCTAACCCCGTTACTTACCTTCGGGATGTCCGCAACTGGGATTCTGACAGGTGTTGGGATTCCGGTGCCAGCATTCTGAGTGCCAGAATCCCCTTGGTCGGTATTATGACTGCATCCTCCTGCATCACTCCAGGCCCCCTTCAGTTAGAGTCCAATTGCCTCTGTGTCACTTTAGCTCCAGTCCCAACTCCAAGCCACTCCAGCCCTCCATGTGTCACTCCAGTTTCCAAATATCACTCCATCTATGTGTTACTCCAGCTTATCCTTGTGTCACTCCAGTTCCCCCATACCACTCCTGCCATCCATGTTTCACTCCAGCTGTACCGTCTCACTCCAGCTCTTCCATGTCACTCCAGCTCCCATGTGACACTCCAGTCTCATCCGCCTTTCACTCCAGCTGCCTTGTGTGTCACTCCAGGATCCACCCAAAACTTACTTTATTGGGTTTCTACCTTCTGTAGAACTGTTCCTCTTCTCTTTGCAGCTCCTCAGCTTTGCTCTGCCGCCCTCAACCGGAACATAACCGAGTTGAAAGGGCTATACCTCCCCTAAATGCCTGTGCCCTGCTAATTTCTGCAGCGGTGCAGTCCATAGACAGCACAGGACAGAACACCTCCATGTCGCTGGGCCTGGGAGGTAGTGCCGCAGCAGTAAGTTGGTCGGATGGTACGGTGTACTAGCTACTAATTTCTTAATGGTATGCTGTACTGGCCCGTATCAAGTTACTTTCACTACTTAATCTACTGAAGTTAGAGGTACAAATATTAAGATATTGTGGTGCATGGTCAAAGATGGTGAAAATACCTATATCTACTGTGTTGACACAGTGACGTTGATGGCGTTACTGGTATGGCTGATTGATCAAGGGCCTATTATGGAGGAACTGTGACCAATGCTGTGTGGGTTTGGGGAGTTCTATGGGGGCCTATAGAGCACCAACACTATTAGCCACAATGTCTCCCTAAATATGTAAGAATAGTAAAAAATGCACTATTTTGTATGGAAAATAGAAATAAAAACATCATACGGTACCAACAATCAGACACGGTGGTGGTAATGTGATGGTGTGGGGATGTATTGCTGTTTCAGGACCTGGACAACTTGCCATAATTAATGAAATCATGAATTCAGCTCTCTACCAGAAAATTCTGAGGGAGAATGTCCGGTCATCAGTCCATGATCTGAAGCTCAAGCGCAATTGGTTATGCAGCAGACAATGGCCCTCATTCAGAGGCGCCCGCAAAATGCGAGCGGTTGCTCTGAATGAGGGCGACCGCTTGGTTTTTGAAGTGTGGCCTCCTGGTCGCTAGCTAAGCTGTGGGTTACCACCCACAGCTTTAGCGACCAACCAGGTTGATGGTCGCGATGGTCAAGACCATCGCGACCATCGGGGCTTGCGACGAGACCCTAAGGTTGGGTCTCGGCTACCGCAAGCCCCAGGGAACTTCCTGCTCTGATCGAGCAGGAAGCTCCCCACTGACATCACTGCTGATGTCAGTGCGGCCGCCCACAAAACGGCAGGCGTTCCTTAAGGAACTCCTCCGTTTGTGAAACCACCCCCCTGCCACGCCTACAAAACTGGTCGAGCTGTCTGTCAAAATCGACAGCCGCCCCTTTTGTAGTGAGCTCCGGAGCGTTCCTTAAGGAACGCCTCCGTTTGTGAAACCACCCCCCTGCCATGCCTACAAAATGGGTCGAGCTGTCGATCAACATCGAGGGCTTGCGACGAGACCCTAAAGTTGGGTCTCGGCAACCGCAACCCCCAGGGAGCTTCCTGCTCTGATCGAGCAGGAAGCTCCCCACTGACATCACTCCTTAAGGAACTCCTATGTTTGTGAAACCACCCCCCTGCCACGCCTACAAAACTGGTCGAGCTGCCTGTCAACATCGACAGCCGCCCCTTTTGTAGTGAGCTCCGGAGCGAGAGAATTTCTCTCTTGCTCCGGGGCTTGCGCGTGCGCAGGGCTTAAACATCGACCTGCTTGCGAGCGCTCAGCGTTTGCGAGCGGGTCTGAATGAGGTCCTATGATCTGAAGCACAGGAGCAAGTCAACCTCTGAATGGCTCAAAAGAAACAATGATGGCTTTGGAGTGGCCTAGTCAAAGTCCTGACTTAAATTCAATGTAATTAATTTTTAAGTTATATAGGTACAGTATATAAATGTTGGATAACTTGTTTCCTTCAATAAATGAAAGGATCAATTAAAAACTGTATTTTTTGTTTACTGAGGTTGTTTTTGTCATATATACAGTTGTGTTTGAATATATGAAACAAATAAGTGTGACAAAAACACAGCTTTTATACCACTGTGTTATAATGTTGTTTCTATTTCCCCTCATATCCTTATCATGCAATCTTATGCAATTTCGGAATAGCGTGCAGGTGCAGTCTTGCAGTACAGTGCAGGGAAACAGTAGTGTCTGGTATATCTGCTGCCTGCCCCTAATCCATATAATTTTGGTGAGTGAAATAATATTTGATAGTTATTTGTGTTGTAACATATTCTGTGATCTGTGGGGGTCATTCAGACCCGCTCGCGAGCGAAGGTCGCTCGCTAGAGGGTCGATGTTGGGCGAATGCGCATGCGCACAATGGAGGGAGCTCCGTCGTGCGCATGCGTGAGACCCGGCGAGCGACGAGGAATACGACACCCAGGGTCTCGCACCAAAGGGGGCATGCTGTCGATGGTGAGTGACAGCACGCCCCCTTTGGTAGGTGTGCCGGGGGCGTGGCGGCCAGACGGAGGCGTTCCCATGGGAATGCCTACCGTCTGAGTCCGGCCCCACTGACATCACTAGTGATGTCAGTGGGAGTGATTTTGGCTCTGATAGAGCCAAAATCACTCCTGGGCTTGCGGCAGCGAGACCCTACCACAAGGGTCTCGTCGCAAGCCCGATGGTTGCGATGGTCTTGACCATCGCGACCATCATCATGGACGCTCGCATAAGCTGTGGGTGGTAACCCACAGCTATGCGAGCGTCCAAAAGGCCGCTCCACATTTAAATAGGACGGCCCTGATTCAGAGCGAGCGCTCTGGTCAGAACGTTCAGCTCTGAATCAGGCCCTGTGTCACAAATGATTGAAAGTTAGGTTTGCATGGCAAGATTTTTATTTTAGGAATATCTCTCGTAATGTTTGACAATCTTCTTGGTAAAACACTTTATTATACTGAATCCTTGTTACTAAGGGCCTGATTCAGAGATGTACTCTAACCCGATGGCTAGCGCACAACTCCGATTATTAGTGGATTGGGCAAGCGCAGGATGTGTACTGCGCATGTGCAGCCTTCCTTCCGCGAGACCGCTCACAGTGCCTCCAAGCCTTTGGGGCGTTCCTGGGTAGCGTTCCCAGAAATGGGGGCGTGTCACCAGGGCTGTCTTAACAGTAGTGTGGGCCCTGGGCAAAGCAATGCACTGGGGCCCCTACCCACCCATTCACGGGAAAAAATATTTAGTGTGTCTGGGTAATTGATAGGCTACAGCTACCCGAATTGACTTACAGTATATATAAAACACAGGTGCTGGAGCGCTGGTGGTTGCTCCTGGTAACCAGAGGAGTGGAGTTGCAGTCAAATCATGTGCTGTACCTGAAATTTTCCCCACATGTAAGGCTTGCCGACATTTAGCTCCCTCCTTCTGGGAGGGAGCTGTCGGGCATACAGGGCTCGGGGCGTGACGCGGCCAAAAGGGGCGGGGCCCAGCATCTGACGCAGCGTTGGGGGCAGAGCATGGGGCATGACAGCGCGATTGTGTCATTGTGGCTCCGCCCCCTCTTCACAATGCCGTGATTAATGGCATTGTGCAGCCGGGGGCGGAGCAACGATGACGCGATTCAGCGCGAATCGCGTCACCAGCCCCCCTGCTGCCGGGGTTTTTACTTAAAAGCGCGGGAGGGTGCGGACACATCGCCGGGGCCGGGAGGATTACCTGCCTTCCCGGGAGGTCGGGAGCGGCACCCGATTTTCGGGAGGCTCCCGACCAAATCAGGAGGGTAGGCAAGTATGAAATACATTTTCCACAGCAGCTGCAGCACTGGAGATAGGCTGCCATGTATGAGCAGTCCCTGTCTCTCGCACTGCCCTGGGGCTTACTGCTGCAGTAATATCAAATAACTGCACAATCCTATAATTATAAATAACATGACAAAATCTCACTATGATGACGGGGCTTATTGCTGCAATAATACCATATCATACTATGATATGGTATTATTGCAGCAATAAGCCACGTTATACTGAGATTTTGTCATGTTATTATAATTATAGGATTGCGCAGTGATTTGATTCATGCTGTGCAGCTGAGCTCAGCCCTTACCTTTGCGGTGCGGTGGGTCAGGAGTTGCCGGGGCAGTGGCTGGCAGAGGAGTCTCTTGAGGAGGCTGAGACCGGGCGGGACAACAGATCCTCCAGTCTGGGACACCACACAGCAGGGGCAGATTGGGAATGGAAACCAGCCCGGGAAAGAGGGGACGAAAAAAAAATGTTGGGGTACAAAGTTAATAACTAGCGAACTTGACTCTGGGGAGGTCCCGAAGTATGCCCCAAGTATTTTTTTGATTTCAGGTGTTTGCGGCAGATGGATTTTTCACGATTTTTTAAACTTCACTTTTTCAACTTTAAATATGCTGACCCCAGAGGCGTCACTAGGGTTGGTGTCACCCGGTGTGGTAGCTCATGGTGTCACCCCCCCCCCCCAAAAAAAAAAAAAAATTACCTCCTCCTGTATCACACCATATGGAGCACCTCATTCAGAGTCGGTTGTTGCGGCCGCACGGTCGTACGGGAAAAGGGGCCGGATATGCGAATGATGCACTCGCATGTTGCTTCCCTAAGTTCGGATCGTTAGCTGTCCGACCAAGGGGAGGAAGCGGTCGGAAGACAAAAAATACGCCCCCTTCTCGTACGCATTACACGTCATCTCCGGCCATATAAGGATTAATCGAGACCATCGGGAGCCATCGGAACTGGTCGTAGAGCTTAAGGTTGACCATACCCTCTCTTAAGCTCTACGATCATGTCAGTGTAAAACCTCCCATGTCACATGTGCCATGACACTACTTTGTTAATTATGCACTCCCATAAAACGCCGTTCGCATAATCAGGCACTCCTGCGTTCGGATCTCCACTCCCCGTTTTCAAGCACCTTCACCTGTTACCACCCACTAACGCCTCATTCTGTCACTCAAACTACCAACCTGGCTGTGTTCAAGGAGAGAGAAATTTCTGATCGCAGCAGCTAGTTTGCGCACGCGCATTGCGAACTTTACGCATGCGCAGTTTAGCGAACATCAGTGGCGTACGACCGTGCGGCCGCAACGACCGACTCTGAATGAGTTTCGGAATCCTTAATGTTTTGTACTATTTTCACATCATAATTCCTGTATATCACTAAATGCAATACAATATCACATGCACAGGAAGAATGAAATACCATTTACATAAGAGTTATGCAAAGTAAACTCAACGCCTACATCATTTTTGCACACTTGCAAGGCATTACGGATGTGAGTAAAGGGAAGTGGGCGTCTTTATACTGTGCTGCGGCGAAATTGCGATCGCACACATTTGCATAAATTCGCAGCACTGCATGAGTGATTGCTGCCGCATTAGTAATCCGTGCTGAATCAGTCCCCAGTAAGGTTTCCTCACTTTTTAAATCACTTCTCGCAGGTCACATCTTGTATAAAATTCAATGTTTGCTCTGAGCTAAATAAAAAGTGGACTCCTCACTTTAAAAAGTTGGGCTCCTACTAGACAGTTTCTGAGTCCCATCACAATTTATGCCTCACTGTCTGTAGCACATAAAAACACCCCACAGGGCATATTTTGCACTGAGGATGAAATGGGTAGAAGGGGCACAGGGGTGGGAGGGCAGAGTGCACAGGAGAGCAGAAGGGGAGAGGGGAACTGGAGACACAGGGGTGGGAAAGGAGACTACATAGGAGAGCAGAAGGGGTACAGACATTGGGGAATGGGGGTGGGAGGGCAGAGTGTAAAGGGGAGAGGGGAACAGGGGTCACAGGTAGGAGGGCAGGGTACACAGGAGAGCACATGGGGTATAGACATGGGGAGAGGGGAACAGGGGTCGCACATAGGTGGGAGGACAGGGTACACAGGAGAGCAGAAGGGGTACAGACATGGGGAGAGGGGAACAGGGAGCACAGGTGGGAGGGCAGAGTACACAGGAGAGCAGAAGGGGTACAGACATGGGGAATGGGGAACAGGGGTCACAGGTGGGAGGGCAGAGTACACGGGAGAGCAGAAGGGGTACAGACATGGGGACAGGGTACACAGGAGAGCACATGGGGTACAGACCTGGGGAGAGGGGGACAGGGGGCACAGGTGGGAGGGCTGAGTACACCGGAGAGCAGAAGGGGTACAGACATGGGGAGAGGGGAACATGGGTCACAGGTGGGAGGGCAGAGTACACGGGAGAGCAGAAGGGGTACAGACATGGGGACAGGGGGCACGGGTGGGAGGGCAGAGTACACAGGAGAGCACATGGGGTACAGACCTGGGGAGAGGGAACAGGGGGCACAGGTGGGAGGGCAGAGTACACGGGAGAGCAGAAGGGGTACAGACAGGGGCACAGGTAGGAGGGCAGGGTACACAGGAGAGCAGATGGGGTACAGACCTGGGGAGAGGGAACAGGAGGCACAGGAGAGCAGAAGGGGTACAGACATGGGGAGAGGGGAACAGGGGGCACAGGTGGGAGGGCAGAGTACACGGGAGAGCAGAAGGGGTACAGACATGGGGAGAGGGGAACAGGGGTCGCACAGAGGTGGGAGGACAGGGTACACAGGAGAGCAGAAGGGGTACAGACATGGGGAGAGGGGAACAGGGAGCACAGGTGGGAGGGCAGAGTACACAGGAGAGCAGAAGGGGTACAGACATGGGGAATGGGGAACAGAGGTCACAGGTGGGAGGGCAGAGTACACGGGAGAGCAGAAGGGGTACAGACATGGGGACAGGGTACACAGGAGAGCACATGGGGTACAGACCTGGGGAGAGGGGGACAGGGGGCACAGGTGGGAGGGCCGAGTACACCGGAGAGCAGAAGGGGTACAGACATGGGGAGAGGGGAACAACGGTCGCAGGTGGGAGGGCAGAGTACACGGGAGAGCAGAAGGGGTACAGACATGGGGACAGGGGGCACAGGTGGGAGGGCAGAGTACACAGGAGAGCACATGGGGTACAGACCTGGGGAGAGGGAACAGGGGGCACAGGTGGGAGGGCAGAGTACACAGGAGCGCAGAAGGGGTACAGACATGGGGAGAGGGGAACAGGGGTCACAGGTGGGAGGGCAGAGTACACGGGAGAGCAGAAGGGGTACAGACAGGGGCACAGGTAGGAGGGCAGGGTACACAGGAGAGCACATGGGGTACAGACATGGGGACAGGGGGCACAGGTAGGTGGGCAGGGTACACAGGAGAGCACATGGGGTACAGACATGGGGAGAGGGGAACAGGGGGCACAGGTGGGAGGGCAGAGTACACAGGAAAGCAGAAGGGGCACAGACATGGGGAGAGGGGGACAGGGACAACAACGTCTGAAATACTATTGGATTAATATTGAAATTAACTATTTCTTGTTACAAACACATGTAACTTCAATCCACTTTTACTTCAGCAAAAAAAACAACAACTTTATAATATATATATATTCCACTAAAAGACATACAGTATAGTGTATATGTGATAATTGGTAAATAAACTGGTCTCTAAAGAACATACTATTAGTAACTTGCGATGTGTACTGGCAGGCAGCTGAGCCAGCCAGGACTGAGCCTGCACTGGGTTGGTGCGCACTTGAATGCAGGTCAGGTTCTCCTCCCTCTTGGCACAGCACTCAGTCTCCTCTCCTCCTCCTTCTCCCTCCCAGAATGACCAGCACCCCGGGGAGCTAGTGTGCCACGTGCTTGATGACGTCATCGCAGCGTGACGTCACAGCGACCGGCGTCCACAGACACAGTATGTACGGACCCAGCAGCGGCAGGCACAGGCAGTCAGTGTTGGGTTGTCATTGCAGAGTAGACTCCAGTTCACGGAGTCGGCGGCGGTGATTGATTGTGGCCGCGGCACTTGGAGATTGTGAAAGGGGATGCGGGCGCGTCTGTGGATGGGGGTGCGGGTGTGAGAGCATCTCTTTTGGTGTCACCCCTTGAAGTGTGACACCCGGGTGCGGTCCGCACCCCCCGCACCCACCTAGTGACGCCACTGGCTGACCCCCATTTTCAAGTACCCCAAATTTGCTGGTATAACTTATTTTCTTGAAAAAATACTCCTAAATACTATCCTGCATCAGGTATAGAAAAATGCTATTTAGCAGCTATTGAGCCCATTTAAAAACACCAAATACCTTCAGCGAGCCAAATCAGGGGGTACCATAGTGAACCCCCATGTCAGAGCATCATTTGGGGGGTGACAGGGTAATTTCCCCTAAAATACAGTACTTTGCGCTTGTTACAGTATCGCCGGGTGCCGTTTACGCGTACTTTGAAATTGAATACGGGGTAAAGTCTGGACGGCCGCGACACTTTAACGCCTACAAAACAGGCAAAGTCGGTGTTAAGTCCAGGCCGCGTTAACTTAACGCGGCTCGGCTCAAATTGAATACGGCTCTAAGTGTCTACAGATGCTGCAATCATGCTTTGTGCTTCTGTACATGCCAATCATCAATCGCACAATAAAAACTTGCACTAGCCCTATGCTAGGTGCAGATCATCCGTCTGAGTATGGCCTCCAGTGTAAGCAACTGAACGCAGCCACTTTCATCACCACGCCTGTGTCACTCCAATAACACGCCATACTGCGCTACATCTGCGTCTGATTAGCCAACCTCTTGTAGCCGCCCAGGATCGCCCAAAACATTTCTAATACCCCTCAATATGTTCCTCCCCTAATATCCCTCAGTACACACAGCACCCCCATAATACCTTTCAGTATACAGTGTCCTCCACCACTCTAGTCCTCAGTAAACACAGCGCTTTTGTATTACCCCAGTACACATAGTACCCCCAAAATAACCCCAGTACACACAGCACCCCCATTTAACCTCCAGTTCACACAACAGCTCCATATTAACCCCCATACACAAAGTGCCCCTAAGTTACCCTCCAATACACAGTGTCCCCATGGTACCTGTTTTTTCTTTTCTCCTGTAATAAAGGCAGTGACTCAGGCAAGGAACGGGTAATCAGGAAGGGGAGGGCTGATTTGTGCAGTCCACTTTGGTAGTGGTAGGTTCAGCCCCGATAAGTGTAGTGTTCTGTGCTGGCTGGGTCATTGTTTTAGTTTGTGGGCGCCGCAGTACAGGATCACCCCCGCGTGGCCGCCATGCAGTAGGAGCAGGGGTCCCGCAGCATTTCAGCTGCAAGCCACCATAAGTGAAAATGGGAGGGGGCGGGGCCATGCACGGTGGCTATAGAGGCTGCGCCAGTACCGTCAGTCACAGTGACCAGACTGACATCTCCAGCCCTTGCCTCCGCTGCTACTCGCAGAGAGAGCCGTGCCTTAAGCACTGCTGTAAGTGTATGACAGGGGCCACTGGAGAGAGCAGGCCGGCCCAGTGGCAAGTGGCCCGGCTTCCCAATCCGCCCCTGCCACACAGACTACGTGGCAGGTGGGGGGGGAATGGTACTCATCATGGAGGGGGGGTAGGTACTCGTCACCGGGGGGCAGGGGGGCTGCGATCGGAATGCAGTACTTTTAGAAATTTCCAAAATATACCAACTGGCTGCGGCTGCAAGGCCCGGGTTGGCGGGCCCCTTGAAGCTTTGGGCCCTTGGGCAACTGCCCAACAAGCCCAATGGAAGAGACTGCCCTGCGTGTCACCCCTGTTTTCTGGAAGGAACGAGGGCAGGGTCTAAGTGGATGGAATTACACAGCCGTTTGTGTGTGGCTCTATATTTCTGTCCATCTCTGAATCAGGCCCAAAGCCTCTTTCCATGCATGGCCATCATAAGCCATCATGGCCTTCTTCACTATAGGAGAGATTTCCTGGATTAAATAATCTTCTAACATCTGCAGCAGTTTTATTATTTTACTACCATTCTTTGTTATTTTTCTACCATTAAAATTAAATTTACATTTTTATTTTTCCTCTATGTTATTATTATTATTATTATTATTATTATTACTATCCTTTATTAATTAATTTATACTTATTTATAAAAACTGAAAAAAGAAACTGCCATGCCAGAGAAATTGCTCCAAACTCAATCACAGTTCACTCACATTGTTCGATGATATTGCTGATGAGGATGTTACATATGCAAATGTTATGCTCTAAGTGCACTTTTTTGATTTTGGAATTTAAATTTCAGGTCAGTTCACTTTCTTTTTCAGTTTTTACAATGAGGTAAAATAAAAATGTAAAATTAAATTTTAGGATTCTCTTAGTTATTGAATTGTTGTAAATTCTTTATGGGGCCTATTCATCATCACTTATTTTTCACAACAGCATGTGAAAATTAACAACTTTTGTAAAAAATAAGTGTCAGGGCCATTCATCAAGTTCCAAAAAAACTTTTGTTTCGGAACTTGATGGTGTTAGTGAACGCCACCCTGAGATGGCGTTCAGCCCCCGATAATCTTCACAGGCTGCTGTTTACACAGCAGCCTGTAAAGATTTACATGACAGCCACAGCAGAGGGATCAATTGAGATCCCTTCATGCTGTGTCTGCACTGCCAACCTCCGGAGCTGAGAGCACCAGGGCACCGCAGACATCTGGCCCAGCTCACCGAAAGAAGACAGGTGAGCCAGGAGAAGGGAAGGGTATGCAGCAGCGGGGGTGATCAGACACCTGTTGGGGGGGAGGGGGGGAGTTGGGGGTACACTCTGGACTGGCTGCGGGTAGTTGAGTGCAGGGAGAGGGAACACCGGGGGTGAGTATAAAGGGCAGACTGTGGGCTGGGAGCTACAGCTCCCTCCCTCCTCCCCTCCACAGCACCAGCAGCCCCTCTGGGGGCTTGTCACTACTCCTGCCTCCATCTACAACACTGCAGATGGCTCTCCACTGACATCAGAGACAGGCCCTGGCGTTGGCAGGGGGACGGAGAGAGCATGGACACTAGAACAGGATGCGGGAAGGGGAGCTCAGGGATAGTAGAAGATAGAGGAGAGGATAGAGGCTGTGGGTAGGGAGAAGCTAGACATGAGGCAGAGGATGCGGGTAGGAAGAGGGGTAGACACGGGCCAAAGGCTGCGGGCTAGGAGGGAGACAGCATAGATAAAGGGGAAAAGTATCACAAGTCCGAAAAGAGCAGCTTTTCGGACGTGATACTTTATTTAATGAGGCATGATGAATGCCTCCTAACTGTACTTTGAACTCGCAGTGAGTTCAAAACATAATGATCACTAATGATAATTATGTAATGATGAATAGGCCCCTATGCATTTTACCTTGCACAGCACCATATTTTCCCTATCTGCAGATTTTTGTTCCACTGAATCCTTCTCCCCAGGAATTCCACCTATTGACAAATGGAACTAAAGAAGATATCGCTTTAGCAACACAATATAAGTTATATTGGGTTGCTACAACGCTCTCTACTCAAGTTCCATTTATTCTTAAGTTTATGTACAACGACAGCAGTACAACCTGATGTAATTCATTACATTTTCCTGAATAGATTAATAATTACTTTTTATTGAACTGCACTTTGGATGCACTTTAGTAAAAACTTTTGCGCCAAAGTGGATTTTCCCTTTTCTCCATATTCCACCTATTAGAGATACAGACATCTTAGAATAGAGAAACTTTTATTATGGATTCAAACTTCTCAGTTACAGTTTTACACATTATAAGGTAAGATCCTGTAATACCCCTTTTACACCATAGCAAAAACCTGGGTTTTCGCTTGGTCTACCTGGGTCGCAGCTCAGTGTAAAAGGATGCCTGAAAAATAACCCAGGTCGAGTGACCCAGCAATCCAACCCAGGTAGCTACCAGGGTTGGACCCAGGATGGACCCGGGTAATGGTGCAGTGTAAACGATGCAACCCGGGTTATCTGACCTGGGTCATATCTATAATGAGCTGATTGGTGGTTGTGGAGCATTCACCTCCCACTTTTTATGACCACACAGGTTTAGCAGGGCAGACCTGAGTTCAGTGTGAACAGGGCTGACCTGGGAGTAACCCAGATCGAAGGTGCAGTGTAAATGGGTCTGACCTGTGTCTAACCAGGGTTGGAACCATGTCCAAAAACCCAGGTCGGACCTGGGTTTTTGGTGGAAAAGAGGTATAAGTGATTGTGTTCTAGTGACAAAATATACCTTACTTGGTCTAGCTGTATGAAAGAACTGGATACTCCCTCTACATTTGTTTGTCATTGCAGGACAACTGTAATAATAAGTGACTGAATGTTAAGCGGAGTTTAGGTTTAATACTTTTTCCCCTTTGATATATTAATTTTATATTATTATTAAATGTAGTATTATTGTCATTCTGTTTTAATTCTCTATCTGCCCATCTTTCATATATTAAGCCCATTTTTCAGACATCTGCTCATTTGAAGTCAGGACAAAGTGCAAAGGAAAGACAGTAATTAAGATCATCACGCTAATGAAATTTTAATTTGAAAATCCATTCATACTTCTTCCTAAAAGCTCTTTGGCTCTAAGAATCTTTAAGTCTCTGGATGGCTCATTCAGAGCGAGTGCTCGCTTTTTGCGAGTGGCTCTGAATGAGGTCCTGTGTCCCTACTTCCTGGCTGCTACTCAGCATCAGGGCAATGAGCATCAGGTGTGTGAGAGTTTTAAACCCTTCCTGTGCTCCAGTGATTATTCCAGCTAGGTCTGTGTAAAATTTGCACAGACCTAGCTGGAATAATCACTGGAGCACAGGAAGGGTCTAAAACTCTCACACACCTGATGCTCGTTGCCCTGATGCTGAGTAGCAGCCAGGAAGTAGGGACACAGTGTTGTAGTGCCAGGGTACAAGGGCTATGCTGGGAGAGCATGCTCAAATTTTGGCTGCAAGCCACTGCTGAATGATTAGCACAAGGAGTGCTGAGACTTATGTCAAAGTCAAATAATTGGGTACGATCGCTTTACAATTATTATCTGATGATATAGTCGTCTATAGTCTGATGACGTGTTACTTGGACGCTACTTTGCATCGGTGCAATCCAATGCGCACAAATGCGAATTCACAACGAACACATATACATACATACATACATACACAGACGCATATGTATAAAATTGTTCCCACACATTATAGTTAATAACCAGAGTTAGTAAAGGTATTGTTAGCCATTAATTATGATGTAAGATGTACTTAAAAGAGATCTAAGGTTCAGATTACAGTGGACATGTCATGTTTGCATCATGCGTCCGCTAGTTAAGGATGATTGGGATTTATTAAGTAGAATGTTATTACTTGTATGCAGTGTTGTAGCCAGTTTTAACCAGTTCTTCGGCGGGAAGCTACACAATGTGACTGTTGGAGGACTGATCAATACCCCTGATGACACCGTATGAACTGACAAATGACCAGATTGACCAGAAGCAAGAACCAATGAAAACCTGTCAATTTGTCCCTTTGTTAACTCTGAAACCTGTAAGGTATATAGGCTTGGGTCCTGACCCCAGTGTACAGACATCTTCTTTGCGACCGCAGACTTCTGGACTGAATGAATGTATACTGGGACCAGTGCGCACACGTATGTATAGGCTGTACTATTGTTTATTTTATTGCTTTTTACTCTAATTGTTAAACAAACATCGTGTTACCCCTTTTTACATAAATAACATTTTGTGCTTTGGAACCACATGATTAGACTGGAAAGCAATTCTTTCTTAAGTGACTTGCAGCACAAAATAGCAACTGAACGGCATTCATAGATGGGAGCTCGCAACTGATATCACACTACCGGAGATTAGGCAAAGCGTACGGATTTCAGTTCCTCAACAAATGGTGGATGCGTCATATACGGGTAAGAACAATCTGTTCAAAGCCTGTTTATCACTTTATGTTGTGAAACCGAATGTACGTTTTTGTGTAAGTTAAGGAGCGCTGATTAGAATCTAGGGACAAGAGAGAAAAGTCAGTTTCTTTTGTTGTCATTTTTGCTCTGCAATAGGCGATTCGCACATAGCGTATGCGTCTTCCCTGTATTGCTGCCACATGTTTAAGCAATCGTTTTGATAGATGGTCTTGTTGTATTTATAGCGTAATCACTTATAAAAACCTCTGAATAGTTATTGTCACTTGAGAAAGCAACTTTTCTGCGCAGAAAACAATGGTGGATATGAATGTGAATGGGTGCTTGTGATGTGAAAATTTACTGTTGAAATGATACATATATAAATTATTTTCTCTGGGCAATGCGATCGGACCGCATGGTGTAAACCATGATTGTGACTTGGGGTGTTGTGGGAGGAAATCGCTGGCAAGGTTAAGTGTTAATGGAATACTTAATTCTACGAGGCAGACACGGTACTCAAAGTAGGAAGCAGCGGACGAAGCTTGTGAATTTGTCCGGCAAGCAGAATAATTGCATAGGCTATATTTTGCTCCTCATTGTGTAAGCTGACAATCATGCCTAAGCGGTCGGTTTTGCACTTTGGGAGGAAGTGAGTGAACGCCGATTGTGAATTCGTCCACCGGTCGAAGTCCCTAGTGAAAGGAGCGAAAGCGTTGTCCCATATGGGTGCTAAGCAGTTGCTAGGGATGGTCGATGAAATGCTGCTCATGGATGGGCCGATTGGATCGGCAATTTATATAATGCATGTGAAGTATGGTGCGTACGCTACGGCGTACTGTGACATATGGGTCTAGGTGACCACAGGATGTATGAGACCATTTCCCAAAGTTGGTAGTTTCGATTCAGAGGTATTAAGTACTGTTAGAGATAACATATGTTTAGTCAACTCGTTGAAGAAAAGAGTAAAATACAATGATTGTTTGAAGTTGTGACAACACAAGGGGAAAACGTGGCAAGGTGGTGTATGCACGCCGCAAAGCAGCGTACTCACACCGCTAGGCAGCGTGCACATGCCGCAAAGCAGCATACACATGCGGCAAAGTAGCACACAGCAAAACAGCGTACTCATGCCGCAAAGCAGCATGCCACCAGGTAGCATACCCACGCTGCAAGGTAGCGTTACTGCGCATAAAGAAGAGAGCGCATGCGGCCACAGGTGAAAGTACAGCTGATACCAAAAATAAAAAGTAACTTACATCCTGTATTAAGTCACCTTAAGGAAAATATTGTTGTAGAAGATGATGAACCCACTGTAATTTCAGCCATTGCCCATGCTGTTCATATGCTAGATGTTCCAATGAGACAAGGAAAGGGAGCGATCCAATCAGCAGGGACAGCAGCTGAAATTGGTGAGAGTAGTGGAGAGCATAGTAGAAGAGGGAACATCTCTGGTACCAAAACAGTAAGTCCAGAAATTAATCCTGAACGTAGTGATGTGGTAGGTATACATCCTGTCCGTACAATAACAGTTCCCAATGGGAAACCGGACAAAGATGGTATAGTTCCCATCAGGAATGTAGCAATGCATTGTTCATGGACAAGAGCAGAATTACATTCAATTATGTCAGACTTCCCAGACCCCAGGAAAGAATTAGCCAAATGCCAGAAATTTGTTAAAAGATTTAGGTAATGCTCATGAGCCAACTAATAAAGATTGGCGAGTGGTGTTAAGGGCCTGTCTTCCTTCCAATACTGATGTACAAAAGTTTATTGCGGATTGTATATTGGTGGAGGATGAATCCTTAACAGATGAGGATAACCAGGTAAATATAAAGCGAATAATCACACAGCTGACCATATATTTTCCAGTGGTAGTGAACTGGAGCAAAATCTTCACTATTAAACAAAAAGATACTGAATCTGCAGCAGAGTATTTTACCAGAGCGCTGCTAACGATAACCCAGTACACAGGGATAGCAGATATAAAAGATGATGTACACCACAGGGAGGTAGATGTTACGGTACTAATGGATGGTCTCAAAGATAATCTAAAGACCAGGGTGCAAACCTCTCTACCTAACTGGAGAGGAATTACTGTAGATGCACTTAGAGAATCTGCTATAGAACATGATAAGAACATTTCCAGGAAGAAAGAGGCACAGAGTGAGAAGTTAATGACAGTGAGCATTCAGGCTCTAGAGGGATTACCTACACAGTCACAAACTTACAACACATACCAACAACGAAGTTATACAGTAAGGTGTTTTCATTGCAACAAAGAGGGACACATAAAAAGGCACTGTAAAGAGGGAAACTGGGGGCCACCTAAGAAGGGAACACATAGATATACACAGAGAGGGCACCCACAAGATTCAGGAAATTTCCAACAGTTACCCGCTCACATAGTGACAGCAAATGCTCTGTAGTCTACAGCCAGTCAGGTTAACTGAGAATACTAGGGAAGAACCTACAATGACATTTGATATATCTGGTACTAAACACATTTTTCTTGTAGATAAAGGGGCGACCAGATCCGTGATAAATTCTCCATTTCATTTACAGATTACCAACAAGACCATACCAACAAGACCATGGGAGTAACGGGGAGAACACAGCATTACCCTTTAACTAAACCTACAGAGGTTACTATTGGCCCGCTGCACAGCAAGCATTCCTTTCTCCTGGCAGCGGCGGCTCCTACTAACCTGCTGGGAAGGGATTTGCTGTGTAAAATGGGATGTGTCATATACTGTACCCCTGATGGTATATTCCTAGATATACCAGAGAAGGTTGCGCATGAGGTACAGGATATATTGGATACACCCCAAAGGTCAAGGTTGCACTCTACTATTCTAGAACAAAGTCCATCTCATGTAAAAGAGATGTTATTGCAAATACCGGGTTCCCTCTGGACCAAAGATGGACAGGACACTGGATTGATGGCAAACGTAGCTCCTGTAATGGTTAACTTGAAGAGTGGTAGGCAGGCTCCAAAAATCCCTCAGTACCCATTAAAGCGTGAGGTGGAGCTAGGGGTGTATCCCATAATTGAGAGGTTATTGCAACAAGGGATTTTAATTCGTACAGCAAGTTCAGCCAATATTCCCATTTTTCCAGTGAAGAAGACTGGGGGGAGGGGCTACAGATTAGTATAGGACCTTAGGGGAATTAACAAAGTTGTTGAAAGCCAATTCCCCATAGTGCCCAATCCAGCTGTCATCCTCCTGCAGATTACACCGTCTACTACTCATTTCACTGTCATTGATTTATGTTCTGCTTTCTTCTCTGTTCCTCTTCACCCTGACTGTCAATATCTATTTGCATTCTCCTACAGAGGGGTACAATTTACATGGACACGGTTGCCCTAGGTCTTCATAGACAGCCCCAGTATTTTCTCCCAGGCCTTACATGACTGTTTGCAATCTTTTCAACCAAGCATGTCCTCATTCAATACGTAGATGATTTGTTGTTGTGCTCTGATTCATTCATGTCATGTTTAAATGATACTAAACTGTTGTTGCTTCATCTTTCACAAGCAGGGCACAAGGTTGCAAAGGACAAATTACAGCCATGACAGACTTGGGACACTGTCTAACCCAGGGGCTAAGACACTTGACAACAGACAGAATTCAGGCCATACAGACCATGACACTGCCGCAAAACCAGCAGCAGATCCGTACCTTCTTGGGGATGTGTGGATATTGCAGAACATGGATCCCAGGTTTTTCTATTTTGGTATTACCATTGCAGGACTTAGTTTCATCCTCAAAACCCGACCGTGTTGCACACACTGAGGAAACAGAGCAGGCTTTTTTTGACCTTAAGTATAGTCTCACAAAAGCACCTGCCTTGGGAATACCAGATTATTAAAATCCCTTTGAATTATATTGTACGGAAGCTGATGGCTGTGCAGCAGGTGTCCTCACACAGAAACATGGTGTCGCTAGCAGAACTGTAGCATACTACAGTGCACAATTGTACACTGTGGCAAGATCACTCCCGATGTGTATAAGAAGTGTATCTGCAACTGCTCTTCTGGTAAATAATAGCGAGGACATAGTGTTAGGGCATGATACAACTGTCTATACACCACATGTTGTATCTGCTTTGCTGAATTCCCACCAAATCAGACAAGTCTCTTCAGCAAGGTTCACGAAATGGGAACTAGCTCTGATGGCACCTGCAAATATTACCAGTAAACGGTGCAATACGTTAAATCCAGCAATGTACTTACCATATATGCATCAAGATACACAAAAGGGTGGATTGAGGTGAGTCTCTGGTTGAAGGTGAGTTTTGCAGCTATGCTGATACACATGATTGTATGGAATACAATCATGTGTATCAGCATACACATAATAATACACATAATACAGACCTTTACTGCAAGACCAGACATATGTGACACACCATTAGAAGATGTAGATTTTACATTTTACATGGATGGGAATTGTCATAGACAGACAGACACAGGAGAATTATGCACAGGTTAAGCTGTTGTAGATGGCGAGGATGTCATAGAAGCTGAACCACGTGGTCCACCTCACTCAGCCCAGGTAGCTGAACTTGTGGCATTAAGGAGAGCGTGTGAGTTAGCAGAAGTTAAATCAGCTAATATATACACTGACTCTAGGTATGCCTTCGGGGTAGTACATGATTTTGGGGCTCTTTGGCGCCTTAGGAACTTTATGACAGTAGCAGGCACACCAGTAGCACATTCACAACACATAAAAGGACTTCTGACAGCAATACAGTTACCAAAGGCAGTAGCTGTCATCAAATGCAAAGCCCACACATGCAAAGAAGACCCAGTGTCGATAGGCAATAACAGAGCAGATGAAGCTGCCCAATGGGCAGCAGGGTCAAGTGTAAAAATACCAACTAACGAAGTGATGGTCTTCCAGACAGTAGACACACAGAAATTAATTGAAATGCAAGATTTGTGTTCCCTACAGGAAAAGGCAGTCTGGAGATCGAATGGATGTGGTCAAGAGTCTTCAGGATTCTGGAGAGATGGACAAGGTGGGCCTGTTGCTCCCAGGGCATACTACCCAAGCCTGGCTGAGGCAGCGCATGGTCTGACTCACCTGGGAAAAGAAGGTATGTGCAAGTTGGTCAAAGCATATTGGTGTGCACCAGGCTTTTCTTCTCAAGCTGGAAAGAGGGCAATGTCCTGTCTGACCTGTTTTGAGGAAAAATGTCGGGAAGACAATACCAACCGAGCCATCCCATATCCCTCCGACAGATGGACCTTTTCAGGTAATACAAATTTACTTCATCCAATTACCACCTTGCAGGAATCTCAAGTATGTATTAGTTTGTACTGATGTATTTTCTAATTGTGTAGAGGCATATCCAGCTGCCACTATTACTGCTGCTTTTACTGCTAATAAGATTGTTCAGGAGTTTGTATGCAGATACGGTATCCCTAGAATCATAGAAAGTGATAGGGGTACTCATTTCACTGGTGATGTTTTCCAGAACATGTGTAAACTTATGGGAATCAATAGTAGACTTCACACCCCCTACCGACCACAAGCCAGTGCCAAGGTGGAGAGGGTAAACGGTACTATTAAGAATAAACTGAGTAAGATCATGGCTGAAACTGGATTAGGATGGCCAGAAGCCTTACCGCTTGTCCTCCATAGCATCAGAACCACTCCTAGACCTCCTCTTAATCTGTCCCCCTTTGAGATACTGGGTCTCATTCAGACCCGGTCGCAAGCTCTGAGCACTTGCAACCGGGTCGATGTTAAGGCCCTGCGCATGCGCAGCAGCCGCACTGCACGTGCGCAAGCCCCGGAGTGAGAGAGAATTTCTCTCGCTCCGGAGCTCACTACAAAAGGGACGGCTGTCGAGGTTGATCGACAGCTCGCCCGGTTTTGTAGGCGGGGCTGGGGGGGGTTTCACAAACGGAGGCATTCCTTAAGGAACGCCTGCCATTTTGTGGGCGGCTGCACTGACATCAGCAGTGATGTCAGCGGGGAGCTTCCTGCTCGATCAGAGCAGGAAGCTCCCTGGGGATTGCGGTTGCTGAAACCCAACCTTAGGGTCTTGTCGCAAGCCCCGATGGTCACGATGGTCTTGACCATCGCGACCATCACCCTGGTTGGTCGCTGAAGCTGTGGTTGGTAACCCACAGCTTAGCTAGCGACCAGGAGGCCGCACTAAAAAAAACAAGCCGCCGCCCTCATTCAGAACGAGCGCTTGCTTCTTGCGAGCGCCTCTGAATGAGGGCCACTGTTTGGAAGGCAACCTCATTTGATTAGAAGTCCACAGGATGATTTGAAGAGTAATAATGAGGTTACTGTGCAATATCTTATAAAGATGAATAGACAATTGAAACAACAGCAACAGAAACTGAAAATGTTGTTACCTGATATGCCAGAAACAAACTGTCATGATGTTGAACCTGAAGAATACGTTATGATCTGAAATTTCTTATGCTCTGGTTGTTTGACAGACCGGTGGGTAGGTCCTTACCAGGTGTTGGTGACAAGTACCACATCTTTGAAGGTAGCAGAAAGAGATAACTGGGTCCATTCCACTCACTACAGAAAGGTCAACCACCCGAAGGAGGTACAAGGCGAAGTCGAGACAGACAACGTGGACCTGTCGATTGAGAACCTGTTCCGGGTGAACTAGAGACTGCAGTGAAAACACCTGAGCCAGAGACGTATACAGACTACTATCCCAGCAATGGAGTGGCGATTTGTTTCTCTTTCTTGTTCCAGGGTTCTTCTAATTTTTATTTGTTTCAGGATGTCTTATTTCTGTTACGGAGGACAGATGACGGAGAGGGAGGTCGATAGTGCTGTCGATAGAGTGAAGTCGGAGGAGAGAGTGATAGAACGATCAGGGCAACATATAGTCAAACTCAGTTCAGGGATTGTTAAGAGATCTGTTAGCCATGGAACTCGGAGACAGTGTGAGGGGCTATTGTCTGAGGAATATTGTATCTGTGAGTACTGTGGATCCCTAGTTGATGAGAAATGCATCCAACTATGCCAGTCCAAGAGTAATCTGTATTTGGGCGGGCATCCTTTAGAGCACAGGTTCTCAAACTCGGTCCTCAGGACCCCAAACAGTGCATGTTTTGCAGGTCTCTTCACATAATTACTAGTGAAACTCTTAGCTGCACCTGTGGATATTTTAAAACGTGTCAGTGACTAATGAATACACCTGTGCACCTGCTGGGTGATCTGCAAAAAGTGAACTGTGTGGGGTCCTGAGGACCGAGTTTGAGAACCACTGCTTTAGAGGATTACCATTCCTTAGTGGGGAAGGTCTTAAACCAGACTGAATGTTGGGTGTGCACTCACGTTCCTCAGGGACAGCATAATGTAGGATTAGTACCATTCCCATTAAATTTCGTTGAGGTCCTTGAATTGCGGGGAGGGAGGTCAATAGACGGGAAATATAACATCACCAGGTCCCCTACTTTAAAGCTCCGCCAAACTTTTTACAGATTGTCATTATGGGGTATTGTGAGTAGAATTTTGAGGACAAAACTTAATTTATTCCATTTTGGAATAAAGCTGTAACATAACAAAATGTGGAAAAATTGAAGCGTTGTGAATACTTTCCAGTTGCACTGTATATAGGGCTCTGTTACAACGTGAAGCATTTTAGATTTACGAACTGGATGTGATTTCACCACGGGGCTTGAATGAAAACTTACCATTATCATGTTTTTTATGAATTAATATACGGGATTGCATTTTAAGTATAGTTAGATCAGAGTTCCCTTTGAGTAACTATTATTGAGATACTAGACACGTTCTATTAACTGTGGTTACCTCGTTTAATTTTAGACTCAGATCAGCTTATGTCCTCGTTCCATTTTGTATGGCGAAATAGGATCATATTAATTCAAATTATTTATTTAATAGAACTACAGTATTGCAAAAGGAATTATGTTTGCCGGATCAATATAAGGTCATATATGGTCAAATTATCTATGGAGTAGTTTTAATATTAGCTCATAAGGTGTCTAGGATAGCTTCAAGTAAGGATTATATACATAGCTGTTTTCTTGCTTAAAGATATTCCATTTTTTTTTTAAATCTTATTTTGATCTTTACAGTGACACATAGGTTTTAGTTGCTTGGTGACGGTTTTGCTTATAAATAATCACGTGGTGTGCGCGATTCCTGGGCAACATGATGACATCAGCACTGAATGCCGGATACGTCATCCATGGGCGCCGTACCCAGGACGCCGGGTGGATGGGCGTTCACGTGGTGACGGGTGGCGGTATATATAAGGTAAGATGTTTTATATATTTTGTACATCTTGAGAAAAGTTTGTTGGATAAACTGAAACCTTGACATCATATGCCACGACCCTCGCCTGTTATTGCTATGTACCCTGAGTGCCTCACCTCTGGAGGAAAATATATATATATTAGGGGTGTGCACCGGCCACTTTTCTTGTTTTGTGTTTTGGTTTTGGATCTGGATCTTTCTTCGTGTTTTGGATCTGGATTGGTTTTGCCAAAACCACCCTTTCGTGTTTTGGGTTCTGGGTTTTGTGTTTTGGATCTGTATTTTTTTGAAAAAAAGCATAAAAACAGCTAAAATCACAGAATGTGTGGTTTTTCTGCTCCTATGCTATTATTAACCTCAATAACCTTAATTTCCATTCATTTCCAGTCTATTCTGAACACCTCACACCTCACAGTAGTGTTTTTATGTCCAAAAGGTTGCACCGAGGTAGCTGGATGATTACGCTAAGCGACACGAGTGGGCTGCACAAACACGTGGCCCATCTAGGAGTGACACTGCAGAGGATGGCAGTTTGAAAAACTAGGCCCCCAAACAGTACATAATGCAAAGAAAAAAAAGAGGTGCAAGATGGAATTGTCCTTGGGCCTTCCCACCCACCCTTATGTTGTATAAACAGGACATGCACACTTTAACAAACCAATCATTTCAGCGCCAGGGTCTGCCACATGACTGTGGCTGAAATGATTAGTTCGTTTGGGCCCCCACAAAACAAGCTGCCAATTAATCTGTCCCTGCACACACTGGCTCTACGGAGGCAAGATGTCGTCCTCATCCTCCTCATCCACCGATTCCTCACCCTCTTCAGTGTTGTGTACATCCTCATCCTCACAGAGTATTAATTCGTCCCCGCTGGAATCCAACACCACAGGTCCCTCTGTACGTTCTGGAGGCTGGTCTCCCTGGAAGAGTTGATAATTCATTTTTATGAACATCATCTTCTCCACATTTTGTGGAAGCAACCTCCTATGCCTTTCGCTGACAAGTTTCCCGGCTGCACTAAACACTCTTTTGGAGTACACACTGGAGGGGGGCAACACAGGTAAAATAGAGCAGGTTTGTACAGGGGCCTCCAAATTGCCTCTTTTTCCTGCCAGTACAGATACGGACTGTCTGACATGCCTACTTGGATGCTGTCACTGATGTAATCCTCCACCATTCTGTCAATGGTGACAGTATCATATGCAGTGACAGTAGACTTGTAAATACCACCCTTTAACAGATGAGCCAGCTGGCCTTTAACTTATGACACAGGCGCACGCTTGGCACTACTTGTTGATGCACGTGCAGCCACAGTGCACACAATTCACAAACACAGAAAATAATTTTTTATTTTGTTTGGAGTGCACTTTGGGGGTTACAGCACCCTTTAATGGTCAAGGTAGCCGGCCCTTTACTTATGACACAGGCGCATGCTTGGCGTTACTTTGTTGATGCACGTGCGGCTACTGCGCACACAATTCACAAACACAGAAAAAAAAAATTATTTTTTTTGGAGTGCACTTTGGGGGAGCACCCCTGATGCACAGATCACCCCCTGGACAACACTACAGCACCCCTCTAGGACTACAGCCTTTGTGGGACACTGCACAACACAGTCCAGCCAGCCCCTATAGACTTTGGAGTGGACACAGCCCCTATGGACAACTGACTGCACAACACAGCCCAGCCAGCCCCTATGACAGCAGCACAACACAGCTCAGCCAGCCCCTATGGACAACAGCAGCACAACACAGCCCAGCCAGCCCTAGCTCCCACCCTCCCTCTTCACTGTCCACAGCCGGAGTGAGAAATGGCCCCGGATCGGGGACCTTTTATAGAATCCAAAACCCGCGAGATCCGGAAGGCGGGATGATGACGTTTTGCCTCGATTTCAGTTCCGAGTCAGGCGGGAAAAGTCGAGTCTGACTCGGATACGACTCGGATCGGGGGGGGCTCTGGGGTTTCGGATTTCAGAAATCCGAACCTGCTCATCCCTAATATATATATATATATAAAATATAAAAAGCACTAATCCACGGCACTCACCATTCCTAGATTTGTTGTGCAACATGGTATGTGACCACATTGTTTAAATAGAAATCACAGGGGCTCTGCACTCACCATAATAACTAACAATAATAATAATAATAATAATAAACATAATAAACAGTGGGGTTTTGGTTCATGAATTGATCAATGCATTTAAGCTTGCAGCCCCCGTCACGGGACCCCACTTTACTGCAAGTCCCTACTCTATTGCTCAGAATTATAACATGGACATAGCCATCACATTAGTTTTAAACTCAGGGTATGCTATCAAGGTTTAAAGCTCACAGCAACTTTGCTTTTAAATGTGAGACAGTTACCAAGCACACCTGTTGCAAAGCACCTAGGAAAACAGCTGACACAAGTTAGATAACTAGTTAAAAGGGGTGCATGAGAAAATGTGATCACAAAAATGATTAATTATAAAAATGAATCATAATAAACAAAAAGTACTAATCCACGGCACTCACCATTCCTAGATTTGGGGTGCAACATGGTACGTGACCACATCGTTTAAATAGAAATCACAGGGGCTCTGCACTCACCATAATAACTAACAATAATAATAATAATAATAAACATAATAAACAGCGGGGTTTTGGTTCATGAATTGATCAATGCATTTAAGCTTGCAGCCCCCGTCACGGGACCCCACTTTACTGCAAGTCCTTACTCTGTTGATCAGAATTATAACATGGTCATGGCCATAACATTAGTGTTAAACTCAGGGTATGCTATCAAGGTTTAAAGCTCACAGCAACTTTGCTTTTAAATGTGAGACAGTTACCAAGCACACCTGTTGCAAAGCACCTAGGAAAACAGCTGACACAAGTTAGATAACTAGTTAAAAGGGGTGCATGAGAAAATGTGATCACAAAAATGATTAATTATAAAAATTAATCATAATAAACAAAAAGCACTAATCCACGGCACTCACCATTCCTAGATTTGGGATGCAACATGGTTATCTAACTTGTGTCAGCTGTTTTCCTAGGTGCTTTGCAACAGGTGTGCTTGGTAACTGTCTCACATTTAAAAGCAAAGTTGCTGTGAGCTTTAAACCTTGATAGCATACCCTGAGTTTAACACTAATGTGATGGCTATGTCCATGTTATAATTCTGAGCAATAGAGTACGGGGGCTGCAAGCTTAAATGCATTGATCAATTCATGAACCAAAACCCCACTGTTTATTATGTTTATTACTATTATTGTTAGTTATTATGGTGAGTGCAGAGCCCCTGTGATATATATATATATATATATATATATATATATATATATATGTATATATGTATCGAAATAACGGCGGCACTCACAGGACTTTGATAAAGAAGACTCATGACTCAGGAAGGTCAAAGTTCAACGTTTCAGTCTGGCGACTTCTATCAGATCTTGATAAAAGTCGCCAGACTGAAAAGTTGAACTTTGACCTTCCTGAGTCGTGAGTCTTCTTTATCAATGTCCTGTGAGTGCCGCCGTTATTTCGATACATATTTGGCAGTTTCTCCATTGGAGGGCACCCGGGCAAGTACCATTTATTTTGTGGAGTGCCGGACATTTTTTGTATTATATATATATATGTATATATATATATATATATATATATGTGTATATATATATACATATATATATATATACTGTGTATATATGTATATATATATATATATATTAATATGCTACAAAAGACACTCCATATTTCTTTTCTTGCTCCTATAACCATGAAAGTATCTGTCTTAAATCATATCTACACCTTAATAAGAGTTAGGCAGAACCAGAGCTATCTGCACATGCCTCAGTAAAAACCTTCCAGTACAGAGCTCCATTCAACAAGCAGCAAGCGGGGAAGACACAGGGCCTGATTCAGAGCCGCCTCTCTCTGACAGAGCGCTCGCTCTGAATCAGGGCCGGGCTTTTTTATTTTTGGAGCGGCCTCTCGGATTCAGAGATGGAAGCATATCACACAGCTGCTGTGTCTTTGTACACAGCGCCAATGCTAAAATATGCTCGACAGCCATCGAAGTATATATGTAAACCATTCAGTTTGTGCACATTTCTAAATTAGGCCTACTGCAAACACTTACATTATGAGTAAATATAATAAAACTGTTCAAAATCTTTGAGTCAATTCCAAAAAATTATAGTTATATAATATAGCGAACCATATGCTGAAACATACATATATAAATCATAACAATATATTATGCCTAGTAAAATACGTAGTACCATAAACAATGTTAAGCTTTAAAGAAAGTTAAGCTATATATGCTGGAAAATATAATGTATTACTATATCGTGCCACATTTGGTGGCAATCCATATCTGATATGTAGAGACATATCTGGTACTTAGGGCTCTTTTTAGTGAATTTAAAAATGTCTTTTCTCTAGCACCTGTGCTCTGGCTCATCGCTCTCCCATTGGCTGTTGCACGTGTGGTTCTCAAACTCGGTCCTCAGGACCCGACACAGTTCACATTTTCCAGGTCTCCTGGCAGGTGCACAGGTGTATTCATTACTCACTGACAATTTTAAAATATCCACATGTGGAGCTAATTATTTCACTTGTGATTCTGTGAGGAGACCTGGAAAACATGCACTGTTTGGGGTCCTGAGGACTGAGGGGCTGATTCAGCATTGCACATATGTGCAATGCTGATCGCAGATTCACGATTATTGAGAATCTGGGCGTGCGCAGGACCCGTTCTGTGATTGTGTAGAATGGGTCCTGCATGATCGCATGCAGCCCCTTCTATGCCTCTGCCTGATTGACAGGCAGAGGCATTTAAGGGGTGGTGCGGGGACGGTGATGACCGGCGTTCCTGGAAACGGGAGCGTGTCTGCCAGGTTTCCCGGGAGTAGCTAGACCAGGGGCTAATCCACGGATGCAGTTTCCTGGCCTTTCAAGCCGTCCAGCCTGAGTAAGCTGCGATGGTCATGATGGTGATCCCAGCCTGTGACCTTGGTTGCAGTGCTGGGATCGCAAATGCAGCAGGGGGTGTCATACACCTCCTGCTGCATTTGCATATTAGCAAGGACGGAATTGCAAAGCTGCCTGCGTGCATCTTTGCTTCCGTCCTAAGATGAATTATCTCCCGAGTTTGAGAACCTGTGTGATAATCTATTGCAAAGGACACCCCGCCAGTCTGGTGAATGTTTGCCAGGACTACATATTACGCTTCTTCTGACTTTGCAGTGTCAATAATATAAATAAGGCCAAACTGCTGCAATGAAGTGCCATGTAAAACGGAGAAAAGGGATTAGGTTTATAGCCTATTTCTATAAATAGAGCCTTGTGTGTTATATACAGAAACATATGTTGTGTCAAACAATAAAAAAATTGCCTGGACCCCCGTTGTTTTAGTTTGGGTTTTGGTAAAACCACCCTCAAATGTTATAGTTTTGGCAAAACCACCTCAAGTGTTTTGGTTCAGATTCTGGTTTGATTTTGGATTTCTTTAAAATCAATAAAAGGTAAAAACAGCTACATCAAGTAATTTGGAATTGCAATCCAAAACCTGAGATTCGGTTATTAAATCTGAGTTCCGAACTTACAGCAGACCTGAGCCAGTACTCTGTTCAACTTGGAACTCAAAAAGTGATCCGAGCCTGGAGTCGCTTGGATTTTGAACCCCAATGTTCGGGTGTGTTTGTTTTTAAGGAAAACCAAACTGCGCATCTCTATTAAAAATGTATAAACCACAATAAATATGCTAAGTACAAATCACATAAAACTACAATCAAAGACAATAAAAAACTCGATGTGGGAAATTTTTGACTGTTGTCAATTGGCTATCCAACAATGGCCCTAAAGCAGCATGGTACACTATGCCGATATTTAAATAGTTGAACTATATTTTTATTACAGCGTCATGGTGCCTCAGTGATGGTGTTTGCAGTGAGTGATTGACAGTTATGGGCCATTTGTGAGTAGGGATGTCGGCCGACCCCCGTGTTTTGGTTTTGGATCTGTATCTCCTTCAAGGATCTGGATTTGGTCTTGCAAAACCACCCTCAAGTGTTTTAGGTTTTGGTTTTGGATCTGGATTTAAAATAAAAAAAGTAGATAAAAAGCTTTAAAAACAGCTAAAATCATGTAATTTGTGCAATTCAAAACTCAAAATTCAGATTTAAAATCCAAACTCTGAACCGCAAAAAGATCGGAACCGCACCACGGATTTACCCGGAGCTCCTCAGGAGATCAGAACCGTGACTCGGATTTACCCGGATTCATGAAATTCGGGTGGATTTGGATTTCTGGAGAACCGAACCGCACATCTTTATTTGCGAGTGGTAACAAAGGGATGTTTAGAAAATGCAACTTCATTGGTGCCTGCGTCTTAGTTTCATCGTCCATTATGAGTAGCCATAGGGTTACTCAGAAGGCTGATGTTCAACTGATCGGTGACCGATGCTTCAACATTTAACACAATTGCTTGGATTTGCAAAGCCGCAGGCGGGCGTCTCAATACATCTCCCGGTGGCTGCGAGATATTTTTGCATAGCAGCTGCGTAAAAAGCCACAGTTGCGACTCACGATGGGATTAGTGCACAACTCTGAATCAGGCCCAATAATGTAAGATGTGGTATAAACCTAGGAGAAGTGGGACTTACCATAAATTCCAGTCTGTACAAAGCTCTGGATTTTCCAATTAATTAAATAATAATTATCTATATAGCATGCAACACTATCTAGAGAAATGGTGTTAATCAAATATAGACCTGGAAGTCCTATAAGATTGTGGGCTCTATAATTATGTCACACTTAATAAGGGCAATTGTCTTTTACTTACCAAATTGGCTGCGGCCACAAAAAAAACTATCTTATCACAAAGGATAGCGTCAGCAGGGGCGCAGAGAAAGCGGCCAGGCCCAGGTGAAAGGAGGGGGCATGACCTATTCGCGGAGGCATGGCCACGCCCCCTAAGGATTTGCTTTAAAGAAAAAAGACTTTTGTAGCGGTGTTGCGCACTGGGGTGGGTGGCGCTGTGAGCCCCACAGCCAAGGTGCAGTGTAAAAGGCATCTTCTGACGAGTATCGGATGCTGTACACCACCTCAGGGCGGCGTATAGTATCACTCACAAGTTCCGAAAAAAATGCTTTTTCGAAACTTGATGAATTTCATAATTTCTACATGCCCATACTGGTATGCAGTCGGGAAGCCGGCGGACGTAATCCCAACGGTCGGCTTCCCGACTACTTTATCCCAGCGAGGGTTAAATGACAGGCGTCTAAATCTAGACTCCTGTCATATTACCAATGCCGGGAGACTGGCGCCCGGCATTCCGATAGAAGTGATGCTAGGCGACGAGTGCGGAAAGCCGTGGGGGGGGGGGGCGGTTAGGTTTAGGGTTCCAGGAGGGAATTTAGGATTAGGCACCCCTGCAGGAGGTTAGGGTTAGGCTAGGGGAAGGGAGGGTTAGGGTTGGGCACCCCCGGGGGGGACTTAGGGTTAGGCACCCGCCCAGGGGACTTAGGTTTAGGCAGCGGGGAAGGGGGGTTTAGGTTTAGGCACTTAGAGGGGGGATTAGGGTTAGCCACTGGGGGGAAAGTTAGGGTTAGGCACCCATAAGGAGGGTTAGGGTTAAGGGGGGAGGTTAGGTTAGTAAATACTTACCTGGGGATGAGCGGGATTTTCACCCATGTCGGGCAGCCGCGTCCGGTGGTAATTCATACAGATTCTGCCCATACTATAGTTTATCTCCTGCGTTACATGAATGATGAATGGGGCTGACTCTTAACTTATACAAAATTAAGTGAAAATTTTATTTTTCACCGGCTTTTGTATAAATTAAGTGATGATAAATATGCCCCTTAGACTTATACTGTCTCTCTGGCAAAAGTTTTGATTACAACTGTAATCCTACTGAATGCAAAGTAATTGACTTTGTTGTATTATTGCTATATATGTACCAATGCTATTATGTACCAACCCTTCAATAAAATATATTTAAACAAAAAAAATAAGATTGTGGGCTCTAATTCATGTCAATCTCAAATATTGTAATAGAGGGTTTTGAAAGTTATACGAGGGTTGTTCAAAAAGTAATGCCTAAATGCTCACAACTCAAATTTTATTATAGATACAGATTTGAAAATTTGCAGTCAAATACTTTGAAGTCTTAGGGCTCTATTTACTACAATCCGCATATTGAATGCGGATTGTAGTGTAATATTACCGAGTGAATTCGCATTGCGAATTCAGGTAATATCACAGGGATTTACTATAAATCCCTTGCAGGGACAGAGCTTGCGATAAAGCTCTGTCCCTGCGGATCCCATCCGCAGGGACAGAGCGGACTAAGAGCCCGCGCATGCGCCGACCGACCACCGCTACTACCCCCCCACCAACGCTAAGCCCCAGCTTGCGGTCTACTTAGACCACATAGCTGATTACTGGTACCAGCTCCCGCCTCTGCTCTCCCCGTTAGAGCAGAGTGGGAGCCCGGTAACCGGGGGAGACCCTGGATAACGCCACCTCCAGGTGGCGTTATTATCACAGGGCTTCCCCCGGTACTTTTTTACAATTTATTTTTAGTAACTTGCACACAGATCACATTTCCCATTACAATTATGGGAAATGCGATCTGCTTTACTAAAAATAAGTGATACTTAGGGGTTGGAGTAGAATTTTACTAATTCTACTCCAATTGCCCTGTAATAAATACAGGTGAAACTAAAATAATGTGAAAAAGGTGTGAAAACACCCTTTTTCACTTTATTTTAGTAAAAATAATGTTAATAAATAGAGCCCTTAGTAACAGAATGACTCTACTCAAAAAATTCACCATCTGCCCTCAAACATTTTCTACACCTCTCAACCCAAGCTGTGAATACACTTTGGAAAAATTCCAGTGGTTGGTGTTTGACCCAGGAACGTATGACATTTTTAACAACCTCTATGTCTTCAAAATGTTGACCACAGTAACAGTTTTTGAGATGGCAAACAGATGAAAGTCAGAAGGGGCCAAATCAGGACTGTATGGTGGATGTGGCATTATTGCCCACCCCATTTTGGCAATGACCGCAGATGTTGCCATCGAAGTGTGAGGTCTGGCATTGTCGTGGTGTAAGATGACATTTGACAGTCGAATTGTTGACCTTTTTTTGCGGATGGCTTCTTTCAGCTTCTTAAGTGTAATAATGTATCGATCACTGTTGATTGATTGGTTTTGTTCCAAGTAATTGATGAGAGTAACACCTCGGCAATCCCAGAAGAATGTGGCCATCACTTTGTTTACGGATCGCTGTGATTTAAACTCTTTTGGCCTAGGTGAACTTGGGTGTATCCATTGCTTTGATTGGGCCTTTGTTTCTGGGTTATAAAGGAATACCCAGGTCTCATCTCCTGTAATGACACTTTCCAAAAACGTCTCAGGGTTTGCTTCAAAGTTGGGCAAAAGGTCAATGGCACACTTCCACCCTCTGGGCCTTATGATCCCTGTTTAATTGCTTTGGAACCCATTTAGCACACACTTTACGATATCCTAAATCATTGATTAGTGTTTTTACAGTGCCATGGCTACATTCAAGTTCATTTTCTGATATCTCTGATGGTCACACAATGGTCTTTCTGAATCATGGCATCGACTTTGTGTCAGTTCTCTGCTGTCACTGCAGTTGATGGTCTGCCACCACGAGGTTTGCCGCACACAGACTATTCTCCCAATTGAAAACGCTTCATCCACCTTCTGACATTGCTATAGTCAATTGTACACTCACCATACACTTTTTTCAGGCTTCTGTGGTTTTCTGTAGCACTGCAGCCTTCTTTTTCCATAAATTCAATGACGGCTCTTTGTTTCATCTTGGATTCCATGGTATTTCTTGGACTACCTAAATAAAACTACATATATAGTTAGCAGACATATTAAACTACAAACTGACAAAGTTTCAAATATATATTGCATATTATTTCAGAGTTATGAGCATTTAGGCATAACTTTTTGAACAACCCTCGTAGTATAGACTTTCTTATTGCCGAGAGCTATATAAAATTAAAAATATTCATATGTACTTGTACGATCAACCAATATAGACTTTATTGAAATAATGTTACATCCTAGCTGGGGTTTTAATTTATTCACTCCCAGAGACCTCTGACAGCTACAAATTTGTCCCATACTTAGGGTCATAGGTAGATTTGACAGGCCCCAGTAATATGGCTAATTAAAACTAATGTAAATAGTCGTTGCCTCTCTACCTTGAAATTTAAAAAAAAAATGTGTTCCACAGGTGGCACCGTGTGCCTGCCGACCCCTAAATCAAGCCTGGGTAATTAGTACCCACTCCCCCCCCCTCTATACTTGAATGAATGTTGACTGGTTTGCCTACTGCTTACATAACAAACAGGACAAATCTGTAGTTATCAGAGATCCTTTTTAAATCCACACAAACCTTATGCCTATATAATTAGTGAATGAATTTAACAAATAATAAGCTCAGTGGCTGATATTCCCCCGAGAGGTTACTCTTGTGACAGGGTCAGCATAATTCCACATGAAGCACTGTAAATGTGGAATATCCAGATCTCCCAGGTTTGGCAGAGCAAAGGCATTAGGATTGTGTAAATGTCCAGGAGTTGCCTCAATCAGTGCCTGGAAAGGCAGCTGATTACAAACACCTGTGAGAAGCTGGTTTAAGAATTGCAGAGACACTAGAGAAATTGAGCCTGACTGTGATATAGGGCTCTATTTATTAACATTATTTTTACTAAAATAAAGTGAAAAAGGGTGTTTTCACACCCTTTTCACATTATTTTAGTTTCACCTGTAGTTATTACAGGGCAATTGGAGTAGAATTAGTAAAATTCTACTCCATCCCCCAGTATCACTTATTTTTAGTAAAGCAGATCGCATTTCCCATAATTGTAATGGGAAATGTGATCCTACCACAGTTACTAAAAATAAATTGTAAAGAAATACCGGGGGAAGCCTGTGATAATAACGCCACCTGGAGGTGGCATTATCCAGGGTCTCCCCCGGTTACCGGGCTCCCACTCTGCTCTAACGGGGAGAGCAGAGGTGGGAGCCGGTACCAGTAATCAGCTATGTGGTCTAAGCAGACCGCAAGCTGATTACTGTAAAAAAAAGAAAAAAAAAAGAAAATATTTTTTTTTTTACTTACCTGAATCCAGGGACCGGTGATCGGGCCTCCGGTGATGGCTCCTCTCCGGTCAGCTGGTCTCCCATAGTACACTGGGGCCCGGTCATCAGCTGATCGGGCCCCAGTGCAGTATGGGAGATCACCTGATCGGGAAGCCAGGAGAAGATCACCGGAGGCCAGGAGGATGCAGGTAAGTGTATTGAAGGGAGGGGGGCAGGGCTTAGCGTCGGTGGGGGGGTAGTAGCGGTGGTCGGTCGGTGCATGCGCGGGCTCTTAGACGCTGTATTTTTTCCGAAAATACCGCGACTAGAGTGCGGATGGGATCCACAGGGACAGAGCTTTATCGCAAGCTCTGTCCCTGCAAGGGATTTATAGTAAATCCCTGTGATATTGCCTGAATTCGCAATGCGAATTCACTCGGTAATATCACACTACAATCCGCATTCAATATGCGGATTGTAGTAAATAGAGCCCATAGTCACCCAGCTTATAGTCCTGGGGGTGACTAGTGTTATGGTTGCTGGACCAGCGAGTCCACTGAAGAAATATTGCTGTATTGGAAGACTTTGTATGACATCTTGCCTGTGAAACTGCCATATCCTGTGTACCTGCCTGTGGTGAGCAATAAAAGCTACTTATGGATTTTACCCGGTCTATGTGATTCTTGTCACACTCTCCATTGGTCAATAAATGAATAAACAAGATGCATTTTTTGCAACTGCTTTCGTTATGGACAACAAACGCATTTCCTAATTGACTTTGATTTAAATGCTAAAACTGCTCTAGTACAGCAGATAAATCTAAATTTCTGCATCATGCAAGATTTTGGCTCTAGATATACCCTGTGGATGGAGTTTGATATGTCCCCTTGGGTAGAGCAGGAAATGGGTCATGTAACAGTGCCATCTAGAGCTCCATTTAACACTAATACTTATTGCTTACAGCATATTGTATTTAGTATAAGAGTGATGCTAATGGATATGCTGCCTGTAGTTAAAATGGGATGTAGCTATATAGCTGACAGACGGGATGCCGATCATCGATATACGCCGGAATCACGCCACCGGCATAATGCCGACACCAATATCCTGAAGGAGAGCAGGATACCGGCGTTAGCATCCCGAACAGCCGCAATCCCGATTGTCCAGACGGGTAAGTATTGTCCATTTCTCCGGGGAAGGGGGGGTTAGGTTTAGGCACCTGGGGGGAAATTAGGGTTAGGACCCCCCTGGGAGGGTTAGGGCTAGGCTGCGTGGTGGGGGGATTAGGCAGCACTGGGGGGAGGTTAGGGTTAGGTATCCCCATGGGACGGTTAGGTTTAGGGAGCGGGAAGGATGAGGTTAGGTTTAGGCACCCCCTGGGAAGGTTAGGGTTAGGCACCACCAAGGGTGGGTTGGGGGGGGGGAGGGATAGATGTTCAGCTGCTGGTATTTCATACCCATTCCGTTAAAATAACTTACGTGTCTGGCGAGATTCAACGATGTCCCCCTCCTAATCAATATCCTCCACTAAGTTGCTGGCAGCCTATCTCTACCGGTGAAAAGCTAATGACCAATGCGTATGCGCGATGGCTGCCTGTGCATGCACATTGCACTTCAACTCAGCAGGGACTCATCAAAGCCTGAAAGGCTTCGCTGAAGCCAGAAATGCTCCTACTAGGGTCCCCATTGTTTGCAATGGGGACCATACCACTTAGCGAGTACTAAAGTGGTTATGACTCAATCTTGAATGGAGCCTTTAGTGTCTAACATACATTTACAATATACTCATTTATCATCACAACTGGTAGACTGACAGCAAAGAATATGGAAAAAGAAGACCGGAAAGTATCAAACAACATGTTTCACGTGCAGTTCAAATTTTCTGTCATCATTGGGATATAAAGAGATGACATGTCATATTAAGCTTCATCTTTTAAGGATATCAACCATAATCCTTTTCAAGTCAATCAAGGACATACACATTTTCAGCAAATATGCAAATTAAGCTTCTAAGCCTCAGCATAAACATGACATGATCACACACAACTGCTAAAGAATTATACCAATAGATTAGAGAGGAGAATCCAGTAATATAGTTTAGATTTATTTGAGTTATGTAACCATATGCATCTATAAAATAATTAGATTATGGGTAGAAATGTTATTTTCCTTTTAATTAATGTAAATCACGTTTCCAGATCTGCTTTCTCAGTAGATGGATGGTAATTACACACACATGTTTGTGGTGTACATAGAGGCAGTTTAAGAGAGGAGAGGGCCCATGTACAGGCTCTGTGCGGTCCCCCTCCTCTCTGGCAGCGCAGTAGACTTTGGCTTTGTGTGTGCGCAAATACCGGGGAAATGTCCACTGCGTCATTTACCCAGTGAGCTCTGCAGTGCCGGCCAACGTGGGACTACGGAGAGGTAAGTATAATTATGGGTGCAGGGTATGTGGTATGGGTTCACACACCCTGCACCCATTATAGATATGGTAATAGATGTACAACAGTGAGGAGCAGTGAGCAATTTCTCATGGCTCTGATTATATTTCTAAAGATAAATTTATGGATTACAAGATTTTGTGTGGTCTAGCAGACCTTGGAATGTTAGAAGAATGAAACTGATTCTTTTTCATTATTAATTTTTTTAATCCTACTATGGCACAAGTAATAGCCTGATATGCAGGGTTGGATTAACAGGGGGGTGACAGGGGCGGTCATCCCTGGGCCCCCACACATAAAGGGGCCTCACACCCATCGGGGTAAAGTGGGCCAGAGGAGATGGAACCAGTACCACCTCCTTGGGGCCCACCTCAGCCTGGTGCAGCAGGGAGGCTCCATTTGCCAGGCACCTGCTGTGATTTTGTAACCAGCTCACTTGTGAGCTCCGTCTTCCGGCTCTCGCACTGCACTATGGGAGAGATGACATCTCTCCCATAGTGCAGAGGTGCAGCCGAGCGGACTGGACGGCAGTGGACGAGGGAGCGGGGCTTAAGGTAAGTATTAGGTTTTATTTTTTTTCGTGCAAGCGGCTTTACTATTGGGGGTATTACTCTGGGGGCATTACTTAGGGGGCACTACTACTGGGTGCATTACTCAGGGGGCATTACTATTGGTGGCTCTACTACTTGGGGGCAGGGCATTACTACTGGGGCACTACTACAGGGGGCACATTACTATTGGGGGCGCTAATTCAGGGGCATTACTACTGGGGCTATTTCTACAGAGGGCACTACTACAGGGGACATTGCTACTGGTGGCACTTCCAAAGGGGGCACTACCACAGGGGGCATTACTACTGGGGGGCACTACTAATGGGGCACTACTACTGGGGGCATTACTATATTGGGGACTCTATTACTTGGGGCATTACTACTGGGTTACTACTACAGGGAGATTTACTATTGGGGGAACTACTGGGGCATTACTACTAGGGGCTTTTATAAAGGGGGCATTACTACTGGGACATTACTATTGGGGGCAGTACCACAGGGGACACTACCACAGGGGGCATTACTACTGGGGGAGTGGCTACAGGGAGCATGACTACTGGGTGCACTGCATAAAGGGCACCACTACTGTGGATACCCCCAGTTCATCCGCATTTAATAGGGGCCTCACATGTTTGTTGCCCAGCGGCCCCCAAAACCTTAATCCGGCCCTGCTGATATGGCACTCAACAGCATGCTGGCATGCTACCATTGTGCCAAGGCCAACATACAAAAACACTGATGTGCTGTCAGTGTATGCTGGCACAGTTTCACTCTGATTACCATGGTACCCATCAGCCAGCAGAACCAATGTGGGACCAACAGGGGCACCGAGAAAGGGGGGTGGTTACTGATCCAGACCTGGGCTTGTTGGAGGGGACTGACAGGGGGCATGGGTCAGCTGCTGAGCGGGACATTGTCGCCCTTTGTAGTGCTGCTGAGGGGGGCAATGCGCATAGTAAATTTTCACATTTTTTAGATGGGTGTGTGGTCACGCCTCCCAAATATTTCCACACCTCCCCCTGTACCCAGGTACTTGTCAGCTCTCGATGGCCCTGGGGACCTAAGCAATACTCTCTGATTGTGATTTGACTTATTATAAATATAAACGGATAGTATATCAGTATAGCCTTCAAACCCCAAAGGAGGTTACAGACTTTGCAGTATTGTTTGTTGCTATTTGATGTGCTATTGTATTTTGAGAATAGTCTATTGCACAATTTACAAACCACACATCAAAATGCAAGAAAATCTGTGGTTTGGTAGTGAAACTACATTTTAGTAAACCTCACTACCCTTCACCCTTCCTCCTTAAGGCCCCCTAATACAGAGCAATGTAGGCAATGATAACATATCGTTAACGATTTCCCTTGAAATCTTGAACACTCTCGGACAAACAATATTGTGCAGACACATGGAACGATTGTACAAACGATCATGGGTCGTTAACGATATATCGTTTGTCACCATACACCCTCACGATGCAGCTACTGGAAATGTAAATAAAGGGTGGTACTAGCTAGAGGGTATATAAAGCAGGCGCCATGTTACCTCTGTGCAGTTGTGCTCTGTGACTAGTGAGGCTTGTTGTATACATGCTGAACGCTGTACATTGCTACTGCTCTGCTTTGTTTTTGGCTTGCCTTAACAAAGTGTGTTTATCCTGCATTCTATCCTGCATTCTATGGTGATGGATTCCTATAGCTATACACTTCTGCTAGCCTATGCTGGTATTAAGATGAGAGCTGAGAGGGCTCAGCAAAGGAGGAGGGAGAGGTCCTGCTGGATGAAGGAGTGGCAGATGAAGAGGAAACACTCACTCTCACTTGCCGCTGTTGATGGAGATTTGTGAGAGCAATCCTGATGACTACCGCAACTCCCTGCACTTGGAAAACGCCATCTTCCAGGAGTTAATTGGCCTGGTGACTCCCTTCATCCAGAGGGAGAATACTAATATGTGGAAGGCCATCTTCAGTAAGCCGTGTGGTAGGGGGTCAGCTGTTTTGTTTTCTCCTGTATAACCATGTCGTACAGCAGGCTTTCAAAGTGGATCTGCTGATTTGGGTCCATTAGCCGTATAGAACTACCAATATGTGTGGCTAAATGGTCGAAATGGTTCAGCCGTTTATGAAGCGCCTTTTCCACCTGCTGCAATGATGCAGATGAGTGTGTAGAGTAGCTGGGTGCTTTGTGGCGATATCTCCTTTTGGTGGGTTGATGAGTCAATTCACCCTCACTTTCCATGATGGCAGCAATTTTGGGGCTTGTGCTGAGGTCCAGGTCTGGTGTAGAAGACTGTTGGTGGAGAGAAAAAAAAATTGCATAAATATCATGTTTTACATTTTTTTCTTCTTTTTTCTTCTAGTCCCCATCAATGGTGGAGGAGTGGAAAACCATCGCTGATTAATTCGATAGGCGTTGGAATTTCACAAACTGAGTGGGAGCCATTGAAGGAAAGCATATCCGCATAACCCCACCTGCCAACAGCGACTCTTATTACTACAACTATAAGGGGTTTTTTAGTATTTTTCTCATAGCGGCGGGGAGTGCCCAGGAAAAGTGACGACGAATCATTCGTCGTACACACGGAACGATGTGTGTCAACTCATGAAAGACAGGTCTTGATCTTTCTGTATGTTCAAAAGATCACAGACTCCGACCAACATCCAGCAACCAGCGGGAGCATGCATCGGCAACGTTATCGTGCCTACACACGGCAGATTTTAAACAATTTGGTATTCCAATCGGTCGAAAAAGGCAATATCGTTTAAAATATCGTACCATTTGTAGCAACCTTTAGCATTTACCAAGGCTGAGGCTAATTTTAGTATACTCAATTGGTTAGAATCAAGAAAACTAAATTTGTGGGGGAATATTTACTAAAGTGCAGGTTTTTAGAAGTGGCGTTGTTGCCCATAGCAACCAATCAGATTCTAGCTATTATATTCTAGAAGGTGTTATATAAATGACTTCTAAAAACCTGCACTTTAGGAAATATACCCCTACTTTCCATATCACAGAACAGTAAAAAATAAGTGTTATATAAGCTGTTCCACCCTATTTAGTTAACAGCTGGGAAATATCCTACATTTATGGGAATTGCAGATTGAATCTGATATCCTCTGCTGCCAGGACATTTGCTCCCATTAAGTGAGACGGTCTCTGTAGGGCACCGCTGAGTCCACAAAACAATAAAATTAAGAATGTCTCTTTTGGTCACGGCTGGTACTGGTGATCAGGGCTGATGCAGGAACGCCCTCAGCCCCTGGCACTGCACTGTCACATCTTAGTGCTGTAAAATTAGCAGCAGTAATGGCTGCCCCTTTCCTCTACTCCAGTTCTCTCCTTTCCTCTATGTGCCAGCCTGTCACTCACATAGACAACACGAAGAGCTGATGCTGAATGGAGCCTGGTAAGGTATGTTATGACTTTTTGGTGAGTGTGTATGGTGGGGCTTGTATGCGTGTGTGTTAATTAATGTATGTTTGTGTGTGTGTTTGGGGATGTTAATGAATGCTGGTAGAGTGAATGTATGTGTGTGTGGGGATATTGAGTGCTGGCAGGATGAGTGTGTATGTGTGGAGGTCATTAAGTTCAGACAGGATTAGTGTGTGGTGGGAGCAGTTTGTATTGAGTGCTGGTAGGTTGAGTGTGTGTGTGGGGGTGGTTTATGAGTGCTGGCAGGGTGTGTGTATGTTAATGGGTGTTGGCATATATTGGTGCACAGATGTGCGGCATAATTATGTATTGGGGCACAGATGTGTGGCATAATGTATTGGGGACACAGCTGTATGGCATATAAAGAATTTGGAGCAGATGTGTTACATTTGTATTGGGGCATGTGTGACATAATTCATAGCTATGTGGCATACAGTACATTTGGAGTACAGCTGTGTGGCAGATGCATTGGGGGCACAATGTGTGGCATATTTGGGGCACAAATGTTTGGCATATGTATTAGGGCACAAATGTGTGGCATGTTTTATGTATTGGAAAAATTGATGTGTAGCAGAATTATGAAGTAGGGAAGTGGAGTATAGCTGTGTGGCATAGAATAAATTTGTGGCACAGATGTGTGGCATATTATGAATTGGGGCAGTGTATGAGGTACATTACGATTTTGTGGCTCTGCTGTGTGGCATATTAGTTGAGGCATTTCTTTATTGTATATTATGAATTTGGGATACTGCTGTGTGGCATATTATAAATTGGGGTCACTAATGCATGGCATATTAGAAATTGGAGGGAGCAGTGGCAGTGGGTGAAATGTTGTATTGGATACCCAGAAGCATTGCACCACCCCTGTCTTTTGCTTTACATATAAGCTGAAAGTGAGCTATGTGTGACTTTTTACATGCATGTCTTGCTGGTTTTCATCCATTAAAGTGATATTTTAGAATTAATTTTGTCCCTGACCAGATGGGGACCTACAGTAGCTTGTAGCAGTGGGATATTATTAGTTCAGTATCATTTTGGTAGTAGCCAGGGAACACAAATGGAAAGCCCATATCAGGGTAAGTATAGACCTCTGTGATTAGATATGTAACACAACACCCCTTTAGGCTTAGCAATAGCATGATATTTACACATTCAAGAGGCTATTAAGAAGTATCTGGCTCCCCTGGGAAGAGAATGATTTGTGAGTAGCAGGAGTGGGAGAGTGTGGAGCTGAGCTACAAGAATACAAGGCCTGATTGTTAATTGTACTCACTTACAAATGGATAGATTTTGTGATCATGTGTCGCAGCCTACATACGCAACTTAGAGCAATTTCATACGATTTAGCCACTTCTCAAATAGGGTGGGTGTGGGTGACGGTGTTATAGGGTGGTAACGGTGCATTTGCACATAGAAGAGGAGTCCATTGGGCATCTTGTGGACATGTAGACAGGGTTGTGAGCTATTCTGAGGTAAACATAATGCAGAGACCTGTCGGATTTCAGTCAGAACTTCTGCTCCTTTGATGGGTCTGGCGCAAATGTTGATAAAAGTGATGGCAGTTGGTCTTGCAAGTGGAGGACTGGGGCCATTGTGGTTGCATAGAGGGGTGTAGTAGGTATTACCGCCAGCCGCATGCCGATGGTTCAATTCCCGACAGCGGCAGCCGGGCAAGCGTGAAGATCCTGATCGTTAAAAAGGTAAGTATCGCTAACCCTATTTTCCCCCCTAACCCTCCCTTAGGGGTTCCTAATCCTAACCTCCCCCCAAGTGCCTTACCCTAACCCTCCCCTAAGTGCCTAAACCTAACCCCCACTTCCCCGCAGCATAACCCTAAGTCTCCCGGGGAGGTGCCTAACCCTAACCTCCCCCCAGGGGTGCCTAACCCTCCCTTCCCCTAGCCTAAACCTAACCCTCTCGGGGGGGGTGCCTACCCCTAAGTCCCCCCAGGAGCCCTAAAACCTAACCCTCCCCCTCTGCAGCTGTCCATGCCCGGCGCCAGGCTTACCTTCCTTCGTTATGCTGGGCGTCGTGCTCCCAGCATAGGTCTAATGACAGGCATCACGTTTTCAACGCCTGCTATTAGTACCTTGCCGGGATTACAGAGTCGGGAAGCCGGCGGTCGGCATTTAGACCGTCGGCTTCCTGACTACATCCCGGATAGAGGCATCTAGCTCTAGATATGTGCATGGAATTTCTGATCACTCGCTGGAATTGCGACCGTATTACGCACAACTTACAATCAGGCCCACAGTAACTTAATTGGCCTGACATCTGAGAGGCTAACAGGAGAGTAAGTCCAAGTTTGAGCTTTGAAATTACTGTGATCTTGTTCAGGGAGGGACTGAGGCTGTATATCAGCCCTGGCAGTCCACCCTGCACTTCCGTGTAGAGGGGGGCGTGCCGCGAGTCACGGGGGCTGGCCTCACGGCACGCCCCTGTCTCTTTTCGGCCCAGCACAGCCACCGTCGGCACATACACGCCTCCACCCCTTCCAGCTCCGTGACATCTTAATGATTTCGGAGCCGTTCGGTGGAGGGCGGGAGTCTTTTGCTTCACCCCTCATCGAGCCGGTCCTTAGGCCATCGGCTCTTCTGTCATATGCCAGAAGTACCCGATGGCCAGCCCAGCCCTGATCTTGTTTGATAACTGTGTATAGAGGTCAGTGCTAAATTAGAGTCGATAAATCAAAGACAACACTACATGTATGTTAAGCCTCTGTCCCTAGAGAGAGGAGTGCATACTGTAGGTGAAAACAATTGAACATTGACGATAAAGTTAAGGCACCTACAGTGAACAGTACACAGGAGAGAATGCAGAACCATAGTCATAGTGCTGTGGAAATGTGAAAATAAAGTTTTATTGAGATACGGTGTGGTGTCCACAGTCTTACAACGTAAATGTGAACTCTGTTTTCTGGTGTAGCAGTGCCCACATAAGAACAATGCTAAATTGCTCCGGTAATTAAGTATCCACAGGCGCAACTTGGCCCCCCCGATGATGAGTAGGCCCTATATGTATTTATAATTTTATATTATGGGGTTTATATACAAAACGCCGGGCTGTAAAACCCGGCGCTTCTGATCATGTTTATGTCTGATTTTTAAAAGGGAAATATTTTTACTAACTGTTTGTGCAAGCAAAAGCATTGCCCTTTAAAATATGGGGCATAAACCCGACGCTTCATAAATAAACCCCTGTGTCTGCTGTGCATTGGGCTCCCACATGTTTGAAACAGAAAACTGTCAACATCTTATTTTTGTTTCTCTCAGGTAAAATTATCTGATAATTATCAAGTGGTTTATCATGTGAAGTATGTAATAATAGGTGCGGCTGGATCTAACAAATAGGCATTTGCTTGTGGCAGAAAAATGTAATGAGCACGGAAATTTGGGGTTAATTGTAGCAATAATTTCCTTAATGTTTTGTTGCCCACTTTCCTTTTCTGTTTGTACAACTTGTTTTTTACCAAGAATCTGTTTTTTTGTAATAAAAATAGTGGATGAGGGGGTTTTGCAAACAGTGGTACGAGAAAGTAGGATTTCATTAACAATGCTTGGTGTGCTGTCACCTCTAATTATTGCTATAGTAAACGGTTGATTAAAAGGAACAATCCATTTTTCTTTATGTCCTCAAATTCAAATTTTTATATCTACCTTGCAGCTATCTAGTTATTATCAGGCAGAGCATGCTGGGAACTGTCAGCAACACTTACAGTGTTAAAGGTTGATTATTCTAACAATAGATTATCCATCTAGTACATAATTGCCTTTTAATTTAAATTATGATTTGAATATCAACCTCACTGCATATACTATCATATACCTTCATAAACTGCACAATGAAATAGGGATTTGTCAAATTCATTTTAATAGTAGATCTTACATTTGTTCAGGATAAACTTAAGTTAAATGAATGTAATAAAAAGTGGCTGTGGTATCATCTAAATATTTATGGTAGTTGTAATTTAGATAATTGTATTATACACATAAAGTAGGGCTGTAATCGCTGTCATACTTCAAGCTGTAGAAATTGAAAATGACAGGTAGGGTTGAGTCCGAGCAGACGGGCATGGCCAGAGCCGTAACTAGACTTTTTGGTGCCCCGTGCCAGAAAGAGCATTGGCGCCTCCCCTCTCCGTCCTATTTTTCAAATAGGGACATAAGACGAAACACCCCAAAAAAGGCCAGGACCTCATGGGGAAGGGCCAGGAAAGTGATAGGGGAAGCCAGGAGATGCTGGGGATAAAAGAAGAAGAAGCTTCAAGTGAGAATGATAATAAACAGAAAATTGACAGGCCCAAACAGCGCTCCCTGCCCTGCGGTGCCCTGTGCCACGGCACTGGTCGCACTACCCTAGTTACGGCCCTGGGCATGGCAAAACGGCACTGTACAGTTGGTGGCAATGCCAGCAGCATGGGATAGCAGGGGCAAACGTAGGATTTGTAAGGGAGGGCTCCCATACATTATATTTATATAAACACGTGCGGCAGTCTGGGTGCTGTTCTCTGTTCCCGAGACACGAGTCTCCCGATGCCGGTGACGCAGCGGTCATGTTGACACAGGTGAGTCTCCGTACTGCTAATTCTGAAGGGTATTTATGCTGCTTGATTTATTGAGTCAGTGACAGTCCCTCGAAGAAGGCAACACGAAACAGCTGTCGGGACCTAGTGGGTTTTTGAGCTTGGCTCCCCACACACTAGCTCATATGGAGGCCAGGAAATCTGCATGAATTATGCTGAGTATTTTTATATACTTATAAGATGGCTTATTTTACCCTGATGGCATTTTTTCATTAAATACATGGAAATTGTTCTTTAAAAGGTGTGATGGATCTTTGTCTTATGTGGACTGGGCTATAACAATTTTTGGTATCCTTGCACCCGGATCTATTTGCTTGAGTATTGTGTGCGTTCCCTACATTCCTAAATATATATATATATATATATATATATAAAATGGATGTAGGTGTCACTCTCCGGTCTAGGTAATAATCCACACAGGTAACTCTGTCACATATCAACGTTTCGAGTTTATTATCAAACTCGTCATCAGGACAAATATAAAGACAAACATCTTACCTTATATACACCTGTACACCCCCCTCGGACGCGCGTGTCCGGCCCCGTTCAGCGCGGCTTCCGGCTGTCGCTCAGGCATCGGCGCTCACCGATGACGTCACTGCAGCCGTCGCGTTGCCTAGGGGACCGTGCACGCACTGTCCGTGTACAAAAATCACATATCGTGTAAGACAACATCTAATAAATATTGAAAAATAAACTAATAAACAAATAAGTGCAGTAAAAACTACAGCTGATTTCTATATGCATAAGTACATATTCCAATCCTAATGGGGGGCATCCACTAGACGATTTTATCCCTGTCCAACCTCTTAACGATTTTCCCTTGAAGTTTCTCTTGAAATATGATCTTCCACTCTGAACAATTTGCGAAAGATTTGCAAAAGATTTGCCAAAGATTTGCAAAAGATCTAACAATAAACTATGTTGTTTTAATCTGTGATTGAGAGCTTTCAGCTATAGTGGGCAGATAGAGGTTCATCGTTTGATCATTCAGCATGAACGATGTGTAAACGATCTGTAAACGATGTGTAAATGATTTGTAAGCAATCAAGTGAAATTGACCTGCATGTTCAGTCGATGGAGGAGACGATCAAACGACCAGCGGGAGCGCGCATCGTACATCGTTAGAAACAATTACTGCACGATTTGCAAACGATGTTCGAACGATTATCGAACGATTTTATCATTATCGTTCAATCGTTCAACTTTATCGTCTAGTGGATACCCCCCTTAAGAGAAAATAGTTTTATGGATAATGGTTGTTACTAATGCATGTGTCAGAAAACCACATTGTAGGCAACAATTTATACACTGTATTTTATACAAAAGGTAAATATATCTCTAATATCACATCTTTTATACCTATTAGATAATTATTTTTAAGAACCCTACTGATTAATAGCCATCAATCACCAATATTCTGATACTACAATACATAAGCTCATTACGTCTCAGATGAATGCTGAGAAGACCAACTGCTCATTAAGACCCTTAGGTTTGATGGTATCTAGTAAATATATCCATTTGGTTTCTAATCTCAACAGGGCTTTATGTCGGTCACCACCCCTAGGATGTTCCGGTATGTGGTCTATAACCATGTGTCTTAAATTAGCCATATTGTGTTTCTTTTCACAAAAGTGTCTAGCCACCGGCTGTTCTGACATTTTTCCATTAATTGCCATTCTGATGGCTGATCTGTGTAGTGCCATTCATTCTTTGAAAGTACGGATGGTCTTACCCACATAGCACAGCCCGCATGGACACTTAATCAAATATATAACAAAAGAGCTTGTACAGGTAAGTGGGTGTTTTATTGGAAATTTGCGTCCTGTATGGGGATGTGTGAAAAATGTGCCTGTAATCATATGGCCACATGTCACACAGCCCATACATTTATAGCAACCTCCACTTTTCTTTTGTATATTAGGTGGTTTATTCAACTCTGTAATGTCAGATTTAACTATTAAATCTCTAAGATTCCTATTCCTCTTTAAACACGGACGTATTGTTGTGTGTTTAAGGCCTTTAAGGTCCTTATCATTTTGTACAATAGGCCACAGGGAGCGAGTGCTATTGTTTATAATGCTATTAGCAACACTGTATTTACGTGGCCAGTTAATAACGAGTGATGGAGATCAATTAGAACATGACCTAAATAAAATGTGCAATAGATTTAAAGATAGGGGATATGCACCAAGAACCCTACAACTAGCCAAGAATAGAGTGGGAAAACTTACTAGAGGTGATTTATTAAAAAAGAGTCTTAAAAAAAGTGATGAGAACGTGGGGAAAATTAACTGGCCACGTAAATACAGTGTTGCTAATAGCATTATAAACAATAGCACTCGCTCCCTGTGGCCTATTGTACAAAATGATAAGGACCTTAAAGGCCTTAAACACACAACAATACATCCGTGTTTAAAGAGGAATAGGAACCTTAGAGATTTAATAGTTAAATCTGACATTACAGAGTTGAATAAACCACCTAATATACAAAAGAAAAGTGGAGGTTGCTATAAATGTATGGGCTGTGTGACATGTGGCCATATGATTACAGGCACATTTTTCACACATCCCCATACAGGACGCAAATTTCCAATAAAACACCCACTTACCTGTACAAGCTCTTTTGTTATATATTTGATCAAGTGTCCATGCGGGCTGTGCTATGTGGGTAAGACCATCCGTACTTTCAAAGAACGAATGGCACTACACAGATCAGCCATCAGAATGGCAATTAATGGAAAAATGTCAGAACAGCCGATGGCTAGACACTTTTGTGAAAAGAAACACAATATGGCTAATTTAAGACACATGGTTATAGACCACATACCGGAACATCCTAGGGGTGGTGACCGACATAAAGCCCTGTTGAGATTAGAAACCAAATGGATATATTTACTAGATACCATCAAACCTAAGGGTCTTAATGAGCAGTTGGTCTTCTCAGCATTCATCTGAGACGTAATAAGCTTATGTATTGTAGTATCAGAATATTGGTGATTGATGGCTATTAATCAGTAGGGTTCTTAAAAATAATTATCTAATAGGTATAAAAGATGTGATATTAGAGATATATTTACCTTTGTATAAAATACAGTGTATAAATTGTTGCCTACAATGTGGTTTTCTGACACATGCATTAGTAACAACCATTATCCATAAAACTATTTTCTCTTAGGATTGGAATATGTACTTATGCATATAGAAATCAGCTGTAGTTTTTACTGCACTTATTTGTTTATTAGTTTATTTTTCAATATTTATTAGATGTTGTCTTACACAATATGTGATTTTTGTACACGGACAGTGCGTGCACGGTCCCCTAGGCAACGCGACGGCTGTGGTGACGTCATCAGTGAGCGCCGATGCCTGAGCGACAGCCGGAAGCCGCGCTGAACGGGGCCGGACATGCGCGTCCGAGGGGGGTGTACAGGTGTATATAAGGTGAGATGTTTGTATTTATATTTGTCCTGATGACGAGTTTGATAATAAACTCGAAACGTTGATATGTGACAGAGTTACCTGTGTGGATTATTACCTAGACCGGAGAGTGACACCTACATCCATTTTATCTACTACTCAGTGAGCACCACGGCAAGTTCATCTTGGATTAGGAGTGCCTACACCTTGGAAATTGTGTATATATATATATATATATATATATATATATATATACAGCATACAAAAGGCGGCGGCACTCGTCAATAGTATAATAAAAGAAACGGGTCACAGACCATCAATAATGATTCAACGTTTCAATCTCAATAGATTTTCATCAGGAATAATTTACAATACAAAAAGCACTTACCTAAATACACTTCTAAAACACCCCAAGTGTAGTGAAGCCCGAGTCCATCTGAAACACGTGTTGACGTCATCACATTGCACAACGCAAGCGGATGTGACGCCCACCAGTCAGAAGTTACTGTGGCAACAGTAAACAACAGACAGTGAGCCCTGCACCACATGAAACAAACATAGAAAATAACAGCAGCGGAGAAAAACATTAATAGGTATCAAAATATCCAGCAATATGGAATAGTAGGCAGAGCAGTTGCACTAATAGTCAAACACAATCATATATATAAATCAAAGAAAACATGTCAGACTCAAATTTTCATTCAAACCGTACAGATGTACGGTATTCAGAATGTGAATCCAGCGTGCTTCACATTTCAAAAGTGCTTTAGCTCTGTCTCCTCCCCTCAAACTGTCTGGCACAAAATCTATCATTTTATAACGTAACGTGGATAGAGCATGTTTGTGTTCCTTAAAATGCCTAGCAACAGGCTGCTCATCATCTCTACCCTGCAGGGCTAATCTAATGGATGACCTGTGTAAGGCCATCCGTTCTTTAAATTGTCGTGTAGTTTTCCCTACATACATGTGTCCACAAGGACACCTGATATAATACACAATGTATTGACTAGAGCAGGTTAGGACATGTCTGATTTTAAATTTTTTGCCCGAATAAGGATGCACAAAAGTGTCACCCGTTTCTAGGTAGCCACAGGTAGTGCATCCAAGGCATTTATAATTGCCCGTTTTTTTCATTAGAAAATGGGTAGATTGAGTGGGTTTATGTCCGGAGATATCCGTATGAACCAGCCAATCACGTAGATTTTTTCCACGCTTATAGTATGGTAACAGACTAACATTCTTTAGTAGGGGCAGCTCTTTATCAGCATTAAGTATGGGCCAAAAGTGTTTAGCCGAATTGACCAGTTTCTTACTACCAGCAGAGTAATTGTTGACCCACACCAATTTATTGTCAGTGTTACTCTTAATGGTAGAAAGAAGAGTATGTTCCTTAGCAACTGACATCGCTTTATTGCGGGCTTTATTCAATACAGGTAAGGAGTATCCCCTGTCCAAGAAATTTTTAGTCATCAAATCCATTTGATGGCTTTCATCTTCCTCATTACTACAAATCCTCCTTACTCTCAAGTATTGAGAGAAGGGTAAACCACTTTTAAGTGAAGCGGGATGATGACTGGAGGCTAGTAGCAGATTATTATGATCAGTGGTCTTTTTAAATACTGATGTGGCAAGCCTGCCCTCATTGTGTGTAATAAGTACATTTAGGTAATTGATACTCTGGGAATCAATTTCATAGGTGAATTTGATATCTGGATCGCTAGCATTAACAAATGTCATCATGTCTGAAAATTGTTCTCTACTCCCACTCCAAAGCACAAATACATCATCTATGTATCTTGTATACAACTCAATGTACTTGGAGAAGTTGCTATTACGCAGAAATAGATCTTTTTCTACGCTAAACATGAAACTTCGCATAGGCTGGGGCTGCGCATGAGCCCATTGCGCAGGTCAAAACCTGTAAGTAAAAAGCGTTGTCAAAAATAAAATAGTTTTTTGTCAAAATTAATTGTAACAATTCTAGAAAAAATGAAAGATCCGGACCCATAAAAAGCTGGTTGTTCGTTAATAAATGTCTCATTGCAGACATACCCCTACTGTGCGGGAAACTAGTGTAGAGGCTTATAACGTCAATCGTACACAGCCAACAATTAGATGGAATATCACCCAAATTCTTAATTTTCTTCAAAAAAGAACTAGTGTCTTTCAGGTATGTACTTTTTGCTTGGATGACAGGTTGTAAATAAAAGTCTATATATTTAGACACATTATAAAAGATTGAATCTCTAGCCAAGATGATCGGCCTCCCTGGCGGATTTCATGCATCTTTGTGCACCTTTGGCAAAGTGTAGAATACAGGGACTAAAGGTGATTCAGGTAACAATGTTTTCATAGTGTGCCGGTTAATCCATCCATTATCAACCGCAAGTTGTAGTACAGAGGATAATTATTTTTTAAATACAAATGTAGGGTCGGCTTGTAATTTTTTATAAACAACTATCTGACAGTTGTCTATATGCTTCTGTCCTATAATCAGCAATATTCTGCACCACAATACCCCCACCCTTATCAGCGGGGTGTATTACAATGTCTTTATCATTGCCCAGAGATTTAAGAGCCAACATCTCTTTTTTAGATAAATTAGGATGTTTGTTGTTATGTGAAGTAGAAACTTCTACAATAGTTTGCTCCATGATTTTTGTAAAAGTCTTGATGGCATTATTTTTAGTACCCGGATCAAAATTAGATTTCACTTTGATTGGACATTTTTGCAAATCCGCTCTGGGTATAGTAGGATTTTGTCAAAAATGATCTTTCAGTCTCAATTGCCTCCCAAGTCTAAAGACGTAAATTTTACTTTCAAAGGAGTTAAATTGTACCGTGGGGACAAAGCTTAAACCCTTGCACAGAATGTTATTCTCTTCCTCAGTTATTATCCTTGAGGATAAATTATAGATTATTTCTTTTTCCTTAGTGGCTGTTTTTTCTTTCCTTTGGCATTGTCCGCCCCTTCTTGTATAGACTCTAAACCCGGGTCTTTGCGAGCCCGGGTAGTTACCCCTAAAGGGGGTCTGCGGGATGATAGACTGCCACTTGTACCAGCATTCTGAGTCACTTGATAACCCACCGCTCGAGGTATCCGTGTAAAGTGGAAATCGTCTGACACGTTTATTGATATTAAAACATTGCCTTCTATTGCTAGAGGGATTTAGAGCCCAAGAATAGACTTTTTTCTCCTTGTAATCTCTGTTAACAATTTCTAATTTGTTCTGTTTGAACTTAATGAGATCTTTTTTGTACTTGTCTACCTGAACACTCAATTTAGTCAACCAATCACCAGCAGGGTCTTCCGTTAATTTAGCTAAATGCAATGACTGAAAAGATTTAGTCCTCTCTTTTACCACATTGAGCTCTCTTGCGGATTCTTCCACCACAAGCAGGATTAGGTCAAATGACGCTTTATTAAGGATGGCTGCCCACCTACGGCAAAATTCTGGATTAAACCGACCAATAGTCGGAATATTACAGATACGAAACCCTCTGGGAATCTTTTTTATCCTAAAATAATCTGACAACGTCACTCCATGCAGGAAAAAGTCAGTCTCACGTTTTTTAAGTTTTAACAGTTGTAGAAAATAATATTCAATAGATTCATCTCCAGCCGTCGTAGAAAGGTTTTCCTTAAATAGAATATTTTCTGCATCCGAATCCGAGAATGTGAATAAATCACCCAATGGTAATTCCACATCAGCAAATCCAATAGCTCCCTGCTGTTCTGACATATCCACAAAACACACAAAAAGTTTCAGATGAACAGGCAATCCAGAAACCGGGATTCCAATAAGCACGGGTAGGTGCCTCAGCAAGGGGACATAATATCATAATACTAAGTGTCCATAAATATAGCACTGGCTTGGCACTCTTCCACAACAGGTATAATGTTGGTGCCCTCCGCAATGAAATAGATACAGCATACAAAAGGCAGCGGCACTCGTCAATAGTATAATAAAAAAAATGGGTCACAGATCATCGATACTGATTCAACGTTTCAATCTTAATAGATTTTCATCAGGAATAATTTACAATACAAAAAGCACTTACCTAAATACACTTCTAAAACACCCCAAGTGTACTGAAGCCCGAGTCCATCTGAAACACGTGTTGACGTCATATTTTACTTATTTTGTTCGGTGCTGCCATGCATCTTTATAGGAAATCCCTGTGTGTGCGTGTGTATATATATATAATATATATATATATACACAGTCAGGTGCATAAATATTGGGACATTGGCAGAATTTTCATATTTCGGCCTCTATTCACCACCACAATGGCTTTGAAATGAAACAAACTAGATGTGCTTTAACTGCAGACTTTCAGATTTAATTTGAGGATAATTACATCCAAATCAGGTGAACGGTGTAGGAATTACAACGGTTTCTATATGTGCCTCCCACTTTTTAAGGGGCCAAAAGTAATGGGACTATCAACTCAAAAGCTATTTCATGGACAGGTGTGGGCTATTCCCTCATTATTTCATTATCAGTTAAGCAGGTAAAAGGTCTGGAGTTGATTTTAGGTGTGACATTTGCATTTGGAATCAGTTGCTGTCGACTCTCAATATGAGATCCAAAGAGCTGTCACTATCAGTGAAGAAAGCCATCATTAGGCTGAAATTTTTTTAAAAAAACCATCAGAGAGATAGCAAAAACATTAGGTGTGGCCAAATCAACTGTTTGGAACATTCTTAAAAAGAAAGAATGCACCGGAGAGCTCAGCAACACCAAAAGACCCGGAAGACCACGGAAAACAACTGTGGTGGATGACAGAAGAATTATTTCCCTGGTGAAGAAAAACCCCTTCACAACAGTTGGCCAAATCAAGAACACTCTCCAGGAGGTAGGTGTATATGTGTCAAAGTCAACAATCAAGAGAAGACTTCACAAGAGTGAATATAGAGGGTTCACCACAAGATGTAACCCATTGGTGAGCCTCAAAAACAGAAAGACCAGATTAGAGTTTGCCAAACAACATCTAAAAAAGCCATTACAGTTCTGGAACAACATCCTATGGACAGATGAGACAAAGATCAACTTATACCAGAGTGATGGGAAGAGAAGAATATGGAGAAGGAAAGGAACTGCTCATAATCCAAAACATGCCACCTCTTCAGTGAAGCATGGTGGTGGTAGTGTCATGGCGTGGGCATGTATGGCTGCCAATGGAACTGGTTCCCTTGTATTTATTGATGATGTGACTGCTGACAAAAGCAGCAGAATGAATTCTGAAGTGTTTCGGGCAATATTATTTGCTCATATTCAGTAAAATGCTTCAGAACTCATTGGACGGCGCTTCACAGTGCAGATGGACAATGACCCGAAGCATACTGCAAAAGCAACCAAAGAGTTTTTAAGGCTAAAAAGTGGAATGTTATGCAATGGCCAAGTCAATCCCCTGACCTGAATCTGATTGAGCATGCATGTCACTTGATGAAGACAAAACTGAAGGGAAAATGCCCCAAGAACAAGCAGGAACTGAAGACATTTGCAGTAGAGGCCTGGCAGAGCATCACCAGGGATGAAACCCAGCATCTGGTGATGTCTATGCATTCCAGACTTCAGCCTGTAATTGCCTGCAAAGGATTTGCAACAAAGTATTAAAAAGTGAAAGATTTAGGATTGTTTAGTTTGTCCCATTACTTTTGGCCCCTTAAAAAGTGGGAGGCACATATAGAAACCGTTGTAATTCCTACACCGTTCACCTGATTTGGATGTAATTACCCTCAAATTAAATCTGAAAGTCTGCAGTTAAAGCACATCTTGTTTGTTTCATTTCAAAGCCATTGTGGTGGTGAATAGAGGCCAAAATATGAAAATTTTGTCAATCTCCCAATATTTATGCACCTCGCATAAACCCATACTATGTGTTAATGGGTGATACATAGGTGAAAGGTGTAATTAAAATGCTAAGAAAAATGAAAATAAATAAATATATATACACAATAAAACAAAGAAAAAATAAATAAAAATAAAATAATAATTTGAAAGTGTTAAAGTGCTAAATAAAGTGTTAAAGTGTGCCACCCCAGAGCATATATATATATATATATATATATTTACAGTGGGAAGCGCTATGACCGGATCTGTTACCGGGGTGATCAAAGTCATCTGAAGCTGGGAGAGAAGCAGCATCAGGGAGAACTTTCCCTGCAGACGGGAAAGATCCCCACACTCAGCGCTGGCCCATTGTAGCGGAGCTTCCTTAGAAGCAGGGAAAGTACAGGATCTCACACTTCTGAAAGTTGTCCCCGCAGAAAAAGCAGCTTTTCTGAAGTGATAATTTAGTAAAGAAGGCATGATGAATGCTTCTAAATACATTGAACTCACTGTCAGTTCAATCCTTAATTAGCATAGCACATTTTTTTCATGATGAATAGGTCTCTGTATGTGGCAGTATGTATGTGTATGTGTGTGACTGTATACAATATCTTATATATACAATTAATTGGTCTGTTTGTGTGTCAGTCCGGTTATGCATTCAGACACCCCTGCACCGATTGGGATGAAACTAATGAAAGGTAGTCCATTTGGATCCTGGCCAGGTTTTAGGGGGTTAGGGTCCTGGTTGGACCTCCCGTTGGTATACGCTGGGAAGATCTTTGACCCAGGAGTCTGTTCTGAGCCTTCCACTAGATGGATTTGGACAACACCTTTACAGAGTGGTAACCCTGGATCCCAGAAGACATACTAGGGGTTGAGGTCCGCATGCGCAATGCAAATTAATTGTCCCATTGCGTGCATCTTTGCTACTACGATACTTGCTGAATCAGGCCCATACTACGGGTTTGAGGTCCCAGTCGGACCTCCCGTTGGTGTACGCTGGGCAGAACTTTGACCCTGGGATGGTGAGCAGAACTCTGACCCAGCGAGCCTATTCTGGATCTTCCACTGGATGGATTTAGATGAAAACTTCACAGAGGTGTGGCAATTGGTTTGGGATGCCTAAGTTGGGGTCATGGTTGGACCTCACGGCTGAGTGCGCCAAGCAGAACTTTGACGCAGGGAGCATGAAGGCTCAAAGATCACTGCCTCTACCACAAACACATGCAGAAGAAGCTTTTCATCATTGTCATGTATGGGGCTGACTTGCTATTTGTTGGCCAAGATGAATACATCAGAGAAGTAAAAGAATTAGTCGGATAAAGCTTCAAAATGAAAGACCTGTGTCCAGCGCATTACTTACTTGGCCTGAGAATCAGTTAAAATCTACAGAAAAGTATCATTGCTGTCGACCAACAGACTTACTGTAATGGGGCATATCCACTAGCAGACCAAAAAACGACTGCACGATTACGACATTGTAATCATGCAGTCGTTTCACAGTTTGTTCTGTGCCTCCACTGAATGATTGATCATTCAGTAAGCACCCTCCATCATCTGTGAACATGCCCAATTTGTCGTTATCGACAGATTGACCGGCATGTTCACCCGATGATTGATGTCGGAAACGACCAGCGGGAGCGCGCATCGCTGGCGATTCCGACATAAAGGTGCATGATTTGTGCACGATTACTGAGTGATTGCACGATTATGATGTCATAATTGTGCAATCGCTCAGTAATATCGGCATGTGGATATGCGCCTTAAGTTGAGAGTATGCTTGTTGTTATGAGCCTTCGTTACAGTTCATATCTGCTGCAGGTTCTGGCCAGAGCTGAGAGGGTTAACAGGCAAAGACAGCCAGTGAGGTTTGGTCCAGGCTGATTGCTCCCAACTGGGAAGTCTCTGTGAACATGAAGCACTCAGCAGCTCATAGTCAGGGGTGTATCTAGGGATCTGAGCGCCCCTGGCAAGGTAAAGGACTGGCGCCCTCCTACCTCCATAATTTCAGGAAGTGCCCCCAAGTAGTAGTCCCCCTATGCAGTGCCCACAGTAGTAGCCCCCCTATTCAGTGCCCCCTAGTAGCCACACTCCCCCCCCCATGCTGTGCCAGAAAAAAACAATAAAAACAACTTACCTGATCCCCGCTCCTGCCAATGATCACCACTGTCCACTCCTCTGGGCCCGCTCTCGCTCTGCACTATGGGATGGGAGAGACATCATGATGTCTCCCATCAATCACTGTGGGGGGAGCTGGAAGACGGAGCTTGTGAGTGAGCTCCAGCTGGCTCCCTCCATGGATGCAGCAGCCAATGAAAGTCTATCTGACTCCGCGGCTGTCTCTGTTACTGTGTAGGGCCAGGGGGACCAGCAGGGCTAGTTCAAGCCCCTGGGGTAGTCCACCCATTGGCTGCTGTTGGCACTGCCGGACGGTGCCCCCCTTTGGCCGGCACCCCTGGCGAGTGCCACCCTGGCCAATGGGTAGATACGCCCCTGCTCATAGTGGTAATTACCAGAGTCTGGTCTCATTTGCTCACACGGGATTGGCTCTGAATCCTGTTATATGGCAGCCAGCCCATTCCTGCCTTGCCGGAGATAGGTTCTTGCGGAAGTCGTGCCATCTGTTCCCTGTTCCTATATCTGCTGTTTGGTATTCCTGGTTTTTGTCCTGGCTCTGCCTTGCATTACCTGTTGCAAGTATACCTGGAATATTCATTGTGCTGCAAATCCACTCTGCAAGCCATTAGTATTGTGTACTGTTGCTATTCCATCCTGCAATATAGGTACATATCTCTTGCTGCTATTATACTGTGCAAAACACATACTGGTTAATATATTGCTATTCCATTCTGCATTATTTGTTATGCTGCAATTCCATACTGCCAGCTGCATGTGTATCTGAGTTTATTGCTTTACCATCTTGCAATATATCTGTTGTTTGTGGTTTGCCACTATTTTATTTAATTGTGTTTATATGCGGTTATTCTGTTATTGTCTGCAGTGAACGCTGTCCTGTGTTAATTACCCTGCAATATTATTATTATTCACACTACCTGTTATTAGTGTGCATTCTATCTTGCTTGTGTCCACAGCTGCAGGCTGCTCCATAGTTAACATTACCTTTGTACCACTACTCCAGTTTTACCTTGCGAACTCCCGCTGTTTTTATAAGCCCCTACTGCCTGGAGGTTAAGACCTGGTGGAATCCTAAGTACTGGTGAGTGCGTCATACTCTATGGGAACAACGGGTGGTTGTTATAGGCAGAAGCCCTCCCTATAATGATTCTAGGGGACTTTAATTATACTTGTTATGTTCCTAAGGCCGGGTACACACTTGTATAACTGGCAATCGTGCCAATGTAGTGGTTGATTTCCCTTCACCCTACTCCAAAGAAGATTGCTGATGCAAATTTAAAAGATTTAATGAATGACTGAATGATCACTGTTCCATGCTTCATTAATATCTACAGCTTTGCATGCGATATCGTGTGATCTGCCGTGCAGTAAATCGGCCCGATATTGTGCAGGTGTGCGCCCACCCTAAGAAAATGTGGACTAGAAGTTAACTAGAAAAGTTGCTGCTTTCTTATTTGTCTAACCCATTTTTTACAGGTTGCTACAGGGAAACTTAAAGTGAATGTTTGTATAACAAGGAGAAGCTCGTAAAAAGGGGAAGGGGGGGAGGGGAGGTTGGAGTTGGAGAGCTCCACTACTCATACTCCATACATAGGTTGCTACAGGGAGGCTCAAATCCCCAACCTGGATGGCCTCTGACACCATTACTGCACATGCATGGTGCCATTTTGTCACTGTATTAGAGCGCCACAGTGGAAGATAGACATATTCCCCTCAGCTCCAGAGATACCTGTGACTACCACCAGTTCACACTGCTGGAGAGTTGCTATGACAACTAGAGTGCCTGGTACCACTTGCATCCTGCACTGCTACAGTCACCGACTGGTGACCAGTATACTCCACTATATGCATAACTGTGAGTACGGCTGTACAATCACATTGCTAGTGAATAAACCACCCCACTAAGTACTGGGTTGTTCGGTGTCTCATGGCATCTACTGGTGTGTACACTCACTCTGCAATACCACCGCTACCTGTACACATATAGTCCATTAGTATATATATATATACAATCGTGCTATTTTTTAGCAGGAACAAGCTGGAACTCAGTTCCTGAACCTCTCATTAACTATGACGTAATGTCCTGGGCCAAATTGTATTTTCCATAAGATACAGTAAGTTGAATTATAACGTCCCTTTTGAGTGCCTTCTTTTCTATATTTAATTAATTTATTTAATAACATATATACTGTATATGTTTATACAATATAGATAATACATATATATATAATTGTTTTTCTATAACTCCACCCCCAATAGCTCCACCCACAGATCCTGAAACTATTTTTCCAGAAAAATAGCCCTGTATACAATATGCATTAACCTTTTATTAGCTCAGAAATAAAAACATAAAAGAAACCTTGCAGTCAAAGAGCAACTTGCAATAAAAGATTATGATAAAAAATAAAACCTATACAAAAACAGGTTGCCCATACCAGATGTACAGTTGTACTCAGAGGGTCTCATTCAGACCCACTCGCGAGTGCTGAGCGCTCGCAAGCGGGTCGATGTTTCCCAAATGCACATGCGCATGACGGAGGTGCCTCCGTCGTGCGCATGCGCGAGACCCGAATAACGACAGGGTAGCCGTCATTATGGGTCTCGCACCAAAGGGGGCATGCTGTCGACGGTGATTGACAGCACGCCCCCTTTGGTGGCGTGCCGGGGGCGTGGCTGCCCAGATGGAGCCTACCGTCTGGGTCCGGCCCCACTGACATCACTAGTGATGTCAGTGGGAGTGATTTTGGCTCTGATACAGCTATGCGAGCGTCCAAGAGGCCGCCTCGCAAAAAAAAAACACGCAATGATTCAGAGCGGGCGCTCCTTCAGAGCGTCCGGCTCTGAATCAGGCCCAGAGTGTGTAGTTGTTGTTATATGATGTACAAAGATAGCTGGATCTTGGGAACTTCTATCCATAGTAGTCCAAAAAGACACAACAAACAGAGAATACGGTCACAGAGTCTAACTGCCCCACTTACCACCGATGTGTAGAAACTATAGTGCACTAAAGATTTGATTGTCCATGACAACAATCTTTTCCAGAAATTTATATTAAGACTCCTTATAATCTCATATGTTCAATCCAATAATCCATAAATTAGCTGCTTATTTAAATGGTTATCTGTATTTAAAATTATACATCATTTCTTTAAATACACAACCACAAACAGTTTCTGAAACATGTACAATATTATTACAACTGTTTTATTTGTTTCCCCTCTATCTACTAAATAGTTATTTTAGTAAATTACTTTTTTACACTAATGGATATAATAATAATAATCCTCATCAGTTTAACCTTTAGAGTAATTATGCATGATCATTTTTATTGATACTGTTGCACACACCAGTGCTCAGTAAGAAGCAATCTGCACTGGTTGATTATCCTTGTCTGTTGAATGCCTACTTTCGCATGGATTTTTATAAATATTTAGGCAGCTTAACAGAGACCAAATTACTAGTGAAATGATGCTCATAATTCAACGAATCTTAATTTTTGTGTTACAGTGTTTTATTTAAAATGAATTCCAAAAATATCAGTTATTTATATTGTGCAAACATATTCTGCAGCGCTTTACAGAGAATATTTGGCCATTCACATCAGTCCCTGCTCAGTGGAGCTTGCAAGCTATGGCCCTCATTCAGAGCCGTACACTCTGAGCAGAGCGCACGCTCTGAATGAGGGCCGGGCTCCATTTTCATGGAGCGTCCTCCTGGACGCTCGTATAGCTGTGGGTCACCACCCACAGGCTATACGAGCGTGCTTTGTGATGGCCGCGATGGTCGAGACCATCGCGACCATCGAAATTGCGAGCCGGAGCCTGCGGTTGAGGTTTTCAACCGCAAGCTCCGGAGTGATTTTGGCTCTATCAGAGCCAAAATCACTCCCACTGACATCACTAGTGATGTCAGTGGGCCGGCTTCTGACGGGAGGCGTTCCCGTGGGAACGCCCCCGTCAGGGAGGCACGCCCCCGGCACGCCCACCAAAGGGGCGTGCTGTCAATCAACATTGACAGCACGCCCCCTTTGATCGGACACAACGAGCGAAGGACTTTCCTTCGCTCGTCGCGTCTAGCGCATGCGCACGACGGAGCTCCCTCCGTCGTGCGCATGCTCAGTGCATAACATCGACCCACTTGCGAGCGGACAGCCGCTCGCGAGTGGGTCTGAATCAGGCCCTATATTCCCTACCACATGTACACACAAGGGTTGATTTTTGTTGGGAGACAGTTAACCTAACAGTATATATTTTGGGAGCAACCTGGAGTACTTGGGAGAAACCCATACAAGCATGTTGAATATCCATGGCCTAAAGTGTGGTTAGTGCATCAAAAAATCCTCAGCCACTCTAATGTGATGTAAAAAATATAATAAATTGTGGAGGATAAAAAAATTAACCCTTAAGAAAATCAACAGGGGGCAGCCATTAAGAAAATACAGATGTGAACTCAAACACATTCTTGTACATGCACCCATGTGACTGGAGTGTGCTCTAGAAACACACCCATTGTGCTGACCAATCAGAAGGAGAGGTGAATGCAGGGGACCTGCCTCATCCTGTTAGACTTGCAAGGAACTAAGGACCTGATACAGAGATATAAACGCTTCTGCACAGCCACTGCGTCTTTGTATGGAGCGGCTGATCTAAAATATGCAAGAGCCACAGAAGGCATATTATGCAAAAAAGACGCCCACTGCAGGCTTTTTGATCCTATGCGGCGTAAGAAAATAGATCATTGGATTGACTGCGTGATCATCGGACATCTGAGTATCCCTCAGGTTACTATGTCTGGTAAATTTATGCTGCTGGGGCTTTTCCACAGCACAGGTTAATGATAACTGATGTAACTGTTTTGGAAAGGTATAAACAAAAAAGCATCATCATTTCTAATAGTGCAAGTTTATTAGTAAAAGTGCTAGCGTATCATGTGCAAAGCTCATTATCATTAAACATATGTATATTATACTACACAATGAAATGTTATAGGTCCACACCCAAAAATATTTTGAGTAGATAAAGAGTGAGTGGGAAGACCCTCAGTGAGTCTCATCCTCGCCAAAGGTTGTGCCTGGATTGTTATCATGTCCCTTAGCAACTGGAATCAAGTACTGAACTGTAAGGGGTATATTTACTAAAGAATACAAATAAGGTGTCTGCGCTAATCACTATATATAAAACATAGGCTGTGAAAATTATAAATATATTATTTTATTGATCATATGAAAAAATTAACTGCAGTTCAATTCTAAAAACATATATGAACATTGCACATTGAATGAAGAAAGAAATTAAGTATTACATTAAAAATCTAAACACATACTGTTTCCAATATATCATAAGAAAAAAGATAGATGTTTAAAATTCTATGTAGAGCCTTGCTGGTAATCAGCTTACGTTGGAATGATATCATCTGTATAGTAGGTATAGTCACTCTGTTAGAACTTGATATGGAGTATAATGACTTCCTGAATTGCGGAGTCGTGGAGCTAACAAAAATCTTGGTATGGTGAATAAAATAGTGGGGGGGGTCTCCAGACCAAACCCGCAATCCAATATCTCACCTGTCCCGGTGGACTCAAAGCTCCAAAGACTCCGTAGGAACCAACTGCTCCTGCGACTCCCAGACAAATTGAAACAAGTAGGTGTGATGTTGGTCCCTGTGACCAGCACCGCTCCTGCGGCTAACTGTGGGACTATGCATGTCTCCAATGACACACAAGCAGGGGAGTCGTGCTGGATGATGAGCCATTCGCGCCTCAGCAACTCCCGATCAGGACGCAAGGGGTGAAGGCTGGGCAATCTGCCTATGTGGGGAATCCCCCCGTCCAGCAGAGGCAACAGGTAGCAGGAATGATGGTCCACACAAACAGGCTCAGCAATGTCCATCAGTGTGTCTCAGCAACACTGGTGGGTAATCATATACAGGTAGTGCAAATTACCAAGCAATGGTTCCACAGATGGAGTACAGCAGTGTAGTATGGTCAAGAGTTGAAAAAGCAGTCCAGAGAACTACTTGACGCGTTTCTCCTCTCTTGCAGGGTTTTTTTCAAAAGGCAATGAAGTCACATTCCACTGTGAGGACAGCCTATTTATCCTGCACCTCATTAATTAATTAAAAAGCATCTGTCTAGCTACCAATTGTTTTAATCAGCCATCTGATTAACACAGCCTTTGGAATATAATATCATGCACATCAAAAAGGAAAACATTTTACATTCAATATTCAAATTGACATAGCCTTTGAGATACATTATAATGCAAACAGAAAAGGAGACCAGACTAATAAATTAAAACTAAACAATATATCACTAAAGATTAATATATAGATGAATATTAAATAACATTGATGTTTATAAGGAAACCACTACAGCTAGATCTTTCTAGCCTATAGGAAAAGGGCAATGCACACTGAAAAGGAGACAGAGCTAACAAATTAATTATGTACAATATAACACTATGAACAAGAAATATACCAATAAATATTATTTACAGGTAAGCTGATCCAGTAGGATCTATATAGCTAAAAAAAGGACCAATAAATTAACCCATGCACATATCACAGATATTATTAACTTTCACTATGAAGACTTAAGTTCACAAGTATGACACAAGTTTCTGCAGCAAAAGGAGAAACAACCATAAATGGAGGGGGGGGGAGGGGAGAAAAGGAATGGGGGAAATGGAAAAAGAGCCCCCTTAATCAAAATCCATTTCTATTGTCTCATTTAGGCCTTCTGGAAACACAGTCCGCAATGTGTGCATCCAGAATGCCTCCCGCAGCAGAGTCTGCGGTATCTGTCACCCCCTTTAGAGGTGGGGCAATAGATTCAATGCCCATGATTTTTAAACTGCCAGGGTTCTTATCATGGACCAAACTTAAATGTCTTGAGACGCTGTGTTTTGCATACCCATTGATAATATTCCTACTATACTTGCAAAACCTGATCTTGAGAGATCTAGTAGTGCGCCCAAAATACTGTAACTTACATGAACATTCAAGTAAATAAATAATATATGTGCTGTTGCAATTAATAAAGGATTGAATTGGAAATTTTCTATCTGAATCTTTGGCCATAAAGGTCAAAGTTCTATGTCTAATGAAATTACATGTGGTTCAGCGGGTATGGCCGCACTTATAACATCCAATAGTTTTCACAGATAGATCAAAAAAACCATGAATGTCAGTATTCTCATTATTGATATTTTTATTTATATTTTTATTTCTAAAGAAAGTATATTTTTTAAGTTATTGGCCCTTTTAAAAATCACCATTGGACCTGATTTTAACTCAGATTTCAGGAGGGGATCCATTTGTAGTATCCCAAAGTTTGTTTTAAAAATATTTTACATTTTATATGCACAAGTGTTGTATCTGGAAACAAAAATGTTAGACTTATCAATACCATCTTTATCCACTTTTTTCTTTTTATTCCCTATTGGGTTTAATAAATCAATTATTTTTAATTTTGACACTGAGTCTAGTGCACTTTGTATTACTGTTTCTGGATAGTTCTTATCCCTAAAGGCTTCCACCAAAACAGCAGCCTGCTCCACATATACTTTATTATCGGAACAATTGCGAAGAATCCATCGCAATTGTCCAGAAGGGATATTATCCAACCATTTCCTATTATGATTACTTTTGTAGTCAATATAATTATATGTATCTACTTCCTTACGGAAAGTACAAGTTTGTATGCAGTTGTCTATGATATCCAGCTTGATGTCCAGAAAAGTTATTGTTTCTGAGTGACAAGTGCTCGTGAATGTAAGGTTGAATTCATTTGAATTCAAATAACTAATAAACGCATCAACAGCATCCTCTTAACCATCCCAAATAAAAAATAAATCATTATAAATCGCCGATAGAGGACCAGGTTCACACCAAATTTCTCCCCCCAAATGAGCAGCTCCTCAAGGTGACCCATATAGAGTTTGGTAAAACTCGGTGCGAACCGGGTCCCCATTGCGGTGCCAGTGTGCTGTAAATAATAACGGTGATCAAACAGAAAAAATTATTGTGTTTAAGTATAAACAAAATAGATGACAATATAAAGTCACGCTGTTTCTCAGAGACCCCCCTTTCCTCAGTAAGGTAAAAACTAGTGGCTTCAATTCCCCCCTCATGGAGAATGTTAGTATAAAGTGAACTAATGTCACAAGTAAAGAATCTATAATTTGGTTGCCACTCTACACTTGACAGACAATTCAAAAAATCTGTTGTGTCCTTAAGGTGAGATCTCAGAGAAACAGCATGAGGTTGTAAAAAGTGATCAACATAAAATGATAAATTTGCAGTGAGTGACCCAACACCACAAATAATAGGAAGACCTGGTGGGCAAATTAAATCTTTGTGCACTTTCGGGAGGTGGTAATAAGTGGAAATCACTCCATCAACAAGTGCTTCATCAAGCAGTACCCTAAGTTTTTTCTGGAATCAGATGGTTGGATCAGAAGGGAGGGTGTGGTAATAGGTCTCATCTGATAGGAGCCGTATGGCCTCTCAAATAATCCCCCACATCTTGTACCACCACTGCACCTCCCTTGTCGGCCATTTTGATTATGATTGTTGGATCCGATGAAAGTTCTTTTGCTGCTGATAGTTCTTGGTGAGAAAGATTCTGTTTAAATTTGAAAATATCCTGTTCTTTTTCACACATAGATCTAAAGTCATCCAAAGTCTTTTTGTAAAAAGCATCTATACATGAGTTCTTATACTGTAGTGGAAAGAATTTTTTTTTTTCCATAAATTTAGACACCTCATTTGGACCATTAAGGTCAAAAACAGGTATTGTTTTCACTGTAGAGCCCTTCTTATAATAATAATTATTCCAAATTATAAACAGCTTCCTTTATCTAAAATAATAGCGGTCCCCTCAATATTGGCTCTTTTTATGCCCTTAATGGCGAAATACCTCTTGCGGCATAGACTACGTATATACCTATTTAGCTCTACAAATAATGTAAAAAAATTTGGTTTAGAAGATGGGGCGAATTTTGGGGTCACTTAGAAATTTCTTATTTTTTAAAGAAAAGCACTGATTTTTTCAATGAAGATAACATTAAATAAATCAGAAATACACTCTATACATTGTTAATGTGGTAAATGACTATACTAGCTGCAAACGTCTGGTTTTTAAAGAAATATCTACATAGATGTATAGAGGCCCATTTCCAGCAACCATCACTCCAGTGTTCTACTGGTACATTGTGTTTGCTAAGCGCGTTAGAAGACTAATGGATGCTTTGAAAACCCTTGTGCAATTATGCAGCCGCGATTATTCCAGCCAGAAATCGAGGCCGCGGTCTCAGTCTCTGTGCTAGGCCGCAATATGTAATGGCGAGCGGGAGCCGCGGGAAACAGCTTGAGTCAGTAATTGCCAGAGAGTGACCACAATCAACTGCCAATGTGTATGGGCTGCTGAATCTCTCCAAAGCCCCTCTTTCTACTTCAGGGTCCATAGGGGGTCCACAGGGTTGACCTTGGGGTATAGCTGGATCTGGATCCATGGGCACCACGCAGTTAAAGCTTTGCTGCTCCCAGGATGCACTTGGGTCCGTCCTCCTCTATACCCCGCCCCGGCCACAGGCACCTCAGTTTTAGTTGGTGCCCGGCCGGAGTCGGGTCACCCTGCGCAGTGGGGCTGCATAAGCAGCCCCTAAGCTTTTATTATTTTATTTTTACTGTCTTCAGAGCGGCAGCATCAGACTGTCCATCTGGACGTCTATGCTGCCGCTCCAACAGCCCCGCTGGCGCTGCGACGCTGGTACTGATCCGGGGATCGCAGCGGGACCCCGGAGTCAGTGCTAGCGTGGCTCCGGGACCACCCAAGGACTGCTGCCAGACTGAAGGGGCCAGGTAAGCCGCGTGCAGCGCTGTCAGCGCTGCACGTGGGGAAAATGCAGTCTTCATGCCGCCGGTCTCTGGGGACAGACCGGCGGCGCTAGTAGCGGCGGCGGGCTCCCCCTCTTCAGGAATACCCCGCGTGTCCACTGGCCCCCGGGGTGTAAGTACCGGCGGGGAACCAGCTTCCCCGGGGGGTTTAGTACTAGCAGAGGAGGCAGCCTTCCCTGCTTCAGCGCTCCTCCCCTCAGCCCAGCGCGCCTTCTCTCGTGTGCTGGCATCGCTGGGCTGTAATCTCCTGGCCACTCCTCCTCAGAGCTCTCCGGCGGCCATCTTCCTCAGGCAGCATCGCAGAGCTCCCAGGCAGGCTTCCAGTGGACCAGTCCCCCTGCATACCTCTCCCCCTGCAAAGGACAGTGTTCGCAGCGTTATAGCCCTCCCAGACACTGAATCTGGGAGGTTGATTGTAGCGGAAGGTGCAGTGAGTATAACTTCTCTGCATGGTATGTGACTTTTGCTAGTGTTGCTGTCTGTGCTTATTTTCTACTTACTGTCAGCTTTTTACCTATCCCTTTCCTTCTCCTACGGCCCGCAGGTGCGTGGGGGAGGGGTGTTCTTTCTGTGTACCTCACTTATATAAATCTACGTATTTGTGAGGTCCGTCACATACTGCGGTGTGCTCCTCAGTACCAGTTTGTGGGCTGTTTGGGTTGCATACTTGGGAGTGCGTGGGTGTTATACGCCTTTCCTCGTTTAGGTGAGACACTTTTTTTTTTTGCAAAAAAGTTTGTGTCATGTCTGATGAGGGGAATGAGCGCTCCGAGGCTCCTATGTTGTTTTCCTGCCGACGCTGTTCGGCAGGGGTTGATGGGGCAGAATTGTCTGAGGACGGTCTGTGCGGGCGGTGCCAGTTGGTACCTGGACCCTCTAAACCCCCGGTGGCGCAGGATCCTCCATGGGCAATGTTTACGCAAGTGCTGGCGTCAATCGCGGACCGACTTGCGGTCCCGACTGCGGCCCCTTCTAGGGTGTTGCCCCAGCCTACCATGCCCCGTTCCCCGTGTGTGACTCGTCTGGTGCAGTCTCCTCCCGGGTCTCAGACTGTGGGTCCTTATGCAGGTTTGCCGGTATACGTGCAAACCCCCACGGTGCCGCAGCAGTCGATGGTACCTTTTCAGGGGTATCCTCAGGCAGTACCCCCGCCTTGGGTGGACGTCCTCTCCAGCTCTGTTCAGAGTCTGGCGGCTTCGTCTTCGGCTTTTCAACATATGTTGCACAGTGATTTGCCCCCACGGGCGTCCAAGCATTCCGTTCCGGCTTAACCGGCAGCTCAGTTCACGGACACGGACGTGTCTTCGGATGACGGGGAGATCCATGAAGACTCTGACTCGGATGCCGGGGCCCAGGAGATGGAGGCTAAGTCTTCCATTAATGTGCCGGCATTGGTTAGGGCGGTGCGGGCCATCCTTCACATTGAGGAGGATGTGCCCGCCCCCAGGTCAAAATACCCAAATTTTAAAAAGGCCAAGGTAGCTTCGACGGTTTTTCCCCTGTCCGATCAATTGACGGATCATATGGCAGGGGCCTGGCAGTTGCCCAGCAAGAGGTTCCAACCGCAGAAGCGGTTGGCTTCGAACTATCCGTTTCCGGAGGCTCATTGCAGGAAGTGGGAAACTCCTCCAGCGGTGGATTCCCACGTTACCCGCTTAATTAAAAGCGCTACGCTGCCTTTGCCGTCGATCTCCTCCCTGAAGGATCCCACGGACAGGAAGGTGGAGACTTGTTTGAAGTCTATTTACTCTCTCTCGGGGGCGGTGGCCCATCCGTCCATGGCCATCTCTTGGGTGGCTAAGGCCATCGAGAGCTGGGCCAATGCTTTGGAGGATACCTTTCCGGAAGATGCTCCGGAGATCCAGAGAGCGTTGATAGGTCAAATGAGGGATGCGGCTTCCTACATTGGGGAGGCATCGTTAGACGCAAGCCTGCTAACCTCTCGGGTGTCGGCTGCAGCTGTTTCGGCGCGTCGGTCTTTGTGGCTGAGGTCTTGGAGAGCTGACGCTGACTCCAAAAAGGGACTGGAGGCCTTACCTTTTAATGGGGAGTTGCTTTTTGGTCCAGACTTGGACAAAATTGTGGACACTCTGGCTAAGTCTAAATCAGCCTTCCTCCCTTCGGCTTCTGCTCCTACCAAGGTACGGAGCTCTGCTTTTCGGTCCTTTCGGGTTCAGGGCAAGGCAAAAGGTCAGTCCTTCCCGAGGCAGTCGACGACCAAGGCCGCTTCTAAGCCCAAGAAGCAGCCCTGGAGTGCCAGGCGCCCTTCTTCCAAGCAGGAAGATAAACCTTCTGCCTGATGGGATGGGCCTCCCTCTGGGGGACCCCAGAGTGGGAGGCCGACTTCTTCTATTTGCCCAGTGCTGGCACAATACCACCACGGATGCCTGGGTTCGAGAAGTGGTCTCCCAGGGGTACGCCCTGTCTTTTCGGCACAGACCGCCCCACCAGTTTTTCTGCACGAGTCCTTCTCAGGATACGACGAAGTCTTTACAGATTCAGGAAGCTATAGAGTCCTTGCTGACAGCAGGGGTCATTGTTCCCGTTCCTCAATTACAACGAGGGACGTGGTTCTATTCTTCTCTGTTTCTGGTGCGGAAACCCAATGGTTCTCATCGCCCTATCCTCAACTTGAAGTCTCTGAACAAATTCCTCAGAGTTCCCAAGTTCAGGATGGAAACGTTACTTTCCATCATTCTGGCGATGGAACCAGGGGATTACATGGTGTCCCTGGATATCCAGGATGCCTACCTCCATGTTCCGATAGCACCTTCGCACCAGCGGTATCTGAGGTTCGCTATCCTTCAACAACATTACCAGTTCCGGGTGCTACCCTTTGGTCTCTCCACGGCACCGAGGGTGTTCACGAAGATTATGGCGGTCATGGCCGCACATCTTCGGAACCAGAATGTACGGCTACTACCGTATCTGGACAACCTCCTGTTGCTGGCGAGTTCCCCGGAGGTACTGCTTCATCATCTCCACTTGACGGTCGCTTGCCTGCAAGCGCACGGGTGGCTGATAAATTGGAAAAAGTCCTCCCTGATTCCATCTCAGCGGATGGTTCATTTGGGAGCCCTGCTGGATTCTCGGCAGCATAGGATCTTCCTGACCCCGGAGAAGGTCTCCTCCCTGCAGCTGAGGATACACAGTTGCCTGAGCAGTTGCCGCCTGTCAGTCCATTCGGCTATGAGGGTTTTGGGCTCCATGGTGTCAACATTCGACATGGTGGAATTTGCCCAGTTCCATTCCCGGCCTCTGCAGGGGCTGATTCTATCGGAATGGAACGGGTTACCTCACCGGATCCGCTCTCAGTTGCTGGTGTTGTCCCCGGAGGTTCGGCAGTCTTTGGCTTGGTGGCTTCAGACAGCTCATCTGATAGAGAGGCGTCCCTTTTGGATCCCGGACTGGGTCCTGCTCATGACGGATGCCAGTCTTCGGGGTTGGGGGGCAGTGACCGGCTCGTTGTCACTTCAGGGTCGTTGGTCTGCGGAAGAAGCTCTTCTTCCCATCAACATTCTGGAACTGTGGGCGGTTTATCGGTCCCTGCAGTCGTCCGGTCCCGCTCTTTACGGATGGCCGGTTCAGGTGCAGTCCGACAACGCCACCACGGTGGCGTATATCAACCACCAAGGAGGAACTCGAAGTCGGGCAGCAATGTCGGAGGTGTCTCGCATCCTTGCTTGGGCGGAGTGTCACATTCCAGCGATCTCGGCAGTCTTCATTGCCGGAGTCCTCAATTGGGAGGCGGACTTCCTCAGCCGTCACGACGTGCATCCCGGGGAATGGTCGCTTCACCCAGAGGTGTTTCTGCTACTCGTGGACAGGTGGGGGCTGCCGGAGCTGGACTTGATGGTCTCCCATCACAATCACAAGTTGCCCATTTACGGGTCACGGACAAGAGACGCAGGCGCCAGTCTGGTAGACGCGCTGTCGGTGAAATGGATGTTTCACCTAGCGTATCTGTTTCCTCCGATATACTTACTTCCTCGGGTTCTGTGGAAATTCAAGCAGGACGGCGGCATGCTCGTGCTGGTTGCTCCGGCGTGGCCCAGACGTCCTTGGTACTCCGATCTGAGGTGTCTCTCCATCGACGCTCCGTACCTTCTTCCTCAGCGTCGGGACCTGTTGTCTCAAGGGCCCTGCCTTTACCCGGATCTGGGTCGGCTGTCTATGACGGCGTGGCTCTTGAGACAGTTCAGTCATTGGTACCATGCTTAGGGCACGCAAGCCTGCCTCCGCACGGATTTACCACAGGGTGTGGCGCACTTACTTTCAGTGGTGTGAATCCAGAAACTATGATCCTCAGGTGTTCCGGGTTTCCAGAATCTTGGAGTTCCTTCAATCAGGTTTGGACCTCGGCTTACGCCTGGCCTCTCTGAAGGTTCATGTGTCTGCATTGTCCATGTGGTTTCAGCGACGGATTGCTACACTACCAGATGTTCACACCTTTTTCCAGGGTGTTCTCAGGATACAGCCTCCCTTCGTGCCTCCTGTGGCTCCTTGGGACTTGGCGGTGGTGCTACGGGTCTTGCAGGGTCATCTTTTTGAGCCTCTTGAGGCGGTGGACCTCAAGTGGCTGACGTTCAAGACCGTTTTTCTCCTAGCAATTGCTTCTGCCAGGAGGGTGTCAGAGTTGGGGGCGCTTTCCTGTCGCCCTCCTTTTCTGATTTTTCATCAGGACAGAGCGGTGCTCCGCACTCGTCCTGAGTTTTTGCCCAAAGTGGTCTCGAAGTTCCACATTAATCAGGAACTTGTTGTGCCAGCTTTTCAGTCGCCTGATCTTTCAGCTGGTGAGGCTTCCTTACATGTAGTCCGGGCACTTAGAATCTATGTGGATCGGACTGCTTCGGTTAGGAAGTCGGATTCTTTGTTTGTCCTCTTCGGTTTTCACAAGAGGGGTTGGCCTGCCAACAAGCAAACGTTAGCCCGTTGGCTTCGTTCCGTTATTTGTGAGGCTTATGCACAGGAGGGTTTACCTGTGCCAGCCTCTGTTAAGGCTCATTCCACTCGTTCTGTGGGTCCCTCTTGGGCTGCTAGACGTGGCGCCTCCGCTGTTCAGCTGTGTAAGGCGGCCACTTGGTCTTCAATTCAAACGTTTTTGAGGTTCTATGCGTTTGACACCTTCGCCTCTCAGGATGCATCCTTCGGGCACCGGGTACTCCTTTCAGCACAGGAGCATCCCCGCCCTTAGTTGAACTGCTTTGGGACATCCCCAAGGTCAACCCTGTGGACCCCCTATGGACCCTGAAGTAGAAAACAAGAGATATGGTAAGAACTTACCTTTGTTATCTCTGTTTCTACGAAGTCCATAGGGTCCACAGGGCGCCCGCCCTGACGCACCTGGCTTCAAATGGGCTGTGTGGCTGGTCACCGGTTTTCCGTCTCCCATTTCTGTGAGTATGGTTTCTTGTGTGTTCCAGTCTTCCTTCTCTCTGTTTAGTCTCCTCCTCCGGCCTTAGCTGCTTACCAACAGGTGCCTGTGGCCGGGGCGGGGTATAGAGGAGGACGGACCCAAGTGCATCCTGGGAGCAGCAAAGCTTTAACTGTGTGGTGCCCATGGATCCAGATCCAGCTATACCCCAAGGTCAACCCTGTGGACCCTATGGACTTCGTAGAAACAGAGATAACAAAGGTAAGTTCTTACCATATCTCTTGTTTTCAGCATCCACAGTGGAGAGAGCTCCAAAATACACGTCTTCCTGGGTTCACAGTCAAGCCACACTCCCAACTTGTGGCTTTTTAATTGACAGAATGAACCTCCTTCCTCAGAACACACACAAAATGAAATACAGTGCAATAAACCCCTTAAATAACAATACATACATTAAACCTGCCTCTGCATGAGATACGGACACCTGACACACTTTCGGCAAATGGAGCTCACACCAGACCAAGCCGACGCACAATGAGTGACATTACTCAGTGCGCCACTGGAGTACATGGTCACGTGCTGCCCTGTTGTCCCGGCAGGGACATGCAGTCGGGGTAGGCAGCGGAGACACAGCCTCCCCTATCATACTCCTGAGATTTGATATAATATGATTAGAATAATACAAAGAAGATATATATAACTTATGAACATCTTCTTTGTTTATTGTAATCATTTCTATAGTTAACACTTACCAGCTTTGTGGAGCTTCTTGGGACTGCAGGGAGAAGGAGATGAGGCAGCAACAGCTCAGCCTCACTTTTGTATAGTCAGACACTGCAAAGCTGGGGGTGGGCCACACAACGGGCAGTAAACTGCACAGAAAGAGAGCTAATAGAGGCATGCCTCTGAGTATCGGGGGAGTGCCTTGAGCACTGATGGACACCTTGGATGTGGATGTATCATGTGAAAAGGAAGTGCACTGCAGTGTTTAGCAATGGAGCTCAGTCAACAGCAGCAAGAGAAGACATAGTAATGCAGGTAGGAGAATAAATGGACACTGAAGCTTAGTGTAGTGAGGGAAGAGTTACAGTGAGTAGGGGATGAGACAGGCTCCCAGCACTCAGACCCATTTATGCCTCCCCAGCCATTGACCTCACCACACGTCACTGTGTCCCAGCTGTAGTCCAGGCAACCTATTAAACAACTAGCCCCTATGCTCTCAGCACGGGAATAATATACATATATATATATATACTGTATATATATATATATATATATAAAGAATTTAACAAACAATACAGTGAACTCCACTTGGCAGTGACTGACTGATCTGCGTGATACACTACATGTCAAAATGAAGTGTTCAAAAATGATACATGTATATGAGCCAACTATTCAGTAAAAATAGCATAATGTGACATTGATCATTGGGATCCTAAAGAACAAAATCACTAATTACTATGACACATTGTTGAAGAGAGTACTACACTCCTTTTATTGACACATGTTAAATAGCTACTTTGTTATAATACAATACCATACTGCATACTCTTACATAAATAAACCTTCAGAAGCTATTAAACATAGTGAAAAAACACTTTATCTAAGATGGCATGCAGTCAGGAAGCCGACGATCAAAATGCCGACCAGCGGCTTCCCAACTGTCATATCCCGGCAAGATACTAATGATAGGCATCGAAATCCTGATGCCTATCATTAGCCCTAAGCTGCGAGACCATCGATCGGCATGTCAGGGGGCGGCAGCAGACAGACGTGGGGGGGGGGGTTAGGCACAAAGTACTGGGGGAGACTTTGAGTTAGGCACCCCCCTGAGGGGGTTAGGGTTAGGCTAGGGGAAGGGAGGGTTAGGCTTAGGGTGCGAGAAGGAGGGGTTAGGTTTAGGCACACCTGGGGATAGGTTAGGGTTAGGCACTTGGGGGGAGGTTAGGTTTAGGCACCCCTAAAGGAGGGTTAGGGTTGGGGGGAAAGGTTAGGGATAGATTAAATACTTACCATGTTAGAATCTAGTCCTGTTGAGCTTCCAGCATCGGTATTACATACGCCGGGCTGCCAGGCTGACGTCCGGCAGGATTTCATACCGATCCCTCTAGATCTTAAAATTATTATTGGAGCTGCTATTCATGCCATCCATGTGGGGTAGCCAAATAACTCTCACAATATATCCTAAAAGAGGCAACTATGAATCACTAATACTATAATCAGCTATTAGTAGGGGCCATGATTATAGTATTAGTGATTCATAGTTGCCTATTTTAGGATATATTGTGAGACAGTTTTTTGGCTACCCCACATGGATGGCATCATTGGCAATAAAGGTCTTCCTCATGGAATTTCCAGTTCATTTTGATGAACATCATCTTTTCCACATTTTTTGGAAGTAGCCTCCTATGCCGATCACTGATATGGTTCCCAGCTGTGCTGAAAACGCTTTCTGAGTACACACTGGAGGGTGGGCAGCTTAGGTAATGCAAAGCAAAACAAGGACCTCCAAATTGCTTTTTAGTCTTCCCAGTAGTCCAAGTGCCTCTATGACATGTCTATGTGTACAGTATCATGAAAATAATCCTCCACCATTCTTTGGATGGTGACAATACCAGATGGAGTCGTAGTAGCAGTGTTTTCGGCAATTCTTTTAGACCCGACCAGATGTCACAAATTGATTTCTCTGCATCACCACTGGGTCTTTTGGGAAAGCAGAGTTTTTTCCTTTTTTCTGTTCATCCATCCGATGAAGCTTAGGAAGAGTGGAATTCCATCTGGTTACCACCTCTTGCTTCAGTTGGTAGCAGGGCAAATTCAACTGTTCTTGCAGCTGCTGCAATCTCCTGCACGCTGTGGCTGAATGGCGAAAATGTCCCGAATTTTTTCGGGCTACAGGCAGCATCTCCTTCACGCCCCTGCCATTTAAAAAAAAAAAAAAAAACCTGTACCACCAAGTTGAGCTGGCGATGTTGAGTGACAGCTCGCCCCGTTTGCTGGGCAGGTGGGAGCGTGCCCGGCCAAACAGAGGCGTTCCAGTCGGAATGCTTGCCATTTGGGGGCGGCCCCACTGACATCATTGATGATGTCAGTAGGGAACTTCCTGCTCAAACAGAGCAGGAAGTTCCCTGGGGCTTACGAGTGCCCAGATCAAACCTGGTTGTAAGCCCCGATGGTCGCGATGGTGATGACCATAGAGACCATCACCCTGATCGCAAGCTAAGCTGTGGGTGGTAATCCACAGCTTAGTTTGCGACCTGGAGGCAGCACTTCAAAACAAGAAGTGCCCGCCCTCATTCAGAGTGAGCAATTGCTTCTTGCGATCGACTCTGAATGAGGGCCAAAATCTCTACTTCTATAACTCTCACTTTAGTAAATATAACCCCTTAGACTCTCTTCTGGGATTTGTGACATTTCTGTTTCGGAATGCACAGTTTGTTCTACTGCCTAAGTGGTTTTAATCTTTTTTACACCTCTTCTAGGCTCTGAGTGAAAAGGCCTTGCATTGTCATAAGAGGCAGAGGAAGATGGCTCACTGACACTTGCAGAATCACCACTCATAAATAAAGGCCAAGGCCACTGCGTGTGGTGAATGGCATGCTGGCAATTTTGTTTTTCTGCACTACACTTTCCCTCTATTAGATGTGTTTTTTTCTGTAGCATTGTATATTGTTCTTTTGTTTTTAGATGACCTGACTTAGACCCTCTATGCTCTTGAGCATCAGGTTGAGTAGATGACGTTGAAGGACTAGCCTCGTCATCATGACTGGTGGCAGCAGCTGCAGCGACAGTATTTGGTTGCTCTGCTCTAAAGTGATTGTTATCCATTTTTCAATTCACAGGTCACCATGTGGAGTCACAGGGCTTATATAAGCATGTGAACAAAGTGCACAAGGGTAAAGCACACCAAACAATACAAACAATAGATCTATATATTTTATTATTATTTTTTGAACATGCAGCTCAGTTCAAACTGTTTGAAGTCACATGGCTTATATATGCACATGAACAAAGCGCACTGGGCTAAAGCATACCAAAAACATTACAAACCATAGATCTATATTTTTTATTTTTATTTTTTTAACTTGCAGCTTGGTTCAAACTGCATGGAGTCACAGGGCCTATATATGCATGTAAACATAGCGCACTAGGGTAATGCAAAACAACAATACTTACCCATACTCTCACTGCAGCAATTCACAGGGGTTTTATTATGTACGTGAATAATAATGCACAGGGGTACAGCGCACAAGGGCCCTCATTCAGAGCCGCTCGTTAGCGGCAGTACGCTCGTTCCGAGCGATGTTTGCACATCTGCGCATGCGTACGGTTTTTAGTACGCATGCGCGAACCAGTCAGTGCGGCCGAAAATCGTTGGTACGCAATATAGCGAGTGCCTGCTATTTTGAGTGACAGAATGAGGCGTATGTGGGTGGTAACAGGGGAAGGTGCTTGAAAATGGGGAGTGGAGATCCGAACGCAGGCGTGCTTAAAGGTCAAAACGGGCGTTTTATGGGTGTGCATATTTAAAACAGCAGCGTCAGTGACCACGTCACTGGGTTATTTTTTAGCCAGAACTGCTCGCAAATTTGTGGTAGCAAACACCAACCACAAGAATAGCGAGCAGTTCATACGCTGGTCGATGTACTCGATTAATCTAATAAATAGCGGACATGACGTAGGATGCGAGCGGCCAGGGGGCGTTTTTAACAAATAAACGAGCGTATGTTTTGCTCGCTCGTTCAGACTTAGAGGTGTGAACAGACTACAATGTGCGTACGGATCATTTGAATAGCCACCCCTTGTTTTTAAACGAGCGACCACAAATAGCGAACGGCTCTGAATGAGGGCCAAAGGCCCTGATTCAGACCCGCTCGCTGCCACAGGCAGCTTGCAGGGTCTGCGTGCCTTTTTCTTTTATTGACTCCAGGCCACTCGCAAAGCTGTGGGTCTCCATCCACAGCTTGTGTGAGTGGGCTGGAGACCATCGCGATTATCCCTGGGGTAGTGTCTCGGCTGCCGCAAGCCCGAGTGGACTCCCTGCTCTAATAGAGCAGGAAGTCCACTACTGACATCACTAGTGATGTCAGTAGGTCCTCCCACAAACACCAGGCATTCTTAAGGGAGCGCCTGCGTTTGTGCAGCCACCCCCCTTACCCACCTACAAAACGGGGCGAGCTGTCACCATCGACAGCCAGCCTGTCTTGTAGCGAGCCCCGCAGTGACTGAAGTCGGGTTCGCGCACGCGCACACTGGATGTGGCACATGCGCAGTAGGGAACCATCGTGCCACTTGCGAGTGCTTTGCGCTTGCGAGCGGCTCTGAATTAGACCCAAAGGTTGAACAAACTAACAGTGACAATACACAATATAGTGCTGCTTGTGAACAGCCACTTTAGATGGACACAGCACAGCCAATTTACAGCAGAGTTCAGTGCAGCATACAGCAGCGTGCCCCAATACACTCACTGACTATACAGAGTACAGCCACTTATGAGTATGGACACAGCACAGCCAATTTACAGCATACAGCAGTGTGCCCCTATACACATTGACTATACAGAGCACAGCTTGTGAGTCTGGACACAGCACAGCCAATACAGAGTTCAGCGCAGCAAACAGCAGAGTCAGAGCCGGCCCTAGCCAATTTGGTGCCCTAGACAAAATTTTGACTGGTGCCCCCTAGCAGATAATCCCACCACCTATTTTATGGCCGGTACACACTAGACGATATCTAGTGTGTACTGACCTCATTAGCGACGGAACCCGATGGGGTGCCGGCATCGGCAAATGCATACACAATTGCCGATGCTAGCAGCAACGAAGTGACGGTGGGGGCCATGCATTTAGCAGCATAGCCTTTGCCAACGATGTCGCCCATCAGACTTGCATGTAGGTCCGAGGAGCGGGGTATTGAGTATAATGACCTCCCATCATCAATCTTCACAGAAGTGGGGTGCACAGCTGCTTACACACACATACATATCAATATACATGCACATTGCACACACACACATATATATTCACACATACATACATACATACACACACTCACAAAATAATTGTGTAAGGCTGTCATGTCTCTTCAATATGCGACCCCCATCGGTTCCAACTGTAAAAGAGACAGGACAGCCTTTGGAGAGAAAGACTGGCCACCAGGGTACGTATAGGAGTGGTGGGGTGAAAGGGAGTGTTGAGATGGAGCCATGATGGGTTGGGGGTCAGGATGTGGCTGCAATGGGGGGTGGGGCAGAGGAGGAGGACAGCAGAGAGGATGTAGGATCAGCCAGAGAAAAGGTAGAGCAGAGCAGGGCGGGGCGGTTCCATCAGAGACTAAGGTGACATGCAGTTAAACTATATGCAGTGTGTGTGTATAATATATATATATATATATATATATATATACACACACATACATACATACACACATACAGGTGCGTTACTAGAAATTTTTAAGGGGCCCCCACCAACTCGTGTGTGTGTGTGTATATATGTATATATATATATATATATATATATATAATGTGTGTGTGTGTGTGTGTGTCTGTGTGTATAGAAATACATACAGTGATCGTGCAGAACAGAGATATTTGTGAGTCCCGAGTAGCCCTCGCTATAAAAGTGGTAGGCAGTGCTGGGGGTAAGGAGCAGCTGGGGGGGGGCAAGGAGTGGGTTAGGACAGGCAGTACTGGGGGTAGGGAGAGATCATTGGTAAATAGCAGCTGGGGCAGTACTGGGGGGGTAAGGTAAGAGGTAAGGTAAGAGTAGATAGAAGGGCAGTTTTTTAAGTAGTAGTAGTAGTAGCAGCAGCTGGCCTCCCCCACCAAACAGTGAAATTTACTTTTGTAAACTATTGCTAAGTTACTTTTGTGCGAGGGCCTACCTCTAAATATTGTTAATTCTAGCAAGTCCTTTCTATCTTAAGTCCATACAATAATATACAATATAGAAAGGAACAATTTTTATTGAAAAGCCAATCAAGTGTGTATACGTATATTCATTAGTGTGACTATAATAAAACCTGTTTACATTTAATAAAATGGTATCATTGCAACTAGGCAAAAATTACATACTGGTATTACTCAATAAGCATCACAAACACAAATTTTTTACGAGAACACATTAATATCCCCATCCCCTCCTCCCTTCTCCTGTGTGAAGGCCCTTCAAGTTTAACCAATTTACCTTCCCTCCTACCTCCTGCCTAGTGCTGGGGACTGCTGCTGGGTGTTGGGGCCGTCCTGCCTCCGGGGCCATCCTGTTGCCAGAGCCTACCTCCTGCCGAGGCCGCCTGACACTGGGTGTGGGGACCAGTCTGAAGCCGGGTGCAGGGGGCCAGCCTGACGCCTGGGTCGTCTTGCTTCCGGTTGTTGGGGATGTGGCCCCTCGTCCCCAGGGCCGGCAACAGAAATCTTAGGGTCCGTTACACAGATGTCTTTGGGGCCCCCCTCTCAACCGCTGATCCACACAACCCACTCAGATATATATATATATATGTGTGTATGTAGATACACACACACATATACACACAGTATATATATACACACACCCATATATATATATATATATATATATATATATATATATTAAAAGAAAACGAGCTATGTGAAAAATGAAAAAGGAGCACTTTGTCAATATCAATCTTAAATAACAAAAAGAACACTGTCTGTCATGGATGTCCCTTACCCCCATAAGCATCTGCTGGGACAGACAGTGGCTTGAAGTAGTGTGCTGGCTTGTCTGTGTGCTCGGCGATGGACGGCTCCACTTCCTGCTGGCCTCCCTGTTCCTCAGTAGGTGGACCAGACTTTCAGTGGCCTGCCCAGGGATGCATTGAGGAGGGCTGGCGCAGCATCATCACGTCACGATATGCGCCAGCGCCGTGACCAACTCCAGTAAGTAGGGATAACGTGGCCACGGCCCGCCGGGTTACCTTGGGGGGGGGGGTATTGTCTTAGCTGCGGCAGATGCTGACCAGTGAGCGAAGGGACTGTCAGGATCCAGGGCAGGTACGGGGCATGACACTGTGGGAGGAGGAGGGGAGGGCACACTGTGTGACACCTACACGGTCCTCCTCTTAGCTAGTGTTAATCAGGCAGGGGGGCGCTGCCGGGGGTTTAAGTGGGCGGGGCTTTGGACGGCTGTCGGCGAGGCATGCATCAGAGGCAGGCTGTGTAGCAGGAATAAAAATATTCCTGACTACAGCAGCACCTGCAGCTTCACGGGGGGGGGGGGGGGCAGCAACAGAGCCCTGGAATGCCCCTAGGCATTGCAGTCGCCCGTAGGCATTTTCTTAGAATGCCTATGTCTAGGGCCGGCTCTGAGCAGCGTGCCCCTATACACACTGACTATACAGAGCACAGCCACTTGTGAGTCTGGAGTCTGGACACAGCTCAGCCAATACAGCACAGTACAGTGCAGCACACAGTAGCATGCCCTTATACAAGTTGACTATACACGTTGACTATACAGAGCATAGCCACTTGCGAGTCTGGAGTCTGAACACAGCACAGTCAGTACAGCAGAGTACAACACAACACACAACAGCGTGCCTGACAGTGAAATGACATTAAGTCCTGGAGCCTTATATAGAATCCAAAACCCACGAGAATCCAACACCAGGAGGATGACGTTTTGCCTTGAAGTGGAATCCGAGTCTGGCGTGAAGACCCGAGCCACCGTTCGGATTGACTCAGATACTGGAAGTTCGGGCGTGCTCATCTCTAATGTTAATAGGGCTGTATGTTTCTGTATCTCCTATATTGTACTCTACTTACAGATTCTGTATACCGTACCCTGGGTCTGATTAAGAGTTGTACGCTATGCCGATGTTTTCGCAGTTGAGACATTATCCACCATCTGCGCATGCTTCTGAGTTGCACTGTGCATGCATCTAAGGGCCTGATGCAACATGGAACGCACGCTAGCAGACGCATGCACCCAGCCACTGCGAGAATATGCTAATCAATGCATACGCACGGAGACTGCAGCACAAGAAGCAGACACCCAACAAAACATAAAGCCGCCTACCTATGCCGTGATTGACAGCGTACACATCGGGAACAGCGAGTGCCATCGAAGCTGCATGTAAGCTAAGAGTAGACCTGACCCTGCTGCAGGACTTGAGAGATTCTTGCACGCAGAGAGGCGCCCGACTGCGTGCAAGAATCTATCACCTAAAATAGTGACATCAGAAATAACATATCTTCCAAGCGGGTCAACCAACGAGGAATGTAATTGCGGTGCTAAATGTTTTCTGACTAACGTAACTACTCCACACTTCTTAGAAGAATAATTAGTGTAAGACAAAACAGAAAATCCCATAATATTTAATTTTAAAACTTCAGCTTGCAGTAGGTGAGTCTCCTGCAACATCATTACATCTACCCCAAGTTTACATATATACCGTATATACTCGAGTATAAGCTGAGTTTTTCAGCACAAAAAATGTTCCGAAAAAGTACCCCCTCGGCTTATACTCGAGTCAAGTGTAGCGCTGACCGGACGGAGTTCGGTCAGCGCTACACACTGCCAAACACACAGCCGCCGGAGCCGGCAGCTGCGTGTTTGGTGTAATCAGCAGCCGCTGAGAGTCTGTCAGACTCTCAGCGGCTGCTGCTGCTCCCACTGCGGGAGCCATCTTCCGGCTCCTGCAGTGGGTGATGGGAGACACGTCATCATGACGACGTCTCTCCCATGCAAAGCGGCCGGAGGAGCGGACAGCGGCGGGACCAGGAGCGGGAGTTTCAGGTAAGTGATTTTTTTTTTATTCTTGTCACGTCTCTCTCTACTGGGGGGGGGGACTACAGGGGGCACTACCAGGGGGCGATTACTACAGGGGGCACTACCAGGGGGCGATTACTACAGGGGGCGATTACTACAGGGGGCACTAAAAGGGGGGATTACCACTGGGCGAACTACCAGGGGGGGATTACTACAGGGAGGATTACTACAGGGGGGGATTACTACAGGGGGCACTAAAAGGGGGGATTACCACTGGGGAAACTACCAGGGGGGATTACTACAGGGGGCACTACCAGGGGGGATTACTACAGGGGGGGATTACCACTGGGGGAACTACCAGGGGTGGATTACTATAGGGGGCACTACCAGTGGGGGATTACTACAGGGGGCACTAAAAGGGGGGATTACCACTGGGGGTACTACCAGGGGGGATTACTACTGGAGGCACTGAAAGGGGGGATTACCACTGGGGGCACTACCAGGAGGGATTACTACTGGGGGCACAACCAGGGGGAATTACTACTGGGGGCACTACCAGCTGCTGCCATTTCCCACACTAGGCTTATACTCGAGTCAATAAGTTTTCCCAGTTTTTTGTGGTAAAAGTAGGTACCTCGGCTTATATTCGGGTCGGCTTATACTCGAGTATATATGGTAGGTAAAAATCTTTTTCCTCTTTATGGGGGAATTAATCCCACCTACATTCCAGGAGCAAATTTTTAACGGGGCCATATCAGGGAGCGATTAAGGATATAGAAAACACACATTATATATAATCAAAGCATAGTATGTAATTATAGTCATCATAAGGCAATTATCAATCGCTACATAGAAGATATCAACACAGGCAGACATAAAAATACATGGAACCAATAGATTAAGGACAGCAGACTCCATATCAAGTAAAAAAAAGTAAACACATTCCAGTGCGCTCTAAAATAAAAAAAACAAATAGAAATAATAAAAATAAAAAAGAAGAGAAAACCCAGATTTAGCAATCGGTAAGAATAAAGCTAGGACAAAAGTCTCCCGCAAGCCTTCAGGCCAGGAAATAGACTTCCGGGAATACATAGCAATAGAAACATGAGGTGAGTGCACATCCAGTGTAAAACCACACCCTAAATACAACAGAGAAAGGGGCTCCAATGAGCTGCAACATACAATGACCATCCCACATATTTAAACAGTATAACAAAGTATTTAGCATAAGAACTATACCAAAGTGAGATGGTTAAAATAATTATGGTAACTGAACCTACATCACCACCAATAAAATCAGCAAAGACATATTTGCAATTAGAAAACAATGCAAATAAAACAGCATATATGATACAACAGCACAATATTAAAGTATACGATACCAGCTTCCAAATGAAGGGAGCATTATGCTTCCAAGAAATTCAAGTTGAGAAATAACATAAGCATATATAGTGCTCAGTCCTGTGAGTCCATACAAGAGGGAGAATTAGGGAACATCTTGACCAGGGCTTCTTCTCGGAGATATGCATCTCTGCATCCTCTGAAGTAGAAAAGTCCACGAAAGAATTTGCAGTGAATATGCGAAGACGTGCAGGAAACAACAAGGCGAAACGACGGCTATCTTTAACCAGTCCCGCACATACCACGTCTTGCTCTGGTTACCTCTGCAGAGTAATCCTGAAAAAGGAATAATTTGTGTCCATCCCAAGTGATGGAACGGTGACATCTAGATGCTTGCCAAAGAACTTCACGATGAAGAAAATATAGTCACTCTGGGGCGTGCATCAGAGTTGGAGCGAGAGGGGTCAAGGCGGTGCCCTCTTTCTATCATACCCTCACAGGAATCTTGCACTTGTAATAATTCCGGCAAAGAAACAGCAATGAAGCGGGTCAGTGCATCTCCTTTCACGGATTCCGGAAGACCCACAATACGTAAGTTATTACTTCGCGAGCAGAGGTCAAGGTCATCCACCTTATTCATGACCTGCATATGTTGTTTATACAGCACATCATACTGTTGCTTTAAATTAGAGACATCGTGGAAAGTATCACCCAGCTTGTTCTCAGTCACCTGCACCCTTTGCTTGTTGAAATTTGCCTCCTTCAGAGCTTGCCTAAAAAAGTCAGCCTGCTCCTGCATCATGAGAACCCTAGCCTCCTTTATGGCTTTAACTATGTCCGCATAGGAAACCAGGAGACCCGGTTGTATATCCCCTGCAGGGGCTCCTCAGGGAGAGAAGAGGGCAGAGGAGGGCACAGGAGAGAGGTGAGGCTGCGGGGAAACAGGTGAGGGTGCGGTCGCGGGTGCCGCAGTAGTCTCGGCTGACATCATGGATCAGCGCCTATTAACTTCAGGCCGCTGGTTTAGGCTTCTTCAGGGCATTAGCAGGGGAAATTACCTCTCCATACACAGAGGAGGTAATCCCCTATGTGCTGGTGATGTCGGTCCGGCTGTTCACGCCCGCCAATGGGCTAATAATGAGGATGACGCTATGGAGGAGCTGGCTCAGCCTGCAGCCATCTCCATCGGGGGCAGAGCCGGAAGTCTAGCAGCTTTATTTTAATAGTTTTATCATTGTCTTGTACCTGATCATTCGCCAAATCAATAATGTAATTCAGCCAATTTCTTCCAAAAGATGACCACATTTTATGAGAGATCTGAATGTACAGTAAGCTTCAAAAAATGAATCAGTTGGGTTTCTAACATTAACACATAGCAGTATAATATTACTTACAGTATATGATAAGAAAGTCACATCGTCAGTTACAGATATTCATAATATGAAACATGAACATTTGCATTTGCCATCGCAGATTAATGTTTATATGCTCATGTACTGTTACTGCTATTATTTCCATCAGACATAAGCGCCATTATCAATCAAGACAGGTATACTGTAAGTAATACCAAGTCACCTTTTCTTAGGTAACACAGTATTTTATATAAAGTTTCTCTGTTCCCATACCAGGTAGTCAGATTGAGTGCAATCTCAGCAGGAGTTCTATATGTAAAATTACTGAGTAATATAATAACGACCTGTAAAAAAGATAGAAATAGAAATAATAAGAAAATAATTAACACAGTTAACACAGAGATAACACAGATTACCCTGAAGAAATGACCTGCATTCCTTCCAAGGAGATTTTACTGCTGCTATTGCAAGATGTATTGATCAGCATTAAATGAAAAATGTATTTGCTATGAAGAAACATCTTAGTCTCAATATTCCAGGGTAAGAACAAGGAGACCATAAAGATGCATTTCAATCATGTTAAGATCTTGAAGAGTACTGTAAATCTGATAATCTTCCTGTGTTATGTCTTATATAGTTACAGTGTTATCCGTTTATGCTGTGACAATATCCTGATTTATAGAATCTTGACGGATTGTAAGTTCTGCTGTGGGGCGACTTCATATTTGGGATTTGATATACATCCTCTTTGAAGTTCTATAATTATGAATAATAGTCCATAACGCTTTTAAGTATGCACAAATACTTCACATCAATTTGCTGTTGTGATGGCAACACATTGTCTGATTAAATTGTCTCTTAAAGTTATCCTGCTGCAGGTGATTCCAGAAGCTTGTAGCCTCGGGTGTAATCCCTCTTGGTTCCTCTACCCCCATTTGACCCTGCATATGAGAGAGGTGTACTCTCTGTACTGCTCCTTATACCATTGATTGAGGCAGTTTAATAAATAGTTTATGTTGGAAGTCCAGATATATTTTGACAGGGGATTTGTTCTGATATTATCCACAGCGCTATCATATTTATGATGCCTTTGCTCAGGGCTGACACCTGGGGTACAATGGTAGGTACAGTAGGTAGCTAGTATATTGTTTGCCTCTTAGGGGTTAATTACATTAGGTTCTGCACTTACGGAAGATCCAAACTCTCAGATGTTTGTTTACAGTCCCATAGGGCTGCGTACTAGGATTTGAAAGATGGTGGTGAGATGAAGTGCCATTGCTGGTGCGGAAACGCTAGTTCGCCCCTCCACGCACTTATTTGTATCGACCCCATAGCGAGTTGTTATGCCAACTATTTTCGGAGTGATAAAAATCCCCTACCATTGTGCATTATTTATATTTTGTGAGCCTGAGGTTGCTTCAGTAAAATGAGACCAAGAACTGCAAACGGGTTTGTAGTGTTACAGTGTTTTTATGGTTTCTTTACCCCTCTATAATGAATTTGTATTTGACACTAATCTGCAGTGTCTCAGTTGAAGGCTTCTTGCAGTTGGGTGAAAACTCCTGTTCTCCAAAAATGTTCCACCATTCCAGGGGCGGATTGGGCCGCCGGGATGCTGGGCCAGTTCCCGCTGGGCAGGTCCCCTTGGTGGCCGGTGGCCGCCCGGCCCACACAGCAATGACGCACCACCTTCCCCGAGCCTATATTCCCCAGTCCCGCAGCTGCCAATGCTTACAGCTTCTGCGCAGGTGCAGAAGCTTTAGTGACATTTTTTAAAAAATTGGCCGATGGGGGAGCTGCTGCGCATGCCCAGCCGCAGCAGCTCCTCCCATAAGCCTTTGCGGAGCCCGGGGCCATCAGTCAACACTGACAGCCCCGCCTCCAGCCCCTCCACGGCCCGCCTCCAGTGACAGGCACAAACAGGCAGCAGAGCAGAGGCAGCACAGTGTGAGCTGCAATACAAAGGGAGCGGGTAGTGGCTGCTAAATATCTGTGCTGTCATATACTGACTTATGGCAGCAGCTGAGGTGAGTGCTGGAGATGTCAGTCTGGTCACTATGACAGTGACTGACGGCACCAGCGCGGCGCAGCACAGCCTCTATAGCCAGTGCACATGTGCCTGCTCCCTCCCTGAGTGATGCGGGACCTGCTCCTTGTCCGTGGCTGCCACGCGGGTGTGTGCCTGTACTGCTCACAAACTTAAACAAATAACCCAGCCAGCACAGGGCACAGCACATATTGGGGCTGAACCTATCAAGCCCTCCTCTTCCTGATAACCTACTCCTCGCCTGACTCACTGCCTTTTCTACAGGAGGAAAGAAAAAAAATCAGGTACCATGGGGCACTGTGTGTATTGGGGGGGGGGCGTAACTCGGTGGAAGGGGCACTATGTATTGGGGGTAACATGGGGGAAGGGGACACTGTGTATTGGGGGGTAATACGGGGGCACTGTGTGTACTGGGAGTTAATATGGTTGCACTGTGTGTACTGGGGGGTAATATGGGGGAACTGTGTGTACTGGGAGTATTATGGAGGCGTGGGGGCAAAATGGGGGGTAATATGGAGGTGTTGTGTTTATATGGGGTAAAATGGGGGTACCATGTGTACTGGGGTTAATATAATATGTGTGTACTGCGGACTAGTATGGTGGAGGACACTTTATGCTGAAAGGTATTTTGGGGGGCTGTGTGTACTGAGGGAAATTATGGGAGACACATATTGAGGAGTATTAGAAATGTTTTGGGAGATCCTGTGTGGTTACAGGTGTTGGCTAATCAGACGCAGATATCAGCAGTAAGGGGTGTTATTGGAGTGACATGGGCGAGTTATTGGAAGTGGATACATAAAGAGACACTGAATCGCTCACATTGGAGGCCATAGTCAGACAGATGATCTGCACTTAGCGTTGGGCTGGTGCAAGTTTTAATGGTGCGACCGATGGTGGCGTATACAGAAGCACAAAGCATGATTGCAGCATCTATAGACACTGACAGTGGGCGTCTCAGTCCTTGCCTATTCAGGCGCACAGATGTGCACCAGGGAAGGGATTTGTAGCAGCATTTGCATAAAGTCAGAGGCACCAATTCAGCAAAAGTCACAGAAATGGGCACAACTGCCGCTGACTAATGGAGGGTACACACGGTTAGACTATCAGATAATGATAACGATCATTATCTGATCGTCCTGCATGTGCTGGATCGAACATCCAGCACATGCAGCAACCCTCCAAATACTATAACGACCCGCGGTCTATAGTAAACAGGCTAACATGGTCGATATCGAACATGTTGGCCTGCATGCACGGGCGATGGTCGATATCTATATCGACCATTCGTGCCCGTGCAACGACCATCATTTGGTCGTTTGAGGGGGCCAGAAACAGGACACTATGAACGATAACAATATCGTTATCGTTCATATCGTCCTGTTTACGCAGCATAAGAATCAGGCCCTATGAGGAGGGAGTATCCCGCTCCTCCACCCCCTCAACAAACTTCACCCCCATTAGGGCTGCTAACAGAAATTTCCCGGGCTGGTTTCCCATCCCAATCCGCCCCTGCACCATTCTCTACAGTACAATATAACACATCTTACACCCCTGTAAAATCTCTTGCAGCCCCATTGCTGTCATCTGACTGTAGGCTTCTGTACATTTTAAACAAAGTAACACAAAGATTATGGGCCTGATTCAGAGCCGTTCGCTATTTGTGGTCGCTCGTTTAAAAACAAGGGGTGGCTATTCAAATGATCCGTACGCACATTGCAGTCTGTTCACACCTCTAAGTCTGAACGTGCGAGCAAAACATACGCTCGTTTTTTTGTTAAAAACGCCCCCTGGCCGCTCGCATCCTACGTCATGTCCGCTATTTATTAGATTAATCGAGTACATCGACCAGCGTATGAACTGCTCGCTATTCTTGTGGTTGGTGTTTGCTACCACAAATTTGCGAGCAGTTCTGGCTATAAAATAACCCAGTGACGTGGTCAATGACGCTGCTGTTTTAAATATGCACACCCATAAAACGCCCGTTTTGACCTTTAAGCACGCCTGCGTTCGGATCTCCACTCCCCATTTTCAAGCACCTTCCCCTGTTACCACCCACATACGCCTCATTCTGTCACTCAAAATAGCAGGCCCTCGCTATATTGCGTACCAACGATTTTCGGCCGCACTGACTGGTTCGCGCATGCGTACTAAAAACCGTACGCATGCGCAGATGTGCAAACATCGCTCGGAACGAGCGTACTGCCGCTAACGAGCGGCTCTGAATGAGGGCCTATATTCATACGTTTGTAAAAAAGAGTCAAATCATTTTTCTGCAGCTAGCAATCGCAAATAACCAGGGCAACTATACCTTGATCCAATGGTATCTTATAATTCATCCAAGGTATCGGGATGTAGTTATGTTACTGGGTCCGGAATGCCTGCCGCCAGAATCCCAACGCAGAAAGCCCGATTTGGGATTAAAGATAGGTGTCAAATTACCACCGAGATCCCGACAGCCGGCATCCCGAATGAAGATAAGCAGGGACAGGTTAGCATTAGCCGCGGGGGGGAGGGTTAGGTTTAGGGACTGCCAGGGGAGATTAGGGTTAGGCACCCCCTGGGGAGGGTTAGGCTAGGGGAAGGGGGGATAGGTTTAGGCACCACCTCGGTGGGAGTCTAGGGATAGGCACAGCCCCAGGGAAGGGTTAGGTTTAGGGTGCGAGAGGGGGGGTTAGGGTTAGGCACCATCGGGGGTAGGTTAGGCAGAGCCTGCCCTAGCCAATTTGATGACCTAGGCAAAATGTTCGCTGATGCTCCCTAGTAGATAATCACACCACCAATCTTATGCCGGGTCCATACAAGCAATATGACGTCCAATCCAGCCGGATTGGATGACATATTGGGCACATCGTCTAGTGTGTACCCGCTATGTCGCTGACGATGCACACTCCTGCGCGACATCGCCTGTAGGACCTACATGTAGGCCCGACGGGTGGCATTGTTAGCGAGGGCCATGCTGCCGAATGCTGCCATCGGTCCATCGCTGCTGGCATCGGCAAATGTGTATGCACTTGCCGATGCTGGCACCTCACCATACACACACGTAAACATCTATATGAATATAACTACATATACATATATATATATATATAAATATATATACATACAGCACACACACTGCAGTCTCAACACATATGCACACACCATGCACTCTCTGCAGACATGCACACAACATGCACTCTCAGCACACATCATGCAGTTTCAGCAGACTTGCACACACCATGCACTCTCAGCAGACAAGCACACACCATGCACTCTCAGCAGACTTGCACACACCATGCACTCTCAGCAGACAAGCACACAACATGCAGTCTCAGCAGACATGCACACACCATGCACTCTTAGCACACATCATGCAGTTTCAGCACATATGCACACAACATGCACTCTCAACAGACATGCACACACCATGCAGTTTAATCACACATGCACACACCATGCACTCTCAGCAGACAAGCACACAACATGCACTCTCAGCACACATCATGCAGTTTCAGCACACATGCACACACCATGAATTCTCAATAGACAAGCAAACACCAGGCACTATCAGAACACATCATGCAGTCTCAACACACAGGAACACAACATGCACTCTCAGCAGACATGCACACAACATGCACTCTCAGCAGACATGCACACAACATGCACTCTCAGCAGACATGCACACAACATGCACTCTCAGCACACATCATGCAGTCTCAACACACATGCACACACCAGGCACTCTCAGCACACATCATGCAGTCTCAACACACATGCACACACCATGCACTCTCAGCACACATCATGCAGTTTCAGCACACATACACACAACATCAGTAAACAAACATAGACACATATGTAGGCTCATCTCACATACATACAAACATACACACATGTAGCCTCAGCACAAGCATATACATACTCATACAATATAATTTGACAACAGGGAGAAACAGCAGCGCTGCTGGGAGTTAAGGTCCCCATACACGGTGCGATAAAGCAGTCGATCCAACTGCTTGGTAAGATTTGGCTGCTATATCACACCAGGTATGGGCCTGATGTCGGATCGAGCGCGCACTCGTGGGGTCGTACATCGCACCCCTTGATCTTACTGCAGGTTCAATTGATCAGGGGATGCGATGGGCGATCCCATGCAGCGCTATGTGGGAGGAAGAGGGGGGAGCCGGCATATCAGGCAGTTGGCCACCCGATTGCACCATGTGTGGGGACCACCCCATATGTCAGACGCCAGATCCCCTGTCGCGTCGCACGGTGCCTATCGCACTGTGTATGGCGCCATTACTGTAGTTAGTACTTACCATCAGGGTAGATGAGCAGCTAGAACCTAGTGGGCAAAGAAACTTGATGATGTCACAAGCATGTGACCGGCTGGGGAGGTCAGGAGTCAGTGTGTTAGTCCTGCTGCACTGCTGCAGCATAAGGAGCATGGAGCTGTGACAGTGGCTGTATGGTGACAGATCAGGTACAGAATCAGATCCCCCGGGGCGGTATTCATGCTGCTGGCTCCTACCCCTGAATACACCAGCCACCCAGCATCCTTTGCATCAGCCAAAGGATGTTCCGCTGGGGCTGCTGGGAAACGTAGTCCCTTCCACCACTGTAACACTGGTCACAGAGGTGGGAGGGACTAGGGCCCTCATTCAGAGGCGGTCACAAAATGCGAGCGGTCGCTCTGAATGAGGGCGGACACTTGGTTTTTGAAGTGCGGCCTTCCGGTCGCTAGCTAAGCTGTGGGTTACCACCGACAGCTTTAGCGACCGACCAGGTTGATGGTCACGATGATCAAGACCATCGTGACCATCGGGGCTTGCGGCGAGACCCTAAGGTTGGGTCTCGGCAACCGCAAGCCCCAGGGAGCTTCCTGCTCTGATCGAGCAGGAAGCTCCCCACTGACATCACTGCTGATGTCAGTGCGGCTGCCCACAAAATGGCAGGCGTTCCTTAAGGAACCACCCCCCTGCCATGCCTACAAAACGGGTTGAGCTGTCGATCAACATCGACAGCCGCCCCTTTTGTAGTGAGCTCCGGAGCGAAAGAATTTCTCTCTCACTCCGGGGCTTGCGCACGCACAGTTCGGCCGCTGCACGTGCGCAGGGCCTAAACATCGACTTGCTTGCGAGCGCTCAGCGCTTGCGGGCGGGTCTAAATGAGGTCCTACATCTCTTAGCAGCCCCTGCAAAGGATGTCGGCAGTTCACATGACTGTTGTGTATGGAAAGCAGCTGCACTAAGTGCAGCCTGCTAAATGAACAGCTGAGCTCCAGGAGGCGGGGGGAAGCTACAGAGCTGAATTGCCCTAGGCATTCCAGTCACCCTAGGCATTTGCTTAGAATGCCTATGCCTAGAGCCGGCTCTGAGGTAAGGGATAGGTACCACTGGGGGGAGGTTAGGGTTAGGCACCACTAAGGGAGGGTTAGGGTTAGGGGGCGCAGGAAAGGGATGTAGAGCCTTTGGTTTTCTGGTGTTGGTGTTTCATCCGGCAGTTAATCAGCCTCTGGCATTACATACCAAATCCCAATGGTATCATATGATTATATGAAAACAGGTAAATGTGTATGAAATGGTTTATGTGCCTGTTTTATAAATTCTTAAACTTTACCAATATATAACTTGTAATAAGTTATTTAAGTTTTATGTATCATTTTATTTTTATACAAATTATCTTTTTTATGTTTGCTAGGCATTCATCTGTCCAAGCAAATAATAAATGACACCATAAATGCATCACATAATTACAAAACGATCCTGAGCAATCTAATTTGTGTTTATGGCCATAACTAACTATAATGTGAAGATTTTACCAATAATGTTGAAGCAGCTGTAAGTTTAATACTTAGATTTCTATTGCTCATTGTGCTTCTTGAAAAAAGAGGTATAAGTTATAACCTGTCTCCAGTTTTACAGTATATTTCTATAACAAAACCAAGTCAGCCAATGTATGATACTAAGAACTGCGAAAATAATCATTTATTCATTGTTCTCTACCTTCCATTGTTAATAAAACATTCACTTCATTACAGTCATCCTGCACAGCAGCTTCATTCTCATGCAGCCATTAACTACCAATGACACCGGTCATAATACTTTGCTGTTTCTACGTGTGCAACTATATCAGTTACTGTATGCTATCAACAATTCATGAGGCGAAAATATATTACTGCGAGCCATTATTATTGATGATGGGTTAATATTTATCATGTAATCCCCTATTTATAAAGGAGAATAACAAGCATTGTTACAGTATATGTGTGCAGTCTATCATAAAACAAGTTGAGTGTTTTGTATATACAGATGGAATAGACATTTATTTGCGCTATGACATATTTTACAGCACAAATAACACAGTGGGCCTGATTCTCAGACAGATTCAGATGCATCTTATGTTAAAAACGCGGATGATTTTCCTAAAACTGAGACGCCCACTGCAGCGTTTTGAGACAGTGCATTTACACTCCATACATCTTTAGATGCAGCACGGTGCACCATCGGAGGCCCTATAGTGGGTGCTGTTTCTCCATATGTCTTTGGACACAGCGTAACCAGCCAATGAGTGGCCACTACATGTAAGGTGGCCGCTGATTGGCTAGCGGCCTGTGGGAACTAACAGATGATCAGGGTCATCTGTCATTTCGTGAGGTGCAAGTATAAGTTGTGCGGCCACTTTAAATGTAGTGTTCATATGGTTCGCGTAAGTCGTTTTCTTATTTTGACAAGTACGTGGATGCTGCGGAGAGTGGCAGAAGGATGGAGGTAGGTATGGGATCTTTTTTCCAGGTACAACTGTGGAATCTACATGGGAGAAGTGGGAAGACCAGCTGGCAGAGGTAAGTATGTGGGAGTGGCCCTGCAGCTAGGTGCTGATTCCTAAATTACGGGGGAACCCTGCTCATTTTGTTCCCCATAATTTTTGGAACCAGGACTGGCTGACCAGTCTGGTGCTGGTTATGGCTTTTGGGGGGAGGGGAACCCTACATCATTTAAAAAAAAATAAAAACAGCATACTGTACATTAACTACACATGCAGAAACATACACATATTTTTCTAATCTGTGCAGGCTGCTTGTTTGGTAGGGAAACTCGGGGATTAAACACAGACAGGATCAATCAAATACACCATCAGACAATATGTTCCTGTCAAACACGGCAGCTTGGTTAAGTTACGTTTCTTTTTTTAAAAAAAAACGTCCGTTTTTGATCAATACACGAATCTTAGTAAATTTAGCCCTAAGTTTTTAAATGGGAGTCAATTTCCCAGAATAGCTTTAAACCTACACTACTGTATATGCATGCATACAGTATATTTGTCTATTACACAGGGTCGGTGCCAACTGAAGTTGTTCCTTACTTCCTTATAGAGAAGAGGAAATGGATCAACTAATTGAGCCTTAACTGTTTGGTGTCTATGTAAGAGGGTGACTGGTTGTGGTTTCCAAGCACACTAGTCTCTTCCTTAAACAGTTTCAACTGCTTGAATCTCTATAGAATTGATGTATCCTTTCATTTGGCTACAAAACCCAGGCAAGCCTGAGCTGAGAGTGAAACTACAGTAGCAACAAAATGTCTTTTCAATATTACATGAAATTCTAATTGTTAATTACATCTGTAATGTGCCTTTCACTCTTTGCCTTACAGTTATTTTGCTGCTCTGGTAAATTGAGTTCTGTTTCAGCGTCAATTGGATAGGTTTAATAACTAGTTTTTATTGCAGTTTTCCTGAAGGGCACCCTAAGCATTTCTTCAGCCTTACGCCCCCCACCCTTGATAGCTACACAAGCCCTTATACAGTGCCCCAAGTAGTGGCCCCCCTATGCAGTACCCCCAGTAGTGGTCCCTCCATGCAGTGCCCCCAATATAGTGCCCCTTACACAGTGCCCTCAGTAGTGCCCCTTATACAGTGCCCCCAGTAGTAGTCCCCCACCTATGCAGTGCCCCTTATATAGTGACCCCAGTAGTAACCCTCCCTATGCAGTGCCCCCAGTAGTAGTCCCCCCAGCAGTGCCCCTAGTAGCAGTCTGCCCTAGCAATGCCCCCAGTAGCAGTCCCCCCAAAAGTACCCCTAGTAGTAATCCCCCTCTATGCGGTGCCCCCAGTAGTATCCCAAGCAGTGCCCCTAGTAGTCCTCCCAGCAGTGCTCCTAGTAGTACTCCCAGCAGTGCCCCTAGTAATACCCCCAGCAGTGTCCCCAACAGTGCCCCTAGTAGTACCCCCATCAGTGCCCCTAGTAGTACCCCCATTAGTGCCCCTAGTAGTAACCCTGCAGTGCCCCTAGTAGTGCCCCCAACAGTGCCCCTAGTAGTACCCCAGCAGTAGTCCGCCCCCCCCTTACTTATGTGCCATCCACACTACTGCCCTGCAGTGGCCGGCGCTCTAGTTTGCCTAGTGGTAGCGCCGGCCCTGGTGGCAGTCCTTCCTCTACTGGTACTAGCTGGAGTGAAGCTGCAGGTGATAAGTAGTGGAACAGATGTGATTGACAGGATACTCTAGCAGCGGCAGATGATGGGTCTCAGGAATGTCTAGGGACTATGGTGCAGCTGGGTTGTAAGGCAAGATGCGAGTGAATGAACTAAGCAGGCTGCACAGTAGGAATGACCAGGACTGTATACTGCAGGATAGCATACAAGAACTGGACAGGCAAGATACAGACAAGAAATTGACAAGATACAGACAAGAACTAGACAGACAAAATGCAGACAAGGACTTGACAGACAAAATACAAGTTAAGACTTGACAGACAATGAACCAGGACCAGTGGCTGAAGCAACAAATTCAAGATGCAGCCTTGAGGGCCGGGGTGCGACTGGAACCATAATGATGCGGCCTTGCAGACCGTGGTACGGCTATGAAAGCCGATATGTGGCTAGAGAGAAAAGATGAATGCAGGCTATGACGCGGCCTTGCGGGCCATTGTGCGGCTATGACAGCCAAGATGTGGCTTGAGAGCCGAGATGAATGCAGGCTATGATGCAGCCTCGCGGGCCGTGGTGCAGCTATGATAGCAGAGATGTGGCTTGAAAGCCGATAGTTGTACAGGTCATGATGTGGCCTTGCATTCCGAGGTGCGTCTGGAACAATATGGCAGACAGGTGAACTCTGGCATGACAGGAACACAGGCTGGAAGCAGATTGACATGACTTGACAGGACTCTGGTATGAAAATGCCACAGGCAGCGGGATGGTATGATTCACAGGCTACTACTGTACTAAACAAACAGACAGGTGCAGGACACTGGAAGAATGACTCCACATACAGGAACTGTGGGACAAGGTAAGACCGGCAAAGATTCAGACTTCTGAACACAGAACAAACATTCTCTGGACGTCAGATAATATACCCGGCAGTGAGTGCAGGGCTGGCTGAAACTTAAGAGATGCAAGGTCCAATCAGAGCTATTTCCTGCAGAGAGCTTTCCTAATCACAGGCTAGTGTGCACCTGGACTCTGCACAGAGACAGATGATTAGTTACTGAGCACCTGAGATCTGCACACAAACAGGCAGAAATGACAGGCTATGAGCTGTATACAGACAAGACAGGATTTCCAGCTACCTGCAACAGCCGGAACATGGACAAGATGATCCGCTACCCGTGGATCATAACAGATAGGATGCATGAGTTAAGGGGAATTTTACACATCTAGCCAGCTGTTCTTCTACTGAATCTCTTACCGCCTCCTAGACATGATGTCAGCTGGAATCCACTCTTTTTGTGCCTCCAGATGGCCTCTTAGACCAGGAGATGTTACGAGGTAGGCGGACTCTTGTCCCCGCTGATCTGCCTCAGTCCTCCTCTGGGCTGAGAGCCATGCCTCTGGGTCCTGCCTCCTCTGTTGTCAACTCGGAGCTTGGCCGGTCTCAGTAGGAAGCTCAGCCCGGGTTCACTTTCATCTTAGTGATGGGAAATCTAGTTCATTTTGGTAATTAGTTCATTATGATCTAGTTCACTCAAAAGATTAGTTCATGTAGTTCATTTTAGGTCATTACATCACTGGCTCTGAAACACTACTGAGAGAAGTGATTTGAAGCAGAACTAGTCTATTACACACAGGGGCGTAATCAGAGTTATGGGGGCTCTATAGCAAAATTTCATAAGGGCCCCCATAGATCTACATATACAATGCCCCTGTAGCTGTGCCAATTATATAATGCCCCCTGTAGTTGTGCCCATTATGCAGTACTCCCTGTAGTTGTGCCCATTATGCAATGCCCCCTGTAGTTTTGCCCATTATGCAATACCCCCTGTATTAAAGCCCTTTATGCAGTGCCCCAAGTATTGTCCATTATGCAGTGTCCCCAGTAATGCCCATTATGCTGTGCCCCTAGTAGTGCCCCTTATGCAGTGCCCCTTATGCTGTGCCCTCAGTAATGCCCCTAGTACTGCACCTTATGCTGTGCCCCCCTCCCCGTGCAGTAGTTACCTCTCTTCACATTCCAGTCCACACCATCAGCTCCCTGTGTAGACACTGCTGATAACTGGATCTTACTAGATTCAGCAGCAGGTGCAGGCTCCTCTCATTGTGGGTGATGAGGGTGACATCATGATGTCACCCGCGCACTGCATCACTAGGAACGCTGACCTCTGAAGCAATCAGAGGTGTCTTTAGTCTCTGATCGCTTCAGAGACCAGCATTCCCTGCACCAGCAAGTTGGCCAGCCATGCTACAGAGGGTGCAGGGGGTCGATTGCTGGGCTGGCGAGCTCCCTAAGCCGCCAGGCCCCATAGCAAGCGCACCCCCTGCACCATGCATGTCACTGATTACACATAATGCAGGCATTTCTACTACTACTAGCTCATTGGGGGCGGGATGCAGCAAGCCGAGAAATGCGGTAAAACCCCAAAAATGCAGGTTTGACCGCATTTCTCATATGCACCCAGCCCCGGAGTACGATGCACTCCGGGACTTGGTTGCGGAGAGATTGCTGATCGGTAGATTGCTGATAGAGGGGTCCAATCGGATCCCTCCCAGCATTCCCCGCGGCATTGACTCGGAAGCCCGTCCACCACAAAAAGCCACTCTTACAGACAGAGCAGTCCTTTGCGGGGATTGTCATGCATACCGGCGTTACCAACGCCAGCATGCATGTTATGACCGGTGGAATGCATCGCGGGTGTGATGCGTCATGCATCCCGTCCTGGATGAGATTAGTCTTGTTCAAATGATCAGATATGTTTAATTATTAATATGTCTAATCTTTTAATATTTTAAAACAGAAATCACTTATAGTATACAAAAAACTGTTAGTGACATGTTTAGGTCTGCAATGTTAGTTCTTTTAGAGATATACCCATATTCAGAATATTGTGACATGTCACTTTTTTTGTTTTTAAAAGACAGTAATTGAAAGAAAAACTTTACCTTTACCCCAATCTTATTTTTTAATTGCACCCATTAATGTCACTGAATGCAGCTCCAGGCCTGCACATAAAAATAGGCCCATCATCATTACAGCATTATGATACTCAGCTGCCTCGCTGGCACACAGTCTGCTATAAATCATAAGTATTATAATTACATTTGTTTTCCTCTCAAAAATATAAAAAAATTCTGTTTTCAAGTATTTAGGGAGATAATGGGTCTGATAGTGATGGGGTTGTATGTGCCAGCTTCTGTTAATTATCTAGCACAGTCTATAAAATGGTTGCTATGGGTAACTTTTTATACTTGATCTATCTTGAAGGTTTGATATCCTATGTCTTGAGGAATAAACAGAACTAACGTATAGTATATAGCAAGCAGCACTCAGCACTGTGTCTTGAACTGATGGGGAATGTATCATGTGACTTTTGAACTACATGATACATTGGCCTAAATGTACTACTGAACTATATGCCAGGAGAATGACTCATAAGTCATCATGACAACCTAGTTCAATCAGCTCCACAGAGTCCTCACAATGTCTGAGCACAGCAGTGCCACCTTTAGTTGTTTAGCAGTACTGACTCATGCCTAATGGAGCTGCTGTGCTCTCTCTCACTGTGTCTAACTCCTCCCACTTGTTTTAGTTACTGATGAACTAATCTTTGCCAGAGCTGTGAACTATATCAACTAGTTCACTTTGAAGATTATTTCATCAGATACTGCGGCACTCACGGCTGCTCTATCTCTAGGTAAAGTTCAGTTAGCATTGGGCATAGCCTTGGCACTACTACGTAGGTCTCTGCTCCTTGTCAATCCCCTCAGAATCCCCCCAACTGTCTGCTGTGGTGCTCTTTTATAACCACTGCTGGTCCCTCAGTGTGTTCCGGCTCCGTTCCCGCCGACCCTGCGCGCTACTCTAGTTACTTTAAAGGAAGCTCTCCTTTCCATTCAAGAGAAATGCCCGTTTATCCCCATGGAAGCATCTTTGGCATGAGGACTCCCCGCAAACGCAATTGAATTAAACTGCCAGAGTAGTTCAATAGTTCATTACTGGAGGAGGATAACAGGTTAACAGGTTAGCATCCTGACCCGGGGATTGAGTGTCATCAGTCCATAAAGGATGATATTTCAGTCAGTAGTTCACATAGTTCACTAAGTATTAGTGTGTACAATTTAACAACCAATAAATTAATATATATATTTATTTCTTACTGTGTAAATATATAAATTGACATTTACTTAGAAATTCAAGTAATTCAATAGAACGAGGAAACTATGCAGGGAGACAACATTTACTATCAACATATATAGTTTTACCGGGGTATAACATATTCTCCACTGTCACCAATGTAATATAGTCACGGATATTAAGCAGGCAGCTGTCAGCACTCCCAAGCCTGCGGGGCTGCACATGTACATGGGAACTCCAACACAAGTGGTACTCCCAAGATCTGGGGTAGCACATTTGTTTTTAAAAAGAAATGGAATGGTGCCATGTGTTAATTTATCAGTCCAGCCGCTGGCTCCCAACATCATTGCGCATTGGTGGTTCTCTGGCAATGACATCTCGCAGTCCATGTGACATCATGTGCATGCGCAGTGTGCATGCCGGGAGTCATTCTGTATTCAGCACTAGGCCATTAGGATACAGGCTGGACAGAGGTCACTGGAGGGTGAGTTATTATCATACCACCTCTCCGGTGACACTACGTTTCAGCTCTAAGTCATCCTGCATCACTGTGTTAAGCAGAACTTCAGGATGCCTCTTAGGGGATGTAGTCAAAATTTAAACAGCCAAAACTTAGATAATCAAAATGTTGACACCAAAATGTCAGCCCCTAAAACCCTGACTGTGATTACAGTAAACAGTATAGAAATTGTAATGATTTTAACAAGGTCTTATTAAGAAGCATGAGTTGTTCCCTCATGTAGAGCACACTTGTGTGACACCTCAGACCTGGGTGTACTCACTCATGATGGGTCCTATATAAAATGTATTTATGTAAATATTAATAATATATATATATATATATATATATATATATATATATATACCATCTCTTCTAGCCCACAAGTTTGCTGTCTTGGAGTCATCCTTGACTCCTCCGTCTCCTTTAAACCAAACATCCAGCACCTCTCACAGTCCTGCCATTTCCAACTTAAAAATATTTAATTGCTAGGATTAGACCCTTTCTCACCCTGGAGGCAACCAAGACCATTCACCGATCATCTCTAGACTGGACTACTGCAACCTCCTCCTCTCTGGCCTCCTTGACTACCACCTGTCTCCACTACATTCTGTCCTTAATGCTGCTGCCTGGCTCATCTTCTTCTGTAAATGCACTACATCTGCCTCCCCTCTCCTACAAGCCCTTCACTGGCACCCCTTCCCCTTCAGAACTCATTTCAAACTTCTCACACTAACTTACAATGCCCTCACAGAAATACTCTTTTATTTACATTGCTAACCACTTCTCCCTCCGCACTCCCATCCGCCTATTTCACTCCACCCATGAATGTCACCTCTCCTCCCAGCTAATTACTTCCTTCCACTCTCACTTCCAATATTTTGCCTCTGCTGCTTCTCACCTCTGGAACTCTCTCTTTCTTCCTATAAGACTCTCCACCTCTCTACAAAATTTCAAAAGGGCTCTCAAGACCCACTTCTTCATCAAAGCCTTCCAGCTCTCATCCTAACTCACTACCCCATGCTACTTGCTCAATTTCTATCCACTATATGCCATCCCTATCTGTCTGTCCCCTCCTTTAAACTGTAAGCTCACATGAGCAGGGCCCTCTTCCCTCATATGGTTTTCCTTCACTTGATTCTACCACCATATCCTCCCCACTGCCTACTACAGCACACATCCTTTGGGTTCTTCCATCCTGCTGCCTATTTGAGTTTTATGACTGCTGGTGCAGCAATGTTTATAAACATGTTCTGCAATGTTCTGTATTGTATGTCAGTTTCATTCCTGTGTTATCCGTTCATACTGTTTGTGTTTTTGTATTTTGTTATGCACTGCATACCCCTAGTTAGCCATATAAATAAAAGATAATAATAATAATAATAATATAAATACAGTGTGCACTGTGTATGTGACTGTTGATGCCCCACCAGAGTCTGGAGACAGTTACCCATATACATATATGTACTGGTGTAGGTAGTATGTGGTGAGTCAGCAACAGGTCACATAACTGTACCATCTGCAGGTGGCCGAGGTAGACAGTTATGTTAATTACAGAGAGGCCTGAAGTGACGGTGAGAAAAGAAGGACTTATGCAGCAAAATTTAACGGAGTCTCTGTAGACACCAGAGTAATGCCAAGAATCGGTGGCCTAGCCCGTTAAAGTTGACTACTGTAGCTCCCGGCAGTGTGCCTGTTATCCGGCGGTGATTGACAGCAATTGTGGCCGGAGGTGGTGAGCAGAAGGTAGATCCCTTTTATCTGGTGGCCGGCTGTGACGCAGACTTCTCACCTACAAGGCGGGCAGAAGTGATTTGGGAGTGATCTCTCCATCAGTGGACTCCCACTTCAGGATATTGGACTGAACTGCTGGAGAGGTCTGTAATTACACTGAGCATAGCTATGCATGAACATCTTATGTGACAGCTGTCATGCTATAAACAGTGACAAGTAGCTTCCCCAACATTGCGTACTGCATACCATACCAGCATAGGGTCAAGGGAGTGACAGTAATTCATTAGTGCATGATTCCAGCCAACCACAGCCTTTTCATTACAACTGTTGCAAAAGAATAGAAACTTAATAACTGCCCCTCTAAGGGATGTAGTCAAAATCCAGGCAAATGGGATGGCAGCGCTTACAATACCAGCGCCGGTATTAGGGGTAGGAGAAGGGTTAGGATATCGACACCTGTCGGGATGCCAGCATCAGGATTTTGACCACTGGGATCCTTAGCACCGGCATCCCGTACCAAACCCCCCTTAGAATATCTACACATTAAGAATATAATTGCTACAAGGATGCTTTACCTTTACTCACATTGCAGGGAGAAAGCAATTTGCAAACAAAGTATAGCTCTGTACTCAACCTTACTAGGAAGGGACTGTGTTACTGAACTGAGAATATAGGTAAAATCAAGGTTGAAATATACAGTATAGTTGTCACGGTATGGCGTGGGCTTGGAACCGGAGTGGAGTCGGATGCTGAATGGAGGCTTGTTTGTTGATACTGGAAGGCAGCTGGTCTTAACGGAGTATGACTCATGAGGTGAGTGGGTACACAGAGGGCGAGGTGCCACTGAAGGAATGCGGACTATACTCAGCGGCCGGGGTCGGTTTGTCCGCAGCGAGTATCGGGTACAGGTGGCAAGCTGGTATGCAGAACAGGCGAGGTACAGAGCTGAGAAGTGGTAACACTGAGACACTCTGGAGCTGCAGCAAGTATGAAGCAAGGGAGCACAGGAACTAGCTCACAGCTATGCTGTGATAAATGTTGCACTGGCAACTAGAGGACCTCTTGAAAACTCTTTAGTACCCTCAGGTAGTGCAGGATTGGCTGCAAAACACTCCCAGGACAGCTGTGACCTGATTGGATCCCACCAGACACCTGACCAAAATCCAACATGGCCGCGCCCAGTAGTCTCCAGTGCAATGCACTGTCAGTTTCACCTGCTAACACCTCCCTCCAGATTAGCCCCCTTAGTCTGTGGGGACCCCCTGTGACCAGCGCCACTCTCCAGGACCCTGCTTCACTGCCGGAGGGACCGCGCCAGAGCACCCGGCGAGGTAAGAGTCGCGATCCTGGCAGCCTGACAGCCTGAATCATGACAGTACCCCCCCTTTATGAGTGGTCTCCAGACACTTCTTGGGTTTTTCAGGATTCTTCGTATGGAACTGACGCACTAATCGATGAGCATGGACATCCTCTGCCTTTACCCAGCATCATTCTTCTGGCCCTTAACCTCTCCAATCCAACAGGTACTGAAGTTGACCATAGCAAAAACGAGAGTCCAAGATCTGCTTGACTTCAAATTCTACGCCTCGCTCAGTGCAGACTTTAGGGGAGCGTGGAAGAATTTTCCGGAAGCGGTTTAGGACAAGAGGTTTCAACAAGGAAATGTGGAAGGTAGGGTGGAAGCTTTAGTTTGTAGGCCACTGGGTTAATCACTTGAGTGATAGGAAACGGACCAATGAAGCGAGGGGCAAACTTCATGGACGGAACCTTAAGGTGAAGATTACGGGTAGAAAGCCAGACAAGGTCGCCCTCCTTTAGGCTGGGCACCGCTCTTCTCTTCCTATCGGCTCCAACTTTGTAACGGTCTGAGGTTTTTCATAGAGCGGAATGCACTTGAGACCATATTTGTGAAAAATTCTGTAGTGTAGAGGTCACTGCTGGTATATGAAACACTGGCAATTCTTTAAATTCTGGTACTCTGGGATGCAGGCCAAAAACTGTGAAGAATGGAGTACGACCTGTGGACGAATGGTACAAACTATTGTGAGCAAACTCTGCCCAGGGTAGAGTGTCTGCCCAGTTATCTTGAGACGAGGACATATGGATTTGTAGAAAAGTCTCCAGGTCCTGATTGACCCTCTCCGAGGAACCATTAGACTGGGGGTGATAGGCCATTGAAAATTTTTATTCAATTTGAAAGATGCAACAGAGGGCCCTCCAGAATTTTGCCGCGAACTGTACCCCGCGATCTGAGACAATCTCGGTCGGGAGACCATGTAGATGGAAGATGTTGATGACAAATAATTGAGCTAGCTCTGGAGTGGAAGGCAGTTTCTTCAGAGGAATATAGTGTACCATTTTTGAGAACTGATCCACCACTACCCAGATGGTGGTGAATCCATTGGATATAGGTAAGTCGGTTACAAAGTCCATGGATAGGTGTGTCCAGGGGCGAAGCAGTACAGAGAGAGGCAGTAGGGTACCGGCTGGAGCCTGCCTGGATATTTTATGTTGAGCACACTGTGGACATGAGGAAACATACTCTGTTATTTCGGACTTCATGGCGGGCCACCAATATGACCATTGTAGTAATTCCAGGGTTTTACGGATACCTGTGTGTCCGGAAAAGCGAGAGGCATGAGCCCAATTCAATAGTTGTTTGCGTAGATCCAGGGTCACAAAGGTTCTCCCAGGAGGGGGTTGGATGCAGGTATTGGAGAATACTTTGGATTCCAGAACTGGAGTTTCTTTAATATGTTCAGTAGATGTTTCAGAGGAGAAGGAACGGGAGAGAGCATCCACCTTTTGGTTGAGTGAGCCAGGACGCTAAGTCAAAGTAAAGCTGAAATGGGAATAGAAAATTGCCCAACGAGCCAGACGAGGACTAAGGCACTGGATGTTTTTCATATACAGTAGGTTTTGATGATCCGTATAAACGTGGCCCCTTCGAGGAGATACCACCATTCCTCAAAGGCCAATTTAATTGCCAAGAATTCCTGCTCCCCGATGGGGTAATTTCTCTTGGCTAGAGAAAACTTCTTCGAGAAAAATCCACAAGGATGGAATTTATCCTCGAATTTCTGAGGGAATACTACACCCACGGCTTCAGAGGACGCGTCTACTTCTAGAAATAACGGGCTGTTAACGTCCGGTTGTCTCAGCACCGGAGCCGAAATAAAGGCTTGCTTCAGGATTTGAAAGGCAGTTTCAGCCTCCGGAGGCCATCGCGATGGGGGTCGCTCCTTTTCGAGTTAATGAGGAAATGGGTGCTGTAAGGGTGGAAAACCCCTTAATGAATTTCCGGTAGTAATTCGCGAACCCCAGGAATCTTTGTACTGCCTTCAGCGAATTGGGGCGAGACCAGTCCAGAATAGCCTGTACTTTCTTAGGATCCATCTCAAGGCCAGAACCCGAGAGAATGTAGCCAAGAAATGGAACGTTCTGTACCTCAAACAAGCATTTCTCTGCCTTACAGTACTGATGATTCTTGCATAGACGAGTCAGGACCTCCTTGACTTGAGCCTGGTGTTTGTCAATACTAGAGGAGAATATTAGGATGTCATCTAAATACACTACCACGGAGACATAAAGTAAGTCCCGAAAAATCTCATTCACGAAGTTTTGGACAACAGCAGGGGTATTGCAGAGACCGAAGGGCATCACCAAATATTCAAAATGACCATCTCGGGTATTAAATGCGGTTTTCCATTCGTCTCCGGCCCGGATCCTGATGAGGCTATAGGCCCCTCGTAGATCTAATTTGGTGAATATTGTGGCACCCTTTACGCGATCGAACAATTCCGAGATGAGGGGTACCGGATAACGATTTTTGATTGTTATGTCGTTTAGGCCCGGTAATCGATGCAGGGACGCAGACATCAATCTTTTTTGGCCACAAAGAAGAACCCTGCACCGGCTGGCGAGGAGGATGGTCGAATGAATCCTTTTTGAAGATTTTCCTGAATGTAGACCACCATGGCCTCAGACTCAGGTAAGGACAGCGGATATGTACGACCACGAGGAGGATCCTTGCCGGGAACCAAATTGATACGACAGTCCTACTCCCGATGCGGAGGCAGAGTAACAGCACCTGTTTTAGAAAAGACGTCACTGAAAGAGAGGTACTGGGGGGGTATTTGTGTAGTTGCTGTCATACAGAGCTTATTGACTGGTTTAATCTGAGGAAGGCAGGATACATGACACGCTTCTCCCCAGGACAGGATTTGCATGGTACCCCAGTCTATGTTGGGAGAATGCTTGCACAGCCAGCTATATCCAAGAATGACTCCGTGAGAGGCTTTAGGTATAACTAAAAACTGGATTGCTTCCATGTGGAGAGCACCCACACGGACCTGTACAGGTTGAGTACGAAGGGATACAGGACCTCATTCAGAGTTGGTCGTTGCGGCCGCACGGTCGTACGCATGCAATTTTTTTCTTTCTGTGCCTGCACACGGCTAGCAGTGCGCATGTGCGTACGAGCTCTACCGATCAAAAATACTGTCGGTCGTAGGGCTTCCGACACGGAAGTGGATTGCTAAAGTTGATTGACAGGAAAGACCGTTTGTGGGAGTATACGGGGGTGGTGGTCTGCAAACGGAGGCGTTCTTCAGCGTTTCCAGGCGTTTTAGGGGAGTGCATAAATTACCTGCTTCGTACGACCAAGAATTGTGGATGCATGAAAACGTCACTCTACGAACTGGCTGATCGTCCAGGCTAAGGTAGGCAAGAAGCGTCCGTAAGCCACAACAGTACAATCGTTAATCTGATGTTACCTGTGATGTTTCGATTTGGAACCACACAAACCAAGCAGCTAAGATTGCTGCATTGTAACTATTAACACTGCTAATTACCTTGTAACTCATTTCACTTGCGTGTGCATTAGGAACTTCGTAACACAAATGTTTATTTGTGCTTTTTAAACCTTTTTTTTGTAAAACAGTTTTTAAAACATCTAGCATTGTGTTTTGCGTAGTAGCCTTTTCACATACCACACTTTTTAAACCTTGTATACATTGATATAGTTAAAGATAGACATTTTTGATATTACATTTTTTAATTTTTTTTAAATTTGCCTTTCTTCACAATGTAAATAATAATTGTTTCGGCAACATTTGTATATAATTAAAATAATAATAAAAAAAAAAATAAAATAAAAAAAATTTGTTAAAAAAAATAAAAGAGCTTGAGACATTGGTGACAATAAATATGGGGACTGGACAACAGGTGAGGGAGGAGATATCCAGGGCTACTTATGTCGTTTGGGCCGGCTCGGGGGAAGAGGTAAGCTACGGACAGCCGACTGGCGTGTAACACGCCGACTGGCCTGGCCAGAGGTAGATGGGAATTCCTCTGGCCTAGGCATAGGGCTCTCCATACTTGCAGGGGTGGCTGTTGGGCTGCCAGAGGTGGTGGTCCTGGGAGGAAGGGAGTCTCGCTCCATCATGGCAGGTGGGTTGGCCTGCTCCTGGGTATTGGCCAAACGATCTAGGGCCCCAGCAATGGTCTCCAGGGCCACCGCCACCCTCACCAGAGTGGTCTCCATCCTCAGAAGAACACATGTGTTCTCCTGAGTTTGGGAGATCAACCTGGTGAGGAGAGGCACTGCTTGGTCTGATGGTTGCCCTGGAGTAGATTCCACAGGGTCCCCAGATGGAGTTCTTGGATCCTCCCCTGCAGAGTCTCCATCTGTGCTGGACCCAGACCTGACCTCAGGAGCAGGCACTACCTCCTCTGAGTCTGGAATATAAAAAAAATGTTTTTTATTTGCTTTCATAAAAAAAAAATCACATAGACATTTGAGCTTTATACTTTTTGGCTACCAAAACAAAATTACCTTGTTGCACATGTGGAGCGTTGAAGTCGGCCATGTTAGTGTCCATAGTGGACACGCCGACTATATCCTCTTCCATCACACATCCCTGAGCCAACGTCTCCAACCTTGTCAAGGCCAGCTCCTCAGGGATGGGACCACCACCTGTCCCCGCAGCATGGCCCACCCTACTCCGTAGCTTCTTCTTCAGTTGGTACTTGAAATCTGTCCAGCTGTCAATGTTATTTTGGAAATTTTAAGTGTTAGTCTATTTAAATAAGATCAAGCTTTGGACTTCAGTACACTCACAATATCATTTTCTTACCGTTTTTTAATGACTTTCAGTGTTCTGTAGGTTGTCCCCACAGCATTAACAGCCCTGGATATCTCCTCCCAAATCCTGTCTTTGGCTCCAGCCCCCATATTTCTTGGTGCATTGACAAGGTTCTCCATAGTCATGGTCACCAATGTCTCAAGCTCGATCCGTGAAAACGGAGGGTTTCTTAGCCTTGGCCTGCTTGGGCCCGCCTCCTCCTCCTCTACTGGTGGACTTTGATTCCCAGCACCTACAACATTTTAAAATTAGATACAATTTTAATCATTTTTTAAGGGAAATATGACCAGTTCTTGTGTTGTGGAAAAAAATTGATTTGCACTTACCTGGCTCAATTGGCCTCTGCTCACCATGCTCCTCCCTTGACATTCTGCTAACCTGTGAGAGAGAATGAAGAATACTGTTTGTGCAGACTTTTTTATAGATGTGAGCGCATCCCTGGATTGGTTACCCGTGCATCCTTATTTCCCTAACTACAAATGCACACCTTTCCTGCATTCCGTAATTACTGCGTGGGTTGTGCTAGATGTGAGCGCATCCCTGGATTGGTTACCCATGCATCCTTATTTCCCTAACTACAAATGCGCACCTTTCCTGCATTCTGTAATTACTGCATGGGTTGTGCTAGATGTGAGCGCATCCCTGGATTGGTTACCCGTGCATCCTTATTTGCCTAACTACAAATGCACACCTTTCCTGCATGTTTCAATAATTGGGGGTTGGTTTCTTTATTTAAGGCAAAGCCAAATGTTCCCTTACTTGTGGGTTGTAGTTGGAGTGTTTTGTGGTGCAGGAGGTGTTTGATAGTAGTTACATTGTTTGAAGTTGTTTGAGAGGTGCTTGTGTGTGTTGTTTGAGAGGTGCTTGTGTAAGTTTTTTGAGAGGTGCTTGTGTGTGTTGTTTGAGAGGTGCTTGTGTGAGTTTTTTGAGAGGTGCTTGTGTGTGTTGTTTGAGAGGTGCTTGTGTGAGTTGTTTGAGAGGTGCTTGTGTGAGTTGTTTGTGTGTTGTTGTTTTTTTTTTATTATTTTGGTTGTGGGTTTTTTTTGTTTCCTTTTTTTTAATTTTTTTTGTTCTATTTTTTTTTTCATTTCCTTTATTTTTGTTGTTGTTTTTTTGTGTTCCTTTATTTTTGGTGTTTGTTTTTTGTGTTCCTTTCTTTTTGGTGTTTGCTTTTTGTGTTCCTTTATTTTTGTTGTTGTTTTTTTTGTGTTCCTTTCTTTTTGGTGTTTGTTTTTTGTATTCCTTTCTTTTTGGTGGTTGTTTTTTGTGTTTCTTTTTTTTGGTGGGTTTTTTTGTGTTTTTTTTTTGGTGGTTGTTTTTTGTGTTTCTTTAGTTTTGGTGGGGGTTTTTTTGGTTACTTTATTTTGGGTGGTTTTTTTTTTTTTGGTGGTGGTGGTGGTTTTTGTGTTCTTTTATTTTGGGTTGTGGTTTTTTTTACTGTTTTGTTTTTGGTGGTGGTTTTTGTTTGTCAAATTTGATTGGTGCTAACATTTAACAAACCCTGTTAATTGTTGTGCTTGAGCCGGTTACTTGTTCTGTTTGGGTGACCGGGCTTTTGTATCCTTCAAAAAACAATGTTATTCGAAGACTCAAGTAAGTGTGGCAGCCTACTGCATTTGTTTTTTTGTTTTTTTTGGATCAACAATCCTAGAAAACTTACATTTTTTGGTACAAATTTTTTATTTTATTTTAAAATTTATTGAAGGTCCATTTTGTACTTGAATCAGGTAAGTGTCTATTCAAACCTACAATTATTATTTTTTATTTTGTTAAAAAATTTAAAATTAATGCTTTTAATAATGTTTTTTGATCTATTTGGTAAATGTAAATTCGTACATTTAACAACAATTCATCTTGGCGATTTTAAAAGTTAAGCTTTGTTTTAACAATAATAGTAGTAATATTGGTTTGGATTAAAAATTCTAATTAATTTTTGTCTTCCCTAAAAATAAAAAACCTTCAACAAATACACATGTAAAGATTTTCGAAGATGGCACTGCCCGACCCTGTAAGAATATGCACCATTATTATAAAGCTAAGTATTTTTGAACAAATAATCCAAAAACACTCTGTAGAACCAATTTTAAATATAAATTTAACTTTATAGAGAGATATTGGACAGCTAATAGTGGCCATGTTGACCCCCACCAACCTTCATCAGTCTCCTCCTGGGCGTAGGCATAGGAGGCGTGCAAGGGCCAAGATATATAGAACACATGTCACCCTTTTTGGAATGCCTGATGATGTGGTTGTAACCACTTATCGCCTGCCTCCAAATATTATCCTAGACACTCTTTCAATAATAGAATGATCTAGAAAGTCAGATTAACATTCCTACAGCAATCTCACCACTTACACAGTTGTTGGCGGTGTTACATTTCTGCACCTCAGTGTCCTTCCAAACCACTGTGGGGCTGGTGGGTGGCCTCTCCCAGCCCTCATTTTCACGGATCCTGAGGTGTGTGCTATATGCATTTTTCAATCATTTAGCACATTTTATTAGTATGCCTTTGGATACTCACATAGCACTTCAGCCCCCTGCATGCAGGGAACAAATTTATAGGAACCAAAAACATTCCATTCCCTAAATGTAATGGTGCTATGTGATGCCTCCCTCCAGATCCTCTCCCTGAATGCCAAATTCTCAGGCTGCAGCCATTATGCGTATGTGATCCAGCATTCAGGGATTTGGCCAAAATTAAGCACACTGCAAGCTGGTGACACGTGGATTCTTGGTAAGTAAAAATCCAGTATGTATCTCTAGTAATAGTGTAAACAGGTTTTCATGGTAAATGTATGTATCTTTTGGTGTCCCATTTCCATCAGGTGACAGTGGATATCCTTGCACACCCTGGCTGCTGACTTCTTATTTGACTCCCACACCAGGGCCTCAAACTCACTATAATGCCACATTTACTGCCACCAGGCAGGTGGTGGAGCGCTGTATCGGCCTTTTAAAGGGCCGGTTCTGGTGTCTCCATCACTCTGGTGGTGCACTCATGTACTCACCAGATATGGTTTCTTGCATTGTGGTCCTGTGTGGGATTTTACACAACATTGCAATAAGGAGTCGAGTACCCATGCAGCCAGAGGAGGACTTGCCAGAGGATGGCCCCCGGAGGAAGGTGTTGTGATGCTGTTGGGGGGGGCAGACACGATTATGTTGTTTCACGTTTTTTTAGGTAGGAATATTTACATTTTTTTATTAAGCAAAACACTTTTTGCAAATGTATTTTAATGTGTACCTTTTTCTTTTGTTTTCTTTTCCTACCAACCAAATCACAACACTTTCCAAAACCTGCAATAATAATGAAACCCATTGGCAATACCCTGTATGTTTTTGGACAACACATTTTGCACAGATATACCCCAACATGTTTAGTTAATATGCCTTTTGTTTTAATAATTTGTATGTTTCCCATTCAAAAATCTGTTTGCTTTTTGCTATTGTTGTTTATGTTTGACTAAGCCAGATGTTTTCTTTATCCAAACCCTGAGGACATTTGTTATATGTGAATGTGTTATGAAATTATTTGTACGAGTAAAAGCCTGTTGGCAACAAGTTTGTTATTTAATAAATGTTTTCAATTAAATACAAATGTTGTTTTTAAAAAAAAAAAAAATGAAAGCCATTTTGAGGTGGATAATGTATGCCAACCTCTAAATAAAAAATATACAACATTACTGCAAATGTACTTAAGGTTTACTAATACATTTTTGCAGTTCTTACACTATGGAAAGGTACCCACCTTTATTCACAAAGTTTTTAAAATGCAGAATTACACCCTTTAATGCGTTGCAAAAAAGAGGACAAATGTTTGAAACACAAAAATTTTAATGTTTTTTTTAGGTAAGAAGAATGCAAAAAAATGTCAACAAAATAACTAAACATCCTCCAAACGCCCCACTATACTTTGGAGGCAGCAGTAGGCCTGCATTAAATATCCAGAGGTGTCTCTTAGCTCCTCCCTTATTTCCCTCAGGATGTGGGTTAGATCTGTGGAACAAAAATTTTTTTTGGGAATTAAATACTTCCTTAAAATTACAAACATTTGAACATTACACATTATTCAATGTACCAAAAAGTGTTTAAACATAATGATGTTACGGTGTGTTTGAAAGTATCAGCCACACAACATTATTAATAGGTTTATACTTTTATGTTGTTAAAATTATTTGAAACCCTAACTATGTGGCATAAGCCGAAAACCACTATGATGATGTTAAAAATAATGGGAGGTGTATTCTTAAGTCATGATGGCCATATCCTGAAAACACAATGCACGTATTCACTTCTAGAATGTTCTTGATAAACCTAAAATACAATGGCCCTCATTCAGAGCCACTCGCAAACAGCAGTACGCTCGTTGCGTTCCGATGTTGACTAACCGCGCCTGCATCGGTGTAACACTGCGCATGTGCGTACGGCAGATTGCGAGTTTTTTTGGTCTCGTTCGTCAAATAGCGTACAGGAAGTGACATGTCAAATGTGATTGACAGAACAGGGCGTTTTTGGGTGTTGACGGGGGTGGAGATGGAAAAACGCAGGTGTGGCGAGGCATTTTTGGGGTGTACATACATTAGCAGATGCGAGCGTAAAATGTGTACGGACCGACTCATACGTCACTGGATGATCCTCTTTCCCTTCAAAATGCTCGCACAGCTTAGGGTCTGGATTACTCGACCACATTGGCGATGGCCTTCTCCTCCATCCCGGCACTCCTCGATGTTGCTGCAATTAATCGCGGGTGGTCTGAACAGCAATTAGTGGCGGATTGAAAACCGGCTTGGTATGTGTTTTGAAAGTAGTTTTTTGTGTTAGCACAAAAGCGTACGCAGGTGGAAATCATAGCTGCTAATGTGATGATTACACAATCAATTTACGTACATTTGTGGTAGTTTCTTTGGGGCTCAATTTGTTGGTTGGGGCCTATTGTAACAATAATGTCATCATTTTTTTTGTTTTTTACCTTTTTCTTTTGGCCTGTTGAATTTGCCTCGTTATGTTAAATTTGAAACGTTCCTTAAAAAGCCCTTTTTTGGGGGGGCATGTAAAATGTGGTTCTTGCCAGTTTGTGCCTTTTGGCCCAGAATTAAATGTAATCCATTGTGACAATAATGTGAGAATACAATGTCAGTTTTTTATTATTTTTTTATTGCTGAAACAAAAAATCACAAAAAAAAAATTTTTTGGCAAAGATTTTTTTGCAGGGTTCATTTCCAAAGTTACAATAATTGGGCCAACATAAAAGATTTATGAAATGTAGAACACAAAATTAAAAACAATTCACAAGAAAGGAGAGGGAAGTTTTGACCAGAAAGGAATATGAGCCAAGCACAGAAGGAGTGTGGGAAAAGTCGCCATTGCTTTCACCGTTTTTTCACCCGTTTGGCTGGGGGAGGGAGGGCGTCAGACCGGGTCCGGGATGTCATCGGGCTTGCCTGTCCAGAGGCAGATGTTGTGGCCTCTGGACTAGGCACAGGGCTAGGCACATTTGGAGGATTGGCTGATGTTGTGCCAGAGGTGGAGGATCCTGATGTTCCGGCAGGAAGGGAGGTCGGCTCCACCATGTGCTGGCGAACGAGCTGCTCCAGGGCATTGGTGATGCGGATGTTGGCCCTGGTATTTTCCGCCAGGGCCTGACCAATGGTCACATTGGCCACAGCATTTTGCTCCAGGGCCTCAGCCACCCGTAGCAGACTGGCGTCCATCCTCTGCAGAATCTCCGTATGGAAATCCGATTTGAAATTGAGTTCTGTGAGGAGGGCCACTGCCTGTGAGGGGGATTGCCCTGGACTGGCTTCTGCAGGGTCCTCAGCTGGATGTACTGGTTCCTCCCCTGCAGACCCAGCAGAAATTCAGCGGCCAAGGCTCCCCTCTGGAGCAGACTCATCCGCCTGTGTCTCTGTTAGGAAAAATGAGAAAAGACTCACATTAGAATCTACATATTGGCCCACTAACATTTCAGAGTTGGTGACATCACAAGATTTACCTGGGACAACATGAGGAGCCGCAAAGTCTGGCATGTCCGTATCCATGTTGGACACGCCAAACACCTCCACAGGCTGCACACACCCCTGTGCCAGCTCTTCTAAATCCGTCAACTCCAATGACACAGGGGTGGGACCCCCACCTGTCCCCCTTGCATGCCTAGCCCTGTCCGCGAGTTTTTGCTTTAGGCGATATTTGAAGTCGCCCCATCTGTGGGATAAAATGGAAACCATTATCCTTTTGTTTAAAATGGGGTTTGTTTTTAGGGGGGGCAAGTGTTTACTTACCGCCGTTTGACATCCCGGGCTAGACGGACATAATCACCCACCCTATTGACAGCAACGGCTACCTCTTCCCACATTCTCCACTTCTGGCTTGTACTCATATTCCTGTCTGCCTGTGGCAGGATGTCCACACACTTCTGAATCAAAACCTCCATCTCCTTTCTTGTGAAATGTGGCTGCCTTTTTTTTTTGGCAGCTTTGGCCGTAATACTGGGCCCAGCAGCCTCTTCCATGTCATCCTCCTCACCTATTTGTGTAAATATTCAGATTTCTCAAATTCACAACTTGCCCAATCTTATGTTTCAAATTAATCATTGAGACAAAATGCATGAAAGACTTACCGCCTGACTCTTGTCCATTGTTTCCCTGGTCTGTAGCCATGTCTGAGGTCCAAACAAGAAATACACCAGAATTTAAATGTGTTTTCGTGACGTATTTATACATGCGTCCTTATTTTGCGGCCGCATCATTGATTGTGCGTTCCTATGATCCCTCCTTAATTTGTGCGGGAAACGAAACACTATTTATGGCTTGGTGTGTCTCGAGTCGAGGTGGCGTTTTTGGATTGTTGGAGGTTACCTTGGTTGGAGTTTCTTGTTTGCGGATAAAGGAGTTGGCATTTGGAGTTTATTTTGTTTGCTAGATTTGCGTTTTTATTTTCCGTTCGCTTTTTTTGTTTGTTTTTTTTTTGCCTCGTTTCTTGATTTGGTAAGTTTTGTAAAGTCTAACTTTGGTTCAATTGGTGTCTCATTGTGTTTCTTCTTGTTATTAATTTTTGGATCCATAATTTCATCTCTTTTAGCTTTTGTTATTATTTCGGACCCAAAGACCTTTTGATTTGGAATCTTATATATTTGCTCTTGGTAAGTCCATTTTTTATCTTGTATTTGCGAACTAATTAGCGCATTTTTATCTGTTTGTATAGTGACTTGTATTTGCGAACTAATTAGCGCATTTTTATCTGTTTGTATAGTGACTTGTATTTGCGAACTAATTAGCGCATTTTTATCTGTTTGTATAGTGACTTGTATAGGCGAAATAATTAGCGCATTTTTAAATGCTTATTAATCCTGTAAAATTGTTTGTGGTTGCCCTTTCGCATTTTTGGCTTACATTTCAACCCATTTTGATGTACTGTGTGCAATGTCGTTTTGCTCTTTAGCCAAATGTGTGTTTCGCCTATTTTATGTTTTGTCTAGCACAAAATTTAGAAACATAAATGCACAGACTAAACTTTTACAAATTAATATTGGGATTATTTTCAGTTTGGACGTATCATGACAATACCCCGGCATGTAAGCAGCAATGGATGCTATCATCAAGCTAAGTTGTTCTTAATTTTCTTTTGGGGTGGGTCCAAAGCCTTACATTCAAATCTTGCCATTTCAGGTTGATCTTGGGCGGATTGTTCTGGCCATGCTCCCGGAAGCCGACCAACCTCAATCTCGTCCCAGGCGTAGGCATCATAGGCATGCAAGGCCCCAGATATTTCGAACACATGTCACCCTTTTTGGAATGCCCGATGATGAGGTTTTAAGATGCTACCGTCTTCCTCCCAAAATCATCATAGACACTCTCTCATTAATAGAGAGTGATCTTGAGCGGCAAATTGACAGTCCAACAGCAATACCACCACTTACGCAATTTATGGCGGTGTTACATTTCTGTGCCTCAGGATCATTTCAAACAATGGTGGGAATAGAGGCGGGCATCTCACAATCCTCCTTTTCCAGGATCCTGAGGGCAGTGATGGAGGCACTTTTCAAGCACCTCCATCATTTTATTAAAATGCCTTTGGATATGGGTGCCCTTAGTGTGGCCAAGGCCAATTTTTACCAAATAGCTGGCTTCCCACACATCATAGGGGTTGTGGATGGTACTCACATACCACTTCAGCCTCCAGCACGGCTGGAGGCAATATTTTGCAACCGTAAACACTATCACTCCCTGAATGTAATGGTGGTATGTGATGCCTCCCTCCAGATCCTGTCTCTGAATGCAAAATTACCAGGAAGTGCACATGACTCCTTCGTCATCCGGCAATCAGGGATATGGCACAAATTAAACAACCTCCAAGCTGGTGATGCTTCTGGGTAAGTGGAGACCTTTAGTACATAACAATGTTAAGCTTGATACACAGTGATCCTGATGTTGTCTATTCTTTTTCCCAGGAGACAGTGGATACCCTTGCATGCCCTGGCTGCTCACTCCTTATTTGGCTCCCACACCAGGCCCACAAAGTGAGTTTAATACCGCACTTACAGCCACCAGGCAAGTGGTGGAGCGCTGTATCGGCCTTTTAAAAGGCCGATTCAGATGCCTCCACCGCTCTGGTGGCGAGCTCATGTATTTGCCGGATATGGTTTCGAAAATTGTGGTCCTGTGTGGGATCTTTCACAACATCGCCATAAGGAGTGGTGTTCCAATGCAGCCAGAGGATGCTTTACCTGAGGATGGCCCCCCCGAGGTTGGTCGGAGGTCAGTATGTGGGGGGGCCATACGCGATGATGTGGTGGCCCGATATTTTAGGTAATTATTGACCAAACAACAGTGTGTATACCCGATGTGTTACGGTTTTTTGGCATTCATCTTTTTTGATATTAATTCTTGCACCATCTTCTGTTTGTTTGCATAATCTTTGGCACTCCCACGATGACTACTTCCTGCTACCCTTCAAAAACCTTTATGTGGAAACTTCTGGAATATATTATGACACCCATATTGCAACGCCATATTTTTGAAATCATGTGGGCATGGACCTTCGTCAACCAGTTCTTGATTTGTTGTGTGTTTGTTTCCTGTTTTTGGTATGTGGTGTATTTCTAATTATCACTGTGTGTTTTGTTTGTGAGTGACCACTTTGTATTTTGATTTCTGTTGTGAATAAATATTTGGAGAGTGTAATTTGTTTCCTTTTTGGGCATGTTAGAAGCAAGTGTAAACAAACTCCCAAACGTTAATTTTACCTAAGGGGTAACCCAGTAATGAAGCAAGTGGAGCTAAAATGTTATATGTTTTCGGGGTACTAACCAACACACCAAGGAATCCTGTACAATCAGTTGCCTTCGTAAGATTGTCCTAAGCAGATTGGCCACCAAATAGGAACCTGAAAAATGTGGTAAACTATCATGTTGTCCACCCCAAAAAAGGAAAATGACATTGGTACTGGGAGGGGTTTCTTGTGCCTGTTTGCATTCAAAATACAACACACAATCTGTAGTGAGATTCTGTGGCAATCCTTGCTTGAAGAGTCTACTTATGTCAGTGTAAAGAATCTTGGATTTACTAAAAACGCATGAGACCGAGCTTGACTTAAAACTGATTTATTAGGAAACAATTAGAAATAAAAAAAAAAAACTAATTCCTAAGGAGGACCAACAGATAGTCAAGACCCTGCATAAGCCCGGTGACCTGCTCCCGCATAAGGGCCACACACTGACAGATTTCTGCTCGACGCCTCTGTTCCTCTGTGGGTGACAAAAGTTTGGGGATTAATAAATCTATAATGAAGCAACATTCAAAAAAAACACAAAACAAGCAAACCAAAACTTAAAAGCTTGTGGCCAAAAAAAACATTACACGGATAAAACCCAGCACCCCAAAATGTCATAGGCCAAAAATACAAGGGCCCGAAAAAAATGCACACAGGTGTGATATGTGTATGGTGAAATCAGCAGGAACAGGTAAAGACAACCCCCAAAAATACCCTAAGGCAACAGAAAGCCAACAAAAATGGGGACGACACATGATTACATACAAACAGTTTGTGGGGCCCAAAATAAAATTAAAAAACATACCGTTCGGCAAAACGCCAGAGCCAGAAGCCACTCCCTGGACCACCTCGGAGGGGGCTACATTCCCCAAACCTAGGGGCAGGGTGTTTGAAGAATCCTGGGAGGGGGTATTTGGAGGAGGGACGGATGGAGGAGAGGGGGAATTGGGCTGGAGGGGAAGTAGACCTGAAATCTCGGCCATAGGGTCTGGGGAGGAGGGGGTAATTGAGGAATTGGGGGTTGGAGAGAGGGTCCGGGACCGGCGTCTTGTCTGGCGATGACACCGTAGTCTTTGCTGTGCCCCTAAAAAATGAAAAAAATATTGTGGTTAGTTTCAACAGGAATCCAAAATAAAAAAAAAAAAAAAAAAATGTACAATGACTAAATAGGACAGACATGAAAACATGCACATGCAGATATGACTACAATGACTAAATAGGACAGACATGAAAACATGCACATGCAGATATGACTACAATGACTAAATAGGACAGACATGAAAACATGCACATGCAGATATGACTACAATGACTAAATAGGACAGACATGAAAACATGCACACGCAGTTTGGGCCCACAAGATAAACTTGAAAACCACAGTCCGTAAAACTTACTTTCCGCGATCTGCATGCGAAAGCATGCCAGCAAGCGGGGCGTACGCCGGTGCAGGTCCGACCACCTGCGCTCCAGCTGGCCAATATGTCGGCGTGAGCCGAAGGAGCGCAGGCGGCGACGTACCTCCGCATATGCGGAACGCTTTCGCCTATTTGAGATGGGTGGAGGCTGACTGGTGATCCGCCTGTCCATCACCTCCGTCAGCACCAGCAGTTCGCGCCTGGTGAATGCGGCGGATCTCATGATGGCAATGGTGTTTTTTTAGAAAAATATTTTTAATAAAGCACCCAAAACAAATTTGATTGGCTAATGTATTTGGGAAATTAACAGGACAAATTCTATTGGTTAGTGTATGAGTCATGTGTTCGACAGGGCCACAAATCTCTTGAGAGTTATGATAGGCTTGATGCAGTGACATGCGTAAGCAAATTTAAAAAAAGAAATGAACCACAGATAATTTGTGGGGATACAAACAAATAGAACAATTGTTTAATTGTGGCTAACATGTCTTTTGAACAATAAAAGCGAAGGTTTCAGCCGTACGTATTCTGCGAGTAAACACAAACACGGACAAGATTAAAGTTTATTGCATTGTGTTGAAAAAAAAAAAACAATTAAGCTAATTGATACTTTGATTGGCATGATACGATTGAGGGAGGTAGGCAGAAAAAACGAGCAGGTAATCGGAATCTGACAGGCCCACTTCCGGTTTGTACTTGTGCGTGCGTTCCCTTCAAGCCATTTCGGGGATGTACGCTCGCTATTTGGCACGCTCGTTAGTTAGAGGAGGGGTCGGCTGAGTTTGGGGCGGATTTTTTGCTGCGTACGAAAATACGAGCGAGTGCTTGAATTTAAATATTTTTTTACGTACGCCGAACGTACGTACGCCCACTTGCGAGTGGGTCTGAATCAGGGCCAATGTGTTTGTTTGCTATAGAAAACATCACTTTGCCTAAGTACATTAGTACATTTTAAACACAGTGTACACAACATCAACAAGGGTAGTCTGGTTCCTAGCACCTTGCCAAGTTGTGTGACATGTTTTTTTACATTGTAAAATACTAATCTGAATGTAATCATTATTTCCTAAAAATGCAAAACATTTTTAAAATCCACTAAACCTATATTTTTGTGGTCCACATTAAAAAAAAAGGCCCAGGCACAAAACCTAAGGTCGGAATTGTGAAAAACATCATTATTGCGCAATGATTTGGAACCCCAGACAGAAATTTTGGTGAAGGAGAATATTCAGGACTTGGGGGAATGGTGGAAGGGGAAATGGAGCAGGAAAGATCCAAGGGAGGGGACATTTGAGAAATTTGGGATGAGTGGTAACGATACTGGATCAGAACCTCTATACACACCTTCCTATACCTTCTAATGTCCTGCCTATACCTTCTAATATCCTGCCTATACCTTCTAAGGATGACGCTAATTTGCGTACGCAGTCATACCATAAATAAAGACTTAGACGTGGAATCTGTGGTTCCAAAGCACAAGTATTATTCAGGTAAAAGTTCAGACAGTTACACGCAATTGATCTAGACACAATTTAGGCACAAAAGGAAAATTATACAGACCCAAGTACAGTATACATACGCAGGCGCTTCCGGATCCGGAGATAGGCATCAGCAAGAGACCCCTAGTCATACAGTGTTCAGCACGAAGACTGAGAACCAGCGTTCGTGCACACATATTTATACCCCCCCGGAATAAACAGGACAATAGGGAAGTTTGTTGCTGATGTCATTGGTTCCCAGGGGAGAAGCATCTGTTACAGCACATTTAACAGGCTGGTTCAAATAGACTCTCCCTGCCTCTAACAGCTGGGGATCTTCCTCTTCACGCCCCCTGCAACATTCTAACAGTTGTTCATGAAATATACATTTTGTTGCTTGTAGGCTCTGCGATCCATAACTTGAGTTTGCATGATGCGACCTCCCCACCAATAACACTGGAATACTGTAAAAAGAGTACGCATCAGTACAAGACCAAACATGACTTGTTTAGCATGTATAATACCTTAGTTATCAAATACCTTTATTTCTCAGCATTTAAACTAACTGAACCAACTTAAATCATACACTTTAAAGCTTATTGAACCTTATGTGTGAATATGTAATGTGTGGGTATTCAGGGTTTGATATAAGGATGCTAGTTAACTTGGGGAAGATGCGTGCGCATAAAACTAATAAAACAGCGGTTTCATACAGTGTCCTATGCATTCGCTAATATGCGACTAGTTAACAGCGCAATTGTGCGTATTAATGTGTGTACGAGAAATGGTGAAAAATGCAATCACATGGTGCTAATAGTATCATCGCCACATGTACTAAAATGTGAGTTTATCTAAAATGGCGCTTAGGCGGCCATTCGCAAAATGGCGTCTTGCGATCTCATTTTCAAGATGGCGTCTTGCGGCCAGTCGCAAGATGGCATCGTCACGATTAAATTTTAAACTGAACTTGTCTCAGCCAATTATTCAGCTTCGACAGTGGGCAGGGGAGGGAGGAATACTCGGGGAGGATTGGAAGAGGGAGGGAGGGTTACTGGGGGAGTATGGTGGTGGGGAGGGAGGGCTGGGTTGAGGAGTTGCAGAAGGTGAGGGCTGCAGGTTGCCACCAGCATGTCTTTGCATTCTGCGTGCCCTTCTCTGTCTCCGCTGTGCTTCTAAAATGTAAACATAAAATAAAATAAAAAAATTCGTTTAGAATTTTGGCTACACAATACAAGTACACTTTACACATTCTGGACAATAGGTACAACATACAGGAGGGTTTTTTAACATTGACTAAAATAATTGGCAAAGGAACATACATTTTTAACAGTCCACTAATTAATACTTTTAAACAAACGCATACTTACGTCTGCGTATTTGCGCCCGCAAATTCATCAGGAGCACAGGCGACCAGCGGCACAGGTCAGACCAGCACCTCTCTAATTGGGCAATATTGCACCTGTAACCCGCTGATCGGAGTGCTCGCCTCACCTCCGCATAGGCCGCCCGCTTTATGCGGTTGGAAATGGGCGGCACAGCGTGGGTAATCCGCCTGTCTAGGATATTTACCAGGACAAGCAACTCTCTCCTGGTAAAGGCCACGGCTCTCATGATGGCAATGGGCGATTTTTCAGAAAACATGAAATATACATGGGTTACAAAAAATATGATTGGCTAAAATATTTACACTTTCCTCAAAAAAAACACTATTGGCCAATCCTTTAATCATGTGTCCCGAAAAATAAGGTCACATTCGATTGGCTACAACACGCAGTGTGCAATTGCAAACATAAGAGTGCAAATGATCCTAACTCAAAATGCACATGCATTTATAAAGTTAACACAATTAGCAAAAGTACATTCACAGTTAATAAACCTTACTTTGTTTTTCAAATTGTGTGAAAAAAAAGAGAACGGAGAAAACACCCACGAAATGAACAATAAAGTTTATTGACACATGATAAAAAACTCGTTTTAATGAACAGCAAGAGTTAAACACTTAATTAGCTAATTGACAACAAGCTAATAACAAGCTGATCGATAGTCCATGTAAACATGACATGTGACCATCAAAACAGCACATACGGCCGCAAACATCAGAACATAATTAGCATACAGCGACTGACAGCGCCTGACTACGATTGACTCGTTCGTTCAGATCAGTTGGTAGCTAGAGGAGGTGCAGTGCTAATGAATGGGCATCACTTTTTTTACGATCGCCCTGCCGTACGATCGAATTTTGCGGTCGTTGGCTGTACGACCGTGCGGCCGCTACGACCGACTCTGAATGAGGTCCACAGTCCCATTAGTAATTTGGGTACCATCCACGGCAAATAGGGTAAGTGCATATTCGAGGGAGAAGACCGGAATTTGGAGTCTCTGAACGAGTTCAGCGTTGATGAAGTTCTCGGCAGCCCCTGAATCAAGGAGAGAGAGAACAATTTTAGGACCGAGCGTTAACTCCAAGGTAATGGACAAGGCAGACTCAGCTTTAAGTGGAGACGAAGACATAACTCCCAACCTGGTGTCTCCGGAACCGGTTAGGAGCGGGAGTTTCCCGGACGGGTAGGACAGGCAGCGACCAGATGACCGGTCTCTCCGCGGTACATACACAAATTTTCTCGTCGACGCCGCTGTCGCTCCTCAACAGAGAGACAAGCTTGATTAATCTGCATCGGTTAATCGCTAATTGGCTCAGACGGAGGGGCTCAGACGGAGGTAGTATTAGTGGGCCGGAACTTGAAACAATCTCCCCTATTCTTTTCACTCTGACGCTCCCGATAGCATAAGTCCACCTTATTGCAGAGAGAACTGAGATCATTTAGGGTAGTAGGAAGGTCCCGTGTGGCAAGGTCATTCTTAATGCGATCCGACAGCCCGCTCCAGAAGGCAGAAATTAGGGCCTCCTCGTTCCATTTTAGCTCAGATGTCAACGTCTGGAACTGGATGATGTACTGGCTAACTGGGTGATTCCCTTGACGAAGGCGTAGGATCTCGGCTGCTGCTGACATAGTTCTTCCTGGTTCATCAAAAATCCTTTGAAAAGCTGAAAGGAATTCTGAATAATTATCCAATAGAGGATCGGACCTTTCCCAAAGGTGTGAAACCCAGTCTAGAGCCGTGCCGGACAATAGGGACACAATATAGGCCACCTTGGATTTTGGTGATGGGAAGTTCATAGGCTGTAGCATGAAATGCACATCGCATTGGTCAGGAACCCACGGCAAAATTTAGGAGTCCCATCAAATTTATTAGGCGTCGGGAGGTACAGATGGGATGGTGCGGATGGTGCGGGAATGGCAGGGACCGCTGGCTGGTTCGTGGCGACAGGCATATTCACTGTGACCAGAGAGGCCTGCAAGGTATCCTGACAAGCAGACATCTCCTGTAGAAATTGGGCCATTTGCCGCTGTGAAGCCTCTAGACCCTCCAAATGGCTGGCAATGCTTTGGAGCAGGTCAGCCCTCGGATCCTGTCCACTAGCCGAATCCATTTGGCCAGTTCAAACTGTCATGGTATGGTATGGGCCTGGACCTGGAGTGGAGTCAGATGCAGAATGGAGGCTTGTTTGTTGCTACTGGAAGGCAGCTGGTCTTAACGGAGTATGACTCATGAGGTGAGTGGGTATACGGAGGGCGAGGTGCCGCTGAAGGAATGCGACCTATACTCAGTGACCGGGGTCAGTTTGCCTGCAGCGGGTAGCGGGTACAGGTGGCAAGCTGGTATGCAGAACAGGCGAGGTACAGAGCTGAGAAGTGGTAACACTGAGACACTCTGGAGCTGCAGCAAGTATGAAGCAAGGGAGCACAGGAACTAGCTCACAGCTATGCTGTGATAAACATTGCACTGGCAACTAAAGGACCTCTTGAAAACTCTTTAGTACCCTCAGGTAGTGCAGGATTGGCTGCAAAACACTCCCAGGACAGCTGTGACCTGATTGGCTCCCACCAGACACCTGACCATAATCCAACATGGCTGCGCCCAGTAGTCTCCAGTGCAATGCACTGTCAGTTTCACCTGCTCACACCTTCCTCCAGATGAGCCCCGTTAGTCTGTGGGGACCCCCTGTGACCAGCGCCACTCTTCAGGACCCTGCTCCACCACTGGAGCGCCCGGCGAGGTAAGAGTCACGATCCTGGCGGCCTGACAGCCCGAATCGTGACAATAGTTAAGCTACTGTCACAAGCCGCCGCTGCGCCTTGGCTGACAATTGTGCTTCAAGTGGTTTTCTCAGGCCAATTGCTAGGAGACAAGAATGCTGGGCTGCTGCTCCACAAGGTCTTCCTATCTGACTGTTTTGTCTCCACCTCCCTACGCTGATTGGATCCTGCCACGTATATAGTAAGTCTCAGCCAGCCCTTCACTCCATGCCGGCTAAAGCTCTTGTTGTGGCTTCCGGTTCCAGTGAGAGGTTATCCTGCTGTGTGTTCCAGCTCCTCGTGTTCAGTGTCTGTGATCTCCCTGCAAGTTACAAGCAATGAATAACTTTTACAGCAATTCCAGATAACCTTCAGTGCATGCCAGCTATTCAGGCTGCAACTAGCCAAGTGCATACCAGCTATTAAGGCTGCAACTAGCCAAGTTCATACAAGTCCTCAAGACTGCAACCTGCCAAGTACTTTTCAACTAGGAACTATCTTGTCCTCACAATCTATTATCAATTGACTCTTGATCAATCAACTCACTACAGCTTATAGAGCTTCCTTTTTCAGATAATGGTTTTCCCCGTGAATCTCCCAGAAGTTCATAACAACTACACTACAGTATATGAGATGTTTTTGTATAACTGTTTTCTCTAAGATTGTACCTTAAGTATATTGGCCCTCATTCAGAGCCGCTCGTTAGCGGCAGTACGCTCGTTCCGAGCGATGTTTGCACATCTGCGCATGCGTACGGTTTTTAGTACGCATGCGCGAACCAGTCAGTGCGGTCAAAAATCGTTTGTATGCTATATAGCGAGTGCCTGCTATTTTGAGTGACAGAATGAGGCGTATGTGGGTGGTAACAGGGGAGGGTGCTTGAAAATGGGGAGTGGAGATCCGAACGCAGGCGTGCTTAAAGGTCAAAACGGGCGTATTATGGGTGTGCATAATTAATACAGCAGCGTCATTGACCACGTCACTGGGTTATTTTATAGCCAGAACTGCTCGCAAATTTGTGGTAGCAAACACCAACCACAAGAATAGCGAGCAGTTCATACGCTGGTCGATGTACTCGATTAATCTAATAAATAGTGGACATGACGTATGGTGCGAGCGGCCAGGGGGCGTTTTTAACAAATAAACGAGCGTATGTTTTGCTCGCTCGTTCAGACTTAGAGGTGTGAACAGACTGCAATTTGCGAACGGATCATTTGAATAGCCACCCCTTGTTTTTGAACGAACGACCGCAAATAGCGAACGGCTCTGAATGAGGGCCATAGTTCTTTATAGTATTAGCTTGTTTATTCTAATTTAAATAATATAAGTGAAGTATCTGAAAAAGTAATAAGTTTAATGTCTTTTGAAGCAGGTAAAGTCAACTAAGGGGCAAATGGAGGAATCCAGATACTACGCTGAGTTCCAGTACAGTAAATGACTATATTGTTCTGTGTGCATTACCTGAAAATGTTTATGCATGTTTTGTGCTGTTGAAGTGTATCAATGTCATATTTTTTACGCTATCCCAATGGTTTAAAGAATTAGTAATGTTAATAAATAGAAGCTCTCTTGGCATGACTTGGTATTATTCATTCTGTGAACAGTAGCACTTCTATCACTCTACGGTGAAGATATCTTCTGAGGAGACAACACAGAGTGCGTCCTACCCTCTATTCCTTCTGGTAAGATACCTGAACATTAAAACACCATCTTATACCCTCCGGTGGTGTACCACATTTGCCTACCTTTTTGTTGCTTGTCTCCGGGAGAATCCCTGCCACTTCGGGCTCACAGTAGGGATGTACATTGAATATTGATATCTCAAGAATATCAATATTTAGGTCAGATTTCCAACTGATACAGACAGGGCCTGACACAGAGATAGACGCAAATGGCACCACTGATGCGTCTTGTGCATAGTGGCTGTGCGAGAATATGCACATGTTGCGGCCGCCAGGACCTGAATTGCGCTGCCTACCTGCGTGGTCTCAGATCCGCCACTTGCATACAAAGACGCAACCACCAGTCACGCATCAGTCGATCATCGAACGTCTGAGTAACCCTATGGTTACTCAGAATGGCCATCGGAACTGAGACACTGGAGTCTTCGCAACTGCGTACAGGATTGTAGTCACAGGCTGAGACTTGCCCCGGAAATGGCCACAAAAGGTCCCTGCCTGTCAATCACTTTGGGAATCAATCCTCACTGCGACGGCCATAGTAAAACCTTTGCAGCACATGTGTATGTGAAGTAAAGAAACATTGCCCAACAGTGTAAGCATTGGCATTGCGTCCATCTCTGATTCAGGCCCAGAGTGCGTTATATATCGATCAGATTGATTATTGCCCTGTTTGCATCGTTTCCAGTTCCACTGCTTGCACTGTCAGAAAAGTATTCTGCTCCCTTCTGTCAATGAAGGTGGTCTCCATTGTGCATGCGCAAATTAGTATTTGACAAAAAAATTGATTCCCCCATGGCGATAATCATGTCATATTGATACACCAGTAATGATCCTATATTGATTCAAAAGATTGATACAGACCCTCTGATTGTCCATCCCTATTTCACAGCCCCATTTGAAAAACTAGGTTAGTGTTAGTGTGGATTCTTATTGGTCATTTGGCTCACATAAATCTCAGCACGTATATATTTTTTTTTTATGGCTGATCTAACACTATGCTACTGATTCTCAGTGTCAATGATCACTAAATCTCATACGGTGCATGTGTTACACTGTGTGTATACACAAAGGCGCAGTTACTACTGACATGCACGGTATCAGAAATCAGTCTTGGAATAGTGCTGGGCATTCGTGGGTGGTGAGTGGAAGGTGGCTATTAAGATGCGCAAAAATGATCCGTGGGATGAGAATCTTATAGGAGTGTCGCGGACATATTGCTAAACTGTTTGCGCACACAGATGCTTCATCGTCTACATTGGAGGCCATACACAGATGGAAAGTCTGCATCTGCAATGGGGAGTGTGACCATTGCTGGCATCTAAAGATGCACCAGGCGGTATTAAGGTGTTTACAGATGCACAATGGGGTTGTCTCAGTCCTTGCACGTTCATACGCACGGATTAGATAAATCCAAACTTGTGCTAATTTGGTGAAAGAATTGAGTAGAACCGAACTGCTCATCTCTACTTCTGAGTCAGACGCAGGTTTTACCTCTGCGCAGGCATTCCAGACACATTGCGCATGTGTTCTGAAATTTACCACTGGCGGACATAGATAGACATGCCATTTTGATATGAGGTTCTGGGTGGCAATGTGGGGAGAGGGGGTGACTACAAATCGCAGGTGTGTTGGTGTCAGTGACTGCATCTGAAGATGTAATTCCACTGACACCAGCGGCCATGGTGAGTTAGACCTTCTGCACATGGTAGGTGTAGGCCAGGGCAATGGTCCGCCAATAGTGCGTCTTTGTAAGCATATGGGCATCTTTGTACACACATCACACATCAGCCAGTGGGCATCTCAGTAGGGTGCCAATTGGCAATTGCATCAACATAAAGACACAGTATCAGCTGCGCCAATAGACACAGCCACTACTGCAACTGCGTTTCACTCCCCCTCACTTTGTTCTGTACAGCATAAGAAAATTCTTGCTAAACGCTCCAAAACCTCACAACGCGCCCAAAAGGCTGTCATGATGTCTCTGCAGCCGCTGCTGTCATTGTACAATAGTGGAGTCTATTAATGGGTTAAGGCAATGTCATACTTTATAGTTCTTTGGGTAAGTAGAAGTGATTGGATTAATGGCCAATTAATTAATCTTCATTTACATGAGTAGCGGTAGCATTAAAGACATTATTATCTATAAAATGAAAACAGGGTCAATTTGTAAGCAAAGCACATATTAATCATCATAAAGTGTCATCACATAAGCCATCTGTGTTCATTCTGGACCAAATGCAGACAAATGGTCAAATTCTGATCGGTTTTGCAATTGTTATTAAGTTGCGACTCCAATTATACAGCCAGGGTTTGGAATAAAATTTGCTCTGTGTCAATGATATAGTGGTGGTGCAGGACGTTCCTGAATTACAAGAAGACTTAGAGCCGTATTCAATTTGAGCCGAGTCGTGATACTTTTTCGCGGCCGGGACTTTTCTCCTACTTCGCCTGTTTTGGAGACGGAAAAGTATCGCGCGCGTGCCCGCTTTACCCTCGTATTCAATTTGAATGTACGCGAAAATGGGACCCGGCGAAACTTGAACAGGTGGAAAGTCCTGTCAGAATTGGGTAAATCAGCCTGACACCCCCTAAAAGATGCTCTGACATGGGGGTTAGCTATTATACCCCCCGATTTGGCTTGCTGAAGGTATTTGGTGATTTTAAACTGGCTCAATAGCTGCTATATAGCGTTTTTGTATAAGTGGTGCAGAATAGTATTCAGGAGTATTTTTCCCAGAAAATAACTCATCCCAGCAAATTTGGGGTACTTGAAAATGGGGATCAGCATATTTAAAAGTTGCTAAAGTGAAGTTGAAAAACTCGCAATCTTCCCCTTCCGTGAGGGAGCAGCCAGATCGGCATGACAGGGGGAGTGGTCATCGCGAGGAGGCGGGGCTGGCCAGACGACGTGCATTTGTGGGCAGAGCTGGGGCGGGGCCAGATGATCGCATCATTTTGGCCCCGCCCCCGCTACACAATGCCAATATTACAGGCATTATGAAGCAGGGGGCGGAGCCAAAATGACGCGGTTCAGTGTGAATCGCGTCACCGCCCCCCCTGCTGAGGGTTTTTTTAAGGTAAAAGGAGGGGGGATAGGAGGGTTAGGCGGCAGCCGGGAGGATTACCTGCATTCCCGGGAGGTCGGGAGCGGCACCCGATTTTCGGGAGGCTAGTATGCTGTAGCATGAATGTGACTAGCTTAGCTGAAGCACCACAGATGGAAAGCTCAATTAGTGGTATCACAGAGGCACTGTGATGCAGGCACAGGAGCAGAACTGTAGAACATAATCCTAGCAATGTAGGAACACAGAAGTCTTTGGGTATCACTGTAACTTGGTGATCTGAAAATTACAGCAGGGATGATACTAGAAAGCACTTAGTAGCTGCACATAACTCAGAGAAATCCAGTATTACTAACACACAAGGAACACAGGAACCACAGGTGGATACTGCAGATTAGCTACAGACCAGGTGCAAGGTAATCAGCAATGACTTGTTGATCTGGCAATGTGCTGGTGAACAGGAAGGGTTTAAATAGGCTGTCCTGAGAGTGGACAGGGGGCCTGATTCAGAGCCGCTCGTAAGCGGCCGCTCTTTCGCTATGAGCGATGTTTGCACAACTGCGCATGTGTATGGGTCGTAATGCGCATGCGCCAACCAGTCATTGCGGTCGGAAATCGTGCGCTCGCAAAATAGCGAGGGGCTGCTAATTTGATTGACAGAATGTACCGTTTGTGGGTGGTAACAGGGGAAGATGCTTGAAAACGGGGGAGTGGAGATCCGAACGCAGGCGTGCCTAACGGTAAAAAGGGCGGAGTGCATGATTAGTAAAGGAGCGTCATCGACCACGTCACTTGGTTGTCTTTAGCCTGAACTGCTCGCAGTGATAGCGGTGGGATAAACCTACCACAAGCACTGCGACCAGTTCAGATGCCTTTCGATGTACCCGATTAATCAAATAAATACCGGAGATGAGGTGTGATGTGAACGGCAAAGGGGTGTCTTTACAAAATAGCGAGCGCATTTTTCGTTCGCTCGCTCAGACATAGAGGCGTCAACAAACCGCAATCAGCGAGATCTCAATTAAAATAGCTGGCCCCTTTTTTGGAACGACCATCTGCAAATATCGTCCGATATAAACCAGATTGGTGTAGGAATGATCACATGACCAGAGTCAAGATGGCTGCACCCATTCTGGGCCTAGTCACACAGTCTAACTGGAAACAGAGGCAATGCAGGGAGTTACATGTACAGGGATATCCAGGAGACTTGGCATTCATAGAGGACCATAGGATATTCCAGGATGCCACATGAGCAAGGTAATCTGATCCAGAGGAGTGGAACATGATAGCAGAATACCGATGACGCAATTAATATCGTCATACAAATTCTTCATTCACTTAATAATTGAATGTAGTCATCAAGTCATGTTCTTGTCTTCTTTTCATAAAGCACCCCACATCTTCCGGATGACAGGAATGAGAAGAAGGTATTATTGACAATTGTGTGATGTGCTCCCGAACTGCACAACAGCTCATTTTTATAATTGGAGGAACCTTGACTGAATGAATGAGTTAAGTTATATTTATAACCACCTTTGTAAGTCATTCAGCATCAGGCCCGGTGATAGGGGCATACTCAGGGTGCACTCATCCTGGGCTTCGAGGCTTAGAGGGACCACATTGTTCAGAGGGGCACAAAATGGGCTGTGGTGTCCAATTGTGATTAATAAACTGACTGGCCAGGCCGCCCATCCAGCGTGGTGCAAATAGGCAAATAATACCACATATCAAGCCCCCCCCCCTCTGGTTACCATCCCACTGTTTAACCATACCACCTGGACTGACCATGCTGCACTGCACAGTCTGAAAACATTGCGTCGTCATTCAGCATGATGCTGTGCTGTCCATTCCCTTTTCTCTCCCTGCCGCCGCCACCTAAGAGAGGAGCAGGAAGAAAGAGGCAGCCTGGTGAGTGAGAACTGAACTGCCGCCCGCTGCAAGCAGCAGCACAGCACCATGATCCACTCCCTCTACAGACACCCTCCCCAGTCCCACCTATAAAACAGTGACACTGACTGGTAGCAGCCTCGGCCTGCACCAAAGACTGGTGAGTGCCAGTGAATTTTTATATTATTCTATATAAATATAATGTATTGCTTCTATCCGATAAAAACACAGTCAGGCGAGTAAAGCGCTTGTCCCCTCCGTTTTCTTCATGCTGACACCTCGTTAATTTGTTTTTATCTCTACCTGAATGTCACTCTAAATAGGTCAATGCTCATGAGCAGCAGCGGCTCCTGCCCTCTTGCCTGAGGGGGGCTGCCGCTGCTGCTGCTGCCCTGGGTCCTGGCGCCTGCTCAATGAATCTGGCAGGTGTCGGGACCTGCGCATGAGTGACAGTGGCGCCGAGTATGCCCAACACCAGCTTCTCAGGGCTGCATTGTTTGCAGCCCACGATAAGTCCTATAGGGTTGCCTGAAAGGCAGAGCAGCGGCTTCCACTGCTTATGGCAGCCTGGACTGGCAGTCCCAGGGGAAAGAGACACCTCCCCCTGGCTGCCTGTCTTCAGCGTGACTGGCAGGTGGCGCTTCCAATAGGAAGTCACCTCAGGTCACAGTGAAGCTAGTGCAGTTATGGACTGCACTTGCTCACTGAACAGTGGAGGATTTTACTGAGGGGGCTGCAGCCTCGCAGCCCCTAGGTAAGATCCGCAACTGCTCATGAGCTTGTGTCCTCCTGTCTGCCTTAAGTCACCCCATCAGTGGCTAACCTCCCTGCTGCCTTCAGTAATACAACTCCTCCACAAGTCCTCTTTTAGCTGCAATCTATGAGTTTCCGTCTGTAACCTCCATTACATGAATTTGTCTTCTTATCAGTCCCATCAGCAACGTTCTGATGTGAGGACAATATAGACATCTTTCCTTGCCCCAAGATGTATATTCCGCTTTGAATCCACTAAATGGCTGTCACAACAACAACAAAACCACACATACAGTAATTAACCCATTCAAAGATTCCTCGTAACTGCGCAGGGCTGCATAGCCTAGGACACAGAGCGTTGAGCAAGGTTTAATGGGAAGTTGGCACATGCAAAGGAGGGATGCGTTGGTGTAGGGTTGAGGGGGGTGTTGAGGAGGGGGGGCAGAGATTTTAGTGTACTGGGCTCCAAGATTTCTGTTGCCGGCCCTGTTCAGCACAGGTAGCTGTAATAAGAAAATAATTACAATTAAATTTTAATTTAATGAAGTGAAATTGTAAAATATCAGCATTTATTGTTTACTAAAATTGCATAAAAATGACAGTGCGATATACCTTGCAAATCACAATATAGCAGTATAATAATAATAAAAAAGCATAAAACTTGCAAATAGCACCTCTCTTTGGATAAATGTTAGTCCATATAAGTGCAGTACATATAGTGTCCTGTTCCTATTTGACTTCCTGAGTAGGAAAATTATATAACTTGATGTAATGGTCCAGTTGCATCTATAGTACCAACTCACAATGTTTGGCGTCCTTTATTTGGTGGAACAGCAGTGATGCTCTGATGGTAGGTTCCTTGGAGTGGTAACGAAATCACCGGAGACTTATATTTTCTCTCCGTCAGACCAGTGTCCACTTGAGGATACAATAAGAAGCCGGAGGTCTGGTTCAGGTCACAAATAAGTTCAATGCACAGTCCAAAGTATTCCAGAAGAGTTGGGGTGGTAAACTCTGTCGCGTTTCACTAGGTAATCCCCAGCTTTATCAAAGGCTTTTGAAATTAAAGTTTTTGTTTTCTTAAAATTGTTTATCATATTTGAATCAGAGACGCAGCTAATCACCACCCACAGTGTACTACAGATGCTGGGCTGCGACTTTAACCGCACACAAATTATGCTGGGCATACACTATACAATTATCTGTCAGATATCTGTCCTGTCTGGCTGGTTGGAATGAAAACCTGGTAATATATGGGAGCAAATGACAATAGAAATTTGCTCCCAAACACTAGAAAAGGGACCAGATTTTCCTTCCCACCAGACAGATTTGACAGATATCTGACAGATAATTGTAGAGTGTATGCCCAGCATAAGTTTTAAAAATGTACAAAGTTGCAGATAAAGCACAACGGAACTTGATGTGAGAAAAAACAGTGGCTGCTACATTGCAACACATCATACACAGATTCAAACCCACATTGATTAGTGCAGTCCAGCAAAGTAGTTTTTTTACTCCTAGTTGTTTTATTTATGTGACTTATGGTGCATACACAGGGTCAGATTTGATGAACGATGATTGACTGAATGATTTTTACAACGATTTGAACGATTTCATCAATGATGAACGATTGAATGATTTCTGACAGTATTAAAATGAATGAAATCGTCCAAATCTGTCTGCAAACACAGTCGATGTCAGAGATCGTTATCTGACACGCGGGAACGTGCATCGTTCGTCAATGCATGCCCTACATGTCAAAGATATGAATGAATTTTACAATCGTTATCGTTCATATCTGATAAGAAATGAGACCGTGTGTATGCACCATAAGATGCAAATTTTTTGTGAAAAAGAGACACTCGGTGCGGCCGAGTCAGACAGCACCTGACATGCCGAGATGGGCTGTATGGTGCAACTGAAGCCACAGGTATGAAGACACATTAGTAAGAGATGAACAGCACAGTGCTTTTCTCAATGTCTACCATGCAATTATTTTTTCACTCATTTCTGTAGGGAAGTATACGGATTTGCAGGTCAAGATGGTGGCATATGAGGGCGTGCAATGTTTTGCATCTTCTGATGCATTGTCATGAATGCATCTAGTTATGCACCCAAGTGCACATATAGATTGTTGAGAGACATGATTATTTAAAGAAGATCCAAAGGGTGTTTCCAGATTAGCATTGAGAAACAGACGATTAGTCACCCGACAAAAAGGACTATTTTTACTCAGCCTTGAGCTATACTTTTAATGAGAAGACATTTGCACTTTTCAAGCACATTTTATACAGAAAAGCACATTTATAGTCGTAGGTCAACCAGTGTTATAAAAACGTTATAATACACAATAATGCTGCAAGTCCGGGTGCTCCCTTACCCTCAAGATTCATTTAACCTTTTCATATTCTAATGATATTTGCTCCATTTTGAACAAACCAATTTTTATGTTTTGGTGCTCATGACAAAGCGGGCTTTCTTTTGGTATACTTTTAGAATATACATTTATACATTTATATGGGTCTACATGAGCAAAATAATAAGACTATTTGAAAGTCAAGCTTCTTGTGTCTGCCTCTGCTCTCGTTTCCTGTAACTAACCTTTTATGCTTTATCTATTGTATGCTTGCATCCTGCTCTAAGAACTAGTTATCTTGTGTTCTTCTAAATTGCCGGTCTGTTACTTATAGAATTATACTCTTTAATTTCACACTGTTAGAAAGCCTCAACTAAGCCACAGAATAGCTTTCAGATTGTCACTACAAATTAGTCCCTCTTAAACCTTTTTGTTTTATTTTTTTGTGTATGTTTCATCCCGTCTTTATACATATTTATATGTTAGTTATAAATTACCTTTAATTACTAAAAATATTCAAGCATCTGAATGTTAACATTATGCATAATAATAAGACTATTGTTTCTAAAATTTAAGGAAGGGATCTAAAGTTGTTAGGGATTTAGTGTTCCAATAATATAAGGGCTGTTTTATGTACTTTACAGTGTAATGAGCTATATTTGGTGTGGTGTAAATCTCCATGGATAACTGTTTTACATGGATTATTAAACCTTGTATTTAGCATAATAATGCCAAAGAGAAGAGTGAATATACAGCTTTAATATCAGCCAGGATTGTTACTGGTTATTGAAGCCCAGTGATAGTAAAACTAGACTATAAAAGAATTTTGAGCATTTTTTTCAGCCTCTGTTCTGAAAATGCAAAAGTTAAATAACCTAGTATGTGTGCTTTATACTGTTGCATGGAATAATAAATAGGTACAATTAAACAAAAAAAAAAGACACTAATGGTGCATACACGGTCAGATTTGATGAACGATTGAACGATTATTACAACGATTTGAATGATTTCATCAACGATAAACGATTTCTGACAGTATTAAAATTAATGAAATCGTCAAAATCTGACTGCAAACACAGTCAATGGCCCTCATTCAGAGCCACTCGCACGTATTCACTTCTAGAATGTTCTTGATAAACCTAAAATACAATGGCCCTCATTCAGAGCCACTCGCAAACAGCAGTACGCTCGTTGCGTTCCGATGTTGACTAACCGCGCCTGCATCGGTGTAACACTGCGCATGTGCGTACGGCAGATTGCGAGTTTTTTTGGTCTCGTTCGTCAAATAGCGTACAGGAAGTGACATGTCAAATGTGATTGACAGAACAGGGCGTTTTTGGGTGTTGACGGGGGTGGAGATGGAAAAACGCAGGTGTGGCGAGGCATTTTTGGGGTGTACATACATTAGCAGATGCGAGCGTAAAATGTGTACGGACCGACTCATACGTCACTGGATGATCCTCTTTCCCTTCAAAATGCTCGCACAGCTTAGGGTCTGGATTACTCGACCACATTGGCGATGGCCTTCTCCTCCATCCCGGCACTCCTCGATGTTGCTGCAATTAATCGCGGGTGGTCTGAACAGCAATTAGTGGCGGATTGAAAACCGGCTTGGTATGTGTTTTGAAAGTAGTTTTTTGTGTTAGCACAAAAGCGTACGCAGGTGGAAATCATAGCTGCTAATGTGATGATTACACAATCAATTTACGTACATTTGTGGTAGTTTCTTTGGGGCTCAATTTGTTGGTTGGGGCCTATTGTAACAATAATGTCATCATTTTTTTTGTTTTTTACCTTTTTCTTTTGGCCTGTTGAATTTGCCTCGTTATGTTAAATTTGAAACGTTCCTTAAAAAGCCCTTTTTTGGGGGGGCATGTAAAATGTGGTTCTTGCCAGTTTGTGCCTTTTGGCCCAGAATTAAATGTAATCCATTGTGACAATAATGTGAGAATACAATGTCAGTTTTTTATTATTTTTTTATTGCTGAAACAAAAAATCACAAAAAAAAAATTTTTTGGCAAAGATTTTTTTGCAGGGTTCATTTCCAAAGTTACAATAATTGGGCCAACATAAAAGATTTATGAAATGTAGAACACAAAATTAAAAACAATTCACAAGAAAGGAGAGGGAAGTTTTGACCAGAAAGGAATATGAGCCAAGCACAGAAGGAGTGTGGGAAAAGTCGCCATTGCTTTCACCGTTTTTTCACCCGTTTGGCTGGGGGAGGGAGGGCGTCAGACCGGGTCCGGGATGTCATCGGGCTTGCCTGTCCAGAGGCAGATGTTGTGGCCTCTGGACTAGGCACAGGGCTAGGCACATTTGGAGGATTGGCTGATGTTGTGCCAGAGGTGGAGGATCCTGATGTTCCGGCAGGAAGGGAGGTCGGCTCCACCATGTGCTGGCGAACGAGCTGCTCCAGGGCATTGGTGATGCGGATGTTGGCCCTGGTATTTTCCGCCAGGGCCTGACCAATGGTCACATTGGCCACAGCATTTTGCTCCAGGGCCTCAGCCACCCGTAGCAGACTGGCGTCCATCCTCTGCAGAATCTCCGTATGGAAATCCGATTTGAAATTGAGTTCTGTGAGGAGGGCCACTGCCTGTGAGGGGGATTGCCCTGGACTGGCTTCTGCAGGGTCCTCAGCTGGATGTACTGGTTCCTCCCCTGCAGACCCAGCAGAAATTCAGCGGCCAAGGCTCCCCTCTGGAGCAGACTCATCCGCCTGTGTCTCTGTTAGGAAAAATGAGAAAAGACTCACATTAGAATCTACATATTGGCCCACTAACATTTCAGAGTTGGTGACATCACAAGATTTACCTGGGACAACATGAGGAGCCGCAAAGTCTGGCATGTCCGTATCCATGTTGGACACGCCAAACACCTCCACAGGCTGCACACACCCCTGTGCCAGCTCTTCTAAATCCGTCAACTCCAATGACACAGGGGTGGGACCCCCACCTGTCCCCCTTGCATGCCTAGCCCTGTCCGCGAGTTTTTGCTTTAGGCGATATTTGAAGTCGCCCCATCTGTGGGATAAAATGGAAACCATTATCCTTTTGTTTAAAATGGGGTTTGTTTTTAGGGGGGGCAAGTGTTTACTTACCGCCGTTTGACATCCCGGGCTAGACGGACATAATCACCCACCCTATTGACAGCAACGGCTACCTCTTCCCACATTCTCCACTTCTGGCTTGTACTCATATTCCTGTCTGCCTGTGGCAGGATGTCCACACACTTCTGAATCAAAACCTCCATCTCCTTTCTTGTGAAATGTGGCTGCCTTTTTTTTTTGGCAGCTTTGGCCGTAATACTGGGCCCAGCAGCCTCTTCCATGTCATCCTCCTCACCTATTTGTGTAAATATTCAGATTTCTCAAATTCACAACTTGCCCAATCTTATGTTTCAAATTAATCATTGAGACAAAATGCATGAAAGACTTACCGCCTGACTCTTGTCCATTGTTTCCCTGGTCTGTAGCCATGTCTGAGGTCCAAACAAGAAATACACCAGAATTTAAATGTGTTTTCGTGACGTATTTATACATGCGTCCTTATTTTGCGGCCGCATCATTGATTGTGCGTTCCTATGATCCCTCCTTAATTTGTGCGGGAAACGAAACACTATTTATGGCTTGGTGTGTCTCGAGTCGAGGTGGCGTTTTTGGATTGTTGGAGGTTACCTTGGTTGGAGTTTCTTGTTTGCGGATAAAGGAGTTGGCATTTGGAGTTTATTTTGTTTGCTAGATTTGCGTTTTTATTTTCCGTTCGCTTTTTTTGTTTGTTTTTTTTTTGCCTCGTTTCTTGATTTGGTAAGTTTTGTAAAGTCTAACTTTGGTTCAATTGGTGTCTCATTGTGTTTCTTCTTGTTATTAATTTTTGGATCCATAATTTCATCTCTTTTAGCTTTTGTTATTATTTCGGACCCAAAGACCTTTTGATTTGGAATCTTATATATTTGCTCTTGGTAAGTCCATTTTTTATCTTGTATTTGCGAACTAATTAGCGCATTTTTATCTGTTTGTATAGTGACTTGTATTTGCGAACTAATTAGCGCATTTTTATCTGTTTGTATAGTGACTTGTATTTGCGAACTAATTAGCGCATTTTTATCTGTTTGTATAGTGACTTGTATAGGCGAAATAATTAGCGCATTTTTAAATGCTTATTAATCCTGTAAAATTGTTTGTGGTTGCCCTTTCGCATTTTTGGCTTACATTTCAACCCATTTTGATGTACTGTGTGCAATGTCGTTTTGCTCTTTGGCCAAATGTGTGTTTCGCATATTTTAAGTTTTGTCTAGCACAAAATTTAGAAACATAAATGCACAGACTAAACTTTTTCAAATTATTTTTGGGATTAATTTCAGTTTGGACGTATCATGACAATACCCCGGCATGTAAGCAGCAATGGATGGTATCATCAAGCTAAGTTGTTCTTAATTTTCTTTTGGGGTGGGTCCAAAGCCTTACATTCAAATCTTGCCATTTCAGGTTGATCTTGGGCGGATTGTTCTGGCCATGCTCCCGGAAGCCGACCAACCTCAATCTCGTCCCAGGCGTAGGCATCGTAGGCGTGCAAGGCCCCAGATATTTCGAACACATGTCACCCTTTTTGGAATGCCCGATGATGAGGTTTTAAGATGCTACCGTCTTCCTCCCAAAATCATCATAGACACTCTCTCATTAATAGAGAGTGATCTTGAGCGGCAAATTGACAGTCCAACAGCAATACCACCACTTACGCAATTTATGGCGGTGTTACATTTCTGTGCCTCAGGATCGTTTCAAACAATGGTGGGAATAGTGGCGGGCATCTCACAATCCTCCTTTTCCAGGATCCTGAGGGCAGTGATGGAGGCACTTTTCAAGCACCTCCATCATTTTATTAAAATGCCTTTGGATATGGGTGCCCTTAGTGTGGCCAAGGCCATTTTTTACCAAATAGCTGGCTTCCCACACATCATAGGGGTTGTGGATGGTACTCACATACCACTTCAGCCTCCAGCACGGCTGGAGGCAATATTTCGCAACCGTAAACACTATCACTCCCTGAATGTAATGGTGGTATGTGATGCCTCCCTGAATGTCCCTGAATGCAAAATTACCAGGAAGTGCACATGACTCCTTCGTCATCCGGCAATCAGGGATATGGCACAAATTAAACAACCTCCAAGCTGGTGATGCGTGGCTTCTGGGTAAGTGGAGACCTTTAGTACATAACAATGTTAAGCTTGATACACAGTGATCCTGATGTTGTCTATTCTTTTTCACAGGAGACAGTGGATACCCTTGCATGCCCTGGCTGCTCACTCCTTATTTGGCTCCCACACCAGGTCCACAAAGTGAGTTTAATACCACACTTACAGCCACCAGGCAAGTGGTGGAGCGCTGTATCGGCCTTTTAAAAGGCCGATTCAGATGCCTCCACCGCTCTGGTGGCGAGCTCATGTATTTGCCGGATATGGTTTCGAAAATTGTGGTCCTGTGTGGGATCTTTTCACAACATCGCCATAAGGAGTGGTGTTCCAATGCAGCCTGAGGATGGCCCCCCCGAGGTTGGTCGGAGGTCAGTATGTGGGGGGGCCATACGGGATGATGTGGTGGCCCGATATTTTAGGTCATTATTTACCAAACAACAGTGTGTATACCCAATGTGTTACGGTTTTTTAGCGTTCATCTTTTTTTATATTAATTCTTGCACCATCTTCTGTTTGTTTGCATAATCTTTGGCACTCCCACGATGACTACTTCCTGCTACCCTTCAAAAACCTTTATGTGGAAACTTCTGGAATATATTCTGACACCAATATTGCAACGCCATATTTTTGAAATCATTTGGGCATGGACCTTCGTCAACCAGTTCTTGATTTGTTGTGTGTTTGTTTCGTGTTTTTGGTATGTGGTGTATTTCTGATTATCACTGTGTGTTTTGTTTGTGAGTGACCACTTTGTATTTTGATTTCTGTTGTGAATAAATATTTGGAGAGTGTAATTTGTTTCCTTTTTGGGCACGTTAGAAGCAAGTGTAAACAAACTCCCAATCGTTAATTTTACCTAAGGGGTAACCCAGTAATGAAGCAAGTGGAGCTAAAATGTAATATGTTTTCGGGGTACTAACCAACACACCAAGGAATCCTGTACAATCAGTTGCCTTCGTAAGATTGTCCTAAGCAGTTTGGCCACCAAATAGGAACCTGAAAAATGTTGTAAACTATCATGTTGACCACCACAAAAAAGGAAAATGACATTGGTACTGGGAGGTGTTTCTTGTGCCTGTTTGCATTCAAAATACAACACACAATCTGTAGTGAGATTCTGTGGCAATCCTTGCTTGAAGAGTATACTTATGTCAGTGTAAAGAATCTTGGATTTACTCAAAACGCATGAGACAGAGCTTGAATTAAAACTGATTTATTAGGAAACAATTAGAAAAAAAAAAAAAAAAACTAATTCCTAAGGAGGACCAACAGATGGTCAAGGCCCTGCAGAAGCCCGGTGACCTGCTCCCGCATACGGGCCACACAATGAAAGATTTCTGCCCGACGCCTCTGTTCCTCTGTGGGTGACAAAAGTTTTGGGATTAATAAATCTATAATGAAGCAACATTCTAAAAAAAAACAAAACAAGCAAACCAAAACTTAAAAGGTTGTGGCCAAAAAAACATTACACGGATAAAACCCAGCACCCCAAAATGTCGTAGGCCAAAAATACAAGGGCCCTAAAAAAATGCACACAGGTGTGATATGTGTATGGTGACATCAGCAGGAACAGGTAAAGACAACCCCCAAAAATACCCTAAGGCGACAGAAAGCCAACAAAAATGGGGACGACACATGATTACATACAAACAGTTTGTGGTGCCCAAAATAAAATTAAAAAACATACCGTTCTCCAAAACGCCAGAGCCAGAAGCCACTCCCTGGACCACCTCGGAGGTGGCTACATTCCCCAAACCTAGGGGCAGGGTGTTTGACGAATCCTGGGAGGGGGTATTTGGAGGAGGGATGGATGGAGGAGAGGGGGAATTGGGCTGGAGGGGAAGTAGACCTGAAATCTCGGCCACAGGGTCTGGGGAGGAGGGGGTAATTGAGGAATTGGGGGCTGGAGAGAGAGGCCGGGACCGGCGTCTTGTCTGGCGATGCCGCCGTAGTCTTTGCTGTGCCCCTAAAAAATGAAAAAAATATTGTGGTTAGTTTCAACAGGAATCCAAAAGAAAAAAAAAAAAAAAACAATGACTAAATAGGACAGCCATGAAAACATGCACATGCAGATATGACTACAATGACTAAATAGGACAGACATGAAAACATGCACATGCAGATATGACTACAATGACTCAATAGGACAGACATGAAAACATGCACATGCGGATATGACTACAATGACTCAATAGGACAGACATGAAAACATGCACATGCAGATATGACTACAATGACTCAATAGGACAGACATGAAAACATGCACACGCAGTTAGGGCCCACAAGATAAACTTGAAAACCACAGTCCAGAAAACTTACTTTCCGCAATCTGCATGCGAAAGCATGCCAGCAAGCGGGGCGTACGCCGGTGCAGGTCCGACCACCTGCGCTACAGCTGGCCAATATGTCGGCGTGAGCCGAAGGAGCGCAGGCGGCGACGTACCTCCGCATATGCGGAATGCTTTCGCCTATTTGAGATGGGTGGAGGCTGACTGGTGATCCGCCTGTCCATCACCTCCGTCAGCACCAGCAGTTCGCGCCTGGTGAATGCGGCGGATCTCATGATGGCAATGGTGTTTTTTTGGCTAAATATTTTTAATAAAGCACCCAAAAAAATTTGATTGGCTAATGTATTTGAGAAATTAACAGGACAAATTCTGTTGGTTAGTGTATGAGTCATGTGTTCGACAGGGCCACAAATCTCTTGAGAGTTATGAGATAGGCTTGATGCAGTGACATGCGTAAGCAAATTTAAATAAAGAAATGAACCACAGAAAATTTGTGGGGAGACAAACAAATAGAACAATTGTTTAATTGGGGCTAACATGTCTTTTGAACAATAAAAGCGAAGGTTTCAGCCGTACGTATTCTGCGAGCAAACACAAACACGGACAAGATTAAAGTTTATTGCATTGTGTTGAAAAAAAAAACACAATTAAGCTAATTGATACATTGATTGGCATGATACGATTGAGGGAGGTAGGCAGAAAAAACGAGCAGGTCATCGGAATCTGACAGGCCCACTTCCGGTTTGTACTTGTGCGTGCGTTCCCTTCAAGCCATTTCGGGGATGTACGCTCGCTATTTGGCACGCTCGTTAGTTAGAGGAGGGGTCGGCTGAGTTTGGGGCGGATTTTTTGCTGCGTACGAAAATACGAGCGAGTGCTTGAATTTAAATATTTTTTTACGTACGCTGAACGTACGTACGCCCAATTGCGAGTGGCTCTGAATGAGGGCCAATGTCAGAGATCGTGCGTGGGAACGCGCATCGTTTGTCTATGCATGCCCTACATGTCAAAGATATGAACGATTGAATGATTTTTACAATCGTAATCGTTCATACTGTATCTTATAAGAAATCTGACCGTGTGTATGCACCATTAAGGGCTGACTTAACAAAGGTGAAATCAGTTTACAGAGCATATCTTGCGTGTTCCATTTCTGTGCATGCTCTGGAACCAAACGCACAGCTGATGCAGAGCCATACACATAGGTGCAACTACCATAGAGGTAGGGGGTGTGACATCTACGGCGCCCGGCCCTCCCGCGGCACTCATTTAAGCAGCACTGCAACAGTCACCCGTGCTTGGATGTCCATGGGAGGAGGCTTGGACATCCTTGCAGGGAGGGCAAGAGGGGGCGGGCCAGATGAGGAGAGGGGACTAGAAGTTGAGTGGGGCAGATGAGCAAGGGCGGGCTATATGAATAGTGGGGGCAGGGTTACAGGAGAAGAGAGAACCAGGTATATATATATATATATATATATATTATATACATACACAGTGCATCCGGAAAGTATTCACAATATGTCACTTTTTCCACATTTTGTTATGTTCCTGCCTTGTTCCAAAATGGAATAAATTCATTTTTGTCCTCAAAATTCTACACACAATACCCCATAATGACAACGTGTACAAAGTTTTTTTGCGCGATTTTTTAAAATTTAATTAAATAAAACAAACTAAATTAAGATATCACATGTACATAAATATTCACAACCTTTACTCAATACTATGTTGATGCACCTTTGGCAGCAATTACAGCCTGAAGTCTTTTTGAATATGATGCCACAAGCTTGGCACACCTATCTTTGGGCAGTTTCGCCCATTCCTCTTTGTAACATCTCTCAAGCTCCATCAGGTTGGATGGGAAGAGTCGGTGCACAGCCATTTTCAGATCTCTCCAGAGATATTCAATTGGTTCAAGTCTGGGCTCTGACTGGGCCACTCAAGGACATTCACAGAGTTGTCCTGAAGCCACTCCTTTGATATCTTGTCTGTGTGCTTAGGGTTGTTGTTCTGCTGAAAGATGAACCGTCGTCCCAGTCTGAGGTCGAGAGCGCTCTGGAGCAGGTTTTCATCCAGGATGTCTCTGTACATTGCTGCATTCATCTTCCCCTCTATCCTGACTAGTCTGCCAGTTCCTGCCACTGAAAAACATCCTCACAGCATGATGCTGCCACCACCATGCTTCACTGTAGGGATGGTATTGGCCTGGTGATGAGCGGTGCCTGGTTTGCTCCAAACATAACGCCTGGCATTGACACGAAAGACTTCAATCTTTGTCTCATCATGGTCTGAGAGTCCTTCAGGTGCATTTTGGCAAACTTCAGGCAGACTGCCTTGTGCTTTTTACTAAGGAGTGGCTTCCATCTGGCCACTCTACCATACAGGCCTGATTGGTGGATTGCATATGGTTGTCCTTCTGGAAGGTGCTCCTCTCTCCACAGAGGAATTCTGTAGCTCTGACAGAGTGACTATAGGGTTCTTGGTCACCTCCCTGACTAGGGCCCTTCTCCCCCGATCGCTCAGTTTAGACGGCCGGCCAACTCTAGGAAGAGTCCTGGTGGTTCCGAACTTCTTCCATTTATTGAGGATGTGCTCATTGGGACCTTCAAAGCAGCAGATATTTTTCTATACCTTTCCACAGATTTGTGCCTTGAGACAATCCTGTCTCGATGGTCTACAGACAATTCCTTGGATTTCATGCTTGGTTTGTGCTCTGACATGCACGGTCAAGTGTGGGACCTTATATAGACAGGTGTATGCCTTTCAAAATCATGTCCAATCAACCTAACTGACCACAGGTGGACTCCAACTAAGCTGTAGGAACATCTCAAGGATGAACAGTGGAAACAGGATGCACCTGAGCTCAATTTTGAGCTTCATGGCAAAGGCCATGAATACTTATGTAAATGTGATTTCTTAGTGTTTTTTTTTTTAATTAAATTTGCAAAAATCGAAAAAAAAACTTTTTACATGTTATCATTATGGGGTATTGTGTGATCAGTCGAAACAGGATACACCTGAGCTCAATTTTGAGCTTCATGGCAAAGGCCGTGAATACTTATATACATGTGATTTCTTAGTGTTTTTTTTAATTAAATTTGCAAAAATCGCAAAAAAACATTTTACATGTTATCATTATGGGGTATTGGGCCTGATTCAGAGCCACTCGTAAGCGGCAGCTCATTCACTCCGAGCGATGTTTGCCCAACTGCGCATGCGTATGGATCATTATACGCATGCGCGAACCAGTCAGTGCGGCCAAAATTCATGTGCTCGCAAAATAGTGAATGCCTGCTAATTTGAGTGACAGGATGAGGCGTATGTGGATGGTAACAGGGGAAGGTGCTTGAAAACGGGGAGTGGAGATCCGATCGCAGGCGTGCTTAAAGGTCAAAACGGGTGTTTTATGGGTGTGCATATTTAAAACAGCAGCGTCATTGACCACGTCACTGGGTTTTTTTTAAGCCAGAACTGCTCGCAAAATTGTGGTAGCAAAAACCAACCACAAGAATAGCGAGCAGCTCATACCCTGTTCGATGTACTCGATTAATCTAATAAATAGCGGACATGACGCATGACGTAGTTTCCCAAAAAACGACTGCAAGTTTTGTTCGCTCATTCAGACCAAGAGGCGTGAACAGACCGCAAACAGCGAACGGTTCATTTGAATAGCCACACCTATTTTCATGACGAGTGAGCGCTAATTGCGTCCGGCTCTGAATCAGGCCCATTATGTGTAGAATTTTGAGGACAAAAATGAATTTGTTCCATTTTGGAATAAGGCAGTAACATTACAAAATGTGGAAAAAGTGACGCGTTGTGAATACTTTCTGGATGCACAGTATAATATATATATATATATATATATATATATATATATCAGTCCAAAGGCCGCACTCACATAATTAACAAATATCCTGGGGTGTCACACATGGAAAGTCCAAAAATATAGAAAAAATGAGGGGCACTCACCAGTTTAGCACATAACATATCAAAACGTCGAGACTGATTTACCTGTTCACTCATTATGTGAGGAATAAATTTTGATATCGTATGTGCTAAACTGGTGAGTACCCCTCATTTTATATATATATATATATATATATATATATATATATATATATTATTGTGATTAGAGAATCATTTCACTATTATATATAACCTTGCTCCTTCAAGGTAAAAATATATAAAACAATTTACAATACAAATCAATACATAAATAGCATAAAACAACTTTTTGCAAACCTGCCCCATTACAGAAGGATAGATGTTATCTGCCTACACCTACACTCTTACGGGTGTGAGCTCTTAGGTGGACCTCTCAAGTGGTAGGTGCAGGTTTTTCACACCATAGTTTGATTTGTATAGTAAACTGCTGTAGCACACCAAAGGTACCCCTATATATATATATATATATATATATATATATATATATATATTAGAGGGGTGAGCGGGTTCGGATTTCTGAAATTTGAACCCCCCTGAGCCCCCCCGATCCGAGGCCGATCCGAGTCAGGCTCAACTTTTCCCGCCTGACTCGGATCTGAAATCGAGGCAAAACGTCATCATCCCGCCTTCCGGGTCTCGCGGGTTTTGGATTCTATATAAGGTACCCGCGTCGGCGCCATTTTCTCACTCGGCTGTGGACAGTGAAGAGGGAGGGTGGGAGTTAGGGCTGGCTGGGCTGTGTAGTGTAGTGTAGTGTAGTGTTGTGCTGTGCTGTGCTGCTGTTGTCCAAAGGGGCTGTGTCCACTCCTCCAAAGTCCATAGGGGCTGGCTGTGTTGTGCTGTGCTGCTGTTGTCCATAGGGGCTGTGTCCACTCCTCCAAAGTCCATTGGGGCTGGCTGTGTTGTGCTGTGCTGCTGTTGTCCATAGAGGCTGTGTCCACTCCTCCAAAGTCCATAGGGGCTGGCTGTGTTGTACTGTGCTGCTGTTGTCCATAGCGGCTGTGTCCACTCCTCCAAAGTCCATAGGGGCTGGCTGTGTTGTGCTGTGCTGCTGTTGTCCATAGGGGCTGTGTCCACTCCTCCAAAGTCCATAGGGGCTGGCTGGACTGTGTTGTGCAGTCAGTTGTCCATAGGGGCTGTGTCCACTCCAAAGTCCTGTGCAGTGTCCCAGTCCTAAAGGGGTGCTGTAGTGTTGTCCAGGGGGTGCTCTGTCCATCAGGGGTGCTCCCCCCAAGTGCACAAAAAATAAATATTTTTTCTGTGTTTGTGAATTGTGTGCACTGTGGCTGCACGTGCATCAACAAAGGAGCAGCGCCAAGCGTGCGCCTGTGTCCCATAAGTTAAGGGCCGGCTGGCTTGTCTGTTAAAGGGTGCTGTAACCCCCAAAGGGTACTCCAAACAAAATAAAAATATAAATTTTTTTATGTTTGTGAATTGTGTGCGCAGTAGCCGCACGTGCATCAACAAAGTAGCGCCAAGCGTGCGCCTGTGTCATAGGTAATGGGCCAGCTGGCTTGACCGTTAAAGGGTGCTGTAACCCCCAAAGTGCACTCCAAACAAAATAAAAAAATATTTTCTGTGTTTGTGAATTGTGTGCACTGTGGCTGCACGTGCATCAACGAAGGAGCAGCGCCAATCGTGCTTCTGTCTGTTAAAGGGTGGTGTAACCCCCAAAGTGCACTAAAACAAAAATAAAACATTTTCTTCTGTGTTTGTGAATTGTCTGCACTGTACGTGCATCCTCAAGCAGCAGCGCCAAGCGTTCGTCTGTCTGTTAAAAGGTGGTGTAACCCCCAAAGTGCGCTCCACAAAGAATAAAAAATTCTTCTTTTTTTTTCTGTCTTTATGAATTGTGTGGGCTGTAGCTGCACATGCATCAACAAAGGAGCAGCGCCAAGCGTGCGCCTGTGTCCTGTAAGTAAAGAGCCGGCTGGCTCATTTCATTTTGTAACCCACAAAGTGCACTAGTCTCAATCAAAAATAAAAAAATATTTTCTGTGTTTGTGTGCGCCTTAGTCGCACGTATATATCAATATAACATAAATGGAGGACCAAACTTTCTCTGATAAAAATAAAATAGGGAAAGATCAAGAACCACTTCCTCCTAGTGCTGAAGCTGCTGCCACTAGTCATGACATAGACGATAACATACCATCAACGTCGTCTGCCAAGGCCGATGTCCAATGTCATAGTAGAGGGCACATACAATCCCAAATGACAAAGTTCAGGAAAATGACCTTGAAAAAAACATTTAAATCATATGAGGAGAAACGTAAACTTGCCAATATGCCAGTTACGACACGGAGTGGCAAGGAACGGCTAAGATCTTTCCCTATGTTCATGACTAGTGGTTCAGCTTCACATGACGATGAAAGCCCTCCTCCCGCTAAAAAAATCAAATGAGTTAAGCTGGCAAAAGCACATCGAAGAGCTGTGCATTCTAAGAAGATATCACAAATCCCCAAGGAGAGTCCAAGTCTGGTGGCGGTTGCGATGCCTGACCTTCCCAGCACTGGACAGGAAGAGGTGGCTCTTTCCACCATTTGCACGCCCCCTGCAAGTGCTGAAAGGAGCACCCACAGTCCACTTGCTGATATGCAAATTGAAGATGTCACTGTTGAAGTACAACAGGATGAGGATACTGGTGTAACTGGCGCTGAGGAGGAAGTTGGCGAGGAGGATTCTGATGGTGATGTGGTTTGTTTAAATCAGGCTCCGGGGGAGACAGTTATTGTCCGTGGGATGAAAAAGCCCATCACGGTCATGCCTGGGCAGAAGACCAAACATTCCAGCTCTTTGGTCTGGCAAAATTTCTATCCAAATCCGGACAACAACTGTCTTGCCATATGTACCATATGTAAAGGTGAAATAAGTAGAGGTAGGGACGTTAACCACCTAGGAACATCCTCCCTTATATGGCACCTGCAGCGCGTTCATAAAAAGTTACTGTCAAGTTCAGAAACTTTGGCTAAGACCGTAAGCAGTCCAGGGACACCTAAATCCCGTTGTCCTGTTGTATCCAAGCACCTGCAAACCACACCGTCAACTCCCTCCTCGTCAATTTCCTCCTTAGTCAGGATAGGAAGTAGTCCTGCAGGCCATGTCACTGGCATGACTGACTCTCCTATACGGGATTCCTCCGGAGGATCCTGCATTGCTACGCCTCCTGCTGCCGCTGCTGCTGTTGCTGCTGCTGGGAGTCGTTCATCATCCCAGAGAGGAAGTAGAAACACCACTACTTTTACTAAACAATTGACCCTCCAACAGTCCTTAGCGAGTAGGATGAAGTACGACAGCAGTCATCCTGAAGCAAAAGTATAACTGAGGCCTTGACTGCTATGTTGGTGTTAGACGTGCGTCCGGTATCTGCCATTAGTGCAGTGGGATTTAGACAATTGATGGAGGTAGTGTGTCCCTGTTTCCAAATCCCTTCTAGATTCCTCTTCACTAGGCAGGCGATACCGAGACTGTACAGAAACGTCAGAAAAAGTGTCCTCAGTGTCCTGAAAAATACAGTTGTACCCAATGTCTACTTAACCACGGACATGTGGACAAGTGGAACAGGGCAGACTAAGGACTATATGACTGTGACAGCCCTCTGGGTAGATGTATCACCTTACGCAGCAACAACAGCAGCGTCACCAGTAGCAGCATCTCAGAAACACCAGCTCGTTCCAAGGCAGGCTATGCTGTGTATCACCGGTTTCAGTAAGAGGCACGCCGCCGACAACCTCTTAGAGAAACTGAGGGAAATCATCGCCCAGTGGCTTACCCCACTTAGACTCTCCTGGGGATTTGTGACATCTGACAATGCCACCAATATTGTGCGGGCATTACATCTGGGCAAATTCCAGCATGTCCCATGTTTTGCTCACACAATAAACTTGGTGGTGCAGAATTTTCTGAAAAGCGTCAGGGGTGTGCAGGAGACGCTTTGGGTGGCCCGAAAAATTTCTGGCCACTTTCGCCATTCAGCGACTGCGTGCCGAAGACTGGAGCGCCAGCAAACACTCTTGAACCTGCCCCACCATCACCTGAAGCAAGAGGTTGTGACGCGGTGGAACTCAACCCTCTATATGCTTCAGAGGATGGAGGAGCAACAAAAGGCTATTCAAGCCTATACATCCACCTATGACATAGGCAAAGGAGGGGGTATGAACCTGACTCAAGCGCAGTGGAGAATGATTTCCGTGTTGTGCAAGGTTCTCCAGCCCTTCGAACTTGCCACACGTGAAGTCAGTTAAGGCACTGCCAGCTTGAGTCAGGTCATTCCCCTCATCAGGCTTTTGCAGAAGCAGCTGGAGAAAGTGAAGGAGGAGCTAAGACGGAGCGATTCTGCTCGGCATGTGGGACTTGTGGATGAAGCCCTTCATTCGCTTTGCCAGGATTCCATGGTGGTCAATCTGTGGAAATCAGACCACTACATTTTGGCCACCGTGCTCGATCCTAGGTTTAAAGCCTATGTGGTGTCTCTCTTTCTGGCCGACACAAGCCTGCAGAGGTGCAAAGACCTGCTGGTGAAAACACTGTCAGCTGAAGCGGAACGTGACACATCAACAGCTCCTTCTTCATTTTCTCCCGCAACTGGGGCTGCCAGGAAAAAACTTAGGTATCCTAAGCAACCCTCTGGCGGTGATGCAGGGCAGGCAGGACCAAGTTTGGATATCTGGTCCGGACTGAAGGGAAGGACCTGGCAACAATTTCTGACATGTCTACTGTCACTGCATATGATACTGTCACCATTGACAGAATGGTGGTGGATTACATCGGTGACAGCATCCAAGTAGGCATGTCAGACAGTCCGTACATGTACTGGCAGGAAAAAGAGGCAATTTGAAGGCCCCTGTACAAACTGGCTCTATTTTACCTGAGTTGCCCCCCCTCCAGTGTGTACTCCGAAAGAGTGTTTAGTGCAGCCGGGAACCTTGTAAGCGAATGGCATAGGAGGTTGCTTCCACAAAATGTGGAGAAGATGATGTTCATAAAAATGAATTACCAACTATTCCAGGGAGACCAGCCTCCAGAACGTACAGAGGGACCTGTGGTGGTAGATTCCAGCGGGGACGAGTTAATAGTCTGTGAGGATGATGATGTACACAACACTGAAGAGGGTGAGGAATCGGTGGATGAGGAGGATGAGGACGACATCTTGCCTCCGTAGAGCCAGTTTGTGCAGGGACAGATTAATTGCCAGCTTGTTTTGTGGGGGCCCAAACGAACCAATCATTTCAGCCACAGTCGTGTGGCAGACCCTGGCGCTGAAATGATTGGTTTGTTAAAGTGTGCATGTCCTGTTTATACAACATAAGGGTGGGTGTGAGGGCCCAAGGACAATTCCATCTTGCACCTCTTTTTTTCTTTGAATTATGTACTGTTTGGGGCCTAGTTTTTCAAACTGCCATCCTGTCTGCCACTGCAGTGCCACTCCTAGATGGGCCACGTGTTTGTGCCGCCCACTCGTGTCGCTTAGCATAGCCTTTTGGACATAAAAACACTATTGTGAGGTGTGAGGTGTTCAGAATAGACTGGAAATGAGTGGAAATTAAGGTTATTGAGGTTAATAATAGCATAGGAGCAGAAAAACCAACACATTCTGTGATTTTAGCTGTTTTTATTCTTTTCTTTTAAAAAATACAGATCCAAAACACAAAACCCAGAACCCAAAACACGGAAAGGTGGTTTTGGCAAAACCAAACCAGATCCAAAACACGAAGAAAGATCCAGATCCAAAACCAAAACACAAAATACGAAAAGTGGCCGGTGCACACCCCTAATATATATATATATATATATATATATATATATATATATATATAGTCACAATGGGCAGCGGCACTCGCCAATGAATTTCAATTACAGCAGGGTTTAGATAACCCTCTATATTCACTTCAACGTTTCAATCACGGGGATTTTTATCAGGAAGTACAAAAATGCAAAAACAAAACTTACCTATATACATACAAAGACACCACGAGTGCAGCTGATCGCATCCATCAAGAACACCATCTGACGTCATCGTGACGCACTGTGCAGCGGGCGCGACGTCTGACATGCCCCTCACTATGGTAACAACAATAAACAAAGTGAGTAATACATGCCTCCACCAACAGATAAAAAAAAAATTAGAACATAAACAGACGGGGCTGAGCTGTGTAAGAGCTTGAGGTAATTACATGCACTTTTTTGCATTTTTGCACCTATTTTTGTATGCTGCCTGCTTATTTGCACTTGTTTGATATAGGGTGCAATAGATCACCAAGTTGCACATGCACTTTGGTTGGGATACACTTTATATTTGTGTATATCACAGTATTAATTTATATATTCTTGTCTCTTTTTGTTTAAAAAAAATTCTGTGCCTGGGAGCTGCGGAAGGAGCTCGTTTGATTGGATTTATTATTTAAAGACACTTTTGAAGGAACTACACTAGATGGCGCTGTCGTCTCACTATCACTGAATATATATATATATATATATATATATATCTATATATATATATATATATCTATATATAGATCTTGGAGTAGCACTCACTTTTAGAAGACTGCAACAGCTGGGGTGCTCTTCAGGCTTTGTCCATAAGACCCAGTCCACAATAGTTAGATTTAAAGAAGCGCACTCCCCAGACTAGTTTAGAAATCGTAGAAAACATTCCAACACTTTATTTTTTCATAGGAATACCCAAAGTAGCCATAGGTCGACCTTTCGGTCTCTGGCACCAGGCTCTGTTTCGGTCTCTGTACACCAGGCACCAGTACACCTCTATATAGCACACAACCACATGTGTGGTTGTGTTCTACTGCTTTTTTGCACTTTAGATTTGTGAGTGACTGTGGTTTTTTTTGATGGTCTTTTAATATGTACAATATAAAAATCGTTTTGGCAATATTTAAACTGGAGTGCTGGTTTTCTCTGGTTATATTATTATTATCCTTTATTTATACGGCGCCACAAGTGTTCCGCAGTGCCTTACAAAACTAGTGACTTACAGTACAACGCAAAACAGGACAAGGACATGGTTTATAAACATTTCTGCATTAGCTATTATACTGAATGATGCTATTCTTTTAACTTATAGTGGGAGTGCGCACTTATTGTTTATCTATCTAGATTATATATATTAGTATAATTCCCCCCCCCCATCAATCTGGCAGGTCGCTGAATCTAAATTGTGCTATGGGGCCCACAAACGTGTAGCTACACACATGGCCGTACGTATCTCAGGGGCATCTACACTTGCAACTCATTAGATGTAGCTAAGCTGTAATGGAGTGTTCTCACCTAGGCTACATTCAGAGAGGGAGCGTCAACAGAATTCCGGGCTATACTCAATTGTGCTCAATTTCAAATGGATCTTTTTGAACCAAGGAAAGGACTGGTGTAAGTGCGCGCTATTAAGCTGCAGTTAAGCCAATGGGTAGGAGAAGTATGGCCACAGAGAGGCATACTACAGGTGAATATATCCATTTAGTTCTATACATACAATATGGGAGCAATTGCAGCTTACTTACTTACTTTGAAATCTGCATCTGTCCTTCAAGAAATCACTTAGGAAAGTGCAATAGCTGAGGTCTTCAGTGCAATTGTTGTTCTCTGACTTTACCTTCCTTTTTATGTCAATATTTTACGTAAAGCAAATGTATTTTTTTTAATCCAAATGAGTGGTATCTGCAAGGGTGCAAAATATTTTATCTCATTCTCTCATCATTACTGTAATACATAAATGAACCTATGCCAAGTAACACATTAGGAAAACCAAGGTAAAGTTTAAATGAATGAAGTGAGTACTCCAAAAACCGAACACACATGAACTTTGGGGTTCCTCCTGGCACAGATCACTTTACGGTTTCAAGTAGAACTGACTCTGGACTCAGGTCTTCTCGCCAACTTTGGAACTCCGATACAAAAGCTGGAACTCCAGTATTTGGATTGCTTTTAAGTAGGGATGTGCGCTGACTCCTGTGTTTTGGTTTTCATTCAGATCTGTATCTCCTTTGTGTTGAAATCTGAATTTGGTTTCGGCAAAACTGCCATTGCGTGTTTTGGTTTTGGATCTGTATTTTTTCTAAAAATCATAAAATCACATAATTTGGGCCTGTTTTTGTTCCTACAGTATTATTAAACTCAATAACATTAATTTTCACTCATTTCCAGTCAAATTTGACCACCTCACAGCTACAATATTGTTTTCATCAAGTTTAGGCCCATTATTTGCACCAAGCTAGCTGGCTGACTAAACTAAGTGGCAGCAGTGGGTGGCACAAACACGTGGCAGTTCAACTTCAAACATGGCACATAAGAAAATATATGTTTTCATTAGTCAAGAGGCCTGAAGGAGATGGAGTATGTATGTAGTTGAAGGCAGGGAAAGGAGGGTTGATTCATAGTAAATTTAATTTAAGTTTTGGATTACAAAGCAAATTTATGAGGGAGGGAGGTAATTCTCAAAGAATATTTTCACATCAGTCCTTGCCCCAGTTGAGCTCTTGTGGTGGTTCAGTATTTTTTTTTTTAAATGAAAGGGGCATGCAGGAGATGCTGTTTATGGCAGCACACAAAATGAAAACTCTGAACAGGAAGAGGGCAGAGGGATTTTTAAAATCAGATACTAAACATCTGTTATCATTGTGCTTCTGGGATTAAGGGTGGGAAGGCTCGGAGGGGAGGAGAGAGAACATCTCCAGATACCATCACAAAATTGTCTTTCCAATTGGTGTTTGAGTTGCATCTGACCAAACATGGCTGTTATGATCAAGGACAACCAAGCCCACTAGGTTGGTATTTACAAATCAAGGTTGAAAAATGGCACAAGAGTATTTTGCAAGTATACCTATTTGTGAATTTAATTTATATAAATACAGTATGAAACTATAAAAAAATATAGGACATGTATTGAATGTTTGCAACACAGCAGTGGCAGACAGAATGGCAGTTTCATAAACTATAAAATAAAAAATGTCAGACAGCAATGCCCCAAACAGCACATACTGCAAAGAAAAGAGGTGCAAGATGGATTGTCCTTGTGCCTTTCCACCCAACCTTATGTTGTATATACTGTAGGACATGCACAGTCAAACAAACCAATCACATCAGCGACAGGGACTGCCAATTGTGGCTGAAGCAACTGGTTTATTTGGGCCCCCACAAAACAAGCTACCAAAGGGCAGCAGACATTGCTGGCAATGATCTCTCTGTGCACAAACTGGCTTTATAGAAGCAAGATGTTGTCATTATCATCATCAGATTCCTCACCCTCGTCAGTGTGTACATCATCTTCACACAATATTAATTAGTCCCCGATGGAATGCACCATTACAGCCTGAGGTGCCTCTGTAATTTTTACATTGGTGCAAACTAGTATTTTCTGAAAAACATAACATTGGAGATGAAATAAACTAGACCTGTTGCAATTGCATGTGTTTGGTTACCAATAAAGAGTTCAGCACAATCTTTATGGAAAAGCAACACAATCTTCTGTAAATGCATACGTTTTGTTACCAAACAGCAGTTCAATGGGACATTTCAGCATGACATTAGTGATGAGGCAATATAGACTTTCTGTGAATGCATGTGTTCCTTTACCAATTAGGAGGCCAGCACAAAATGAATGGACTAGCAAACAGTCTTTATAAAATGCATCTGTTTCTTTACTAGTTGAACAGTTCACCATGACCTTAATGATGAAGCAGAATAGTCTCTCTGTAAATGCTTGTGTTTGATAACCAATAAGCAGATCAGAACAACATTGGTGAAAAGACAACAGTCTTTCAAAAAATGCATACCTTTCTCTATTAGGTCAACATTTCAGCATGACATTAGTGATAAAGCAACATAGGGCCTGATTCAGAGCCGCTCGTAAGTGGCCACTCGTTCGCTCCGAGCGATGTTTGCCCAACTGCGCATGATCATGATCATTATACGCATGCGCGAACCAGTCAGTGCGGTCGAAATTCATGTGCTCGCAAAATAGCGAATGCCTGATAATTTGAGTGACAGAAAGAGGCGTATGTGGGTGGTAACAGGGGAAGGTGCTTGAAAACGGGGAGTGGAGATCCGATCGCAGGCGTGCTTAAAGGTCAAAATGGGCGTTTTATGGGTGTGCATAATTAAAACAGCAGCGTCATTGAGCACGTCACTGGGTTATTTTATAGCCAGAACTGCTCACAAAATTGTGGTAGCAAAAACCAACCACAAGAATAGCGAGCAGCTCATACCCTGGTCGATGTACTCAATTAATCTAATAAATAGCGGACATGACGTAGGATGCGAGCGGCCAGGGGGCGTAGTTTCCCAAAAAACGACCGCAAGTTTTGTTAGCTCGTTCAGACCTAGAGGCATGAACAGACCACAAAGAGCGAACGGTTCATTTGAATAGCCACCCCTTTTTTTGAACGAACGACCGCAAATAGTGACCGGCTCTGAATCAGGCCCATAGACTCTCTGTAAATGGAGGCTTCCTGATAACCTTTAAGCGGATCAGCTCAATATTAGTGAAAAGCAAACAGTTTTTCTAAGCTCATTTAAACGATGTCTATGAGCTGAACCTGATATAGTTTGATCGGAGATGGATGGGAAGTCTGTAGCTGAATATAGGTGCCTCCATGACACAGAAGGTTAGAGGTATATTTACTAAAGTGCAAGGTTTCTAAAAGTGAAGATGTTGCGCATAGCAACCAATCAGATTCTAGATATTATCTTCTAGAATGTGCTAGATAAATATCTCCAATTCCATCAACTTGCACTTTAGTAAATAAACTCCTAAGATTCTACCCGGGCTATTCACTGTAACAGTCATAGTTGGGACTCCCATGCTTAAGAACATGTGGGGGTCTAAGTGGTGGAAGCCTCTCGCTCTCTCTCTCTGTATTATAGCTGATTACTAACACTCAGAACCAGTTATGGGAGTATTTAATGTACTGTTATCTTATTCAACAGATTTCAATGCAGAACCATCAAACACCTGGCAAAGACATCTTGAGTACTTTCTGCATGGTTATTAATGACCTATCTCTAAGATGTTGTAGGGAAACAGATTTTGGTCAGACAAGTGGTCCCTCATTGTCAGGCTAAGGAAAGATGACAAGAACAAAAATGGACTCCAGCAGCAGCCACAGACCTTTTTCCTCAGCAAAGTTCCTTCAGTACATCTACCAGTAATGGACTCGCAGGAACTACAGCAGTTAGACAATATGTGAAGAAAATGCAAGATCTGAGCCTACTGAAAGGACTGTCACCACAAGATGTACTGCAACATCTTGGGTCAGGCAAACCACATCTGAACCCAGGGGGCCAGAATCTGTGCTGCAGCAGCAACAAGAGGACTGCCAGAAGGTGCCCCCTCCTACCAGGCAGCGTTACAGCAGCCGACCCTTCATCCAGCTGTTTCATTCCCCTCCCTTTCCCACTCCATCCTCCACTGCTGTCTCTTTTGTGACTGTCCCCATACACTGATATCGTTGAATGACCTGCAACATAAACTCAGAGATAGTGTGTCCAGGAATAGCCTCAAATACCACATGATACCTACTGTATGGGGAAAGCGTGAGGCCTGGACTGTGCTGAAGACACTTTGTGAATTGCCTGGAATAGCCTCATACTGAAAACCATTGACAATTCTGAGGAAGAAGAGAACTAAACCCCTCTCCTTCTTTCCTTCTCCATATATGTGTCTTTATGTGACGCCCACTCACTAACCCTCCCCTTCCCTTTATCACATCACTTGGTCTTTGCTGATATGTTTGTGTTGATATGTTGTCGTATTTATACATCCATCCCCTATATGTATCTGTCTTCCAATAAAACTTTGGACTGTGATTCACCCTCCCTCACCATCTCTCTCTTTCCTCATCACTTATTCATCTTTATTGGAAATGTTGTATTGTTTAAGTGATGAATGAATAGTGCAGCAGTACATGCTGTAAGGTGTGGGATGTCACATCACATACCATATACCCTGTATTGTGCATTAATGTATTGCTGATTTGTGTTTCATAGTGTATTGTGTTTCATGCAGGACTTAATCTCACAAACAATGTTTTCCGGGAATCTTTCTATAAATTCTCCCATCCTCTGATCTCGCTGTTTACATTAAACACAGAATAATAGAGGAGAAAATAATGCATCTCAGGCCTGACATCTTCCACTAAGTACCTAGAAAATCAATCTGACACATCTACATTATTAAATCACACGGTGGACCTACTGGATGCATTGCTAGCAATGTTCAAGAGATAAGGGACATTATACATAAGTGTTTGTCATTATGGTTGTCAATTATGTTTATATTTATTTCTCCTGTCACTTTTAATAACTGCTCTAATTTGAATTATTCTCTTTATACGTTCATTAATTACCTTCATATAATTTCCATAGTAAATGGAGTTTCATTTCAAATTGAGCATAAAATCTGTGAATACTTGATTCAAAATATATATAAAAAAAATAAAATAAATCTAAATTATATTAGCAGAGGGTCTGTTAGAAGCTCTTTGGCCTGTTACTGCGGCCTGGACCCATTTTCCTTTCCATCACTTCTCTATATTTTTATCGCTTCTTCTTGCCCTTGCTTACATTTACTGCTCTCAATTTCATTATAAAAACCCTTTCTTCACCCAATGCTTCCACATTTATTATTATTATTATTATTATTATTATTATTATTATTATTATCGTTTATTTATATGGCGCCACAAGTGTTCCACAGCGCCTTACAAGGTACATAACCAAAAAGTGACTTAAAGAAAAATACAATACAATGAAGGACAAGGACATGGATAATATACATTGATACATAGGTGGCCATAACACCCAATTAAGCAACAAAGCATAGGCACCAAGTATTAGGCGTCCTAGTGGTGAGTAAGAAGTAGATGAACATAAAGTAAGGAGAAGCACAAAAGGGTAGAGGGCCCTGCTGGCAAGAGCTTACATTCTCAAGATTTAGGGGGCGATGCAGAGGCGGATGCAGTTGCTGCAGCGATGCGATTTTTGTTGCACCCACTAGTGTACCTTTACGCTAATTCTGCTTCCGGTGGGTGTCTTATTGCGACACCCACAAAGACGCACTATCGGTGCACCGTCGTACATTGCACCTGCCTATAGCAGACACAGATTGTCCGAGTGATCATGGCCGCCAGTGTCAGTGCAGCTACGTCTATAACGCTATCACTAACACCAACATGCCCACAACTATTAGACACCCCTCCTGTTACCACCCAGAAATGACCATCGAAATTACATGATTTGCCATGCAATTGTGATTTGCGTCTCCCAGCAGTAAGCATCGGGATGCATGCTCAGAGGTAAAATATCAGGTGTAATCTAGTGTTTTAACAGTCTCTGTCTTTGCAGTCCAGGTTTTAAAGATATCCAAGCATGAGGGTAGATGGTTAAATCAAACTTGACTGAGGTACTAATTAAGTCACCTGTGCTCAATCATGGATATTCTTAAAACCTGGACTGTAATAGTGGAGTCTGTGATACTGCTCCAGAACAATCCTGGATAGGTGGTAACCAGTGCTGGCTCTAGACCAAGTATAGCCCAGGGTTATATGTCCCTTTGGCTCCCCCTTAAAAAAAATCTATACTGTTTTTTGTGTGTTCTAAACAAAAATACACCTTACCAATATGGTTGGTTCCCTGTAATTAAACCTTCGTGGGCAGACAGTGTCTTCAATCTGTATTCACTTTTCATGTAGGAGATCACATTGGGTGGGATGCATGACGCATCACATTCGGGATGCGATGTGTGATACCCTATAAGGATCTCATTTATGTGGACTTTTATGTGCTGCCCTGTGCTGGGGAATGTTCTGGATCTGCAGTGAGGGGGGACTCTAGGACCCAGGAGCAGCCAACTGTGAGCAGCACTACACAGCCCAGGATTGAAAGTGAAACCAGTGAAGAGAGAAGAGCATGACAGGAGCCATGGTGTGTGCTATAGAGTGCTGTGACTGAGGGCACAGAGAGCAGGGATCAGCCGCTGATCGGGGTGACTGTGAGGAGACCCCTTCCATGTAATGCAGCAGGACAAGAGAATCTGATAGGAGGAGTGTACATGCTGCAAAGACAAGTGCTGGCATCTGGACAGGTACCCCAAGCATTACAGCACATGTCACGTGAAAAGCACCACAGTAAAGACTGAGATCAGTTAGCATGTAGAAGTCTGTAATATCAGGGCAGCCAGCATACTGCTGTACCATGAGAGAAGCCTGCAGCAGGATATACAGCAGTAGTGTATAACACAGAACTGTGCAGTGACCCCACAGGCAGAGACAGTGACGCCATGTTGGATACAAGTAGTACAGTTCAGTAACATCTATGAAGTTTGTGCACCAACGAAAGACTGTACAGTGAATTCTGAGTACTCACAGGGACATTGTGCTCTCTATTGATTTTATAGTTGAACCATTAGAGATTCTGCCAGGTTGGCATTCATATGCTTAGTCTGAGGTTTTATTAGAAGTATACAGTATGTATAGAGTGAACCTAAGCTTAATAATGTGATACCCTTTTGCATTGCGACAATATTGCATGTTCTAATGTTCATTTAGAATTGTCCTAGTGGAGAAGTGATCCAGCGTAACAAACTCCCCATTTCTTTATATTGGTCTGATTTCTGTGCTGGATTCTGGGGGTCCCCTGTCACTCTGCCATGGTAGGAGGCGTCTAGAAGAGAAACGGCCCTGATCCATATGGCGATACAGTCACAAGCAGGTAAAATCCACTCCATCCAATGCATCCCGCCACTTTTCGCATACATACTGACGTTAGTTACACCAGTATGCATGAGGAAAATCACAAAGGACAGCTCTCTCTGTAAGAGCTGTTCTTTGCGAATGAGGGACATCATGCAGGACTTCCTGCGAATGAGGAACTTCCGGGTCTATGACCCAGAAGTCCCTCTGATGTCATTCTGTGCATCTGGAAGAGGGAGGAGGGATCTGATTGGATCCTTCTCACAGTACTCTCTGAATAGAAGCCCATAGGCTTCTATAGAGTAACGCCATCAGAAGATGGCGGTACCCACTGCATCCAGGCCTTGGAATGAATCTCATTCTGGGCCTTGGTGCATATGAGAAATGCAGTCAAACCTGAATTTTGGGGGTTTGAATGCATTTCTCTCATTGCTACATCCTGCCCACTGTCCGGAAGATACCTGTTTGTGTAGGAATATAGCCAATGTCATCAAGCAGACTTGTGCCCCGGGTTCCCTTCTGTCCCATGTCCCCTCCAGCCTCCTGCCCCATCTCTCCAGCCTCCTTCCCCGTATCTCTCTAGCCTCCTGACCCCTGTCTCTCCAGCCTCCTGCTCTTCATCACTCCAACATCCTGCCCCCATCACTCCAGCATCCAGCCCCATCTTTCCAGCCTCCTGTCCTGTAACTCCAGCTTCCTGAACCATCACTTCAGTCACATGCCCCCTGTGTCTCTACAGCCTCATGTCCCAAGGGTCTCTCCAGTCTCCTGCCCCATGTCTCTCCAGCCTCTCCTGTCCCTTGTCACTCCAGCCTCTCCTGACCCATATCTCTCCATCCTCTCCTGCTCCATGTCTCTACATCCTCTCCTGCTCCTTGTCACTCCAGTCTCCTGTGTCACCTCAAGATTAAACCCCTTCCCCAGCCCCCTCCAACTTACCTTGGTCCTCGGCAGTCAGTGGTGGCTGCAGTGGATGATCATTTTTAATGAGCTGCAGATTGCACCCTGGCAGCAGCAGGCACCTGGAGCACGAACTCCACTGACACTGCCCTCTCTACACCTCCGTTTGTGCCTGTAGGTCTAAATGTGAATGCTGGCCACATAAAGCCCACGTCCATGAGTATGGGGTTTTGACAGCAAGTAATATTGAACATGGTATTTCTATTAGAATCAAAATAGATTTATGCCACTGGCAGTACCACCATTACTGAAACAAAAATAAATAAAAACATATATTGTATTTCAGAAATATTGAGATGTTCTATTGATTTAGCGAATACTTAACAAAGAAAACAACGTTATGTAATGTTAATGTTTGAATATATGGTACACATAATATAGTATTCTATCTTTCTAATGATCTTATAGGGCCGGATGTAATAGAGTGCGAGTATTCTGTAAAAAACCAACTCGCACCTTCTCGCATTTTTTGAAGGTGCGAGCTGGTGCTAGGACTCACAAATGTAATAGCCTGTGAACTTGTGAGTTCGAGGCTACTACACTATGTGAATGTGTGCAACTAGCATTAAAAGGTGCGAGTTGTACAGAAGCCTTCACAGATCTATGAGATCTGTGAAGGCTTCTGTGTGTTAAAAAAAGTAACAATCACATTTAAAAAAAAAATAAAATGACATGCACCCTCCCCCAGAAGCATAACCAGCCCCAGGCTTTCTACAGCCTGTCCTGGTCCTTAAAATTCAGGGGGAAAAATGCGTAGGGATCCCCTGTATTTTGAGAACCAGCACAGGGCTTTGCTGAGCCAATCCTGGCACCCCAGGCCTGGGATGATAGCCCGGGGCCATCCCCGGCACCCCTGGCCAGTGGGTGCCCGGTTGATTATGTATGGTGTAGTGTAAAAAATAGACAAATTAATATTGTCTTTTGCTGGCTAACTACTTGTACCAGCAAGCATCCCCCACATACTAATACTTGGCTGGTAGCTCCTGCAATGACAGGAGACACGTGGGTCCTGTTATTCACATGGAGGAAGGGTATGTGTAAATGTGGAAGGCTGTGCTGGGATCACGTGTTTGATCCCAGCATCAGCCGAGGTGCAGGGGCAGGCAGAAGGGATGTGTCCTCTGCGGGACACATCCGTTGCCGGCGCTGGGACAGTAATGTCCCTAGCGTCGGTGCAGATACCGCGGGCACCTGGTGAAGGGACCACCTGGTCCCTTTCACCAGTGCCGGCGGTACTGTGGCGCCGGGAGAAGCTTGGCTCCGGGCGCAGGCTCAGCGGAGCTTGGCGCCTGGCAGCCAAGAAACGGCGGGTAGCCGGCGCTGGGAGAGAGTACCTGCTCCCAGCGTCGGTCAGGCGTTGGGCGCGGTGTACTGTGCGGCGGGCGTTTGGCTCTGGCCGCGAGCCAAACCTGGCTCGCGGGCCAGCAGCCAATCAGAGGCGGATGCGACGAGCCAATCGCGGCTCGCCACGTCATAGCCCCGCCCACTCGCGCCGTCTAGTATTAGACGGCGCCGAGCGGGAAAAGTCAGTTCGGCGGTGGAGAGGGAGGAGAGAAGACCTCCCGAAGAGTGGAAGATCGGCGCGGCAACAGGGGCGGCGGCCGCGGAAGCGGCCAGAAGACGCCGCTGTCAAGAGAGAAGATAGGTGGCGCCGGCTGGAGGAAGAGAAGAAGAGGCGGCGCCGCTGGCCAGGACGGGCCAGCGGCAGAAGAATGCTGCTGAGGACCGGAGAGGACTGCGGGGGAGGGAAGTAAAAGAGCGTCACGAAGCTCTCCCCCGCAGCCTCTTCCAACGTAGCAGGTAGGCCCTCCGTGAGGCCCACCATATACCCCCTCCCTAGACCGCCAGGATTGTCGGGCGTTAGGCCCGTGGAGCGTTGTCGGGCACTAGGCCCGTGGGTAATTAGGCGGGCACAAGGCCCGGGGCACTATAGCGGGCATTAGGCCCCATGAAAGGATTGCCCCATTAGTAGGTGTAAGTGGCCTGGGTACTAGGCCCAGGTCACTATATAATAAAGTAGGCGGGCAACTGCCCGAGCCACCCACCATATAAAGTGGTCTGGGCATTAGGCTCAGACCGCTAGGCGAGCCCACAGATAGGCAGGCAAATAGGCCTGAGCCCCATAAAAAGTGGTTTGGTCATTAGGCCCAGACCACTACCAGAGCCCACCGTTTGGCAGGCACCTAGGCCTGAGCCACAGATAAGACCCTGGCCGTTCGGCCCAGGGCCCTGAGCCCTTTAGGTGTGCCCCTCATATAGAAAGGTAGCCCCCGCATAGATGATTAGAGGTGTGAGCAGTGGTGGAGAGCTGTACGGCTTCCACCCATGAGGTAGTGGTTTCCCCAGTCACAGAGAAGAGGAGCTGGCCAGCTCTGGATAGGTAGCAGACATTTAAAGGGACAGCAACGTGTTTTGCTCTTGTATATTTAGTCTGTGTTTGGTGTTCCGTGCAGGGCAAAAGTTTAGTTGTTGTTATATCTGTCGCACTACACACACTGTAGGTTGAGGGTGATGCCGTTTTAGTATGTGTAGTTGCTTGACATAGGTTTAGGCCCTGCACGGCTGTGTTGTGTATCTCCTTACAGGGACCTGTAGGCGAGTGAGCGGACGAAGAGCAAGAGTGGACACGGTGAGGAATATCTGTGTGTACTGTCTCTCCCTGTTTGTTTGTCACTATCTATCTCTCCTTCCTTCTGGGCGGACGGTGAACCTTGCAACCCGGTGCAAGGACGGATCTTCACCTGGTGCGTGAGTACCGATAGGTGAAAATTCGGGATCTGAGGCCAAAAGTGCCAATGATGATCTTCACTTAAAACCTGAATTTTTCCCCCGGTTCGGTAGGGCACGTCGGTCGACGTGAGGAAGGACGGTACTCACCTCGTCTCCTTCCCCCCCTAGGTCATCGTGTCCGTGTTCTATTCGGAGGTTCCAGGACCGTCTGCTCAACACACGGCCTGAAGGTGAGAGGGTGCGACGCAAGGTAAGTAACAGACGTACACCTGCATGGCAGCAGGCTTTGCACCGCACCCGCCTCTCACATTTGGCGTAGTCGGCAGGATCACGGACACGATTTGGACCACCGGCAAGAGGACCCCCCTACGGACAGCTCCGGAGTGGAACCATCCCCGGGCGTATGAGGACAAGAGTGACTGGATTATGGTGTCGGGAGAAGACATCATGAAGATGGTGCAGCGGTCGGTACAGCGCGGCAAGGAAGAGCGCCGGGAGAAGGGGCGCAAGAAATCAGCTGTGACCCCCTGCAAGACATGTCAGCGGCTGGGACATGATGCCAGCGAATGTCCCTGGCGTGAATTTAGGGCGACAGAAGAGGAAAAATGTCCCCGTTGGAGATCAAACAGATGGCCCAGCAAGCGGTCCAGAGATGTGGTCAGAAGAACTCTGTGAAGAAGAGACTCTGGTGTATGCTCTGCGGAACCTATGGGCATGAGCATAATAGCTGTCCACGTGATGAAGAGTGGCACCAGGAGGATGAAGAATTCCGGTGTGAAGGATGTGGAGATCCAGAGCATGAGTTTCGAGATTGTCCGTGGGACGAAAATCGGATGATCTTGGATGGCAGAGCCCAGAAGTGGATAGAAGAAGCCAGGGAAGTGGAGCAGAAGAGCCTGCTGGAAGTACGTTCGCAGGTGCCCATTGTTCCTGAGCAGGAGCCGAAGGGTAGAGACCCCTTTGTGATGAAGATGGCAACAGCACCCCCATGCTGGAAGTGTCGGCGGCAGGGACATTTGGCCCATGAGTGTCCCTGGGAAGATGCAGTGGCACTGTTATGCCCTGAAGAGGTCCCAGTGAAGAAGAATCCTTGCCCGCAGAGGACGGATGTGGATGACTGGGAGGAGAAGATGCCGCGCTATAAGGAAGAGCGTGAAGACCCAGTGGCAAAGAAGTCTAGGATCTCCCCATGCTGGAAGAGTCCGAGACCTGGATACCCGGAGATGTCAGCGGAAGAGATGGAGAACACGCTGAAGAAGGAAAGTGTCGCTTGCTGCAGGAGTCTGTGGAGAAGAGTCCAGACTCATGGAAAATGTCGGCGGAGACCCGGGAGGAAGAGGATGCCCCGGAGGAATCGACTATTGGGTGGTGGTTAGTGCCACACCCTGAATTCAGTGAAGATGCCCCAGACCAGTTGGAAGAAGAGTGGGTGGCTGCGGCACCCTTAGAAGAAAATTCCCCATGGTGGCCCATCGTGAGTGGCACTTCCAAGTTGCCACTCCCACAGAGGATCCGCAGAGTGAAGTCAGGAGGTACGAAGATGGAGAGCCCGGAGCAAGTGGAGAAGGAATGTGGGGTCATAGTCGGTCCCGGCTGGGCCCTTGAACAGATCCTCGCTGGAGGGACCATAGAATACCCTGACCCGCGGACGATGGAGATGGAAGAAGACTTTGTAGGGACTACAAAGGAAAAAGGGGGGGGAAATGTGGAAGGCTGTGCTGGGATCACGTGTTTTATCCCAGCATCAGCCGAGGTGCAGGGGCAGGCAGACGGGATGTGTCCTCTGCAGGACACATCCGTTGCCGGCGCTGGGACAGTAATGTCCCTAGCATCGGTGCAGATACCGCGGGCACCTGGTGAAGGGACCGCCTGGTCCCTTTCACCAGTGCCGGCGGTACTGTGGCGCCGGGAGAAGCTTGGCTCCGGGCGCAGGCTCAGCGGAGCTTGGCGCCTGGCAGCCAAGAAGCGGCGGGTAGCCGGCGCTGGGAGAGAGTACCTGCTCCGAGCGCCGGTCAGGCATTGGGCGCGGTGTACTGTGCGGCGGGCATTTGGCTCTGGCCGCGAGCCAAACCTGGCTCGCGGGCCAGCAGCCAATCAGAGGCGGATGCGACGAGCCAATCGCGGCTCACCACGTCATAGCCCCGCCCACTCGCGCCATCTTGTATTAGACGGCGCCGAGCGGGAAAAGTCAGTTCAGCGGCGGAGAGGGAGGAGAGAAGACCTCCCGAAGAGTGGAAGATCGGCGCGGCAACAGGGGCGGCGGCCGTGGAAGAGGCCAGAAGACGCCGCTGTCAAGAGAGAAGACAGGCGGCACCAACTGGAGGAAGAGAAGAAGAGGCCGCACCGCTGGCCCGCAGAAGAATGCGGCTGAGGACCGGAGAGGACTGCGGGGGAGGGAAGTAAAAGAGCGTCACGAAGCTCCCCCCCGCAGCCTCTTCCAACGAAGCAGGTAGGCCCTCCGTGAGGCCCACCATATACCCCCTCCCTAGACCGCCAGGATTGTCGGGCGTTAGGCCCGTGGAGCGTTGTCGGGCACTAGGCCCATGGGTAATTAGGCGGGCACAAGGCCCGGGGCACTATAGCGGGCATTAGGCCCCATGAAAGGATTGCCCCATTAGTAGGTGTAAGTGGCCTGGGTACTAGGCCCAGGTCACTATATAATAAAGTAGGCGGGCAACTGCCCGAGCCACCCACCATATAAAGTGGTCTGGGCATTAGGCTCAGACCGCTAGGCGAGCCCACAGATAGGCAGGCAAATAGGCCTGAGCCCCATAAAAAGTGGTTTGGGCATTAGGCCCAGACCACTACCAGAGCCCACCGTTTAGCAGGCACCTAGGCCGGAGCCGCAGGTAAGACCCTGGGTGTTAGGCCCAGGGCCCTGAGCCCATTAGGTGTGCCCCTCATATAGAAAGGTAGCCCCCGCATAGATGATTAGAGGTGTGAGCAGTGGTGGAGAGCTGTACGGCTTCCACCCATGAGGTAGTGGTTTCCCCAGTCACAGAGAAGAGGAGCTGGCCAGCTCTGGATAGGTAGCAGACATTTAAAGGGACAGCACCGTGTTTTGCTCTTGTATATTTAGTCTGTGTTTGGTGTTCCGTGCAGGGCAAAAGTTTAGTTGTTGTTATATCTGTCGCACTACACACACTGTAGGTTGAGGGTGATGCCGTTTTAGTATGTGTAGTTGCTTGACATAGGTTTAGGCCCTGCACGGCTGTGTTGTGTATCTCCTTACAGGGACCTGTAGGCGAGTGAGCGGACGAAGAGCAAGAGTGGACACGGTGAGGAATATCTGTGTGTACTGTCTCTCCCTGTTTGTTTGTCACTATCTATCTCTCCTTCCTTCTGGGCGGACGGTGAACCTTGCAACCCGGTGCAAGGACGGAGCTTCACCTGGTGCGTGAGTACCGATAGGTGAAAATTCGGGATCTGAGGCCAAAAGTGCCAATGATGATCTTCACTTAAAACCTGAATTTATCCCCCGGTTCGGTAGGGCGCGTCGGTCGACGTGAGGAAGGACGGTACTCACCTCGTCTCCTTCCCCCTAGGTCATCGTGTCCGTGTTCTATTCGGAGGTTCCAGGACCGTCTGCTCAACACACGGCCTGAAGGTGAGAGGGTGCAACGCAAGGTAAGTAACAGACGTACACCTGCACGGCAGGAGGCTTTGCACCGCACCCGCCTCTCACATAAACACATACCCGATACCAGTACGGACCCTATGGAAGGGTATTTGTTATTTTGTTTTAACCCCGTGGGTGCCTACATGCAATTAAGAGGTCGTGATCTACGCAAGGTATAGATGAGTATTGTTTTTTTCTTTACAGGTGTCGTCGATTTCTACATGGACAAGTGAACGTGAATGTCTACAGGGATACTAGGTAAGTATGCTTGAATGTGAGTGTGCATGTACAGTATGCTTTAATAAAACTTTTATGTCCACGGTGTGGGTGTCCTGTGTTTGTTTTAATATTTCTTTTGCAGGTGAACTACAGGTACCAGCGGGCTCGTAATGCCCCGGTTGCTGGTACTTGTGGTTCTGCAAGTACCATCATGCAGGGGGATGCTTGCTGGTACCTGTAGTTCACCATAAAAAGACAATATCAGTTTGTCTATTTTTTACACTACACTATACATATTCAACCCGACACCCACCACTACGGGTGCCGGGTATAGCCCCTGGCTATCAGCCCAGGCCTAGGGTGCCCTGGAGAGGGGGACCCCTTTATTGGGCTGACTAACTGTCAGGGGTAATGCTTTGGCCAGGGACCAGGTGAAAAGATCCCCCTGGCTGTGGTATTACTCCCCCGCTAGAAAGAACCCAGTGCTGGTTATGGGAAATACAGGGGACCCCTACTCTTTTTGTCCCGTGTATTTCCACAACCAGGACCAGCTCAGCAAAGCCCTGTGCTGGTTCTTAAAATACAGGGGACCCCTACACATTTTTTCCCCTGTATTTTAAGAACCAGGACAGACTGTGCAGAGCCCGAGGCTGGTTATGGTTCTGGGCGGAAAGGGTCATGTCTTTTTTTTTTAATTAACAGTTTTTTAAAACACACAGAAACATGCATGTGCTTGTTTCTGTGTAATTCTTACCTGCTCAGGCTAGACTCGTTAGCTTGAAGCTGGTCTATTGTTCTGGAGATTTTTGGTAAGGTTTTGTTTGCAATGTGTAAAATCGTACCCTATTACATAGGCGTTCGCTATTGCTTTCTATCAGAAAACATCTGGATGCGATTTTTAGTAGAGGCTGAAAACTTGTGATTTGGACAGTACCCGCACCCTATAAAATTTGCGAGTTTCTCTAAACATGCAAATTTACCACATCTGTCCCAGAGTATCTTGCTGATTAATTTCTTCAATTTAGAAACAAATTACTTTAGCAGAATAGAAACATATGATTGATAACTGAATGCTACTAAAGTCAAATCCCTGCTGAGAAAAATCTTCTGGTGATAAATAATGAACTTGAATACTCTATTTAAGAGGCTTTAAATTACCATTAAAATGTATGCCACCATCACAGTTAGGTGCAATTCCATTAATTAACAGATTATAGAGAACTTGGAGCCTCATTTCTTATATATTTCATGTTGTACCCTGAAGTCTATGCAAATTAGGATTCCCTATGTTCTTTAGATAAAAAATAAATGATGAATGACTGATTTATATTAAAACGTATACATGTACACTTCTTTTAAAAGGGACATTACTGAAACAAAACTTTCTGTTATGAGAACTCTGTCAATCGTAGATATATACATGTTTGTATCACTCTCTTTTCTATAGGGGCCACCCAGCAACGTGAGTAGGAGGAGGCAGTGGTTGAGACCTTGCTGTGCTGTAGAAAAGTCACTGAGCTGGAGAAGTGGCATTCAACCTTTATTAAGTATTTTGTAATTTTTGCTGTTTGTACCTGAGTATAGTAAACTACATTTATATGATTATTTTTCATTAAAACATTTTATTCTGTATAAAAAATTAAGCCTTTTTTCAGTGGATCACTGTTGAAATAAAGTAAAAAACAAAAAGGCCTTTGGGGGATTTTAGAAATGTGTGTTATGCAATCACAGATACAGTACTTATATATATTATATATAATATTGGCTTCCAGCACCTCTCCTGGAGCTACATACAGTACGTCTGAAAAAAGCACCTGCTGTATTATAATCAGGTGTTATGATTGCTCTCAGAGATAGGAACTCAACTCATTGAAGTCTTTTCTTCCAATAGGGATTCCTGCTGCTCAATGTTATTTTATATTAGAGATTGTGTTTAAAAATTTGAAGAATAAAGCGTCCAGCACTTTATGAGTATGCTGCTGGTCAACTTTGCATTTAGGCGGGGCTGATTCTGACCCGCTCACTGGGCTGCGTTCGCAATCTGCGCATGCATATGCATCGCAGTGCGCAAACTAGTCCATGCGATTGGGAAGCATTCAATCGCTGCGCATAGACAGCTTGCTGGATAGAGTGACAGAACAAGCCGTTTGTGGGTGGTGACAGGGGATGGTTGATGGAAACTGGGGAGTGGTGGTGCAAACGCAGGCATGTCTGAGTTTCTTAACGCCGCTTCAGAGGCGTGCATAATTAGGATGCAGCATCATAGTACACGTCACATGGTTGTTTTACACACTGAAGCTCTCGCAGTGCTTGCGGTAGGAAATGGTCAGCCACAAGTGCTGCATTCGCTCCCGATGGTACTCGATGTTACCGATGGTTGCATACACTTCCTGGACATGACATGGGAATGTGGGCGTCTTAAGACAGGCTGGTGGACGTCTGCATACACAGAGCGATTGCACACTAAGACATAGTGGGTGTGCTAATGCCTTGCCGTGCGATCGCGGATTTGCATACTTTCGCTGCTTGCAAACGCATCTAGCCAGCGGGTCTAACTTGAGCCCATAGAGCCAATTGCTTTATATTTTCCAGTTTATATTTTTTTGATGGATTCTTTAATTTAGAATGCTACAGTACATTACTATTTTATAAACAAACTGAATTTATGAACCTGAAATTATAAGCTTGTGCTATTCGAGGACCATGTTATTTCCACTAAACCTCAGTGTATTTCATTCGGTTTACCTTCACTCCTCTCATGTGATGATGCTCCCCCTATTATATGAGCCCTGACCATGGTAACATAATCACATAGGTAGATAGGACACAATGGGGTAAATGTAATAGGCTGCGAATTTAGCGCTAAACTTGCATTTTTTACTCGCTCGCAAATGTAATAGAGTGCGACTATAGTAAAATTAGCAATTTTCAGGCTTTACTATAACTTGCAAAAAACATCTTGCATCCAGATGTTTTCCCATTGTCTAGATATAACTTGGGCTTCATTCGCACATATTACTGCCTGGACCGATGTTTGGAGACTATCGGACTGGGACAGAAGTTTGCAGACAATCGGACTGGGACAGATGTTTGGAGGTATCGGATAGGGACCGATGGTAACAGGTGTCGGCTGGAACCGATGGTAACAGCTGGAACTGATGGTAACAGGTATCAGCTGGAACTGATAGTAACACTAGAAGCAAGTCCTTTATATGGAGAGGTGACCATAACATTTTAAACCAGTTTTTTAATTATTTAAATTCAAATAAGAATTTTTATGTACATTTAAATTTTAGTGCATCAGATATTCATTTTTATAATCCATCTAATATTTAGCAAAACTTCACAAACCCTTCTGGTTTCTGGTCCCATATTAATACTAACAGTTCACACCACAAGAAATGGCTTGATGCAATACCGAGGGGGACAAACGATGAGAGTAAAGAGGATTTGTATGGAGCCCGAACACCAGTCCATGGAGTCAGGTAAATTCATTTTTTTTATATAATTTTTTTTTTTTTGTGCATTGATCAGCTTGTGGTCTGTTTAGACCACACAGCTGATCACTGGGGCCAGCTCCCAGCTCTGCTCTGCCTTTTAGAGCAGAGCAGGTGTCCGGTAACCGGGGGAGACCCTGGATAACGCCACCTCCAGATGGCGTTATTATCACAGGGCCTCCCTAGGTATTTTTATCACAATTTATTTTTAGTAACTACCAGGCAGATCACATTTCCCATTACAATTATGGGAAATGCGATCTGATTACTAAAAATAAGTGACACTTAGGGGTTGAAGTATAATTTTACGAATTCTACTCCAATTGCCCTACAGTAACAGTAGGTGAAACTAAAATAATGTGAAAAGGGTGTCAAAACACCTTTTTTCACTTTATTTTAGTAAAATTAATGTTAATAAATAAAGCCCACAGTCTTTATCAGGAGCAATATGCAGGTTAATGAGTGTTATATTGTTAAACTTATACATTCATTTTCAAATATTCTCTTTTATCATCTATGAGACCTCCCAGTTATATGCTCATATATTACTAGAGATATGAGTTCTGAACCTCTGTAAATGTAAGTTCAAAATGCCAGGTTTATTTATGTATTTGGATATAAATTACTAAATTACTATAATGCAAATTGTCTGTTCTTCATCACTCCTTTAATTAAAATCATTCTCATTTTAGAAACAGCAAATGTCCAATACAGTAGTTAAAAGGAGAATGCTGTGTAATTGAAATATTTTATTGCTCTAGGGGCAAAATTGTCCCAGATTTATTTGATACATATATAGTACAGTATACTGTAGTTATGGAGCTCCTCACCAATATTATGTGCACAGTAGGTTCCTCTGTTATTTGATATGTTCCAGTGCTCTGTAAATGCACCATACATCAATTCCTAACTTGAGCAGAATCACTGTGTGCTTTTAACCCAATTCATAGGTGCATCAATTAGGTTGATCCAATTGAGTTTAGTCTTCTGAAGCATGTATTTGCTTACAATTTTATCAGCGGTATAATGGCAGATATACATTGGGGATTTTTAAATTCTCTTGTGAAATGGGAGATGTTCATAGAATAATTACATGGCTGCGATTAATCAAACCACCTACATTTTTAACTCATTTCAACTATTTAAAACAAATACAATTCTTGTGTGTACTGAATGATACAAAATCAATACCATGTCAAAAGTTAACATTTACAGAGGTTCAGAACTCATATCTCTAGTAATATATGAGCATATAACTGGGAGGTCTCATAGGTAATCAAAGAGAATATTTGAAAATGAATATATAAGTTTAACAATATAACACTCATTAACCTGCATATCACTCCTGATAAAGACTGTGTATCTACCAGACACCAGAAAACCTAGTGTCAATTTAACAAACTAGTACTCTATCCTGTGAGCTTTAATATAGCAAATGCAAACATACCCAATACAGTCTGTATACGCTATCTTGAATAGTAAATTCAATTAAACTAATCACTTATCTATGTAAGGATTTCAATTAAACTACATGGAAATCTGATTTATTCACTTAGATAATGCAGTCATAGAGTATAATGTACATATTGTAGGATTCATGAAAACCGCTAGAGAATGTCTTTATCATGTACTGTATATAGAGCACAGCACAAGTCAGAGCTAGACCTATAGAGTGGTACATTATTCAAACAATTTTGTGTTCTAAATATATTATATGAACTAAAATATTGGAAATTAACCCTCTGGCATCTTAGGAAAGTGCCAGAATCTACAAAATCTACTATCCTCAAGTTATTATTAAGCAAATGTTACTGAGAGTTACTGTATAAATGGTTTATAATTGGAGGATTGATACAAATGTGCCCTCATACACCTATCCTTTTTAAGCTATGAGGCATGAGATGCCTGGTGCTATTACCGTGATGGGCACTTTTTCCTGTTTTGCTACTTTTCCTCAATTTTGCATCTCACTTTGCTTTTAGTGTACTAGGTACTTAGAATAACTATTTTTGTGGCAAAAGAATTGGTATAAAGTAGAGATGTGTAGGCTCGGATTAGTTTGGATTTTCCCGGCAAATTCAGATTTTCACCGCCAAAAATCTGGTCTCAGAAAGAGGCAAAACATCATCTTTCATGGATAAACATCATCTTTCATGGACTTTTGTCCACTTTTTTTATGCTCCCTTTCACTCCTTGTTCCCACCTGAAAATTTCTGTACATGTGACAAAACTCGGGTTAACTGGTGTGGTTACAGTATTTGTGCACTCTTTACAAGGTGATCTCTAAGATTAGGGGTTTTCCTATATATATACATTTGGGCATGTTTGGGATTAGGGAGCGGATGGCTGAATCTTTTCCAAGGCTTGGTCAATGTTTTTACAATTATTTTTCTATTCTTAATGATGGGAGTTAAAATGGTAATAAACACCCATTCAAAATTCACTGTTTTTCCTTCTTTTATTTTGGTGCTGAAGTAACCTCCAAATTATCCTATCTGTTACCTCAATAGCTTGTTGTACCATTATCTTGTCATACACACATTTGAGGAATCTATTTTTCATTTCCTCTATTTCAAAAACATCTGGATCCATACAAATCCTCTTTACTCTCATCAATTGTCCCCCTTGGTATTGCATCAAGCCATTTCTTGTGGTGTGAACTGTTAGCATTAATATGGGACCAGAAACCAGAAGGGTTTGTGAAGTTTTGTTAAATATTAAATGGATTATAAAAATGAATATCTGATGCACTAAAATTGAAATGTAAATAAAAATTCTTATTATTTGAATTTAAATAATTAAAAAACTAGTTTAAAATGTTATGGTCACCTCCCCATATAAATAAAAAAAACAGCGATATGCCTAGACTAGGACACTAAGTTATCCCCAAAAGTATTGTTGTTCTAAAACACTTCGTTCTTTCATTGACCTATAAATAAATTAGCATAACTGGGGGTAAACTTAGTGCCCATAGCAGTCCCTTTCTTCTGAAGGTAAACAGCATAAGCAAATGAAAATAATTATATGACAATATAAAAATGATACCCTTAAGTAAATATTCCTGTACATTCATTTTTAGATCAGAATCTCTTTAAAAGCTGACAAACACACTTACATCTTGCTCATGCTCTATAATGGTGTAAAGGGGGCTTACATCGATGTTGACTAATAACAGGCCTCCTTCTCATGTAATAGTATTCAGGAAATTAAGTATATCTCTAGTGTCCTTGAATTTGGACTTATTTTGAACTAATAAGGTTTGGAGGTAGAGATCATTATATTTCAACAAGTTGGCAGTTATGAGCCTTCTGGGGGGAGTAGAGTCTTCTGGGTTCTGCAATTGTGTCACAATCCTGGCTAGTTTTTACCTTGTGACTTACCTCTGCCAGCTGCTCCATGGATCTGTGTTTGTAATTCTCCTTGGACATCTGCTGTGGCTGAATCATGCTGGCTGTTACATCTCTGGGTGTGCAGAGCTCTCACCTCCCCACACTGATTAAACACCTGGACCCTGCTCTGTCTGTGAGCATTGCTAGTCTTAATTGGAATCACAGGTGTGGTCCTGATTCTCAAGGCCTGAATAGAAGAATACTCCCTCTGCATGCTGTGCCTTGCTCCACTCTGAATGCCACTGCCAGACCACCTGTCTGTATCCACCAATCGCTGCCAGACTCTAGGTATATAGATCCTCCTCTAATAGCACTCAGTGCTTGAACATCTTGTTACGTTCCGTGGTGTACTGCTTGTGCTATAGCTGTACCTATGTGCGCCAGTATGTCCCAGGCTCCTGCTGGTTCCTAGACCAGTGCTATCCGTAAGCCTGCTGCATTCAGCTATCCACGCTACCAGCTTCTCACCTACGGCTCCCAGGCCGCTCCAAGTAGCTTCCACGCTACCAGCTTCTCCACACGGCTCCCAGGCCGCATCAAGTAGTTTCCACGCTACCAGCTTCTCCACACGGCTCCCAGGCCACACCAAGTAGCTTCCACGCTACCAGCATCTACCCATGGCTATCCAGCCGCTCCACGTAGCTACCCAGCTACCAGTGTCTACCCACGGCTATCCAGCCACTCCACGTAGCTACCCAGCTACCAGCGTCTACCCACGGCTATCCGGCCGCTCCACGTAGCCACCCAGCTACCAGCATCTACCCACAGCTATTCAGCCGCTCCACGTAGCCACCCAGCTACCAGCATCTACCCACGGCTATTCAGCCGCTCCACGTAGCCACCCAGCTACCAGCATCTACCCACGGCTATCCAGCCGCTCCACGTAGCTGCCCAGCTACCAGCATCTACCCACGGCTATCCGGCCACTCCACGTTGCCCCCCAGCTACCAGCACCTACCCACGGCTATCCGGCCGCTCCACGTAGCCACCCAGCTACCAGCATCTACCCACGGCTATCCGGCCACTCCACATAGCCACCCAGCTACGAGCACCTACCCACGGCTATCCGGTCACTCCACGTAGCCACCCAGCTACCAGCGTCTACCCACGGCTATCCAGCCACTCCACATAGCTACCCAGCTTCCAGTCTCTACCCATGGCTATCCAGCCACTCCACGTAGCCACCCAGCTACCAGCGTCTACCCACGGCTATCCAACCGCTCCACGTAGCCACCCAGCTACCAGCGTCTACCCACAGCTATCCGGCCGCTCCACGTAGCCACCCAGCTACCAGCGTCTACCCACGGCTATCCAGTCACTCCACGTAGCCACCCAGCTACCAACGTCTACCCACAGCTTCCCAAGCCACAACAAGTAGCTTCCACGCTACCATCCGTCTGCAAGCCCATCTACTAGTAACCCGACCAGCTCAGTCAGCCTTCCTGCCGGTCCCAGTCCAGTTCCTCCAAGTCCACTCATCTCACGGCTCATTAGCTGCACCAAGTAGCTTCCGTGCTACCATCCACCTGCAAGCTCATCTACTGGTACCCTGACCAGCTCAGTCAGCCTACCTGCCGGTCCCAGTCCGGTCCCTCCAAGTTACTTCTGGTCTCATTCCAACGTCTCCAGTTTCCAGTTCCAGTCACTCATCACCAAAGGCAGTTCTCACTGCTACCCACTTCTTATAATAAAAGAGCTATTCATGTCAACCATGGTACCAGTCCAGCCGGCCTCCAGTGATTCCAGTTCATCACCTGATACAGGTAACTCACTAGCACCAACTGGGACAAATTGTAGTGATGAGTAAAGCTCCTAACCCTAATCTTAACCCTTCTGCTAGTGCTTACGCCATAGCATATTACTAACCCTCCTCTCCGGCAGCCTAACCCTAACCTTCCCCTCCTGCAGCCTCACCCTAACCCTCCTCTCCTGCAGCCTAACCCTAACCCTCCAGTCCTGCAGCCTCACCCTAACCCTCCATTACCTGCAGATGTCAACATGTGAAATTTCAACAATGAAGACATCATAACTGTCGATACATTGTGTTGACATTATGACTGTAGATATAGCAACTGTGCTTCCATAAACAAAAGTAAAATACTGTACAGTACATTCATTGAGAGCAACAATTTGTGTTTTAAATATCCCTTTAAAAAGGTTGTATATGTACTATGCAGTTCAGTGTTATATACAATGTTTATTAGATAATCATATAAATAAACACATCAAATAGTAACAAAATCTATTAATGGCTTTTTATGGAACCAGACAAATACATGTCAGAATATAACCCTCATGCAGTTTAGTTAAGTGGCAAGACCACAGAGTAATTTCCAAATAGATTGTTATTTTCCCAAACATGTAAACTATCATATAGATACTAGACATTGCAGCAGAGAGAGTGAGTTGATAACATATGGAGAAGTGCAGATACTTTATATTTGTTTATTTGGGAAACGTAATGAGTTTGTAGGAAATAATATTTTATTGAATGGTGTTGATTTTGTCTTTGAAGTAGATGGCAAATTCATGGGCTGTGAGAGGAGAATGGTGAGGTGATACAGGTGGGCACATAAGTAAGGGCCTGATTCAGCTTGGATTCTCCAGATAATTAAGATACCAACAAAAATACAGAACAACAATACACAATATTATACAATTACAAGATCAATGGACACCTCTGTAACGCTCTAATGTTTTATTTTATAGTAACTCGATCTCGATGAAGGCTGTCGGAACCAACTGGAGCACTGTAGAGGGTAAGTGAGTAAAATAATAATCACATCACAATAACAGGTTAACTATTTGTTATTTGTTAATAACTCTTTCCAATACCATGTTTAGGTATACTAATTAACAATGTTAATAACTATGCTATTTTCCTTAATCTAATAGTAATCCTATACTTGCCAGCAATTACATAAACTAAAGTATCAGTTTGATGGCTCAATTCAGGGTTAACCACTCTGACAGTGCACTTAGAGTTGCCCGGGTTATTGAAGCATAGAAGAAATATTTATTTGCAAAACAACTGATGACAATCTCCCTATATTCGCTGGGTTTGCTATTTAATGATCCTTATTTTTCCTTCCAGTCTGTGAATAACTTCAGCTGCGACTTGCACTGTTACATTTCTTTAAGCTACTTTGTTGTGACTTATGTGACTACTATAGCAAAGTCCAGTGTAATGCTATACTGTCACTATGTATCAGAGTAGTAGCCAGATCATTGAAGAATATTGATTTCTCTTATATGAACTCTCTACAATTGCAATGGTAGATATTTCTAGCAGCTTTTCAACAGATGGTTGCCTAAAATAGATTATTCCTTTGTCACTGACTCTCTTTTATACTGCTGAGTATCGATGCTAAATCCTGTGGCCTAGATTCTGTCTGTGACCCTCTGATGTAACTGACTGGCTATATGGATGAGGTTGACGATATATTGCAGTTGATCACCAGCTAATGTCTCCTTAGTCTATAGGAACTGATACTGCATGGAAAGGTTCTCACTACTATAGTAGGGTCAAGTCTTTAGAGGCTATGGTACTTGTAAATGAACTGGGATTACTGACTGTCCCACTGAAGTCTGAGGTAGTGTATGTTATGTGGCTTAGGCTTCCTTGTACTCACTGCTCTCCTCTCCTCTCAGTCCGGCAGCCTCCGGATCCTTCCAGACTGCAGCCCGCCTTTCACGCACTACAGTTCTGCCCCTCCTCTCATTCACTTGTAGGGATCGGAAATCTAGTGAGTTCCAGTGTCCCGTCAGCCTGCTGTCACCGTTCCCGCTGTCGATCACCGCCGCCTGTCAGATAAAGATCGTAGCGTAGGTCTGGCCCTCATTCTCTGTATCTCAGGACTGCAACTTCTAACTGCTGCTCCCTGCCAACTGACACCTGCCTAACCTTGGTCATGTGCCCTGCTCATGACCTCCAAAGCAGCTGCAGTGGCTGCTGGGAATTACTGGGGCTTAATGATGCACACCCCTGTAGCAGTGTTCAAATGCACAGGCACACCTGGGTTCCTTCGACCACCCCCCTCCAACCTGAAATGGTCACTTCTTGTCAATCACTATACGATTGGACTGCATCTCACTGAGATTCGTGCCCGATTGCAGCGGCCAGTTTGTGCACATGCAATGCGATGCATGCGCAGTGGACAAACATTGACCAGCTGCGTGCGAACATAGCCGTGCGATCCAAGCTGAATCAGGCCCTATGTTCAAAGTGAAGTATTTGCTTGACAAAGCAAACGGCACTGTTATAAAATAAAGGATATATTTGTAGTGGAGGAACCATATTTTCTCAGTGGCTCTCAGCAGTGTGGAAACACATTCGCAGGTAGTGGACCACTTTGGTTTGCCATAGTTGATATTTGATACATTGAAAACTGTGAGGACCATTTCTTAATGATCACATTTGCAATGAGATCTGGTCACAACATTAGTACCCATGATCGCATTGCAGGTTACGATCATGCCACCGGGATGTATGAAAAAGCATATGCTGTCCCTGCAATGTGCTGGAAGTGAAGTGACTGCACATACATGGTCTACAGACCACACATGCATGGCGGCCATTGACGGGAGGGTTCTTATGGAACCCTCTCTCGGCTAGTTTTGCGATCTGCCATCTTCAGAAAATGTAAGCTGCGGGGATCAAGTTCCGGAATGCTTTGAATATCGGAGGTTGGTATATCTGACAGTATCACATTCCCATAGATACCTATGGGGGTTGCGGCTGCTGGTGTAAATGGAGGGACCGCAGCAGATAACGGAAATATTTGTTGATGTCCTTCCTTCATACATTCAGGGGATACTAAATATTTTTGGGTATGCCCCAGAAATGGGTGTTTTGGGGAATAAGTCACAAAAAAGACAAATGGGCCCCTATATGTGATAGCTTTAACTGCTTTGTTTAGGGTTTACGTGATGGAGCAGATAAGGTAACTTTTTGGAGGAGAGGTCACTTTTTATTTTTAAGGTCTTTAACTGATGCTGATGATCATCTAAATAGACAGTTAAATCGACAGCAAACAAAACATGTAAAACATATATTTATTATAGCAACAATATCATTTTTCGCCGGAAAAGGGACCTCATGAGTCTTTTTTGACAAGTAGAAGTAGGTCTACTTTTGATCCCCAATCATCGAACGCATCCATAAAGACCTTCACGAGACTGACTGATCATTCAGTACATAGATATATACAAACCCCAACGCAGCAGATACCAAACCTGTCCAAAGCAGAAAGATCTGCCCTTAAAGATCTTAGCTCCTATCGTGATATCATAATTCTACCGGCCGACAAAGGCGGAGCAATTGTCATACAAAACCTGGACCAATACCGCCAGGAGCTGGAGAGACAACTAGCCAATGGGAACACGTACAAGTGTTTGAGGTATGATCCCACCCAACAGTTCAAGAAGGAACTGGACTCCGTTTTGGCTATTGCCAAACCAGAAGGTCTTATTTCTGAGCAATTATTGAGGGCACTCAGTGAGGACTTTCCAGTTGTCCCCATTATCTATACGGTGCCCAAAATTCACAAAAATCTCACTTGCCCGCCTGGCCGACCAATTATATCGGCAAGAGGATCAATGTACCAACCGATTTCCAAATTTTTGGACTCAATTCTCCAACCGATAGTGATGTAACAACCGATGTATATTAAAGACACAACGAGCTTTTTGGTTCTACTTAAAACCATCAGTGTAGTGCCAGAGAATACATTGATCTGCACGATGGACATCAGCAGCCTTTATACATCTATACCACATGTGGGAGGCTTAACAGCGATGCGTAACTTTGTGCTTCAACAACAGTCATTTGGTCTGAATATTGATTTGTTCATGAAGCTTCTTGAATTGACTTTAACTAGGAATTACTTTATGTATAAATGGGTCTTTTTACCAACAGCTGTCTGGTTGCGCCATGGGGAGTAATGTCGCCCCGACCTACGCGAACGTATTTATGTTCCAGGAGGAAAAAAAGTTGTTTTTCTCTGATCCTTCTATATCGAAACATATTTTATTATATGCACGGTATATAGACGACTTATTTGTATTGTGGACGGGGGGTGAGGAGTCACTGCTACAATTGATGTCTCCGGTTAATGCAGCCGAGTCACCTATCAAATTTACGTTTCAATACAATCCATCGTCATTAAATTACTTGGATGTTCAAGTGTCTATCATCAAGGGCAATATTGTGACTGGAGTGTTCTGTAAACCTACAGACAAGAATACCTTACTCCTGGCTAGCAGCCACCACCCTAAACCCCTTAAAAGTGGATTACCCAAATCTCAAATGATGAGGGTAGCCCGCATTACTAGTGATTTGAAACAATCTGCATCAGAAATCGATAAAATTATTGATACATTTTTGGTGAGGGGATACGATTTACACTCCCTGTACAAAGCTAAAGAGGAGGTTTTAAGAATACCACGAGAAATTTTGTTGCATCCGACAGAGACAAGAAAAATGCTATTCCCTGGAAAATGGAGTTCCAGACCAGCAGCCCGGTGGTCCAAAGTGCTACCAGGGCATTGTGGCCTATAATAAGAACCGATAAAGACCTTCAGTGCTTTAAAGATAAAGGCCCTCTTTCAGACCCGCTCGTTAACAGCAGTACGCTCGTTGCGTTCCGATGTTGGGAAACCGCGCATGCGTCGGTGTAACACTGCGCATGTGCGTATGGCAGATTGCAAGCTTTTTTTGTCTCGTTCGTCAAATTGCGAACAGGAAGTGACATGTCAAATGTGATTGACAGAACAGGCCATTTTTGGGCGTTGACGGGGGTGGAGATGGAAAAACGCAGGCGTGGCGAGGCGTTTTTGGGGAGTACATACATTATCTGATGCGAACATCAAATGTGTTCGTTCCAAGTCATACGTCACTGGATGATCCTCTTTCCGTTCAAACTGCTCGCACAGCTTGGGGTCTGGATTACTCGACCTCATTGGCGATGGCCTTCTCCTCCGTCCCGGGCCTCCACGATATTTCATCGATTAATCACGGCTTGTCAGAAAAACAATCAATTTTGAATTGAAAACCAGCTTGTAATGTGTTTTGAAAAGGGTTTTTTTGGTTAGCACAAAACCGTACGCAGGTGGAAATCATAGCTGCTAATTTCAGGATTACACAATCAATTAGCGTACATTTGTAGGTATGTTTTTTTTGGATGTTATTTTGTATTTGTGCTATTGTAACAATAATGTCATCATGTTTGTGTGTATTTTACCATTTTGCTTTGGTCAGGAGAATTTGCATCCTTATGTAATTTTTAAAGTGTTCCTTAAAGAGCCCTTTATTTTTCAATTTTGTTTTGTTTTTTTGGGAGGTCGTTTTTGCCTTGTGGGCCAGGATTAACTGTAAACCATTTATAAAATAATGTCAGAATACAATGACGATCATTGTTTCAAAATTTATTAGAAAATAAAAACATTTTCTGGCCCATTTTTGGCCCAAACTTTTTTGCCAGTGTTCTTCCAAAAAAAATTATAATTTTGCCAAACATAAAAGGTATGGAAACAAAACAAAAATTTAAAAACAATTCACAAGAAAGGAGAGGGAAGTTTTGGCCAGAAAGGAATATGGGGCAAGCACAGAAGGAGTGTGGGAAAAGTAGCCAGTGCTGTCAATGTTTTTTCCCCCGTTTGGCTGGGGGAGGGTGGGCGCCAGACCGGGTCCGGGATGTCATCGGGCTGGCCTGTCCAGAGGCAGATGTTGTGGCCTCTGGACTAGGCACAGGGCTAGGCACATTTGGAGGATTGGCTGATGTTGTGCCAGAGGTGGAGGATCCTGATGTTCCGGCAGGAAGGGAGGTCGGCTCCACCATGTGCTGGCGAACGAGCTGCTCCAGGGCATTGGCGATGCGGATGTTGGCCCTGGTATTTTCCGCCAGGGCCTGACCAATGGTCACGTTGGCCGCAGCATTTTGCTCCAGGGCCTCAGCCACCCGTAGCAGACTGGCGTCCATCCTCTGCAGAATCTCCGTATGGAAATCCGATTTAAAATTGAGTTCTGTGAGGAGTGCCACTGCCTGCGAGGGGGATTGCCCTGGACTGGCTTCTGCAGGGTCCTCAGCCGGATGTACTGGTTCCTCCCCTGCAGAGCCAGCAGAAATTCTGCGGCCAAGGCTCCCCTCTGGAGCAGACTCATCCGCCTGTGTCTCTGTTTGAAAAATGAGAAAATAGTCACATTAGAATCTACATATTGGCACAATAACATTTCAGAGTTGGTTACATCACAATATTTACCTGAGACAACATGAGGAGCCGCAAAGTCTGGCATGTCCGTATCCATGTTGGACACGCCAAACACCTCCACAGCCTGCACACACCCCTGTGCCAGCTCTTCCAAATCATTCAACTCCAATGACACAGGGGTGGGACCCCCACCTGTCTCCCTTGCATGCCTAGCCCTGTCCACCATTTTTTGTTTCAGGCGATATTTGAAGTCTTGCCATCTGTGGGTGAAAAGTAACCATTATTCCGGTTGTTTTTTTGGGGGGGGTTTTAGGGGGGTAAGTTTTTACTTACTGCCGTTTGACATCCCGGGCTAGACGGACATAACCACCCACCCTATTGACAGCACTGGCTATCTCCTCCCACATTCTCGACTTCTGGCTTGCACCCATATTCCTGTCTGCCTGTGGCAGGATGTCCACACACTTCTGAACCAAAACCTCCATCTCCTTTCTTGTGAATTGTGGCTGCCTTTTCTTTTTCCCTGCTTTGGCCAGAATACTGGGCCCAGCAGCCTCTTCCATGTCATCCTCCTCACCTATTTGTTTAAACGTTGAGAAATTTAAGCTTGCAAACTTTCACTATATTATGTTTCAAAATAATCCTTGTTTGGAAATGCATGAAAAACTTACCGGCAGACTCTTGGCCATTGTTTCCCTGGTCTGTAGCCATTTCTTACCTCCAAACAAGAAATACACCAGAACGTATTTTTGGGTCGTGACGTATTTATACATGCGTCCTTATTTTTCGTCCGCATCATTGATTGTGCGTTCCTATGATCCCTCCTTAATTTGTGCGGGAAAATAAACACTATTTATGGCTTGGGGCGTCTCGAGTCGAGGTGGCGGGTGTTGGTTGTTGGAGGTTACATTGGTCGGAGTGGATTGTTGGCGGGATTTGTATTTGGCGTTGTTTGGAGTTGTTTTTGGTTTGTCTTTTTGGAGTTTTTATTTCCGTTTGTTTTTTTTGGTGTGGTTGTTTTATTTGTCGTGTCATTTTTTGGTAAGTTTTTGGCCGTCTACTTTTGTTCACTTTGTGTCTCCTTTTTGTAAAATTTGGGGCGTTAAATTTTAACAAATTCTCCTTTGGTAGGTTTCTTTTGGCTCTGCCCCAACGACCTTTTTATTCGGTGACTTATATATCCTCTATAGGTAAGTATGTTCATGTTTTGTTTAACGCAACTTTGTTTGACCTTACACTTTTAACCTTTGGTTTTGTGATTCCTAAATGTATGAACTAATTAGCGCATTTTTATCTTCTTATTTTTTGTCTTGTATTTGCGAACTAATTAGCGCATTTTTATCTGCTTATTTTTTTACTTGTATTTGCGAACTAATTAGCGCATTTTTATCTGCTTATTTTTTGTCTTGTATTTGTGAACTAATTAGCGCATTTTTATCTGCTTATTTTTTGACTTGTATTTGCGAACTAATTAGCGCATTTTTATCTGCTTATTTTTTGTCTTGAAATTGGTTGTGATTTCCCGTTAGCAATTTTTTTATAATTTGGGGCCCAAATTGTGGTAGTCTGCACACTGTCATTTTGCTCTTTGCTCAAATGTGTGTTTATCCCCTTTTATGTTTTGTCTTGCACCCAATTTAGATTCCTAAATGGCCACCCTAAATTGTTGCATTGTTTGTTTGTTTTTATTTTTAGGTTGTGAAAATCATGACAATACCCCGGCATGTAAGCATCATTGGATTGTATCGTCAAGCTAAGTAATTTTTCAATTTTTGTTGGGCAAAAAAACCTTGCATTCAATTCTTGCCATTTCAGGTTGATCTTGGTCGGATTGTTCTGGCCATGCTCCCGGAAGCCGACCAACCTCAATCTCTTCCCAGGCATAGGCATCGTAGGCGTGCAAGGCCCCAGATATATCGAACACGTGTCACCCTTTTTGGAATGCCCGATGATGAGGTGTTAAGACGCTACCGTCTTCCGCCCCAAATCATCATAGACACTCTCTCATTAATAGAGAGTGATCTTGAGCGGCAAATTGACAGTCCTACAGCAATACCACCACTTACGCAATTTATGGCGGTGTTACATTTCTGTGCCTCAGGATCGTTTCAAACAATGGTGGGAATAGTGGCGGGAATCTCCCAATACTCCTTTTCCCGGATCCTGAGGGCAGTGATGGAGGCCCTTTTCAAGCACCTCCATCATTTTATTCAAATGCCTTTGGATATGGGTGCCCTTAGTGTGGCCAAGGCCAATTTTTACCAAATAGCTGGCTTCCCACACATCATAGGGGTTGTGGATGGTACTCACATACCACTTCAGCCTCCAGCATGGCTGGAGGCCATATTTTGCAACCACAAACACTATCACTCCCTGAATGTAATGGTGGTATGTGATGCCTCCCTCCAGATCCTGTCCCTGAATGCAAAATTACCCGGAAGTGCACATGACTCATTCGTCATCCGGCAATCAGGGATATGGCACAAATTAAACAACCTACAAGCTGGTGATGCATGGCTTCTGGGTAAGTGGAGACCTTTAGTACATAGCAATGTTAAGCTAGATACACAGTGATCCTGATGTTGTCACTTCTTTTTCACAGGAGACAGTGGCTACCCTTGCACGCCCTGGCTGCTCACTCCTTATTTGGCACCCACACCAGGGCCACAAAGTAATTTTAATGCCGCACTTACAGCCACCAGGCAAGTGGTGGAGCGCTGTATCGGCCTTTTAAAAGGCCGATTCAGATGCCTCCACCGCTCTGGAGGCGAGCTCATGTATTTGCCGGATATGGTTTCGAAAATTGTGGTCCTGTGTGGGATATTTCACAACATCGCCATAAGGAGTGGTGTCCCAATGCAGCCAGAGGATGCCTTGCCTGAGGATGGCCCCCCCGAGGTTGGTCGGAGGTTAGTATGTGGGGGGGCCATATACGCGATGATGTGGTGGCCAGATATTTTAGGCAATTTTTTGCACAAAAGAAGTTCTTTGACACAATGTGGTAAGGATTTTTGGAGACCATCTAATTAATTTGTTTATTTTTTCCCATCTTCTGTTTGATTTCATAATCTTTGGGACTGAAACGATGACTACTTCCTGCTACCCAAAACAAACCTTCATGGGGACACATTGGATATATATTCTGGACCCAATATTGCAACGCAACATTTGAGGAATCATGTTGGCATGCTCATTCGTCAACCAGTTCTTGATTTTTCTTTACTTTTTTCATATGGTGTTTGATGGGTTGTATTTTTTGTTATCACTGTGTGTATTGTTTGTGAGCCAACACTTTGGTTTTTTAGTTATGTTTTGAATAAATTTTTTGAGAGTGTAATTTTGCAAATTTTCTTGAACATTGCAAGCATGTGTAACCAGGTTCACCCACGTTAAAATTGCTTAAGGATTAATCCTGTAATGTCGCAATTTGATCAAAATTTAAATATGCTTTCTGGGTCAAAACCAACACCAAAAGGTATTATGTACAATCAGTAGGCTTTGGAATCTCGGGCTAAGCAGGTTGCCCCCCAAATTGGAACATGTAAAATGTACTAATATAAAAATTGTAACACACAAAAAAACTCCAAGCAGATTGTTACTGTTAGCTGTTTCATGTGCCTGTTTTCTAAAAATCTACAACACACAATCTTAGTGACATTAATTGCAAATACTTGCTGGAAGAGTCAACTTATGTCAGTGTAAACAATCTAAAATTTGGAGACAAGGAATGAGACTGAACTCTAACTTTTACATTTTTATTAGGAAAAATATTTTTATTTGAAAATAAAAAATGATGGACGCAGGATCCCAGCCATACGGTCAAGGACCACCAGCAGGCCAATCACGTGGCCCCGCATCACTTGGACGCACCCGGCTAGGTCCGCCAAATGCCTCTGGTCCTCTGTGGGTTAGAAAAGTGTGGGGCTTAATACATAATTAATGAAACCCCCAGAAAAAACAAGCAAAACAAAGCTATCCAAAAATGACAATATTGTGACCAAAAGCACATTTAACCCAAAAAACCAAAGGACACAAAAATGGACACCCAAAAAATTGCAAAAAAAATAAAAAAGTTTTGCCATGTGGGATATGTGTATGGGGAAATCAGCAGTAAAAGGTAAAGACAAACAGAGATATACCCAAATTTGTGACAAACCAAAAAAAGTAAAAGGCACAGACACAGGATTAGATCCAAACATTTTAAAACACAAAAAAGGATAAAAGGGAAACATACCGTTCAAAATGACGCCTGGCCCAGAACCAACTCCCTCGTCCTCCTCGGAGGTGGCAACATTCCCCAACGAGGTGGGAGGGGTGATTACGGATTCAGGAGAGGGGGTAGTCACGAGAGGGGTTGTTGGAGGGGAGGGGGAATTGGGATGGAGGGGAAGTAGCACAGACGGATGTGCCACAGGGTCTGTGCAGGCTGGGGAGGAGGGGGAATTTAGGGTATTTTGGGGTGAGGATGTTTGGCTGGGGGTTGGGGAGAGGGGCCGAGAGCGCCGTCTTTGACGGCGATGACGCCGTAGTCTTCGCTCTGCCCCTAAATGATGGAAAACAAATTGAGGTTAGTTTAGAACATCACCTTGTTAAACGCTAATTGTTAAACCCCAAAAAATGTAAACATGCCCATGCAGATATGAGTACAAATAATAAATAGGCCATACATGAAAACATGCCCATGCAGATATGAGAACAAATAATAAATAGGCCATACATGAAAACATGCACAAGCAGATATGAGTACAAATAATAAATAGGCCATACATGAAAACATCCACATGCAGATATGAGTACAAATAATAAATAGGCCATACATGAAAACATGCCCATGCAGATATGAGTACAAATAATAAATAGGCCATACATGAAAACACGTCCATGCAGATATGAGTACAAATAATAAATAGGCCATACATGAAAACATGCACATGCAGATATGAGTACAAATAATAAATAGGCCATACATGAAAACATGCACATGCAGATATGAGTACAAATAATAAATAGGCCATACATGAAAACATGCACATGCAGATATGAGTACAAATAATAAATAGGCCATACATGAAAACATGCACATGCAGATATGAGTACAAATAATAAATAGGCCATACATGAAAACATGCACATGCAGTTAGGGCCACAAAGATAAACATGAAAACCACAGACAAAAAAATTTACTTTCCGCTATCTGCATGCGAAAGCATGCCAGCAAGCGGGGCGACCGCCGTTGCAGGTCGGACCACCTGCGCTCCAGCTGGTCGATCTGGCGGCGTGAGCCGAAGGAACGCAGGCGGCCACGTACCTCCGCATATGCGGAACGCTTTTCCCTATTTTATGATGGGGGAGGCTGGCTGGTGATCCGCCTGTCCATCACCTCGGTTAAGACCATCAGCTCGCGCCTGGTGAATGCCGAGGCTCTCATGATGGCAATGGTGTATTTTAAATAAAACAATTTTAATAAAGACCAGAAAAAAAATTTGATTGGCTAATGTATTTGGGTAATTAACAGGACAAATTCTATTGGTTAGTGTATGAGTCATGTGTTCGAAAGGGCCACAAATCTATTGAGAGTTATGATAGGCTTGATGCAGTGACATGCGCAAGTTAATTTAAATAAAGAAATGAACCCAGTAAAATATGCGTGGTTAAAAACAAAGAAAACAAATGGATATTTGCCTCAAACATGTATTTTTACAAATAAAAGCGAATGTTTAAGCCGTTCGTATTCTGCGGGTAAACACAAACACGGACAAGAGTAAAGTTTATTGCATTTAAAAAAAAAAAAAAAAAAACTAAAATTGACGAGCAATTAAGATAATTGATATATTGATTGGCATGATACGATTGAGGGAGGTAGGCAGAATAAACTAGCAGGTAATCGGAATCTGACAGGCCCACTTCCGGGTTGGACTTGTGCGTGCGTTCCCTGCAAGCCACATTGGGGATGTACGCTCGCTATTTGGCACGCTCGTTAGTTAGAGGAGGGGTCAGTAGAGTTTGGGGAGGAAGTTTAGCTGCGTTCGAAATTATGAGCGAGCGCTTAAATTAACATATTTCTGTACGTACGCCGAACGTACGAACGGCCACTTGCATCCGGGTCTGAATGAGGGCCAAAGTTCCTATGCCATGTTACATCAGGGGTCGGAGTATACGGGATATGGTAGTCCGTACAGACATTACGAATTTGGTTCAAAAACAACCATCTAAGACATCTTTTCTTCATAGGACCAATGGATGCTATAAATGCCTCCATTGCACTACATGTTCCCACATGATCACCGGTGAATCTTTCAAACATCCTCACAATGATAGACGGTTCAATATCAACTATATCTTGAATTGCTTATCATCTTTCGTGATCTACATTATCATCTGCCCGTGCGGTCTCTATTATGTGGGGCAAACCACGTGGACTGTGAGAGAAAGGATGGCGGTACACCGGTCCTCTATCAAATCAGCATTGGCTAAAAGATCTTTGGACCAGCCGGTTGCACGTCATTTTTTGCAACAGGGTCATACGGTAGCTTCCCTCCGTCACATGGTCATTGACCATGTCCCGGTGTCCCTTCGGGGAGGAGACAGAGCAGGGAAATTATTGTTCCTAGAGACCAGATGGATCCATCAATTGGGCACTATTGCCCCTTTGGGACTTAATGAAAAAATTTATTGGAAAATTGCTAAAAACATAATTGTGATATTATATTTGCATAAAGTTCTTGTTAGGAGGTATATTTTGCAATTCTTTTTTTCTTTTTTGCTGTTGTTCGATGTGGGTGTCAGTTTGTTTGTTATTCTTTGGTGGCCGTGAGAGGTTCTTTTGTGACTCTTCTTGGTCACCTATGAGTATTATTTCATGCAGCATTGGTGAGGGTGCAATTTTGCTGAGTGACACCAGTTGAGATATGTGCCTTTAATATTATCCTTATTACTGACATTATGTACTGTATTTTGTAAGTTTTAACATCCCACCATGTTTGTCTTTTGATGTGTCTCTGTTCTGCTTTTGCAGACCGGGGAGACTTTTCCGGCAACAGGCGGGTTGCCACGGCAACCCGTCAGCGCTGTGACGTCATCATTTTGGGACGTCCCAGAACACGTGACGGGCCCCCCTCCCCGGTCTGCAGCAGACGAGCGTGATGCCTTGCCTATTTAAGGTAAGATTGTTTATGTGCATTTGTTTTATGACACACTGTATGTGCCTTGATAAAAAAGCCTGAAGGCTTTGAAACGTCGGCTTCAATACAGCTTTATTGATTTCACCAATCTTCTTGGAGTGCCGCAGTTTTTGTGTTCTACTGTCCTCTATATCGCTGAAGGCAACCAAGTAGCTGCTGTTTGTGTACTGAAGTGCCGGTCCAATGTTGCTAGCTTATATATATATATATATATATATATATATATATATACAGTCAGGTGCATAAATATTGGGACATTGACAGAATTTTCATATTTTGGCCTCTATTCACCAACACAATGGCTTTGGAATGAAACAAACAAGATGTGCTTTAACTGCAGACTTTCAGATTTAATTTGAGGGTAATTACATCCAAATCAGGTGAATGGTGTAAGAATTACAACGGTTTCTATATGTGCCTCCCACTTTTTAAGGGGCCAAAAGTAATGGGACAAACTAAACAATCCTAAATCTAACTTTCACTTTTTAATACTTTGTTGCAAATCCTTTGCAGCCGCAATTACAGCCTAAAGTCTGGAGCGCATAGACATCACCAGACGCTGGGTTTCATCCCTAGTGATGCTCTGCCAGGCCTCTACTGCAAATGTCTTCAGTTCCTGCTTGTTCTTGGGGCATTTTCACTTCAGTTATGTATTCATCAAGTGAAATGCATGCTCTATCGGATTCAGGTCAGTGGATTGACTTGGCCATTGCATAACATTCCACTTTTTAGCCTAAAAAAACTCTTTGGTTGCTTTTGCAGTATGCATTCGGGTCATTGTCCATCTGCACTGTGAAGCGCCGTCCAATGAGTTCTGAAGCATTTGACTGAATATGAGCATATAATATTGCCCGAAACACTTCAGAATTCATTCTGCTGCTTTTGTCAGCAGTCACATCATCAATAAATACAAGGGAACCAGTTCCATTGGCAGCCATACATGCCCACGCCATGCCACTACCACCACCATGCTTCAGTGATGAGGTGGTATGTTTTGGATCATGAGCAGTTCCTTTCCTTCTCCATACTCTTCTCTTCCCATCACTCTGGTACAAGTTGATCTTTGTCTCATCTGTCCATAGGATGTTGTTCCAGAACTGTAATGGCTTTTTTAGATGTTGTTTGGCAAACTCTAATCTGGTCTTCCTGTTTTTGTGGCTCACCAATGGTTTACATCTTGTGGTGAACCCTCTATATTCACTTTTGTGAAGTCTTCTCTTGATTGTTGACTTTGACACATATACACCTACCTTCTGGAGAGTGTTCTTGATTTGGCCAACTGTTGTGAAGGGGTTTTTCTTCACCAGGGAAATAATTCTTCTGTCATCCACCACAGTTGTTTTCCATGGTCTTCCGGGTCTTTTGGTGTTGCTGAGCTCTCCGGTGCGTTCTTTCTTTTTAAGAATGTTCCAAACAGTTGATTTGGCCACACCTAATGTTTTTTCTATCTCTCTGATGGGTTTGTTTTGATTTTTCAGCCTAATGATGGCTTGCTTCACTGATAGTGAAAGCTCTTTGGATCTCATATTGAGAGTCTACAGCAACTGATTCCAAATGCAAATGTCACACCTAGAATCAACTCCAGACCTTTTACCTGCTTAATTGATAATGAAATAACGAGGGATTAGCCCACACCTGTCCATGAAATAGCTTTTGAGTTGATAGTCCCATTACTTTTGGCCCCTTAAAAAGTGGGAGGCACATATAGAAACCGTTGTAATTCCTACACCGTTCACCTGATTTGGATGTAATTACCCTCAAATTAAATCTGAAAGTCTGCAGTTAAAGCACATCTTGTTTTTCATTTCAAAGCCATTGTGGTCGTGACTAAGCTGCAGCAGTGGGCAGCACAAACACATGGCAGTTCAACTTCAAACATGGCACATCAGGAAACACTTTTATTATTCAACAGAGGCCTGAGGGAGTTGGAGTATGTATGTAGTTGAAGGTAGGGCAGGGACAGGAAGGGTTGATTGGTAGTAAATTTAATTTCAGTTCTGGATTCAAAAGAAAATTTATGGGGGAGAAGGGGAGTAGGCATTTACAAAAAATGTGATACAGTACATTTACATCAGTCCTTGCCACAGAAGAATCCTTGAGCATGGCTGCTGCTGCTGGGAGTTGATTTTCTCATCCCAGAAGGGGACCATAAAGAGTGCTTTCCAAAAAAAACAAAAACAATTGTCTTGGAAGAAGAAGGCCTAGCAACAGATGGGGATGGTCACTATCAAGACCTGGTCCCCCCAGTGGGCGTAGTCTGGGAGGTATTGGTTGGCATGCAGGCAGCGGAATAACAAAGGCCTCCATGTTGTCTGTGCTTACTATTCCGTATTTCAGTTTGCGATTCAGGTAGGAATAAAGTGGGCTACAGAACACAGTGATAAAATCACTGGATGTTTTAGTGCATTCAGGCCAAATACGATCCATGAAATCCCAGACAGATTCCGGACATATGAATACTTTGCTTGTAATAATCTTTGGTAATTCTTGGCAAAGGTGAGTGTTATAGCCAGACACTTTGAAGGCTGTAACTCTGAACTGCTTTATAAAAAACATGTGAATGAAACCTTTCCACACTGCAGAACATGATGGAGAAATCCCTTGAAGTTCAGAACCTAGAGCATCTTTTTTCATGTTCTCTGAGGCCTTTCCTGATTTCTGTTTAAGTTTTTGAATAGAACAGTTTATAATTAGTAGTAGGATGTCTACTCTATATAGGTTTGTAAATAAATATAGGCTTTAGTTTTTTAGAGCATATAACTTTATAAGCTGTTAGGATAACATTTCTGCTATGTTTAAGATAAAAAATAACAACTTTTTGTAACCCAATTACTTTAAAAATAAAGTTTTCATTGCAATATTCATGCAGCCCCTTGACAGACAGTAGCACAGAACCTCTGCGCAGCTACACCAATGACAGGTTGGCTAACATGCACACAATAAAAATTGTTTATTTATTATTTTGGGCTGCAGCTCCTCGACAGACTGGAGCTCTGCACCCATGCGCCTAACACGCACACGCACAGAAAAATATAAATTTACTTTTATTGATTTTTTTTTTTTTTTAGCACGACTGGAGTCGGGCAGCACTAGGTTGCAACTTGCGTTGCTGGCTGGATCTTGTGCGGTACTGCGGTTAAGCCTAACATACACACACAGACACAGAAAGATATAAATTACACTTTAATTGATTTTTTTTTAGCACGACTGGAGTCGGGCAGCACTAGGTTGCAACTTGCGTTGCTGGCTGGATCTTGTGCAGTACTGCGGTTAAGCCTAACACGCACGCACACATGCACACAGAAAAATATAAGACACTTTGATTTTTTTTTTGACTATATATTTTTTTCTTTGAGTCCAGAACTTTGGCCCGATGGACACAGCACCAGTCCAGATGCATCTGCAGTTCTGCACCAGCCCAGATGGACACAGCAGACAGCAAAGCAACAGCCCACCAGTGTTTGCTTTCATATTTGTTTTTATGGACTTGTTTTTATTAAAAATCTTTCCGATGTTGGATGAATAAATCAATGTTTGTTATGCACATCGGTTTGGTTTTATTCTGTAATGATTTGTTTTTAATTAACTTTTTCCGATGTTGGATCAATAAATCGATGTCTGTCATGCACATAGGTTTGGTTTTATATCTATAAGGGTTTTTTAAAGGGCTTACAACTATATGAATGCCCACTACATTGTGTCAAACACAAAAGGGAAATGAGTTACAAAGTAACCTTTACATGAATGCCGGCTAGAACTACAATGTAAGTGTCATTTCTAGTAATGTTGCATGCCTGCCATTTTGAAAGATACCTTGATGTGAAAGTAAAACAGAAATGTAATGTAAGTGTCAGCTTTCTTACGGAAAAGAGCATTTTGTGACAGCCTGCTTTGTTAAAAGTACCTTTATGTGAACACGGGAAGGAATTCATATGTAAGTGTCAGTCCTTTTTGTTTGAGAAACCAAAGAAAAGAAAGGGATCATCAGGCCAATAGCAGGGGACATTGCTTTGCACATTTAAGTTTGATTATAAAACACCTTTAAATGAATGGAGATGTACCTGTAGCTTCTCTCTGTAGCATCTCTTAAAATTATGATTTTGAAGCACAGATGCAAATAATGCCTCTTTTACATTAATGTCCCGGGTCTGACTCGGTATTTGGAATAAGGGGCCTGATTCAGAGCAGCTCGCTAAGATGCATACTCTCGCTGCTGTCGATAGTATGAAGTGTATGCATTGTGCGCATGCGTATGTATCGCAGTGCGCATGTACATACCTTAGCGAAAGTTCACAATGCATTCACTCGCTGTACATAGACAGCCCAGCAGAGTGAGTGACAGTGGAAACCTTTTGTAGATGGTAACGGGGGCTGCCCATTAAAAACGGGGGAGTGGAGGGGCAAACGCAGGCGTGCCTGAGCATCTCAACAGCGTTTTAGAGATGTGCATAATTATAAGACAGCATCATAGTACACGTCACCTGGCTTGTTTTTACACTGAAGTGCTCGCAGTGCTTGAGGCAGGGTATGGTCAACCTCAAGTGCTGCGGTAGCATTGGATGTCTACACTTCCTGGACATGACGTGCACAAGTGGACATCTTAAAGCAGGCTGGTGGGTGTCTGCATACACTATGTGATCGGTGTCTAAGAAATACTGGGCGTGCTAATGCATTGATGTGTGAGAGCACTGCCTACGCAATTTGCATACACATCGTGCGAGCGATCACATCTAGCGAGTGTCTCTGAATCAGGCCTCTGGTTTCAATCCAGGACAGAACCCGTTCTTGCTGCTATTCCTGGTTGGCGCCGTTGAAAGTACACACGTGCAGTGGAACTGTTTTTCCGATGCTTGGAGATGACATCATCTCCAAGCACCGAGATACCAGGAAGTCCCCATGCTGTAAACAGGACCAGGGTCGGACAACCCGGGTTCCCAGTTTACAATGCATGGTTACACTGGTCGTTCCCGCGTTACACCCTGCAAGCTACCTGGGTTGAATTGCCAGGTCACTTGTCCTGGGAATCCAACCCTTTCCCTTTTTACACCTAGCAGCAACCCAGATTAACCATGCAATAACCCGGGATTTTGCTGCTAGTCTGAGCGGGGTATTACAATACCTCTTTTTTCCATGGCACGTTATTCAATACACACTTTATTTTCATTGCATATGGTATGAAAACTGCCATTCACCTTCTTTTTTTCCTATACAAAAAGTATAGGCAGACACGAAAATTCCAACTTAATTGCTAAAATCTATTTTATACTTCATTACCTTTATGAGGTAACAGCCCATGACTACTGCAGAGCATGTAAGATTTAATTTGTACTGTATGTAATATATTTAATACAGAAATAATTGTCTTTTTGGTCAGAGGGATGTCCTTTCATTATTTTGGGTTCTATTTACTGTTTCATTATAATGGTTATTGCAGTGAAAGTGTAATTTTTTTATTTAAAGATAAACTACTAAGATAAATATTTATACAACTTGCTCATCATCAAGATTTATTATTATTATTATAATTATTATTATTATTATTATTATTTTATTGACTACCATTCGGCTGCTACAGTGAAAAATATCTTCTAAATATGTGCAGAAACCTTCAGCATGTGTCAGTAGATAATAAATATACCATTTTACATAATATTTATTTTATTTACTTTTTATAAGTAGAAATTGTTACACTTTAGTTTGTGTAGATGTTTTTGTAGGTGATGCAGGACGGTAAACCATTTTTAGTTACTAACATCACTTGCAAATCCTGTTACTGCAACCATACAAAGATACCAAGATACTCACATCACTAGCAGAGGAATTAGAGAACACAACTTTGGTGTCATGTCTGAGGGTTGGTTTGGGCTTGAATAGGTGTGGGAGGCTGAAGAGGAGACTTGGGAGGTGTGAATAAACCTGGATGACATGAGCTAGGACTTCCTCATGTATTACTGTGAGGAGGTAGAGGAGCAGCAGAGGATGATCCCCTCCCTTTTAGAATGTAAGCTCTTACGAGCAGGGCCCTCTACCCTCTTGTGCTTCTCCCTACTTTAGTTTCAGCTACTTCTTACTCAATACTAGGGCACCTAACACTTGGCTGCTTCTGCTCTGTTGCTTATCTGGGTGTTACGATCGCTAATTGTAGAAATATATATTATCCATGTCCTGGTCTGTATTGTATTGTTCTGTAGGGGGCTTGTAAACAACTTGTTTATGTACTTTGTAAGGCACTGCGGAACACTTGTTGCACCATATAAATAAATAATAATAATAATGATGGGCCCGAAGGCGAGAACAAGAATGGAATGTCTTTATTAAACAGCGGGAGATGATAATACTGAATGAATGAGCAGAATCGGATTGGGACCGTTGATGCTGGATCGGTTTGAGACCGATGTTGAAGAATTGAAGGACTTGATGGATTTGAATCCAATGTTGAAGAATTGATGAACTTGATCGGTTGGGACCGATGTTGATGAATTGAAGAACTTAACTGATATGAGTTCGATGTAGATAAACTTGATCAGTTGGGACCGATGTTGTTGAATTTAGGAACTTAATTGATAAGTTGGTAATTGTGATACCCCAGTGCACTTTTAAAACCTGTGCCACTTACTATGGCAAGTTGGGTGGTCAGTACGGCTACAAGGCTTTCATGGATGCTGCCCACACAATAGAAAGGCTTCCAGGTCCCGGCTTCACTGGAGTCCAACTGCACATGTGAAGCCATTCAGCAGTCATTCTCAGTTCAGAGCTTTGCCCTCTAGATTTTTAAAATGTTATTTTACTTAGTAGATAGTGGTAGGTAATTGCTCTAAACTCTTGCCTCTGTGCACATCCTGCAACATTGGAAAGTTAATTTGGTTCCTGACTTTTGGTATGTTACCTGACCTCCTCTCTGCCTGCTGCTATTACGGAATATCGTGTTTACTGACCCACCTCTGATTAAGCGGACTTGTGCTTATGCCTTGCAATATTGTTTTCTAGTGTGCCAGTTTCTCTTGATTCTCCCTTACATAGGGTCTGATTCAGGGATGTACGCTGTAGATCAGCTGCTACATCTTTGTAAGCAGCAGCTGTGGTATAAAATGCAGAAGTCACAGATGGTGTCTTGTGTAAGATGGCTACTGCTGACTTCTGTGATCTGCTGCTGTGTCCGTATACACAGCAGTGGATGACTTGGTTGACCACCGGACATCTGAGTAACCCTCAGGTTACTTTGGATGTCTGATGTAATCATGCTGCAGAGGCCAGGAAATCTGTGTTGGAAGACGTAGACCCTGGGCTCGGTACACATTGTAAATGTGGCCAACATGCCTCATTTTCAAGAAAGCAGCACATTGCTGTACCCTACTCCCCCCCAAATCAGCTGCAGCATGTCAATAATGCTGCGGCTTAGCGGACACTGCGACCGTTATTGCAGATACCGATCTGCATATTTGCAGTACAGAGCCTGCACATACACACATTGCAAAACATCTGCGTTGTACATAAACCATTGGGCCTGCTTCCAACTCTGAATCAGACCCATAGTTTCTCCCTGTTCATTTGAACCTCCCAGTCAATTATCAGTGTACCAGTTCCTTGGACTTGAACATTGCACTACGTATTTTCAGCATTCTGGGAGTCTCTCTAATTTCCAGGTGTTTTCCCAGACATCTGGGAGAGCAACGCACAATCTCAGATCCCACCCATTTCTCTACAGAAGTAGTCAGGCAGGGGCTTTTTGACATGATTTGCATTGAATTCACATTAAATTGCATTGAATTGACATTGCATTGAAATGACATCATTATAGACCCACTGCATTTGTGAAGGTGGCTTTATGCAGTGTGGGCAGAGTTCTGATGATGCAAATTGTGTCGCCATAACTGCTGCAATTGTGACTTGGACCTCCACAGATTGCCCAGACCTGGCATAATGCTTTCAACGCCTAAGATTAAGATCTTCACATCAATTACTGAGGGGTCTATTTACTAAGCAGTGTTAGGAGACAGAGTGAAAAGTGATAAGATAGTGATAATGTGCCAGCCAATCAGCTCCCAATGGTCATCTCACAGGCTGTGTTTGAAAAATGACAGTTGGGAGCTGATTGGCTGGCACCTTATCACTTTTCACTCTGTCGCCTAACACTGCTTAGTAAATAGACCCCTGAGTTGTTTTTTTTTCTGTCTAAGCTCTATGTTCCACTTACCTGGACCCTTTCTATACTTGTATATTACTGTGCCAGTTTTCTCTTACAGAAAGTACGATGCACCTTGTGCACAATATAACAGTTAAAAAATACTAAACATCTAATGATATTTTGATTCTATGCTCTCCAAAAAATAATTTAGTAAAGGAGCAGGAAATATAACTGTGCCTCCAGCCCCCTGATTCCCCACCCCCATTTGGGATAATATATTCTTAGCATATTTCAGCGATGATGCCCTGAAACACAACTTATCCTCTTTGGTGCAATAAATTGTAAAATACACATTTTCTGCAGATACTACACATTTATTTGGATAATGTTTATAGCTCCAATTTCTTTGCTTCGGTGTGTAGATAATATGTTTTGTAAAAAAAATTATATTTTACAGTATTTAAAAGAAATAGGGAAACTTTTATGATGGCTGCAGCAGTGGAAAAATGAAAGCCTCCATTTGTGATATTGTATGTGGTTTTGCTGTTTGGATGCCTGGTGGTGAGCCCGGTACTTCTAATGTGAAAAATGTTAAAGGTGAAATGTGAATTAGCACTGGGCCAAATACCTTTTATTCATGAGAACAATACACCTTTACGTTATATCCAGTGGTGGCTCCAGAGGTGGGGCTGCAGCGCAGTCCAAAATTCAAATAGGGGAGCCACACCAACTGTCAGTGAGTCCCAGCCGGCGATGTTTGAAAGGGCAGTTGGTGTGTCTCCCCTATTTGAATTTTGGACTGTGCTGCAGCCCCACTGTTTATGGATAGCATAAATATAGTGACTCATGTAGTTGAACACTCAACTGATTTTTTTTTCCATGTAGTATAATAAACATTTCTGTCCTGCTCATAGACACCAAAAATGTGTACACGTACGGCCATATGCAGATATTGATGCATGGCTCCTTACACTTAGATATTCTCTAAGGCAGAAAGAGGAAGGGAAGAGGCAAGCAAGCTTCTGGTCCCTTTCAAATATCAAGGAGTGCCAAGCTTTGTATATGTGATCTGAGGTCACAATTCCATGTGTTATGAGATAGAAGTAAAAATTATAGAAAAAAGCATGTTTCAAACACAAACAAGTTTTGGTCTGAAAACCAATGATTCATTGTAAACCACAAGTGCTCTGTGTCACTTTGCATGCAGTGTGGGACTTTGGAAAAGTTTCGCGTTTTCAGCCTCCAAATCACTGGATAGAAAAATCTGACGTGCGATGCTTATGGCCCGTACACGTGGTCAGATAAACTGCACGATTTTAACGATAATGATCATATCGTTATCATTAAAATCGTACACTTTCTTGCTCCTGCTAACGACCAAACAATGGTCGATGCACGGGCACGAATGGTCAATGAGGACCATTGACCATTGCCCGCGCATGCAGGCCAACCTGGTCGATATCAACCAGGTTAGCCTGTTTACTATAGGGACCCGTGATAGTTAATCGCGGGTCATTATAGTCGTTAGGGGGTTAATGCATGTGTTGGATGCTTGATAACGATCATCCAACACACGCAGGACGATCAGATAACGATTGTTATCTTTATCTAATCATGGTGCTGTATGACCGTGTGTACGCACCATTAGATTTATTGAACATAGCAAAAACACAAATTCAAAGGTGATAAAATGACCTTAACTTATACTTTGCAGAGAGTCTTTTACTTTACTTCCAGAGGCTGTCATCTTCATTAAATTTAGCCTTTCAGGTAGTAAAGAGTTTGGTTGTTTAATATTAACTTTGTAGGTAATTTACAGTAATTGTAAATAATAGTAAATTTACTTTTTGTTCCTTTCCCTGGGTTAATAATTAACAAATCAATTTACAGTAGTGTTCATGTGAACTTAATAGGAAACTACAAGTCTACGTTGATTTAGTAATTGCCCAGCTTTCTTCTTCATTGTGGTGGGCATTCCTAGTGAGGTAGAGAAAAATAAAAATCACTACCCAAAAAGCAGTATAGTTTTTAGGTGTAATGCAGCTGTCCACAAAAACCTAGTTTTGCAACAGTATGCAACAATTAGATTTGATTACATTTTCTTTTACCACTGTAGTTAGTACTTAAAGAGTGGACAGTCCTCCAACAGAAGGTAGAATTTTTTAATTAAATATGAGGAGTAGATATCAGCAGTCAAAGAGTATGACAGTGCTTTACACATTTCACTGGCAGCCTGCCAGTTTCTTCAGGGGAGATGTAGTAACGATAACACAGTTCATGATGATCAATATATACTGTAAATATAACTCCACCAATCAATGTGGAACATAAGCTAGTCAATCACTATAAATAGTTGTCATTGTATATTACTTTAATATTTACAGTAAATTCCATATCTTATTTTAGAAGTTGAACTAGTTGAAGTGAGTGATGGGCAATATATTTTAGAGATGAGCTGTTTTGCTGAAAACTGAACATACCCGAACTTTGGGGTTCTGAGTCCCGCCTTGGTTCACTTTTGGGGTTCTGAGTATATCCGAGTTCCTGCTCAATACAATCTGTAAGTTCGGATCTCGGAGCTAAAAACTGGATCTTTGGTTTTGGATTGCATAAAAACAGGTCCAAATTACATAATTTTATAAATTTTTATGAATCTCAAAATAAAACCCGAAACCGAACGACACATAACATTTGAGAGTGTTTTTTGCCAAAACCAAAGCACATCTCTAATATATTTTATATTATTTTATATACATTATTTTAGATATGATTTATACAATTTACTAGTGCTACAGTACCATATTTTGTTTTATTGTAGCATTTCTTTAGGAGTTCAGATACCCTTAATGGTTAGCAGCATTTTTTGTTTCTGTGATTACTTTTTTCAAGTGCCAGAGAAAGCTCATTTTGAAGTACATTTTGAACTCACAGTATTAGTGGACTTATCATGGATTTTGAAAATATTCTTTATTGTTACATTGTCTGACTTATACAGCTCTGACAATACTTTCATGGAACACTTACATTCTCCAAGTTCATGAAACATTTATATTCTTCAAGTTGACCACTATCAGCAAGCAACAATACGGTCAATATGAACATTAGTTAAAGACAGTTTGTGGTCAAAATACATTATATCCAGAAGCCACAGAAACTTATAGAGTAAGCAGAAGATTACCGATCAATGGTTCAATTGTCTTGCTTGATCCAATAATGAACTGCCTGTTTTATATTTTATGCATAGGTATTTTTAAATGTTTTAGATCTAAGACCTTTATTACATTTATGCACTGTGGACAAATTCTATAGACATTTGCTAGGATTGCTTACACAAGTCTTTTGTAAGGTGAGTTTATTTTATTTTATACTGTATACGATTCATTTTTCTACCGTAATTGTTTATTGATCCGTGTATATTATCAAATGAAGTGTCACAAAAAAAGTATTTACTTGGAAGCTCTTCTATTATCATCACTGGTGTATTTTCACCTTTCTCCCAATACTGCAGTCCTCCCGTTGAACTGTTTACTTAAGCTTGGGGACTGCTATTTCCCAGTGGTAGCTTGAAAATGCCTGGCCACAGGACCTTCAGCAAGCTGGAAGTGAGTTTAGACTAGGGAAGAGTGGCTCGGATTTGGAGAAATCTGGCAGATCAAAATTTTGGGATCCCAAATCGAACTAAGGCATGGCTCGGTTCCTCGTGCCAAATTCGGTTTTCAAAACAAGACAAAATGTAGTTTTCCCAGAAATGTCGGATCTCGCATATTTTGGATTGATATAAGTCCCTCCCTAGTGATTTCAGGTGCCATTTTAGATAGACTAATGCATGAAGAGGGGCGTTGACTGTTGCTGTGCTGCAATAATTGCATTGAAGATAGTTGTAGGTGGTTGGAGTGGGTGGAAAGAGGGCATCTCTAATTGGTGTGTCTGTGAGGGTCAGACAGCTATTTTGACTTCTCCTATGTGAGCTGCACTTGTTTTCACAAGGGTACCTATCTACAGTATATATTGTGTATGAGAGCAGAAACAGTACTGTGATATCAGGCTTAGCTGACTAAAGATCTAGTTTGCTCAGTATTGTGTCTTGGTGGACAGAAAAGCAAAGTCTTTTAAACTGAACATGTCAAGGGGAGATAAAGGGAAAGATACTATAGCTAGAAAACTGCACAGGCTCCCCCTGCTTGTGTTTGAGTCTGACCTGCACTTCTGTGTACACATTTGAAGGGTATATATCTTGTGCATCAGAGGCAGCGACAAGCTTATCCAACCAAACAATACTGTGTTGTGTCTGAGTGAGCTTCATGCTAAAGAAAACTTATTTTTTTGGTTTTAAAAAAAGTTTTTTTCATTCAATTTAGATATTTTCAGGGAAGATAGTGTTTATTTAAGAAGCAGTGTATACGTGCGAAGATGGGGTCAAATACTGTACTTTCTGGGTGTTGTGACTCTGCAGCCTGAAATAATAAGAGCTGAAAGAAGACATATTTTTCTGGTTTAAAACAATCTCAAGTCTTTTGATTAAAGTTAGATATTTCAGAGAAGATTGTGTGTGTTTGAGGGGCAGTGTATATTACTGTAATTACTGGGCCCTTTCAGCTACACCCCAAAATAATAAAAGATGAAAGAAGACTTTGCACTATACTTAGGGCGAAATTTACTAAGAGGCCAGTTCTAAACTCCAGCGGATTGGTGGCAGTTTGGCAGTTTGCAAAAATGCTGTCAAAACAAATTTTAGAATAAAGTAGAACAGGGCTGTCATTTAAAAACTGCCTCCACACCGCCAACAAACCGCCGGGGTTTAGAACCCGCCACTTAGTAAATTTTGCCCTTAGAGAGAGAAGATGGTGCATGCGAGGTTACAGAAGATGCCTGACTGTGTTTGGCCCTGACTTTCACAATAGGTATTCTAAGGCATGAAAGAGCAATAGCAAGACCACAAATGAAGGCATGGTCTGAGATTTGTCCTTGCCACTGTATGTGGTTCATGGCATGTTGGCAATTTTACATTTTTTTGGCAGTGAATTTTCCCTTCATTAGTTAGGTTATGTTTTCTTAAATGATTGTCAAACATTGTTTAGATTTGGAGTGCCCTCTATTACACCTCTTTCTTTCGCTTTCATCTTTTTTTTTAAAACAAGATGATGAAGAAGTACTATGACTGCCAGCACTAGTACCGAGATGCTCCTGTTCTTTTATATACTGATTCATGATTGATTTACACCAGGACAAGTGTAAAGCTACAGTACTGTACTTGATCTTGTAACTGCCACAACACCAAGTGAATGTGCAATGATATAGGGAATCTTTACCATGCAGTTATATTACAAGACTGGAGAATTTGTTTTAAACCAGAAATGTCTTCTTTCAGCTTTTATTATTTTGGGGTGTAGCTGACAGGGCCAAAACACCCAGTAATTACAGTAATATACACTGCCCCTCAAACACACACATTCTTTTCTGAAATATCTACAGTAACTTTAATCAAAAGACTTGAGATTGTTTTTAAACCAGAAAAATATGTCTTCTTTCAGCTCTTATTATTTCAGGCTGAGGCAGACGGAGTCACAACACCCAGAAAGTACAGTATTTGACCCCTTCTTGGCACGTATACACTGCTTCTTAAATACACACATCTCCACTTCTAAAAACCTGTAATTACTGGGTGTTTTGGCCCTGTCAGCTATTCCCCAAAATAATTAAAGCTGAAAGAAGACATTTCTGGTTAAAACAAATTCTCCAGTCTTGTAATAAAACTGCATGGTAAAGATTCATTATCTCATTGTACATTCACCTAGTGTTGTGGGGATCAAGTACAGTACTGTAGCTTTACACTTGTCCTGGTGTAAATCATTCATAAATCAATATATAGAAGAACAGGAGCATCTCGGTGCTAGTGCTGGCAGTCATAGTACTTCTTCAACATCTTATAAAAAAGATGAAGGCATAAGAAAGAGGTGTAAGAGAGGGTACTCCAAATCTAAACAATGTTTGACAATCTTTAAGAAAACATAACCTAACTATTACAGGGAAAAGTTACTGCCGAAAATATGTAAAATTTCCAACATGCCAAGAACCACACACCAAGGAAAAGCTCAGTCCATACCTTCATTTGTAAGTTGTGATCTTGCTATTGCTCTTTCATGCACTAGAATGCCTATTGTGAAAGTCAGGGCCAGACACAGTCAGGCAACTTCTGTAACCTCGCATGCACCATCTTCTCACTCTAAGGGGGTATTCAATATGAAAGTTAACTTCCCTGGCGAAGTTAACGTTTCATAGCGGAGATTTTTTCTGCGTAAAGGTATGGTGCGCTTATCCCCGTATTCAAAATAAAATTAACGAAAACGGGAAACTCCGAAGTTGGACTTGCGTAAAGTTACGAATTTTTCCTTAAAATAATTGTAAGACCCCCCTAAAGTTGTAAAAACATGGGGGAACACTATGGGTACCCCCGTTTTAGCCTTTAAGCGAAAGTCGGGGATTTAAATAGCCGCAGCAGGTGTTTTTTTTCCGACATTGAAGAAGTGATGCAGAAGAGCACTTAGGTTATTTTTTTCGTTTTTTTAAGTGGTCCCATCAAATTTGGGGTACATGAAAATGGGTACTAGCATATTTTGGTGTCCCTAAAGTAATTTTTTTTAAATTCTGCATTTGTGCACCTGCCGCTATAATTCTATTCTAGAAAACATCTGCCGCATACTTGCAGAATAGCCCTGAACCTATTTCCCTGTTGTTTAAAAAAATTTTCCCATTTTTTTTTTTCGCACCCCAATTTTTAAATTAATTTTTTGGGGTGTCCCTATTTTTTTTTTTTTTTACTTTTTTTGACACAGTTCTTTTTTAAATGTCAATCTCAGGGGTGCAGGCTATTTTTTTTAAGCCTGCACCCCTAAACCCCAATTCTGCACTTTTTTTCGACACCTATTCAATGGTGAAAAGTTATCACCGTTTTTTATCAAAGACTTTTCAAAACTGCGATAAGTCTTTGAAATTGAATACGGTGTAAAACTAAAACAAGTGATATTTACGCAAAAATGTTAACAAGTGCGATATTAATGCAAAAAACTATGTTATCGCACCCATATTGAATACCCCTATAAGGGGTATATTTACTAAAGTGAGAGTTTTTAGAAGTGGAAATGTTGCCGATAGCAACCAATCAGATTCTACTTAACATTTATCTAGCACCTTCTAGAAGATAATAGCAAGAATCTGATCGGTTGCTACGGTCTGCATCTCCACTTCTAAAAACTCTCACTTTAGTAAATTTACCCCTAAGTCTGGAGGGTATACAGTATTTACTAAACTGTGGGTTTTTAAAAGTGGAGATGTTGCCCATAGCAACCAATACAATTCTACTTAACATTTATCTAGCACCTTTTAGAAGATAATAGTTAGAATCTGATTGGTTGCCATGGCCAACATTACCACTTTTAAAAGCCTGCACTTTAGTAAATATACCCCTAGATGTGTCAACATCTAAAACAGGCAAATCAGTGCACAAAAAGCACACTAAGGCTGAATAACACATTGTGTGCACAAACTTCACATAATCCTGAGGAGAGTCTAAGGGTGTACACGAGTGCTATGTGTGAGTCTGACATTTATGATTCTAACACTGTATTGCTAGAGAATCATCCTTTGTGGAACCATCTGCAAATGTAATGATGAGTAGTAGTAAAAGTAATGATGATGATATTGGTTTAGACTGCAGCAGAATGAGGGTGATAATTGTGTATCTGGACTAATGAGGAGAATGATGAATGTGTCAAGAATAAGCTGGTAAAAAACTAGAGGATGATGTTGTTTGTGTCAAAGTAAGTCGTCTGCCAGTGGCAGCATTTCATGCCAATGATAAGAAGCGCATTGTCATGCCTGGGCAGCAAAAGACCATAAAAGCCACCTCTTCTGTGTGGAAATATTTTTCCTCAAACCTTGACAATATTGCCAAGGCATTAACCATTTATGCACCTCCTCCCTGTTACATTATTTGCAGCAAGTTCATTCAAGTTGTTTAGAAAAATCTGGAAATAATAACAAGCAGTCCAGCTTAAGCTAACAGCAGTATGGATAGATACTAGCACATACCATCTCCACTGCCAGCACCTTTATCATCAACCTCATTAGCAATCGGTGGTAGTCCTGCATCCAATTTGCAATGGTAAACTGACACCCTTAATGCAATCCATGATTCCTAAGAAGAATCATTGTGCGCTAGGGCTGCCGCTGCTGGGGGTGAAACTTCACCACAGAAGGGGATCAAGAAGACTAGTAGTTTCAAACAACAATTGTCTGTGAAAAATATAATTTACAAGAGGAACAGAAGATTACTGAATCCATGGTGTCTGTGAGATATGTGAAGGTAGCTTGTGTTCTAGCCTGTAAAAAGATGGGTTAAAAGTTTTTTAAAAAATGACATAGGGCCCCCCCCCTAAAGCTTAACCAGCCCCGGACTTGCCAGTCAGTCCTGGTTTCTAAAATTACAGTGAACAAAATGTGTAGGGTTCCACCGTAATTTAGAAACCAACACCAGGCTGGAGGGACAGTCCTGGTTTTAAATATAGGGGAAAAAAATTGCATAGGGTACGCCCTATATTTAAAACCAGCACCGGACCCAAAATGGCCAGGCTGTAATGCCACAGCCCAGAGACCCTATTACCGGGTCTCCAGGGCCAAAGCATTATAAGCTTAATCCAGTCAGGCAAAGCCGGGAATCTCAGGGGAGGTGGGGACCCCCCAAAAAAAGGTGTGTCCCGTCTCCCTTAACCCCAGGCTTGGACTGAAGCCTGGGGCTCTTGCCCCGCACCCCTGGACCATTGGGTACGGGGGTAATAATGTAAAGAATAGAATTAAACTATTGTATTTTACAGTGGGACTACAGGTGCAAGCATGCATGCCTTTTGGCACTTGTGGAACTACAAGTGCCAGCAGATGGGCGGCACCTGTATCCCCACTGTAAAATAAATAGTTAAATAAAGACAAAACACACACACCAAGTAAAAGTTTATTGCATACACCTACCCACTCACACATACTTACCTATACCAGCCGGTCTGTCCACTTGTCTCATGTAGAATCCTTAATGAATGGCCCTGCAAAAAAGTTTGCATACTCACCTATATCCAGGCGCTGGTCTCCGCAGCATCTCCGGGACTTGGCATAAAAAAAAAACGTCTTAACCTGAGCCATGGACCTGGTATCAATGATTGGCACTAATAAACCTTTTGATTTGTGTTACCTTAAGCACCCAAGATCACAAATATTTAAAATTATTCATACAATTTATCTGTATGTCAATCTGTATGTCAGCTGTAATGAATTGTTTGATGGTGATGTTCAATTAATGAGGGAATTGGGAATATAAGATACACAGTAGGATGTTGGACATTACAGTGTGTCAGTGCAGCGGAGCTGGAGCAGTCTCAGTGCACCCAGGTAGACATGATAACCCAAAATGAAATGATCTGAATAAAATAGAATTATATGATTGTACTGCTCCAGTGAGAAAATAAAGGAATAATCCTTTGGTGGGGAAATATCTGTAACCATTACATTAAATCCTTGCTTATACAATACATACATGGAGCGGACACATTAATCTTTCACATACTGTATAGTTTTCCTAGGCTAGAGATGAGCAACATTATCAAAACTGTTCTGCACATTATTTGCCTGATTCGGCATCTAGCACATTATCACATGGAATTGAATTCTCCCCATGTTAATCCCGAAGGATGCAAAACAAAATCCCCATTGTGACAGCTGCCAAACTAATATCACAAGAGGAAGGCCAAAAATTCCTTTCCGAACCCAAAAATGGCAATCAGATAAACTGTCTCCAATAGATTAGAGAGTAGTTTAATATAATTTGAATTATCTCTACCAACTGCAGGGAACCAGAATGGATTTCCCTAACCAACCAATGATGCATATGCAAAAGAAAGAAAACGCACAGGTGTACAGTATAAAAACCTACCATGAATGAACTCATAGAGGTGCTATACATTGGGTGCAACAATTTTCCTGCACTAGTGTGATAGCATTAAGAGTAGGGGTGAGCGGGTTCGGTTTTCTGAAATCCGAACCGCCCCCGATCCGAGGCCGATCCGAGGCCGATCTGAGTCAGGCTCGACTTTTCCCACCTGTCTCGGATCTGCAATCGAGGCAAAACATCATCATCCCGCCTTCCGGGTCTCGCGGGTTTTGTATTCTATATAAGGTACCCACGTCGGTGCCATTTTCTCACTCGGCTGTGGACAGTGAAGAGGGAGGGTGGGAGTTAGGGCTGGCTGGTCTGTGCAGTGTAGTGTTGTGCTGTGCTGTGCTGCTGTTGTCCATAGGGGCTGTGTCCACTCCTCCAAAGTCCATAGGGGCTGGCTGTGTTGTGCTGTGCTGCTGTTGTCCATAGGGGCTGTGTCCACTCCTCCATAGTCCATAGGGGCTGGCTGGACTGTGTTGTGCAGTCAGTTGTCCATAGGGGCTGTGTCCACTCCAAAGTCCTGTGCAGTGTCCCAGTCTTAAAGGGGTGCTGTAGTGTTGTCCAGGGGGTGCTCTGTCCATCAGGGGTGCTCCCCCCAAGTGCAAAAAAATAAATATATTTTCTGTGTTTGTGAATTGTGTGCGCAGTAGCCGCACGTGCATCAACAAAGGAGCAGCGCCAAGTGTGCGCCTGTGTCCCATAAGTATAGGGCCGGCTGGCTTGGCCGTTAAGGGGTGCTGTAACCCCCAAAGTGCACTCCAAAAAAAAAAATATATATATTTTTTTGTGTTTGTGAATTGTGTGCGCAGTAGCCGCACGTGCATCAACAAAGTAGTGCCAAGCGTGCGTCTGTGTCATAGGTAAAGGGCCGGCTGGCTTGACCGTTAAAGGGTGGTGTAACCCCCAAAGTGCACTCCAAACAAAATAAATAAATATTTTCTGTGTTTGTGAATTGAGTGCACTGTGGCTGCACGTGCATCAACAAAGGAGCAGCACCAAGCATGCACCTGTGTCCCATAAGTAAAGGGCCGGCTGGCTTGTCCGTTAAAGGGTGCTGTAACCCCCAAAGGGCACTCCAAACAAAATAAAAAAATATTTTCTGTGTTTGTGAATTGTGTGCACTGTGGCTGCACGTGCATCAACAAAGGAGCAGCGCCAAGCGTGCGCCTGTGTCCCATAAGTAAAGGGCCGGCTGGCTCATTTCTTAAAGGGTGGTATAACCCACAAGTGCACTAGTCTCCAACAAAATAAAAAATTATTTTCTGTGTTTGTGTGCGCCTTAGCCGCACGTATATATCAATATAACATAAATGAAGGACCAAACTTTCACCGATAAAAATAAAATAGGGAAAGATCAAGAACCACTTCCTCCTAGTGCTGTTGCTGCTGCTGGGAGTTGTTCATCATCCCAGAGAGGAAGTAGGAACACCACTACTTTTACTAAACAATTAACCCTCCAACAGTCCTTAGCGAGGAGGATGAAGTACAACAGCAGTCATCCTGAAGCAAAACGTATAACTGAGGCCTTGACTGCTATGTTGGTGTTAGACGTGCGTCCGGTATCCGCCATTAGTGCAGTGGCATTTAGACAATTGATGGAGGTAGTGTGTCCCCAGTTCCAAATCCCGTCTAGATTCCACCTGCATCCTCAAAGCAGCAGCGACAAGCGTGCGTCTGTCTGTTAAAGGGTGGTGTAACCCTCAAAGTGCACTCCACAAACAATAAAAAAATTCTTCTTTTTTTTTCTGTCTTTGTGAATTGTGTGGGCTGTAGCCGCACCTGCATCCTCAAAGCAGCAGTGACAAGCATGCGTCTGTCTGTTAAAGGGTGGTGTAACCCCCAAAGTGCGCTCTAACCAAAATAAAATAATCTTCTTTTTTTCTGTGTTTGTGTGTGAAATGTATGCGCAGTAGCCGCACCTGCATCCTCAAAGCAGCAGCGACAAGCGTGCGTCTGTCTGTTAAAGGGTGGTGTAACCCTCAAAGTGCGCTCCACAAAAAATAAAAAATTCTTTTTTTTTCTGTCTTTGTGAATTGTATGGGCTGCAGCCGCACCTGCATCCTCAAAGCAGCAGCGACAAGCGTGCATCTGTCTGTTAAAGGATTAGATCGGTGACAGCATCCAAGTAGGCATGTCAGACAGTCCATGTACATGTACTGGCAGGAAAAAGAGGCAATTTGGAGGCCCCTGTACAAACTGGCTCTATTTTACCTGAGTTGCCCCCCCTCCAGTGTGTACTCCAATAGAGTGTTTAGTGCAGCCGGGAACCTTGTCAGCGAAAGGCGTAGGAGGTTGCTTCCACAAAATGTGGAGAAGATGATGTTCATAAAAATGAATTATCAACTCTTCCAGGGAGACCAGCCTCCAGAACGTACAGAGGGACCTGTGGTGGTGGATTCCAGCGGGGACGAATTAATACTCTGTGAGGATGAGGATGTACACAACACTGAAGAGGGTGAGGAATCAGTGAATGAGGAGGATGAGGACGACATCTTGCCTCCGTAGAGCCAGTTTGTGCAGGGCCAGTTTATTTGCTAGCTTGTTTTGTGGGGGCCCAAACGAACCAATCATTTCAGCCACAGTCGTGTGGTAGACCCTGGCGCTGAAATGATTGGTTTGTTAAAGTGTGCATGTCCTGTTTATACAACATAAGGGTGGGTGGGAGGGCCCAAGGACAATTCCATCTTGCACCTCTTTTTTTCTTTGCATTATGTACTGTTTGCGGCCTAGTTTTTCAAACTGCCATCCTGTCTGCCACTGCAGTGTCACTCCTAGATGGGCCACGTGTTTGTGCCGCCCCCACTCGTGTCGCTTAGCATAGCCATCCATCTACCTCGGTGCAACCTTTTGGACATAAAAACACTATTGTGAGGTGTTCAGAATAGACTAGAAATGAGTGTAAATTAAGGTTTTTGAGGTTAATAATAGCATAGGAGCAGAAAAATCAGCACATTCTGTGATTTTAGCTGTTTTTGTGCTTTTTTTCAAAATAAATACAGATCCAAAACACAAAACCCAGAACCCAAAACACCGAAGGGTGGTTTTGACAAAACCAATCCAGATCCAAAACACAAAGAAAGATCCAAAACTAAAACACAAAACACGAAAAGTGGCCGGTGCACACCCCTAATTAAGAGTGGTGTCTTACAAGAGCTTTCCACATAGTACAAAATCATCTAATAACATTTGTTTCACTATAATTTTTCCTAGTGTTGCTAGCATAGCTGTACATTCTATCCAAGCTGCATTTCAGCAACTGGTAAATCATTTGCACTAGAAAGAATAATAGATGAAGCACTTGCTTACCTATTGCAAGCCATTAATGTTACAGCAAGACATCTGTATATTAAAAAGAAAAAGTATAACTTCCTAATTCCACTACGTTCCTGGACCTCCTCCTTATAGGATCTGATAAAGGTCAAAAAGTTGAGAATGCTGTCATTCGAGTTGCTGTGATATCATCAATTCTGCACTCCTGTGGTACGGGCTTCATAGCGGTTATTCCGTCTCTCTGCTTACTTATGGAGCCCACATGGCAGCCATTACCTCCATGTTCTCCAAATGCAGAGGAAGCATGAAAGCTCTCTCTTTCTCCCAGCTCTCTAGCAAAGATAACCACCACCTGTCTTTTCTTCTGCAGAAATCACACATAGCTATATATCTCACATTGCCCCTCTTTCCCTGACAGTACAAATCACTAAGTGCTCTATCCCTCTGCCTCTCTGCCCACTGAGATCACACAGAGCTGTGTCACTCTGCTCAGGGTCATATTATTACCATACAATACCTGAGGAGGTGTTACATTAACCCCCATTAGCTGGGTACCCTAAAAATATGGATATTTGCGGCTACCTAGCTAATCTCATTCTCTCTTCCCAGGTACACCTGCCATTTAATATGCTAAACCAGTGATTCCCAACCTCGGTCCTCAAGGCACACTAACAGTCCTGGTTTTGGTGATATCCAGGTTTGAGCACAGACGGTTAAATCAAAATAACTGAGGTACTAATTAAGTCACCGGTGCTCCAGTATGGCTATCCTCAAAACCTGGACTGTTAGTGTGCCTTGAGGACCGTGGTTGGGAACCCCTGTGCTAAACAGAGTGATGGTGGTTGTGGGCTTTGGACTTTACATTTAAAACCATAATACAAAAATACCCATATAAACAAGGTAACTGTAGGACAACTATACCAATGTGGTTGGCTAGCAATCTTGGACATAAATACTCTGCAATAAAACCTTTACCACCAGATACTAATACATTTTGATTGTTGACAGTTATGGTCAGATCCCCAAGGGAGACATTTCAGAATCTAATTTATGGGTAAACTAATTGTCACATACTGGAAGCTAGATGATGCAATTTTAGTTTAGAAAAATATTACATAAGAGGGCAGTGAGAACAAGGTCAATGAGAAAGCAACCAATGAGGGATTATTGCCTACTTAACTGTCAAAACTAATGCCTTTTTAAATATACTAAAGATCATGCAATTTCTTCCATGTTTGTACATACTGGACCTTTTTTGTCCATGTGAAATAAAATATATAATTATATATTATTTTCTATAGAGTGCTTCAAAACAACAACAGCTAATTGTCATTTTAATTGCAATTTACACTAAAAAAAATAGCCAACCATCTTATTTTCATTGCAAATTGTTGACAGCAACAACATTCATAGAGATAAAATATTTCGTAATCATATGTATTTATCTCCTTAAGACTATCCATAATGATTGTGCATGAGAGAGGAGACAGCAGGAAACCTAAAGTGGAGAGTGGGAACCCTAATGTGGAGATGTTGATGTCTTTAATAATGACTTTTTGAATTGATCAACAATTTAGATTTTATTTATTTATTAATTTATTTATTTACGGAAGCAAAACACTGCATACAAATCCGCAACATATGAACATAGAAATTCAGTATAACAACAGCTTTTATAGTTATGCTCAATACATTAGACATATACACCGCACATGTCCAAAGATGTAATTAGCATGACATAAACAGTTATAAGATTCTAAAACTTGTCACGGAATATAAACACAAGCACAATAATAAAATGTAGACATAATAAGAAATGCAGTGAATAGCCATGATAAATAAAAAAAAGGGGAATGACGTCGGACACTCACCCGTTAGGCAACGTTATAGGAAGGATCTCCCAAAAGAATTTGGGGCTCATACCATTGAGTCAGGTGCGTACTATGGTGGATCTGGGATTGTGTCAAAATTGGCAGAGTAGCTATGAAGTTTTCCCACGTGTAAAAAAAAGAAGAGGCTTTCTTCTCTTTATCGAACATAGGGCTTGAATGCAAAGGCAGCCGCTCGCTCGGCAAGGCATAAGCATGCCCACTATGTCTTGGCGAGCGTTCACTTTGACTTTTTACAGACGCCCACCAGCCTGTCTTTAGCCGCCCACTAGCGTACGTCATCTCCAGGAAGTACATTCAACCATCAGTACATCGGGTTACATCGGATCTGACCGCAACGTTTGCGGTTGACTGTACCCTACCTCAGGGGTGTAGCAACGGTGGTTCCAGTGGAGCACGAGCTCCGGGCACCAAAATGGACAGAGAGCGCCATCCAGGGTCCCAGAATTCATGGGGCGCTGCACAGTATGATGGCCGCCTGTTAGCTTTATCTCGGTTTGTTTGCTATTTAAAGTAATGGAGGTGTTTCCAGGCATAACCACACATTGTTAATTGAAAGGTCTTTTAAAAAATAATTATAATAGAAGACCTGAATAATAATAATAGTGGTAGACAGAACATGGTTAGTAGTACCCACATTAATATAGGTGCAATGTAAATTTGTGAAGTAGGCGCATAGCTAAGAAGAGAGCTTCCTATAGGTGTCCCCACTCCGATGAAAGCTGCCTGAGCGTGTAACTGCAGTAATAAGCTGTGCACCCTGTGGAATCTCACTCTAGCACATGTATTCTGTATTATATATTCTGATCATTTAACTTAAACTGACAATCTCCTCTATTGACTAATAACAATGATCCAAAGGATATGAAAGGCAGATCCTAGGTGCTATACATAAATAAAGCAGTGCCAAAGGAGCTACTCCTTAATGTCAGATAGTGCATCACCGGAGCTTTCTATTCCCCAATTGGGACTTCAACGCCCAGCGTGATACTGACACTGTTTGCTCTTGTCTCTGCACTTCAGTATTCCCACGCAGGTTGGCCATACCCTACCGGCACAGTTCAGTACAGGGAGGGGGGGCGCTATGACATGCACTTTCTCCGGGCGCGATGGTTCCATGCTACTCCTCTGACCCTACCGCAAGCACTGCAAGCACTACAGTGTATTTTTCAACCAGGTGACGTGTACTATGACACTGCCTGTTAATTATGCACGCCCCAGAAATGGCGTGGAAACACTCTGGTATGCCTGCGTCCACAACTCCACTCACCCATTACTACTGCCCTGCCCCTGTAACCACCCATAAACGGCCTCTCCTGTCACTCATTCCACTGGGCTGTCTTTGCAGGGCTAGCGAGCAAAATCCGATTGCTTGTATTAATTTGCGCATGCGCACTGCGAACTAAAAGCATTCGCACATTAGCGAACATCATCTGCAACGAGCAGCCGCTTGCTAGCGAGCAGGTCTGAATCAGGTCCATAGTTTCCACCCAGTCCATTCGAAAAATAAAATTCAGCTTCTCCTTATATAATTGAAAATTGATTGGAGTTGGGTGTATCCATTCTTGTAATATGGCCTTCTTTGCCGCTGTGCTTATTGCAAGTAATAACTTACTGCAACCCGAAATAAGTCTCTGACCCCTAGGAAATATAGCCAGAACAGCACATTCGGGGATGAAAGGCACATAGTTCACCGAATGAGTTTCAGCATCCCTTCTTACTTGCCTCCAGAAACTCTGGACTACTGGACATTCCCAAAGGCAGTGACAGAGATCCGCCTCCTCCCCTGCACATCTAGGGCAACTGTGAGAGTCAGAATAACCCATTCTATATCGCCTGTGAGTGGACAAATAGGTCCTATGATATACGTTTAGGAAAAGCTTGTTATATGTACTGGTGGTCAGTAACATCTCACATATTAAATCGTTAATAGAGAGAGTTGGGAATTGTGTCAGCCATTGTTGCATTCCCTGGTTAACCAAAGTGCGATCTAAGTCTTCACTAAGAAATTTGTAATTGATAGATATGGCCTTACGATTAGGTGTTGAACTAGAGAAACATTGGGTTGTGCCAGTCAGCTGCTGAGAATGCCCGTGCCACAGAGGCTATATAATGCTGTGCCGAGAAATCTAGAAATAGTGGGATGAAGAAACATCACTCGCGATTTATCTTCATTAATTTTCAAACCAGAGATGTTGCCATCGTCTAACAAGAGCCTCTGTCGTTCCACATCAACTGATTGAGGGGAATATAGAGTAGAATAATAAGTAGTAAATAGGGACAAGATAGCTTGCAAATCAGTTACTGTGGGCCTAGTGGTGGGATGGAGTACTGCTGCAATATGGTTCCTAGATTTCCGTGATTTGGCTATAGTTGCCAAAAAGTGGCCAACCTTATTGCCCCAACAGTAATATTTATGTTTAGAGATCTCTAAACTATGTTTCACCTGAGAGAGAAGGAAGTCTTCCAATAACTGACAGGCTTGTTTATATTGACGCAACTTATCAGGTGATTGGTCCAACGTATATACAGTGAAAGTTGGGTAGCCGCAGTGCATAGCAAGGCAAATGTTGCTGATACCTCACATTTACGCTTGCCCATGTAACTAATAATATGGCCCCGTAACACTGCCTTTGAAGTTTCCCACATAAGGCTGGGGTTGTTCCAGTGATCAAGATTATAGTTCACAAAGTCAGACCGTTTTGACTTAAGAAAAGAGCGGAAATCAGTTGAGGAGGTCAGATGCGTGGGAAATCACCATATATCATTGCAGGGATCTGAGGGAAATGTAAGTGTCACAGTGAGAGGAGCATGGTCAGAAATTGTGATATCATACATGCGGGCATTATAAAGATGAGACATTAGGACATCAGACAATAAAAGGTAGTCTATGCAGGACAAGGAACAGTGTGCTGCTGAAAGATGTGTATAGGAGTGCTCAGTAGGATTTAATAGACGCCAGGGATCTGAGAGATGTAGCGCAGTCATTAGAGATGGGAGTGGCCACCACGTGGTAGAAATTGGTCTAGGTCAATGTTGGCTAACCTTGACACTCCAGCTGTTGTGGAACTATATATCCCAGCATGCCCTGCCACAGTTTTAGCATGCCCTAATAGCAAAACTGTAGCAGTGCATGCTGGGTTATGTAGTTCCATAACAGCTGGAGTGTCAAGGTTAGCCAACACTGGTCTAGGTGGTGGAGGGGCCTTATCAATTTGGGGATCTAACACTGTATTTAAGTCTCCATCAATAAGAGTAATTTTCCCTTTGTTGTAATAATTTAATTAATTGGTTAAAGAAAGATGGGGAATCCATGTTTGGCGCATAGACATTAACCAATGTAAACTGAGAATGCAGAATTTCAACATCGAGTACAAGAATTCTACCATGTCTATTTACAATCTGATTTAAAATAGTTAACAGTAGACCCCGTTTGAATAGAATGGCGACACCCATGGATATAGTGCGGTATTGGGCTGCAATACATGAATCTAACCAGGGGGCACAAAGGATAGCCTCGTCCCCCATGTGCTAGTGAGTCTCCTGCAAGAACATTATATCAGGATGTAACTTCCTAAGATGAGTAATCACCCATCTGTGCTTTATGGGCGCCCCCCAATGTTCCGCGAGACCACGCTTAACCTAATCGGGCTAAGGGAGGAGGATGGATCCACACCAGGGACCTGATTAAGATCCGCTTGCTAAGGCACGATCGCTCGCAACGCACAACACAAGTGAGCGATCGCTCGCAACGCACAACGCAAGCGGGTAAACACCCATCACAATGAAAACACACCTACCGGATCACGTAACAGAACGAGCGATGACTACACTTGTAGTAGTCTGACGGACGCAGCCGTCACCCTACGTGGCCATCGCGATTACTTGGCAGAGTCATGTTTTCTCATCTGCGCTTTCGATGGACCCTTTAATTGCTTCTGATGTGATTGCAATCAGTGTAAATCCGCACTTATTTTTTTAATTCTAATTTACATAGGCTGGAGTTAGCTAATTGGACTTCCCCCAACTTGGTTTGTCTAATTTTATATTCTCGCTCTGAAAAAAAAAAAATAATTAAAAAAAAAATATATATATACATATATATATATATATATATATATATATATATATATATAATATTGGGACATTGACAGGATTTTCATATTTTGGCCTCTATTCACCACCACAATGGCTTTGAAATGAAACAAACAAGATGTGCTTTAACTGCAGACTTGCACCTGACTGTATATATATATATATATATATATATATATACAGACATATATATATAATTGTAGATATATATATATATATATATACATACATATATCGAGATGTAGAACTAATATCCACACACACATATATATATTTATATATTTATACAGTATAAATTTAGTTATCAAAATATTTATATATATATATATATATATAAACACTCATTTTTAAAGATATAATATCAACATGCCTATATATATATATATCTATCTATACATATATTTGAATATATATATATATATATATATATATACAGATTAAAATGTATGTATAGGCACAAACATTGAGATAGTTCGATTTTATTAAGATTTTACTTATAGAATATTTGACCTTTTATTAAAAACACAACACTTTTTTTGGGAAATTTTGAACTTTTTTATTTTATTTTAAACATTTAATTTAGAGTGCATTTTGGATGCAGGTAATGGCCTCCAATATAAGGTGAACAGCTGTGGCAATTGTGGCCACCTCCCTCCTCAGAACCTCCCGAAGTGGCTCCTCTTGTTCAACTGAAATATAAAGGAAAAGCAAAATTATTTATTAAATATTTGTTATTAAATCTAAACAGTTTGACATAAATCCCACCCACCATAGCCATGAATAATTTATGTGTATCCCTTCACCAGATAGTACTGCACAGTGTTTCACATTGGCTACTGAGGTTAATGCTGCTTTCACATGGCATTATTTTCTGGTTCCTAAATTTGAAATACATTGCATAATGGCATCTGTGACATATGTACCATCATCTCCTTGGGCCAGCAATTCTTGGGCGGAAGCAGCCCAATTTGAGCTTCCAGGGGAGTGGGTGGGGGAGGCAGGTTCAGGGATGGGTGATGAGGAGTGGGTGGGGGAGGCAGGTTCAGGGATGGGTGATAAGGAGTGGGTGGGGTTGGCAGGTTCAGGGATGGGTAATGAGGAATGGGTGGGGGAGGCAGCTTCAGGGATGGGTGATGAGGAGTGGGTGGGGGGGCAGGTTCAGGGCTGGGTGATGAGGAGTGGGTGGGGGAGGCAGGTTCAGGGATGAGTGATGAGGAGTGGGTGGGGGAGGCAGGTTCAGGGATGGGTGATGAGGAGTGGGAGGGGGAGGCATCTTCCAGGGTGGTTGGGGAGGATGGGTGGGGGAAGGCATCTTCAGGGGTGGGTGGGGAGGATGGTTGGGGGGAAGGGGCTACAGGGATGGGTGGGGATTCGGGTTGTCATGCCCATACTCTTCTTTGAGTTGTTTAAAAAAAATAAAGATTTAAAAATTGCCATGACTCAGCATACATTTATGAATGTTGTAGAATGATAAATGTCCAACAGTGTTTTTTTGTTGGGTTAATACCATCAAAATCCAGACTCAGGGTGTGCAGAATTACACATGTTTTTTACAACATCATATCCACATCTCCCTGGTTTAGCAGAGCAAAGGCATGAGCATGTTTTTTTTTTATTAGCCAAAAAAACAACAACAGAGGATTATATACAGACACCTGTGTCACCCTTGTTACAATAATGCAGAGACACTGCGTAAACTGTAGCCTGACTCAAATTGTCAGTTATCTTCTACAGTTAAACAGATATGGCAGAAACCATGGTGATTTACAAATACACACACACACCAACACACACACCTTATGACTACAACAGTTTTGCAAAATTTTCAAACACAGTATTGAAATTAGGACTTTAAACTTGTTTACAGCCATTTTTTTTTAAATGGCTGCAGACCTTACTATGAAACAAACAAACAGGCCATTAAAATCAGTAAATATAACATAAACACACAAACACACACACGCAGAAAGGCATACACAACACAAAGCATACACCACGCAATGCATATACAATGCATTACTAACTTTGGCGGTTGCCCGCACGCAGTTGCTCCAGGAGGATCGGGGTCCACCTCCAGAGATCTGACCACCTCCGTTCAAGCTGGACCACCGTTCGGCGGAATCCAATGCGGTGCAGCCTCCGCCGCACCTCCGCATATGCCCGCATTTTTATGCGGTTAGGCACATGCGGGCCTTCGGGCCCCAGGTATCGGTCCATTACCTCTGTCAATATGCGCAGCTCCCGCCTGCAAAAGCTGGAGGATCTCATGATGCAGTCTGATTGGTTGGCCATTCAAAAATGGAGGAGAAACATAGGATATTTGTTGATTTAATACATCTATAACAACACAACACTTATCATACATCATGTGACTGACCTCATTCCACAGCTAGGATATGCCTGTGCGGCCAGTAGAGCACCCCCAACACTACGCATCTCCTTGTGAAAGTGTTTGGAATTGTGAGGGGTGCTTTTAAAGTGTGTGTTGGTCACTTGTGCATTGCGTACTGCACTGCATGGGAGTGGCGCACAGTAACAGGCGCCTACGCATATTGCTATAAATAGTAACGCCAGGATTTTTAAAATTTGCAGTCATGGATTCTGAGGAGACCAGTGTAGAGGACTGCATGATTGATATACATGATTTTCTGGACTAATTTGGTTTGGGAATAGCATCAGAAATTGAAGTTGTGGACACACTTCCAGATGAGGCTGAGAGAAGTGTGCCTGAGCCCACACCATATGATCCTCCACCAGCACCTACAAACACATCACCTCCAAATGTGGCTGGCCCATCAGAGAGAACGATACAAGGTCAAGATAAACCTTGTCGGGTTACGGATACCCTCATCCAGGTGGCACTAACCAGATTCACTTTTGGACATAAGATTCCTTTTTTTTTAAGGAAAAAATCTGGGTGAAATTTGCCAAGATCATCAATCGGAAGCACTCCACTCATTTGGAGGCATCTTTTCTTCATAAAAAGTAAGTTTTTAATATAATTTTCTATATTTGAGATACTGCTGACGAAATGTTTTTTTTACTCTTATTTACCAAACCAAAAAAAAAAAAGTTTGTTAGCCAAATGGACGATATATCTATATCACTATATCAAGATGTTTTTGTAAAAAAATAATTGAAGCTAAATTTATTACAGTCGACTCAAGTCAAAGTTGAATTTGCGGAGAAAATACTTTAATGGGCCAGGGGATCCCCTCCCTTACACCTTGGCTTTGACCCAAAGGCAGCATCTACTTTTGGGGACCTTAAATTGGAGGTTAGTGGTGGAGGCAAAAATAGACCATCAGGAGCCTCCACAAGATGACCCACATGCTGAGTCTGGTAATTATTTGCATACACCTGTCTCTCTTATCTGTCTATTTTTGAATTACTTTATAATAATCATTGTTTTTTTATACCATTTGTTAGGAACTGACATGGCTGAAAGCCTGCAGATGGATGGGGTGACGGCACAACCTCCATCAATTGTGCCTCCCTCATCCTCCACTGCCACCCTTACTCATGTCCTGGATGGGCCTAGGGTGGCAGTGTTAAGGCAAACAGCAGCCATGGAGGCTGACCAGGCCAGCATGTTGGAGCAAAACTCCTTTCTAAGGTCTATAAACCAAGATGTCATGGAGATCAAAGAACATCTGACTGGCCCAATAGAAGGTGAGGTGGACCAGTGCCCTGCTGTGGCTGGACCGAGCACCCAGCAGGGTCCACGACCGTCCACCCGGATCCGTAAATTCAGCTTTCCAGAGTTGGCTGCAAAGAAGAAAAAATCTGATTGATGATCTTGAATTTATTTCACCCAGAACTTTCCAAATGTATGTCCAAAAATGTAATCTGGTTAGTGCCCCTGGAAGTCCCACAAGGAATATCTTGATATTGTATCGTTCCATGTGATGGGCTTGCCACATTTTGAGGTGATGTGGAGGTGGAGGAGGCACATCTGGTGGTGGCACAGGCACACTTTCCTCAACCACATCTGCAAGTGTGTCCGCATCTTCATTTTCTGATGGTAATCCTAACCCAACTTTGTCCAGAAAATCATGTAAATTTAATGATTTAAATGTTTGTATTTTTATTTATTAAAATCTTATTATCATTAATGCATTTATAAAAAATGTTAATGATAACATTTAGGGATTTTGAATTCTAAAAAATCAGAAAAAATAAATAAATAAAATATTTCATTTTCAATGAAAGAATGTTTTTGTACCTTCTTCCAACAGAAAAACCACAATATCTACTATGGTACCACAAATCCGGCCCTGGCCTGCAACAGTATTGCTAAAAAGGCATGTATTTACTCTGGAATGGCATGCTGGGGTGTGCAGTTCCAAAACCAAAAAAACTATTTCACTTTAAAAACAACAAAAACCAAAAAAACATGTATTTGTGAACTTTAAACATATAGGGACTATTGTTTGTGAATTAAAAGTTTTTTGGGATTGGTATCTTTCTTAATATCCAAATAACAAACAAAAAGAGTTAAAAAAAAAACCATGCTACTCTATTAATTGACTGCAAACATCGGCAGAGGAAGAAACCTCCGGCTGCACACGCAGTGCTTGTGGTAGACCCTAGGCTACTGCAAGCACTGCGAGTACTTCCATCGTAATAGATGCAAACTGACGTGTACAATGACGCAGCCTTTAAATTATGCATGCCCTCAAAACTCCGTTTTGAAGGTCAGACACGCCTGCGTTCATAACACCACTCCCCTGTTCACAAGCACCTTCCCCTGTTACCACCCACAAACGGCACTGTCAGTCAAAGTAGCTGCAAGTCTGTGTACTACGAGCGCACAATTCCCCATCGCTGAAGTTGGCTTGCGCACACGCATTGCAAACAGGCCCGCCGAGAGCCGTGGTGGGCCCGGGTAATAGGGGGTGTGGCCTAATTGTGGGAGGTGTGGCCACGCCCCCTTCCCGGAAGAAAAAAGTTTTGCAGCGCTGCCGAACGGCGCTGCGTGCTGAGGAGGGGGGGCGCTCTGTGCCCCCTCAGCCCGGCGCAAAGCTAGGGGGGGCGCGATCAGTGTGATTGCTCCCCCCCACAGGCATAGGAGACTACTGTGGCAGTCTCCCACTGCAGCTCAGCTGTGTGTTGGGCTGCTGTGAGGGAGGGGGGTGGCGGCGCCAGACCCGGGCCCCCGCCGGGCCCCTCAGGCAGCCCAGGTCTGGGTAATCTGTACCCGCTCCCCCCCTCTCGGTGCCCCTGGTTGCGAATTATACGTATGCGCAGTGAGCAAAAATCGCCCGGCAGCGAGCGCTCGCGCCTTAGCGAACAGGTCTGAATCAGGTCCCAGGTGCGGATAGGCTATACCTCAGTAACATCTAAAGAAATGTTGAGCAATGCCTTCCAGAAAACAGTACCCAATGAGAGAGGGGAAAGGAGAAACAAAATACATATGAGCCCGCGGGTGATGCCAGACAAATAACAAAACAAATTACAAAATACATTTTAGAAAAACACAGTAAAAAGGCACAGAAAAAAAATATAAAGTGCTTTGTTTCACAAAACTAGATTTTTCAGTTTTCCTTCCAACAAAAAAAAGGGACAGTTGTTGCCTGGGCTAGGCGGCACATATCCAAATATACAACCAATAAAATAAAAATAACATAATTTAAGTACCTTAATAAATAGTGGTATCAGACAAAATATGTAAATAGATACTACTATGTAACCCAATTATGTTACTGGGATAAAGTAGACCTAACTGGAGAAAACTGTGTGGAGTATACCCATTTTGTCAGATATGTAACAGAATAAAAATGTAATAACAAGGTGTGCATACCGCAATACTGTATATGAGTAGCTCCCAGATCAAAATAACTAAAAGCAAGAGTCTCTTAACTCTGATCAGTTGCAACCATGCCTAAGAGATTTTATTTATTTAAAATAAATTGATTTTAACAATAAAATTATATTTCCTTAAAGAGTCACTAGAGAGAGTCAGCTGCCTATTAAGACTGTAATTGTATACACACTCTGATAGACCCCCACATTTTATTCTGAAATATTAAACTAACTCTAAAGATATTTGAAATGTGAATCACATCGAACCGGTGAGTGACTCAATGGTGACTACATATTAAAGTATTGAAATTGTTGTCTTGTGAGTAATTAACATATTGCTTCTTCTTTGTAGATCTGTAGAACAGATTACATTTTATAAATACTTAGCAGGTACAGTTAAGAATTACAAGTCACATATTCAGTTCGGCTTTTGACAGGGAACAAAATAGTTACTGTAGGATTAACCTGTATCAATACAGTTATAAACTTTTAATATTTTTAAAGAAAGAAGTGTTGAAGAGATGACATAACTTACTTAGAACGTCCTTACAGAATATATATATATTTAGTCCTTACTTAGTATCAGTGATGTTTTATAAGAAACATTATATTATCTGTTCTTCAGTACAGCCAATAAATCTTGAGCACGCACCACAGGCTCCCACTATCGACCAGACATGAAAGGCATGGAGGCCGCTGGAGGGCAAGTATAACAGGCTCGGGAAGGAAAATGTTGGTGGAGGAGGGGTGGAACAGGTATGGAGGTGGAAACGGGGGCCGGAACTATATTAATCTTCTGCAGGTAGAGCAGACTTCAGTGCACCATTTGTGGTGCACACATCACTGCATGGGGCAGCCAATCCCCAAAAACTGTCAAACTGTACAAGTCTTTTCAATCTGCACTATTTGCTGAACTAAGTATGTTTATGCTGCTATAAAAACTGCTACATCTTTCCTTTTTATTTTTATCTTATAACAATGTGAACAGATTTAATTTCAAATCCTACACATCAAAATTTAGTTCTCTCTCCTTTTTATCTGAAAAACATTTTTTTCCTAATGAATGCAAGCAGCCTAGTGTTATTTTAATTCACAACTCAAAATCAGTGCTGCTGATTTTGACAGTTTTTTAAATGATTTGTATTCGCAAGAAATACCCATTAGACTATCTGGTCCATGAGTATAATAATATCAGTTTCACTCACTGCTTGCCCTGCTCCTAGCTGTTGGGGAATACGGTTGACGGATCTGATTCTGTTGCACACCAGTACTTTTATGTGTGTTGGAAATCAAGATAAGTTTGAATGCCGCATTGAGTCTGCCTAAATTTTTGTTCCACCGTCACTGTGATTAATTAAGAATGTACCGATACTGACGGCACTACTATTAGCGCCATGTCCTTACCTATGTAATAGAATTTCAGAGTTCACGGACAGGAAAACCTGATATTTATTCAATGCAATGTTAAGGCAGATTAAAGTATAAACTAATGAGACATTGAAGTGAATGTTTGATTGTGTGACGCACATTGCAGAATTGTCTAGGAAAGCGCTGAGAATTGTGTAGTCTAAACCATTCAGTCATAAAAATTCAATTAAAAAAGAATATGTTGAAATGTACCGCTCTTTTTTATATAATTCAGGAGAGCATCTGTGTTACATTAAATAAAAACCAGTGACAATACAGAAGTAACATTGTGTCATTTATCATCCATTTAAAGTTTTATTACTTCCTTTCAGTGGTTCCTTACCAAATGATTGTGCGTGATCCTAATGATGCTTTAAAAGTTCAGTAGACAATGTACCTGTGCTTACAGACCTTTAACTCCTTCATGGTTAGAAATATCCTCTTATGTATCAAATCAAGCTGGGCATCCACTATACAATTTACTGTCAGATTTCTGGCTGTTTGGAATGAAAACATGGTAATGTATGGGAGCAAATGACAGTCGATCATATGGTTTTAAATACTGAAAAAAAGGACAAAAAATATGGTTCAAATTGGTTTGTGTGTAGTAACCAATTTGTCTGAACAACCATTTTTGGCTATTTTCCAGTGTCTGTGATCAAATGGACGATTGTCATTTTCTCCCATACATTACTAGATTTTCATCCCAACCAGCCAGATTGGACAGATATCTGACAGAAAATTGTATAGTCATTAAGCCAGTGGTTCCCAAAATGTGCGCCCTGGCACCCTGGGGTGCTTCGGGACACTTGCAGGGGTGCCTCAGGTTGGTGGTCCAGCACCAAATCAAATTATTTATGGTCAATGTAATGTAGTTATGTGGGCAAACAGAAGTGCAAACCTGTCCCCACCACATAACTGAACCTAAAGATGACAGGTAAGCACTATTTACTTCACTTTACTACTTTACTTTAATTTTTTCAGAATTTCTCAATAACAACCTTAAACTTAGGGGTGCATTGAAAACAATGCTGACACTCTCGGCTGCCGTGATTCAAAAAAGTTCGGGAACCACTGCATTAAGCTAAGGGATATAGAGGTTTGGTTTCAAACTGTTATAATACACATTGTGAGTTTTGTATAGGCGTTCTTTCTAGCTTAAATCACACTTAGGGCTTTATTTATCAATGAGTGATATTCTTGTTATCACTAGTTACTAATCTTAAATGGTGCTCCAGCCAATCAGCTCCTCTCATTTTTCAAAGACATGACAGGAGCTGATTGATCGGAGCACCACGTAAGATTAGTAACGAGTGATAACAAGAATATCACTCATTGATAAATGAGGTCCTTAACGGTTATGCTATATGAATTTGCTACATGACCTACACATAGAAGTCATTATTTAATGTAATGTGCTGCAAATATTGTATCTTAAAAGTTTAAAACAGCTGTATGCAGACTGGGTATATGGCTCTATTAGTAAATGGACCCAACATCTGCCTGGGCTCATACACCACTAAGCCCCCTCCCATCTCTGCCCCCTTCCTTCCCTGTCTCTGCATCCATCCAGTTATACCTGTTCCTGGTCATCTCCTGTGACATTGTGCATGTCAAACCTAATGTGCACGCTGCATGCAATGAGAGCTGAGGCATGCGCTATGCAGCCGCAATTAGGTCATCACACAAACGTATTTTATATTATATAAATATCCAGTTCTCTTGGTGCAAATTAATAAGTGGTTCTAAATGCACAAGTAGGGAAAAACATGGCTATAGGACGGAAAGTATCAATCATGGCAGCTTGGATGCCGTACATTCCGCCACTAACCAAATGCATAGCAACGGTAATAATGCCATTATGCACGTACAATTGTGATTAAAATCAAAACAGTCAGCTCTCCAGAAAAGAGCTGTGTTTTGCGATGAGAGGACTTGCGGGTTTATGACTTCTAGGTTTATGTTCTTCTGCACATGCATGGCTGTCGGATCCCTCTCGGGATGATGTTGGCTATTGAATACGTATGGAAAATGGGGTCAAACCTCCGAAAACGGTAGTTTTTGGAATTTTGACCGTATTTTAGCATTAGTACATCTCGCTCATATACTGACATACTGTATAATGCACCAATACACAGTAAAAGCATTGGAATACAATTCATTAGTGCCAGTATATCTTATAATTATTAGTAACAGACAGAGGGCCTGATTCAGACCCACTCGCAAGCGGATGTCCGCTCGCAAGTGGGTCGATGTTGTGCTTTGCGCATGCGCACGATGGCGGGAGCTCCGTCGTGCGCATGCGCCAGACCCAACGAGCGAAGGACTTTCCTTCGCTCGTTGTGTCTGATCAAAGGGGGCATGCTGTCGATGTTGATTGACAGCACGCCCCCTTTGGTGGGCGTGCCTCCCTGACGGGGGCGTTCCCATGGGAACGCCTCCCGTCAGAAGCCGGCTGAGTGATTTTGGCTCTGACAGAGCCAAAATCACTCCGGGGCTTGCGGTTGAAAACCTCAACCGCAGGCTCCGGCTCGCAGTTTTGATGGTCGCGATGGTCACGACCATCGCGGCCATCAAACTGCACGCTCATATAGGCTGTGGGTGGTGACCCACAGCTATATGAGCATCCAGGAGGACACTCCATTTTTATGGAGGGCGGCCCTCATTCAGAGCGTGCGCTCTGCTCAGAGCGTACGGCTCAAAATGAGGGCCAGAGTTCGCAAAGACTAGAGAAACATTTATATTAAGTACATTATGCTTTGGATTTAAAGCAGAAAAGCAAAATAGAAGCTGTGACGTAATACAATATATGACAAGTGTCCATGAAAAGGGCACGCTCATATTCAGAGATGTATTTCATATTTTGCTTAGTTTTTGTCAGGGTTGTCAGCAAAATTTTTGAATGTAAAAACTGTTCAAAAGGATGCCTTTCGATATTATGATAGGAAAAATAAAATGTAGGCTGCTGAGTAGGGAATCGGTATGAAATCCTGGCAGTTGGTATATACCGACAGGGTCATCCCAATGATCAGGATCCCGACAAGGGTCCTGTAAGTATGGTAACCCTTCCCCCTGCTCCCCCTAACCCTCTGTTCCTGCACTAACCCTTCCCACCCTAACTCTCCCCATTGGTGCCAGCCCTAACCCTCCCCCCTTAGTGCCTAACCCAACCCCCACAGTGGTGCCTAACCCTAGCCTATCCCTACCCCCCGTGATGCCTATACCTAACTTCCCCCCTCCTGCTGCTAAGACCTAACTAGCCCCTTCTATACTTACGATCAGCATCCCCTCTGTCGGGATTCCAGAGTCGGAATCTCCATTACTGTTGGTATTCCGGTGACGGTCTCTGGCCGGGTTGTGGCATTCTGGCACCGGGATTTCATTAGGCGGGATGCCGGCTGTAGGTATAATAACTGCATCCCGAGTAGTGGGATTGGTGAGTGTATGTAAAATAAATATGAGACTATGGTAAAGAAAATAGAAGTTATATAGTCATATAACACTATAAATGTAAATTTATTTTACATATACCCAATTAAAAAAATCCATCTATTGTAGAATTCTTGCAGTAGATGGGTATTCACAATGTGATCAAAGTGAGTGGTACCATGTAATTATTTAAAATATAATTCCATAGACAGAAAACCTTATGATTTCACATGTCCCATTAAGAATTCTTAGACATTATCTGAATTTTCACAAAACCTACTGAATTTCTGCCACACAAACTAAAAAAAGCAATGAAATTATGATCATTAAGGCTGACACCTTAATGGATGTGTTCCTTGTGCAGTACAGATATCGTATGCCATCACACCCTGTGGTTAACTGCAGATTCAGCACTCTCACAGAATGAGATTGCTGTTACTCACAAAATGGTGGAGCTGCTAACTCACAGAATTGTGTGCTAATTGGAATACACACATGCAGTCTATGCAACTGAGGTCTGAACAGAACATAGAGCTGCGCAGATGGGATAAGAGTGGTGTGGATGGGGCATACAGAAAGACGTGGAGAGGGGGGATTAAGTAGTACAGATGGGGAGGAGCCAAAGTGATGCAGATGGGTGGAAAACAGTGGTGCAGATGGGGTGAGAACAGAGTGGCATGGTTTGGGGTGACAGAGCAACGTGAATGGGGTACAGAGTGGCATGGATGCGGGAAGACAGAGCAGCGCAGATGGGTAAAGTCCGATTGGTGTGGATGAGGAATACAGACTAGCACAATGGGAGAACACACAACAGTAGGGATTGGGGAAGACAGAGTGCACCACTGGGAGGGGAAAGACAAAGTGGCATGGATGGGGAGACAGAGTGGTGCAGATGGAGGAAGAAAGAGTGGCACAGATGAGGGGAAGACAGAGTGGCATGGCTGGGGGAAGGCAGTGGTGCAGATGGAAGGAAACAGACTGGCACGGATGCAGGAAGACAGGGAGGTGCAGATGGGGAAAGCCATATTGACGCAGATGAGGGCATGCAGACTAGCACAGTTGGGAGACCACACAGCAGTAGGGATTGTGGAATATATAGCAGCATGAAGGCGTATAGGGGAAATAAGTGTACATGCATAGACAGAGTATTATAGTTTTAGCAATTAGGGAGCTGAATGTATATTTTGAATAAAATGGATGAATTGAGTGAGAAGGATATTGGAACCCAGTGGGATTGTTGTGGTGACTGAATAGGAAGATTGTAGGCACTGAGTGGGATGTGTGTGCCACATAACTGCTTAGACCTCAGTTGCATAGACTGTGCATATTCCAATGAGCACACAATTCTGTGAATTAGCAGCTCCACCATTATTGGAAATGTGAAACTGTAAGGTTTTTTGTCTATGGAATATACATATAATTCTAAACAAGGGTTACAAAAGCTTTACGGAGTTTTTGAGTTCTCCAAACAAAGAATTAATAAATCACCTTCAGTTACACACAGGTACTGTATGTATCATGGGCCTCACAGGTTCAATAAGAATCACAAAGAACATGCTAGCTTAAATGTGTTTAATTTGAAATATGTTTCCAAGGCTTAGTTACAAAAAATGATTAAATAAAATGACATACAGATATATACATGCAAATAAAAAATAAAAAGGAATAATAAAGAGTTTTAAGACACTTAGGGGTACATTTACTAAGAATCGAGTCTGATTGAGTTTGTTTGTTTTTAAACTCTATTTGCATCGCCGAAACTAGGGTGATTTCCCGTTTTTAAACTTGCAAATTTACTAAGAAGTGAGTTTAGCTGAAAGTGAGTTGGCCGATGGTGAAGCAGTTTGAGATTTCTCCCCCAAGTAGCAAGTTTAGATGAGATTATTCACCAGCGATTGCGGTGTTTTCTCTCTGCAAAACTCTGCCGAGCAAGCAGCCTGTACATATCAGTGAGAAATGTGAAGGCTGCTTGTGTGGTCTACCTGGTCTACCTGTTAAACAAGGTTTAAATCTTCAAAATAACTTCCCCTCCCCAAAAGTATAACCAGCCCTGGACTGCTCAGCCAGTCCTGGTTCCTAAACTTACAGGGAGAAAAATGAGTAGGGTTCCCCCGTAATTTAGGAACCAGCACCTGGCTGCAGGGCTTCGGCTCCTGACAGTTCCCACATGGGCTGGTCAGTGTGCCAGGAGCAGGAGCCAATCAGCTGCCACTCTACAGTTAGCGGCCGATGATTGGCTGCCGGCTCCTGACAGTTCACACTGATCAGTCAGGAGCTGGGTAGCGGTGTATGTGGTCACACACATACACAGCTAATGTAAGTATATGGATCGGGTTCCGTTTTTTAAATTTTTTATTTTGCCAAGATCCCTGGGTGCTACAGAGACCAGAGCGAGGATGGAGGCGAGTATAGGATCTGTATTCCAGGTACTCCGAACGTATTCTACTAGAGAAGGGGACCGACCAGCTGCCAACAGGTAAGTATGTGTAAGTGAGGTAGGTATGTGTGTAATAAAGTTTTACTTTAGGCGGTGTGTGTGTACTGTTTTTTTCAACTATTTAATTTACAGTGGAGGTATGGATGCCGGCCGCCTGCTGGCACTTGTAGTTCCACAAGTGCCAAAGGGCAAGCATGCTGCCACCTGTAGTTCAACTGTAAATTACAATAGTTTTGAACTATATACACAACATTATTACCCCCGTACCCACCACTCCAGCCTGGGGTTTTGGGAGAGGGGATCCCCACCTCCCGGCTTGGGCTGACCAGCTTGGGTTGTTAATGCTTTGGCCAAGGAGACCTGGTGGTAGGGTCTCCTGGCTGTGGCATTACACCCCGGTCGGTTTGGGTCCAGAGCTGGTTTTAAATATAGGAGGACCTCTATGCATTTTTTTTTTTAAACCAGCACAGGCCCTGCAGCCAGGTGCTGGTTCCTAAATTATGGGGGAACCCTACTCGTTTTGTTCCCCATCATTTTAGGAACCAGGACTGGCTGAGCAGTCTGGGGCTGATTATGCTTTTGGGGGGGACCCTATGTAATTTTTTTTAAATAAAAACACTTTAAATTAATTACACATGCAGAAACATACACAAATTACACTGATCTGCGTATATATTTCTGCAAAACTCGCTGCTCAGGAGGTGGAGTGTTTGAAACTTCAATTTATCAGGGAGTTTGTAATCTCAATTCATGGTAAATTCCCGAGTTGCATCTTTTCAAGAAAAGTACTTCAGAGTTTGGCCGATGGGGAGTTGATTTTTCAGTGAAAAATGAGAACTCTCTCAAGTTTGTCTTTAGTAAATTTGCGAGATGAAAAACATGCCTAAAGATTGCAATCTCGATCAAACTCGAATCTTAGTAAATTTACCCCTTACAACGAACTCCTTAGCTTTTAGGGGATTTCACAACCAGGAGTTATTGGTGCATCCAAAGTGGCTAGACATCATAGATTTTACCACCTTTGCCATAAATAATGTGGTTTCATTAATCTTATTTGATCAGAATTAATCCTACTAGACAGAAAACAAAATATGCTTTTACAAATGATTACATAGTATTATGTTTGTATCATAAGAATTAAAGCAAAGAGATATGCAAATGTATGTCTTTAGAAGAAATTAAAATAGCATCACTGACTGAAAATCTTTGTAGTATTTTTCTTAACCCTACATTTTGGTAAATGTAACTACAGTGAAATATTCCATATGCAGATAAGAAGGTATAACAGGTTCAGATGCCATTATACAGTATTCTAACAAACAGGGATGTTTTAAAATGATTAGGTGTTATTGTGGGTAAAAAAAATAGATCAGACACACTGGATTTTCGATATGCGTATACAACACTTTGGATATTGAGTAATCTATTATAAGCATCTGAGCCATACCTGTAACTGCCTCCATCTGGGTTTGCTCTGCAGCCTCCAGTCTCCTCAGTACCCTCACCCCCAAGGATTTGCTCTGTAGCCCCAACCAACACACCACTCGAAGCTCATAATGTAATAATCACCACTGGAAATATCCGGCGCTGGCAGATTCAGAAGAACACAATAGGATCCTGCCGGGAGCCAAGTAGGTTAATTGAGCAGCACTCACTCTCCACATAATCTCTGAGGCACAAAGGGCTACACAGCTCACTGGCAGAGAATCTGCAATCAATAACAACAGGGGCAGACTAGATGGGTCAAATGGTTTTTTCTGGCATCAAATATTGTACTATGTTTCCATGTTTCTAAGTAGTTATGCAACAGATGCTAGGTACAGACAGCAGTCGCTCCCCCACTGGATGACACCAGTTGCCCCACCATAGTTACTGCCCTGATGAGCATATTAGATTAAAATAATAGGCAATTGTGTATATTTACCAAAGGAAGGTGAACTGTTATTATTATTATTATTATTATTATTATTATTATTATTATTATCTTTTATTTAGTAACAAGGGTTCCTTAGTCCTGTTTGTTTAGCATGTTTATGACAGTGGAAACCTACCATATCAAATGCTAACACATGTGTAATTAAGCTCTTCTTTGATAGTATTAGGCTGCTAGCTCTTTAAAGTTTTGATTCTATTAATAGTGCTTAGATATTTCTGTCAGTACCAGCTGTCACTGGCTTGCCTCCAACACTCAGCAGGTCACTGATTGCTGGGTTTTCCAATTAAAATCCTTAAACTGAACCCTGCTGGGTTTAGCCTCAGTCTAGAAATGACATAACATCTCTCTCAGGTGTCACCACTAACCTCCATCATCGATGACTTATGCGGGAAAACACCCATCAGCCAGCCACTATAAGAACCTGCTCAGTGCACTCCTCCAGGGCCTGAGTATCAACTAGCTCCAGAACTGTACTCTCCAGTATGGTTTTCTTCCAGTGTTGTTTAAACTCTGGTGTTCGGCAGCACATCCATACCTGCTTTTCCATCTGTGTGGTATCCTCACACCACCTAAGAACTTAGAACCTAAGAACTCTTGCTTTCATGGTGTGAACCAATTACACTGGGCCACGACCTGGGCTCTCACTGAGTAAAGTCCATATACTCTTGTGGGGATTCCTGGTGAAGTTCTGTAGGGGACTTAGACTCCATGCCAGTGTATTTGGTTGCATCAATTCCACCTTTTTTGCATTTATCAAAGGTGTGGGTGTTTGTACTTTGATACACTTGCTGGCTGTTTTGAGCTCCAGGGTTTTTACAATAAACTCCATGTATATCATTGCATGCTATATGCTGCTCAAATGGTCCCAGCACATACATGTAATTTGTTACATGCTATGCGCTGTCCAAACAGTGCCAACATCTCCATATACCCTATTGTATGCTATGTGCTGTACAAACCGTGCCAACACTTCCAAGTACCTCATTGCATGCTATGCACTGTACAAACAGTGTCAACACATCCATGTACCCTCTGGCATGCTGCCAAAACTTTGTGTACTCAGCTGTACCTTCAGCATTTGTGCCTACTCTGTTAAACACCTCAGGGTATTCCATGGCTATCACCTCACAAAACCGCACAAAGGAAACAAGAGGTTTGTACAGTATTCAATGTGAGTGTAAGTCAAATCTCCCAAAACTGACCTATAGTAATCACTATAGTAATCACTTAAGAGACAAAAATATATATTCCCAAACTACCCTATGTAGATACTCTGGTAGATATGTCAGTACTCATACTCTGGTAGATATGTCAGTGGTGCTCCCCTGGGCCATACATAGTTACTGTGGTTTCTCAAAAGAAAAGGGAAACAAAATAGGACTCTTTGTGGGGGCACACTTATGGGGAGAATGACTTGTTAACTTAACTTTTAATGTATATAATAGATAAAAGTAAAGCGGCCCATACACGGTGCGATTTGAAAATGTACGACACCTCAGTATGTTTTCAATCTCAGCCCGATGCATCGCATGCTGTTGTGAATGGTAAACAATTCATCTTACAAGATGCTTCGTTTACCTATTTAACAGCATGATGGATTGTAGATCTTACGGTTTTTCCATAAGATCTACGATGCCGATGTACAATGGCGGGGACGCGCATCGCCGTCGTACAGCATGCCAAAACACACACGATATGCATGATTGATCATTGCGATCGATCTAAATCGTGCATATCTTGTGTAAAATCTCCCCGTGTATGGGTCGCTTAAGGAGTTTTATAATAAAATTCTAAAGTATTCTAAGTCAACTAATAACAGTGACTGCTGCAAGATGCAAAATATATACTTTAGTAAGTCATACGATTAGACAGTATCATACTGTTATATACCTGCCGATTATTTTATAGCCTCTCATAAATATTATTTATGCGAATATCATTCCTATATATTATATTCCTCCAGAAAGTTTGCTACAATATTTCAAATATGGGTGTATAAACAGATTACACTCTGCTGATAGTTACTCCTTTAGCAATGCCATATACTTATAAATACCTGGGTATATGTACATGAAGGATAAATATTTGACATATACTCAGGAGTAATATGCTATCAGGCAAATTAGTACAAAAGTAAAGTACAGATATTCACATAAATGTCACAAATAACCTGGCAGGCAGACCGAGCATACATATCCCGTGTCTCCTATCCACATAAATGAAGCATATAGTACAATTAACACTTCTTAGTTGACCTAATCCTGTATGGTGTTCCCATACACTGCAGTGTCACACTCATATTCAACATCATAGAAAGCAATTTTCAATAAAGGGTCATCATAGGAAAAACTCTTAAAACGGTGTGCATATGTAATCACCACTGATTGAGTAAATATTCCCAAATGTAACACAGTATCTTGTGGATGCACCTTAGAGAGTTAATACCAAGCAGATACAATTTATTGCGATAAACACTTGATTAGCCCAGATTTTCAATATTGTACAAAATGTCTTGTGGATGCATCATTGAAAGTGAATATTGGGCAGGATTATTTCCATGCAATTGGAAGCACCATGGTGAGTTGTATACTAGATAGGCTTGTTACCCTGCGATTCACACTTTTCAGATACTTCCAGTGATTAGCATGATCTATTGTGGACGCCCTTTTGATAATGGATATTGCATAGATTTGATATTATGTGATTGTCACTAAATTTGCAGATATTTCCAACAAAAGCATAGTGTCCATGGAAAGTGGATGTTTGTACAAGTTTCATATCATATTATTGACACTGAAATTTGCAGATGCTTCCAGTAATTGCTTAATGACTTGTGGAGTATTCCAGATGGATACTACGCAGGTTTATTTACTAAGATTAGACTCATTTGCAGATGCTCCCAATGATAACACCATATTTTTGTAGATGCATAATGTTAACGATAAATAATGTGAAGTCCACTCAACCTTACTTGGAGTTCCAAAGTCCAAAAGATTTGTTAGCACAAAGAAATAAATAGAGCACCGTCCCCTTACACTACGCATGCATGGCTGTCACAGCACAAAGCTTCAATTCTGAATGCACTGACCTCCAGCAGTCACTGCAGTACAATATATAAGGTCACATTCAAATAGTCCTTAGGATCTGTATATACTCGATGTCGGATAGGTCAGTTCTTTCTTTTTTGTGAGTGAGCAAACGGATCTTCATTAGCCAGAGGGTCACATCAAAACTATCACATTCTGGAATTCCTTTGTTTCACTGTATCAGGGGGAAGGGGGAAATGTTTGAGTTTCAAGCTAAGCACATTACATTGCTAAACTGCAATTAAAAGGGATCTAAAACATTATACCAATGATATTACATTTATGTTTACAACAGAGATGCAATATTTACCTATAGTACACTACAAATTAAATGCTGATTAAAATAAGACTAAACATCAAAAGACAATTATGTAACATTATAAATATACTTAAAATAAGAACTCTATATTAATGATATTCCATAACCGCACGGTGTGATGGTTTCTACAGAGTCAACAAAGTTATCCTATTGGAATACAGAACAGAACAAGCCCAAGGAATGGTACAATATTATGAATCACAATAGCATACAATCAGATCTCATACAAATAGATCCCATACAATCAGATTGACTAATCATTAATTTGTAACCTATATAAGTAAATGCCTTCATCCAAGATATCTAACTTTAACTGTCCACCCTTTGATAGTTCACAAAACACTATCATACCTTCTTCTTATGACATTTAGCTGGACATAAACTTTTTTTTTTAATATATACGGTATAACACAAATCAGACATTGATCATTCAATAATGTGCCTCAGGAAAGGGTAAGACAACCCTTATACGCAATCAGTGGATCCTCTGGGGATCATTGGTAGGACGTGGGAGCTCATCTAACCTATAAAGGATGCTTGGGGAAATTAGGACTACATTTTCTATGATGTCTGGTGTAATATTCACTATACATATAATTATGTATGACTAAACCTATTCACATTTTTATTACTTGATTGTTCTTTCAATTTCAGGATTATAATGTAGTTCTTCATCAATCTTGATACCTGTGCTTCTCACCACCGTTACAGTTTAATCTTCAATGTTTACCTCGGTGGAACGTCTTCCACACTTCAACACAGTAGGAACACATCTGACACATAAGCCAATTACTAAAATGACACCAAGTATAAGAATAAGGACCTTACCCTATACTAGCAAGCATTCCTGTACCCACTCCCCTAGACCAGAGAACCATTTTGCAGGATTCAACCACGAGATCCATTCTGCTACTTCTTCCCTTATCTCATACAGTGAAGAATTATGATTCTTCCAAAATTCCCATTTTAATTGTAGGATTTCATCCATGCTCTGGTCAATTACTTCTTTGGGGTCATCAGTATTATTGGTAATGTATGTGCAACATTTGACACCAAATTGAGTGTCCAAAGTCACACAGTATCCACCAGTAATAGATGTGAGATAATTTAACACCAGTCTATGTTGTACTAACTCCTTTTTATAAGCCTGTAGCTCCTTACCCGTTTACCTGAAAGTGTCATCATACATCTCGGTGATATTGTCTTGAATATACCTAAAATTTAAAGTTCCCCTGAGCGATCCTGGTGGGATCTAATGAAACCATAATTTGGATGCCAGTGGTTTCACTAATTAACTGTGTAGCTACATGTTCTTCACCAGGGATCATATTTCTTTTGCCACAATGTTCATACTGTGTGTGTATGAATGGAGGTGCTGTAGTTCTATGGATATCAATCATTTTGTCATGTGTAAGGGTCATAATTTCTGGGACCAATTTACCTATAAAACATAAACTCTAGGAACACGGAGATAACCAGGAATAAGTCTTTCTTCCACAAAAATAATATACATCATCTGGGAGGACATAAGGTACATTATGATCATGGATAATATTACATAATGTTTTGATGAAACTACCCATGCCTATTGTCTCCATCTGTTCAAGACAAGTTTCAGCATGGATAACATTTTGACAATAACCCAGAGGAACTTTCCCAATGGATACTATCTTATGTTTGTTAGTACATCCTTGTCTGTGATGTCCATCACTATTCCTGGTTATTGGTGATCTTGAGAGTCTCCTATCAGAATTGGTGTGGCGAGCCATTGTCTGATCCAATAGGACATGCTTCCCAATTCTCCAGTGTTTCTATATATGTGAGATATTTAGACACAACAAAGACCGGTCTAAGGAGTATTGGCAAAGCAATAGACTAGGGGACCTAGTGATATTATACCTCCCGTCTATGGACCTTCCTCCCCATAATTCAAGGACCTCAGAGATGTTTAATGGGAATGGTACTAATCCTACATTATGTTGTCCCTGAGGCACGTGAGAGCACACCCAACACTCAATTTGGTTTAGATGCCTTACCCACTAGGGAATTATAATCATCTAGAGGATGCCACCCCAAATCCAGATTACTATTGGACTGGCATTGTTGGATGCACTTCTCTTCAACTAGGGACCCACAGTACTCACAGATACAATATTCTTCAGACAATAGCCCCTCACACTATCTCCGAGTTCCATAGCTAGCAGATCTTTTCATGACCCCTGAACTGAGTTTGACAACGAGCTGCACTGATTGTTCTATCAACCTTTCCTCCAACTCCACTTCATCAATATCACTACCGGACTCTCTCTCCGTCATCTGTCCTCCGTCACAAAAATAGAATGTCCTGAAAAAAAATGAATTGAGAAAAATCCTGGAACAAGAAAAATCTAAAACTCGCCACTCCATTGCTGGGATAATAGTCTGTACACATTTTTGGCTCAGGTGTTTTAGCTGCAGTCTTTTGTTCTCCTGGAACAGATTTGCAATTGACAGGTCTGTGTTGTCAGTCTCGACTTTGTCTTGTACCTTCTTCGGGTAGTTGACTTTCTTGCAGTGGGTTGAATGGACCCAAGTGTTTCTTTCTGCTACCTTCAGAGAGGTGGTACTGGTCATCAACACTTGGTAAGGGCCTTCCCAACGGTCTGTTAAACAACCTGAGCATAAAAAATTGCGGATTATAACATATTCCCCAGGTTTGACATCATGACAGTTTGTTTCTGGCATACCAGGTGACAGCATTTTGCGTTTCTGTTGCTGTTGTTTTAGCTGTCTGCTCATTTTTATGAGATATTGCACAGTCACTTCATTATTGCACTTCAAATCGTCCTGTGGACCTATGATCAAATGAGGTTGTCTTCCAAAAAGTATCTCAAAGGGGGAACAGACTAAGAGAAGGTCTAGGAGTGGTTCTGATGCTATGGAGGACTAGTGGCAAAGCTTCTGGCCATGCCAATCCAGTGTCAGCCATTATCTTATGGTCAGTAAGGGGTATAAAGTCTGCTATTGATTCCCATAAGTTTACACATGTTCTGAAAGACATCACCAGTAAAATGAGTACCCCTATCACTGTCTATCATTTTGGGAATACCAAATCTATGCACAAATTCCTGAACAATTTTCTTAGCAGTGAAAACAGCAGCATTAGAGGCAGCTGGATAGGCTTCTGTCCAGTTAGAGCAAATGTCAATACAAACTAATACATACTTTAAATACCTGCAGCTGGTAATTACCTGAAAAAGGTCCATCTGTAGGAGAAATATGGGGTGGCTCTGTATTGTCATCCCAGTGTTCTTTCTCAAGCCAGTAAGACAGAACATTGCTCTCTTAACAGCCTGTGAAGAGAATCCTGGTGCACACCAATATGCACCCATGAGTTCACACATACCTTCCTTACCCAGATGAGTCAGACCGTGTGCAGCCTCTGCTAGGCTTGGAAGATATGTCTTGGGGCTAATGGCCTACCTTGTCCATCCTTCCAGAGTCCTGAGGACTCCTGACCACATTCCTTTGCATTCCAGATGCCCTTTTTCCTGCTGGGAACACAAATCTTGCATTTCAATTAGTTTCTGTACACTTAGAACTTCAAACATTATTATATTAGTAACACTTGTTTTTACAGGTAGGCCTGCTGCCCACTTTGCGGCTTCATCTGCCCTACTGTTGCCAAGTGACACTGGGTCTCTCTCATATGTGTGCGCTTTACACTTAATGACTGCCATCTCTCCTGGTAGTTGTATGGCTGTCAAATGCCTTTCTATATGTCGTGCCTGTCCCACTGGTTTGCGTGCTGCTGTCATAAGCATAAAACATGATTTTTAAGGGTCATAGGACCCCAACTTTATATATATGAAATCAAACTGATATAAATGTTCCATGCAATCATGCATATCTGTGTAACTGCTAAATCCTCGTCACTCTCACTCTTTGTATCTTATGAGATACATATGGTAAATAAATTACAGGATTTAGCATATTACCTCTTTTGATGGTTATTATTTGATGATGCTATAAGGGACAACTTCCATCTTGTGCTCGTTTGTATCAAATGTAGAATGAGCAGATACTGCATAGTGTACATAGAACATTAGATTATGCCCTTATACTGTGTTTTTCATAAATCCTGTCTGGTGTCAAGTGCCTCGTCCCCTGGTTCAGACATGTCCCACAATATTTCTCCTTTGACCGACATGGCTGTAGCTTATCCTTAATGTGTCCTGCTTGCAAGAGATGAAACAATTGTTTTATCATTAGGCAAAAAAAAAATAATAATAATCATAACAATAACTCATCCATATGACTAAGGATGGATTCATATAGAGGTTATTAAGGATCTGGTCGACCCTCTATTTACAGTAAAAGTTTGATTAGTACTTGAAACATTATTATTATTTATTTTATTTTTTCCATTAAGTTCATCATTGAGGTTTTCTGTCAATCTAACTAGCTGTAGCATACAGGTATGACCTAAACTTCAAGAGTTTTTGACATACTCACGTATAGCATTTGTTGCTATCATTTGTGCTTGTCTCTTTATGTAGCATCAGGTACTTGGGTATTCTCTGAATAATTCAGGCCAATTTCCCAGTTCCTATGTGTAGGGTAATTTCTCCCATGTACCTGAGAATAACCTAAGTCTCTATTTCTCTTCTTATAATATCCCAATTTATGTTTCTTTTCTCTTGATTATATTTTTTTTATCATGGTCAATAGCTAATTTCCTAAGGGCATCTACCTTAATCCCTCTCCAATTTTTTTTTATTTGTGGGTTCATGGGAATTACCCAAATCCTTAATACATTTTTGACAATTTGTTAGATATTTCCTAGGATCTGGGAATTCAGTAATAATTTACCTTACTTCAGATCAACTGAAAAGACCATTCTTATCAGGTTTACTATTAGGAACAGCTATTGTGCGTACAGGTTGTCGTCCTGCATGTTCACGATTGTTTCAATAGCATGAATGGTCATGAGCTTATTAACATCTAAGAGTCTTTCATGATCATCAACAATGGCCTCTGGAGCAGAAACTACCCCTCCCCTCCTTTTTGACCCTCCTGTAAGGACTGACATGAGAAACAGCAGAAATGAAAACAGGTTCATTGTTTATTTGTTTTTTGTTGTTTTAACCATTGTTACAAATTACATTTTGCTTATTAGCGGTACTCCCCTCGCCCAACCACATACAGCGGTGGGGGCGCGCTTGCGCTCCCTTCTCGCTTTGTAATGCTTCCCTCCGGTACGCACGCACTACCTTGCCACGTGTTCCCTTCTTGTTGCCATAATTTTAAACAGTCATAATTTTAAATTCTCTTTTTCATTGATATAATATTTTATCTCTTACAGTACTTAACACCTCTGAATCGAAACTTCCAATCTTGGGAAAGGTCTCATGCATCCTCTGGTCATCTTGACCCATATGTCACAGTACGCCATAGCATATGCACGATATTTCACACGCATAAGGTATCTTACTGAACCAATCAGGACCTCCTTAAGCAGCACCTCATCGACCATCTCTATAATTTGATTAGCACCCATTTTGCACTTAGCACACCACTACCACTAGAGATTTTTTTGGCCATGGGCGTATTAACTAGGGGTGTGCACAGCCCACTTTTCGTGTTTTGGTTTTGGATCTGGATCTTTCTTCATGTTTTGGATCTGGATTGGTTTTGCCAAAACCACCCTTCTGTGTTTTGGGTTCTGGGTTTTGTGTTTTGGATCTGTATATTTTTTTTAAAAAAGCATAAAAACAGCTAAAATCACAGAATGTGTTGGTTTTTCTGCTCCTATGCTATTATTAACCTCAATAACCTTAATTTCCACTCATTTCCGGTCTATTCTGAACACCTCACACCTCACAATAGTGTTTTTATGTCCAAAAGGTTGCACCGAGGTAGCTGGATGACTATGCTAAGCGACACGAGTGGGCGGCACAAACAAGTGACCCATCTAGGAGTGACACTGCAGTGGCAGACAGGATGGCAGTTTGAAAAACTAGGCCCCAAACTGTACATAATGCAAAGAAAAAAAAGAGGTGCAAGATGGAATTGTCCTTGGGCCCTCCCACCCACCCTTATGTTGTATAAACAGGACATGCACACTTTAACAAACCAATAATTTCAGCGCCAGGGTCTGCCACACAACTGTGGCTGAAATGATTGGTTCGTTTGGGCCCCCACAAAACAAGCTGGCAATTAATCTGTCCCTACACAAACTGGCTCTACGGAGGCAAGATGTCGTCCTCATCCTCCTCATCCACCGATTCCTCACCCTCTTCAGTGTTGTGTACATCCTCATCCTCACAGAGTATTAACTCGTCCCCACTGGAATCCACCACCACAGGTCCCTCTGTACGTTCTGGAGGCTGGTCTCCCTGGAAGAGTTGATAATTAATTTTTATGAACATCATCTTCTCCACATTTTGTGGAAGCAACCTCCTACACCTTTCGCTGACAACGTTCCCGGATGCACTAAACACTCTTTCGGAGTACACACTGGAGGGGGGGCAACTCAGGTAAAATAGAGCCAGTTTGTACAGTGGCCTCCAAATTGCCTCTTTTTCCTGCCAGTACAGGTATGGACTGTCTGACATGCCTACTTGGATGCTGTCACCGATGTAATCCTCCACCATTCGGTCAATGGTGACAGTATCATATGTAGTGACAGTAGACATGTCAGAAATTGTTGCCAGGTCCTTCAGTCCAGACCAGATGTCCAAACTTGGTCCTGCCTGCCCTGCATCACCGCCAGCGGGTTGCTTAGGATACCTACGTTTTTTCCTGGCAGCCCCAGTTGCGGGAGAAAATGAAGAAGGAGCTGTTGACGTGTCACGTTCTGCTTCAGCTGACAGTGTTTTCACCAGCAGGTCTTTGCACCTCTGCAGGCTTGTGTCGGCCGGAAAGAGAGACACCACATAGGCTTTAAACCTAGGATCGAGCACGGTGGCCAAAATGTAGTGGTCTGATTTCAACAGATTGACCACCATGGAATCCTGGCAAAGCGAATGAAGGGCTTCATCCACAAGTCCCACATGCCAAGCGGAATCGCTCCGTCTTAGCTCCTCCTTCACTTTCTCCAGCTGCTTCTGCAAAAGCCTGTGGAGGGGAATGACCTGACTCAAGCTGGCAGTGTCTGAACTGACTTCACGTGTGGCAAGTTTGAAGGGCTGGAGAACCTTGCACAACACGGAAATCATTCTCCACTGCGCTTGAGTCAGGTGCATACCCCCTCCTTTGCCTATGTCATAGGTGGATGTATAGGCTTGCATGGCCTTTTGCTGCTCCTCCTTCCTCTGAAGCATATAGAGGGTTGAGTTCCACCGCATCACAACCTCTTGCTTCAGGTGATAGCGGGGTAGGTTCAAGAGTGTTTGCTGGTGCTCCAGTATTCGGCACGCAGTCCCTGAATGGCGAAAGTGAACAGAAATTTTTCGGGCCACCCAAAGCGTCTCCTGCATGCCCCTATCGCTTTTCAGAAAATTCTGCACCACCAAGTCTATTGTGTGAGCAAAACATGGGACGTGCTAGAATTTGCCCAGATGTAATGCCCGCACAATATTGGTGGCGTTGTCAGATATCACAAATCCCCAGGAGAGTCTAAGTGGGGTAAGCCACTGGGCGATGATTTCCCTCAGTTTCTCTAAGAGGTTGTCGGCGGTGTGCCTCTTACTGAAACCGGTGATACACAGCGTAGCCTGCCTTGGAACAAGCTGGTGTTTCTGAGATGCTGCTACTGGTGACGCTGCTGCTGTTGCTGCGTAAGGTGATACATCTACCCAGTGGGCTGTCACAGTCATATAGTCCTTAGTCTGCCCTGTTCCACTTGTCCACATGTCCGTGGTTAAGTGGACATTGGGTACAACGGCATTTTTCAGGACACTGAGGACACTTTTTCTGACGTTTCTGTACAGTCTCGGTATCGCCTGCCTAGTGAAGTGGAATCTAGACGGGATTTGGAACCGGGGACACACTACCTCCATCGATTGTCTAAATCCCACTGCACTAATGGCGGATATCGGACGCACGTCTAACACCAACATACTGTAGCTGTCAAGGCCTCAGTTATACATTTTGCTTCAGGATGACTGCTGTCGTAGTTCATCCTCCTCGCTAAGGACTGTTGGAGGGTCAATTGCTTAGTAAAAGTAGTGGTGTTCCTACTTCCTCTCTGGGAAGATGAACGACTCCCAGCAGCAGCAACAGCAGCAGCAGCAGCAGGAGGCGTAGCAATGCAGGATCCTCCGGAGGAATCCCGGATAGGAGAGTCAGTCATGCCAGTGACATGGCCTGCAGGACTACTTCCGATCCTGACTAAGGAGGAAATTGACGAGGAGGGAGTTGACGGTGTGGTTTGCAGGCGCTTGGATACAACAGGACAACGGGATTTAGGTGTCCCTGGACTGCTTACGGTCTTAGCCAAAGTTTCTGAACTTGACAGTAACTTTTTTTATCAACGCGCTGCAGGTGCCGTATAAGGGAGTATGTTCCTAGGTGGTTAACGTCCCTACCCCTACTTATTTCACCTTTACATATGGTACATATGGCAAGACAGTTGTTGTCCGGATTTGGATAGAAATATTGCCAGACCAAAGAGGTGGAATGTTTGGTCTTCTGCCCAGGCATGACCGTGATGGGCTTTTTCATCCCACGGACAACAACTGTCTCCCCCGGAGCCTGATTTAAACAAACCACATCACCATCAGAATCCTCCTCGCCAACTTTCTCCTCAGCGCCAGCTACACCAGTATCCTCATCCTGTTGTACTTCAACAGTAACATCTTCAATTTGCATATCAGCAAGTTGACTGTGGGTGCTCCTTTCAGCACTTGCAGGGGGCATGCAAATGGTGGAAAGAGCCACCTCTCCCCGTCCAGTGCTGGGAAGGTCAGGCATCGCAACCACCACCACACTTGGACTCTCCTTGGGGATTTGTGATATCTTCTTAGAACGTACAGTTCTTCGCTGTGCTTTTGCCAGCTTAACTCTTTTGATTTTTTTAGTGGGAGGAGGGCTTCCATCGTCATGTGAAGCTGAACCACTAGTCATGAACATAGGGAAAGACCTTAGCCATTCCTTGCCACTCCGTGTCGTAAATGGCATATTGGCAAGTTTACGTTTCTCTTCAGATGATTTAAATGTTTTTTTCAAGGTCATTTTCCTGAACTTTGCCATTTGGGATTGTATGTGCCATCTACTATGACATTGGGCATCAGCCTTGGCAGACGACGTTGATGGCATGTTATCGTCTATGTCATGACTAGTGGCAGCAGCTTCAGCACTAGGAGGAAGTGGTTCTTGATCTTTCCCTATTTTATTTTTATCGGAGAAAGTTTGGTCTTCCATTTATGTTATATTGATATATACGTGCGGCTAAGGCGCACACAAACACTGAAAATAATTTTTTATTTTTGTCGGAGACTAGTGCACTTTGTGGGTTACACCACCCTTTAAGAAATGAGCCAGCCGGCCCTTTACTTATGGGACACAGGCGCACGCTCCTTTGTTGATGCACGTGCAGCCACAGTGCACACTATTCACAAACACAGAATTTTTTTTTTTATTTGGTTGGAGTGTACTTTGGGGGTTACAGCACCCTTTAATGGTCAAGCCAGCCGGCCCTTTACTTATGACACAGGCGCACGCTTGGCTCTACTTTGTTGATGCACGTGCGGCTACTGCGCACACAATTCACAAACACAAAAAAATATATTTTTTTATTTTGTTTGGCGTGCCCTTTGGGGGTTACAGCACACTTTAGCGGTCAATCCAGCCGGCCCTTTATTTATGGGACACAGGCACATGCTTGGCACTACTTTGTTGATGCACATGCGGCTACTGCGCACACAATTCACAAACACAGAAAATATTTTTTTATTTTGTTTGGAGTGCCCTTTGGGGGTTACAGCACCCTTTAATGGTCAAGCCAGCCGGCCCTTTACTTATGACACAGTCGCACGCTTGGCACTACTTTGTTGATGCACGTGCGGCTACTGCTCACAGTTCACAAACACAGAAAATATTTTTTCATTTTGTTTGGAGTGTACTTTGGGGGTTACAGCACCCTTTAGCGGTCAATCCAGCCGGCCCTTTATTTATGGGACACAGGCGCACGCTTGGCACTACTTTGTTGATGCACGTGCGGCTACTGCGCACACAATTCACAAACAAAAAAATATATTTTTTTATTTTGTTTGGAGTGCCATTTGGGGGTTACAGCACCCTTTAGCGGTCAATCCAGCCGGCCCTTTATTTATGGGACACAGGCGCACGCTTGGCACTACTTTGTTGATGCACGTGCGGCTACTGCGCACACAATTCACAAACACAAAAAAATATATATTTTTATTTTGTTTGGAGTGCCCTTTGGGGGTTACAGCACCCTTTAACGGACAATCCAGCCGGCCTTTTACTTATGGGACACAGGCGCACGCTTGGCGCTGCTCCTTTGTTGATGCATGTGCAGCCACAGTGCACACAATTCACAAACAGAGAAAAAATATAATTTTTTTTAGCACTTCGGGGGAGCACCCCTGACGAACAGAGCACCCCCTGGACAACACTACAGCACCCCTTTAGGACTAGGACACTGCACAGGACTTTGGAGTGGACACAGCCCCTATGGACAACTGACTGCACAACACAGTCCAGCCAGCCCCTATGGACTTTGAAGTAGTAGACACAGCCCCTATGGACAACAGCAGCACAGCGCTGCACAGCACAGCACTACACTGCATTACACTACACTACAACACTACACTACACTACACAGCCCAGCCAGCCCTAACTCCCACCCACCCTCTTCACTGTCCACAGCCGAGTGAGAAAATGGCGCCGACGCGGGTACCTTATATAGGATCCAAAACCCGCGAGACCCGGAAGGTGGGATGATGACGTTTTGCCTCGATTTCAGATCCGAGTCAGGCGGGAAAAGTCGAGCCTGACTCGGATCGGCCTCGGATCGGGGGGGCTCGGGGGGGTTCAGATTTCAGAAATCCGAACCCGCTCACCCCTAGTATTAACACAAGCTGTGTCCACTCACTTCTTCTCAACTGTGTACAACTGAACAACACCCGTGATTGTCAGTGTACCCAGCGAGGAACTCTGACACAGGAACTGGGAGAACAAGAATATCAACTTTGCAATATCCTGCCTTTCCATCACTCCTGCTGAGTATTCTACAACTGGTAGCACTAAGCATTTACTAACACTTAACCTTGCCTTCGTATTTCCTCCCACAACTTCCCAAGTCACAATCACGGTTGCACGCAACCATGTGGTTCGATCACACTGCTTAGAGATACTAACTATCAATAAACTTTGCAATTACTATTGGGTGTGCAATGAAAACCCTTGTTTTCGTACCCAGTATACCTGCCTTGTATACTGATCCTCGGCTGTTCCTACCTGCCTCGTCAGATAGCAACCGACACTCCCTGTATCTTTCAACAGTAAATCAACTTTCACTTTACAACACACAATCCACATACATATACACCTTTGTTTTCTGTGCAGAAAAATACTTTCCCAAATGATTGTAATAACTGTTCAGAGGCTTTAACAAGTGATCATAAACTACAACAGGACTATCTATCAAAACGATTGATTAAACATGTGGCAACAATGCAGGAAGTACACATACGCTATGCAAAATGAATCACATTAAATCTCACATTGACAATAAAAGAAACAGTTTTTCTTTCTTGTCCCTATGTTCTAATCAGCGCTCCTTGGATTACACAAAAACGAACATTCGGTTTCACAACAGAGTGATAAACAGGCCTCGAACACATTGCGTTCTTACCCGTATATGACGCGTCTCCACCCTTTGTTGAAGAACCGAAATCCATATGCTTTGCGAATCTTCCGGTAGCGTGATTTCCACTGAAGAGCCCCCATCTTGTTAATGATAACTAATGTGACGTCCGCTCAAGCTTACTTGGAGTTCCTAAGTCCAAAAGATTTATTAGCACAAAGAAATAAATAGAGCACCGCCCCCTTACACTACGCATGGAAGCTGTCACAGCACAAAGCTTCAATTCTGAATGCACTGACCTCCAACAGTCACTGCAGTACAATATATAAGGTCACATTCAAATAGTCCTTAGGGAATACAATCATTGGTTACAGGCAGGGATCTGTATATACTCGATGTCGGATAGGTCAGTTCTTTCTTCTTTGTGTGTGAGCAGACGGATCTTCATTAGCCAGAGGGTCATGCCAAAACTATCACATTCTGGAATTCCTTTGTCTCACAGTATCAGGGGGAAGGGGAAAATGTTTAAGTTTCAAGCTAAGCACATTACATGGCTAAACTGCAATTAAAAGGGATCTAAAACATTATACCAATAATATTACATTTATGTTTACAACAGAGATGCAGTATTTGCCTATAGTACACTACAAATTAAATGCTGATTAAAATAAGACTAAACATCAATATACAGTTATGTAACATTATAAAAATACTTAAAGTATATTAAAATAAGAACTTTATATTAATGATATTCCATAACCGCACGGTGTGATGGTTTCTGGAATACAGAATAGAACAAGCCCAAGGAATGGTGCAATGTTATGAATCACAATAGCATACAATCAGATCTCATACAATTAGGTCCCATACAATGAGATTGACTAATCATTAATTTGTAACCTATATAAGTAAATGCCTTCATCCAAGATATCTAACTTTAACAATAATAAAGTGGATATGACACAAACTTGATGCTATGCGATTGACCCTTAATAGGCAAATACTTTAATATAATAAATAAATAATACCGTTAATTGTGCTGTATCTCTGTAAATACACAGATCAGAGAAACTGTACATGCTCAATATAATCCTTCTACTATCTCGTGAATACGCCTCTTGAGATTTTTAATGTTATTCTTATGCAGTGTCAAGATAAATGCAGCCTGAATCCAGTATTGATAATGTGCTAAATGTCTTATGAAGTATTTCAAATGGATACTGCGCAGGTTTGATATTCTGAGTTATACACTTAATTTGCAGATGCTCCAAATTAACACAATATTTTCTAGATGCATAATAGAGTGGATATTACACAAACTTAATGTATGCAAATAACCCTTAATTGACAAAAAACTTCCATTGATTGTGCTGTATCTCTGTAAATACACAGATCAGAGACACTTCTACAGGCTCAGTATAATCTTTACAAATGTCTTGTGGATACACAACTTAAGATTTTCAAGTGTCATTCCTATACAGTATGTCAAAATATATACAGCCTGAATCCCATATTGAACATGTGCGTATGACAGGCTCAGTATAATCCTTTTGACGTTTTGTAGATACATACATAGAGATTAAAGGGTCATTCCTATGCACAGTCAAATAAATGCAGCCTGAATTCAGTGTTAAAAATGTGCTTGTAATATCAGCAAGGATAGGGTTAAGATATGAGAAAATGGCAGTGCCGATGACTATGGAGCTATCCCCCTTCTGCTCTTTGTTATCATGTGGTATTCCACAAAGGATAACAAATGAGAGAGAGGGCTGTCTACATCTGAGAAAAAGAATGATAGGGGAGGTATCAAGCAGGGGAGGATAGCGGCAGTCCATCCTGTTACCCAAGGCAGCGCAGGGATGTCAATGCCACTTACCTGCCCAGATGGACATTTGATACAGCCAATTCTGTAGTTTCTCCAATCGGTCAATCAAAGCTCTCCTATTGTGATTAACATATTAACTGTCTAATCCTAATACAAGCATGTAAATTGACATGGTGAATCTGCATCAGAGAAGACATCATTCCTCACCGTGGCTATCACCTCTCGGAGTATTGTAGCTATACCTCTTAAGGCTTCACAGTTTCCTAACTAATGTGCTGGCTGACCCAATAATACATAGGCAAACGTAGGGGGGGGTTTCCGTTTGCCCGGAAACCCACCTCTCCAGCACACACCATGACCACAATAGAAATAGTAATATAATAGAATGTTACTAGCGCTGCATGTGCTTCTCAGCATCACAAATGAAATCAAGTAAAAAGTCACTTTCTTGCTGTAATTTGGACTGCAAGATGTCCTACTAGTGTCATAAACAGAATGTCCCGACTTGAATCTGTAGGTAGGGTGTTCTTAAAAAATATTAATCAGGCAGTTGTGAAGATGACGTGTAATCCTTATCCCTGACCGGGAGTGTGTGAAATCAAAAAATCCTGCTGTCTCTTATGGAGAAGGATCTTTCGATAGTCCCAAGGAATGCGTACCCCCAAAGGATTATAATCTGTGATGTCTGTAGGATGGGTGTTCTTATATATGCTTGATGCCACCATAAATCTCCTTGTTCGCCTTCCACCTCAAATATAATATATTGGCACAGTATCAGGGATCATGGTGAACACAATGGTGTAGGTAGGTAAGCAGGATTGATACACCGTATTGGGTAAGTACAAGCCATTCTTACCTACCTGCACCATTGTGTTCACCATGATCCCTGATACTGTGCCAATATATTATATTTGAGGTGGAAGGCGAACAAGGAGATTTATGGTGGCATCAAGCATATATAAGAACACCCATCCTACAGACATCACAGATTATAATCCTTTGGGGGTACGCATTCCTTGGGACTATCGAAAGATCCTTCTCCATAAGAGACAGCAGGATTTTTTGATTTCACACACTCCCGGTCAGGGATAAGGATTACACGTCATCTTCACAACTGCCTGATTAATATTTTTTAAGAACACCCTACCTACAGATTCAAGTCGGGACATTCTGTTTATGACACTAGTAGGACATCTTGCAGTCCAAATTACAGCAAGAAAGTGACTATTTACTTTATATCTTTTCCATGCTCCAATTGTCCTAGAGCGCACCACTATTAATTATTTGTGTATACGTTTATTTAGAAGGTCGGGATACTTCTATTAGTGGAGCAGCTAGGGACGATTTATAAAAGGATTGAGAGCACTGTATACCCCTATTTTTAGATCACAAATGAAATGATTAGCAACACCTGTGGATCTATTAAATTGTGTCAGTTAGTAATAAATATACCTGTGCACCAACTAGAACATATTGAAAACATGCACTGTTAGGGGTGCACTGCTATAGACCATCAACAGGGTTCATTATTAATAATGTATAATAATACATTATCCAGTGCATAAGGACACCGATATGTGTACATATGCCCAGGGCAGTACTAGGTTCTTCTACCACTCCCTCAGACTCCCGGACTTGCTCCAATACTGGAATGGTGCCCACATCTGCTCAGACAGGATGGATCTACTGCCGTATCTAATGGCTTACTTGTTATTGCTGGTCCTGTATATGCTGGAATTATGCAACACAATATACTTTGTATGTAACATATTAAAGCTGGATAAGTACTAATTCTGCCCTCTTCATGGACTGGCCACACTCGCTCTAAAATCAAGCATTTGGAAACCCCCCTCTAGAAATCCTGCGTTTGCCACTGTAATATGTCTCACTTCTGATCCCTGAGCATGTGTAGACTATGAATAACTGTTAGCCCTGCAATATGCTATAAATGTATTTTCTTTTTTTATTATTATTCCTGTACACCAACTCATACAGGGGAATCAAGTTATATCCTTTGAACACCTTTTAGGTGATATTTCATGGTTTCATTATTTTTGATGTAGCGATTTCAACACTCCAGTAGGATATACTGTATTAGAACCTGTCTCCTAGAAATAACTTTGATCAATAATCATTATCAGTAACCATTATTACTCGTCTCTATAATACAATAGCGGATAGCATTCACAGTATCTCCCTTGGTGAGGAAATCAACAAGAAGCACGCCCTTTTAGTCACAAAACACGGTCGCCATGACCTTCTTTGCTGCTGGAGTAGTTTTTAATTTCTTTGAAGGTGAGGATGATGCGTGTTTCCATGTCTTGGATGCTTGCTTTGTCTCTGGTGTCACATGATGCACCCACGTTTCATTGTGTAACAATGCGATGCAGAAACTGTGCTCCATCCCCCTGGTAATGTGTCAAGTACATGAGAGACAGTCCCATCCTATTGGTTTTATGAACCTCTGAAAGTTGCTTTAGTAGTAACCATCGTGAACACTTTTTTCTGTACCCCAGTTGCTCATGAACAATGTTATTCACAGCATTCACTGACATGACATTATCACCATACATACAAGTTATTAATGAATTTCAGCTGCAGATGCACCCTTTTGTCACAGAAATCTGATCACACTACACACCCCAATGTTTGACCATGTTTCCACCAGCCCCACCATCTTACAACTGATTTTGGGACAGTATAACTGATATAGGGCACAGTCTAATGGCTGTGAGGGGAAGCGGTGGTCTACCTGCTCTGTCCTGGTGGGAAACTAGAATGAAATAGAGAACATTACACATGTAAGAGGGCTTGTTATTGGTACTTTACTTATTGAACCACCCTCGTACTACCACACTGCTTAGTCCTGAATTGTACCATTATGAAACATGAAGATTATGTTTGTTTTTGTTTTCATGCTAGTATTTAAGTTTTTTTATTATTTTTGACAAAAGGTAATAGAATTATTTTACTGGTTGGAAAAAAGTCACAGTTTACATAAATATGTAGCAGTTACAGAAAAAGTTGCTGTCACACAAAATACCATAATGCATTGCATGCAGTGACACTGGGGACCCAACTAGGAATAACATAAGTAAAAAATCTTAATACATGAAAAAAAGGAAAGGGAAAACTGTAGTTCTCAGATATCTTATTTAATATGTGTAGATAACATAGCACTGTCTCAATCAAATTATTGTTCACCACTATTTACAGTAAATGCTCAGAGAAATGTAAAAGAATAAAAAAATTCATATATATGCAAAAGAAGAAAAGAGTGGGTGAAAATGTGTAGTACATTGCAATCAAAGTTCTTTACTGTAGAATAAAACACACGTACATTCATTAAAAACAGTTGCAGCATCTCATCAACAAGCCTTATCGGAGCCTCCGCTTTTCTCAATCAGCTGTTCACACGGAATATGCGGACTGTATATGTCTCGTCAGCAATTCACGAATATATGCATGCTTATGTATATCACTATTACTTTTATTGCAAATAAGAATGTATAGAAATAATTGAGAATATATAAATTAGTTTTGTGAGTTGCATAAGACCGTATTTGTCGAATGATTTCAGCCTAGAGTGGATAGGGCCTTGTCTATCCCCTTTAAAGTAGGCAAATCCTGTGTCTGATGCAGCAGCCATCTTGTTTAGTGGTTAGCAATAAGAATTGTAAGCCATTTTATTCTAGCAGTAGGAATCATGGGTTTAAAGTGTGTCAGTATTTAGCGTGTGCAGAACAGCAGACAGACTTTATAAGTCTCAGACTTTATAAATAAAAAGAGTTAATCAAGATAGCCTTGGCCTGCAAGAAGCAGGAGCTAGAAGATACATGGGAACAGAGAAAAAGAAGATAATATATTATATTGTCAATATTTTGGTTAAGAGACACATAACCAAAGGTTATAGGTTATGGTTAAAGGTCTAGCACATACGAATATTATTATTATTATTATTATTATTATTATTATTATTATTATTATTATCCTTTATTTATATGGCACCACAAGTGTTCCACAGCGCCTTACATAGTACATAGAACTAATAGGTGAACAGGAAACAAGTAACTTACAGTACATTACAGTGCAGGACAAGGACACGATTTATATACATTGCTGCAATAGCGATTAAAGAACTCACAATAAGCAGCCGAGAGTTGGCAGTCACATGTTAGGTGCCCTTATGGGGAGCAAAGAGTAGAAGAAAATGTAAAGAGAAGAACATGAGATAAGAGGTCCCTGCTCGTGAGAGCTTACATTCTAAAGGGGAGGGGCAGACAGACAAGCGTGACACAGAAGGGGAAGATAGGGAGTAAAGAGCATGAGGTGAGTTAGGATGAGTGCTGGAAGGGCTTTATGAAGTAGTGGGTCTTGAGAGCCCGTTTCAAGATTTGTAGAGAGGTGGAGAGTCTGATGGGGAGAGGATGAGCATTCCAAAGGTAGGGAGCAGCATGGGCAAAATCTTGTATGTGGGAGTGGGAGGAAGTAATCAGTTGGCAAGAGAGGCAGCATGCATTTGTTGAGCGAAGTGGAAGGGTGGGAGTGTGAAGGGACAGAAGGTCAGAAATGTATGCGGGAGAGGATTTGGTGAGGGCTTTGTAGGCGAGTGTAAGAACCTTGAATTGGCATCTGAAGGGGAAGGGGAGCCAGTGTAGGGTTTGTAGGAGAGGGGAAGCTGATGTAGAATGCCTGGAGAGGAAGATGAGCTGAGCAGCAGCATTGAGAACCGATTGTAGTGGAGAGAGGTGAGAGACTGGGAGGCCAGCTAGGAGAAGGTTACAGTAGTTCAATCTGGAGATGACCAGTGAGTGGATGAGGGTTTTAGTGGCATCCTGGGTGGGGATGCCACTAAATATTCCCCATTGGGTTAATTGGAGATATAGCCAAAATTGTATAGTAAAAGAGCTCAGGAGAGAAAGAGGGAGGGGGGAGCAGTCAGGGAACACTTGTAAGGAGGAGGAGAGACCACATAATGAGGGTCTGCAGGGTGCTGATGCCATTGCCGTACGTATGTATGAAATTGGCTGGTATGCTGCACTGGGTGTCACAAATTTATTTAAATATTCCTTACTACTGCTGCTAATATAACCTTTTGTTGTAACTCTGCATTGGCAAAATACATGTATAATTATGCTGTCTTTAAGTTATTTTAGAATCTGTATTGGTGTGAATTATTTAATTTCTTCTTATAACAAGTAAGGTTTATAAATAAATCTAGAACACATCGCGTTATCAATTTTGGTGCCGTGACTCGGATACACCAGTTTACGCCCGCTATAGGTGAGTAAGGGAGGGAGAGAGTGAGTTATTTTGCTCATAAGATCATTTTTATTTTTTATTATTATTAAACATGCAGTTTTGCTTTTTTCCTCCTCTCCCCTGTGCTCCCTCAGTCTTTGGTATAGTGGTAAGTTAACTGTACTGTGTTAAATGAGTGTTTTGGATTTATTTATTCCTGTTAGAAGTTTGATAACTTTAGTTCGTAGCCTGTAAAAAAAAAAAGATGGCGCTGGGAGCAAGAGATTCCCCCCTCCTTCTCAGTCTGGGCAATGTGCCGAGTAGATAAGGAAAGTAAATGGTATCCGCTGTGTTTTTTTTTGTTCCCGTGCACTGAAATATGTTAGATGTAAGATATTGATGGTTTTTAAACTTGCAAATTGAATGATTATCTTTGCATTATTCTTTTTATTGGTACGTGATTTCTGAAATTATTACTGGATTGGACAGATTGTTATGTTATAATAATTTCTTGAAAATAGAATGTGTTGAACTTGTTGTATTTTGCTGTGTTAGATTTAGCAGACAGTTTGATTAACATAGATCAGTTTCTGCTGATGTGTTATGATATATTGCAAACTTGAGGTGTTTATTCCAGAATTTGAAATATTGTTTAAGATTTGTTATGTGTCAGATACATGTTTAGGGGTTGAGGTAATAGGCATTGGTGACATAGGTCTTTTTGGATTTTCTTTATTGTCTTTTCTGAAAGGTGTGTATAGAGAGATGTGAATCTGTTTATGCGGAAGTTGCAGGGGTAATATTATAGACAAAGAAGAGAAGTCCACGGCCATGGCTAGATAGTGTAAAATCAATCTGCAGATATCTGATAACCAGATAATATTGATGTGAAAGTGCTAAATCTGATAACGAAGTGCAGATAAGCACAGTATAGGTACAAATCTGATAATGAGGACAGATTGTACATGAGAGGTGTTTGACCTGATAACAAAAAGACAGGTAACATGAATAAGGTAGTTTTTTAGGGTTTTATTTTGACAGATGTGTCACAATCTTCAGGAAAAAAAAAAGTTAATCTCATTTATTTTTTAATGGGCAGCATTGTCTAAGTACTTGTATGGGATTGAAAGAAGTTCCTGTAAGTGATATGGAGGGTATGAGCAAGTGATTTGAAGGTGCAGAGGTTGATTGTAGCCTGCAATATGCTACAGTGTATAGGGAGAATGTTGCGTTAAGCACCTGGATGGTAATGGTTGTTTGAAGATGGTGAAGGATTTGTTTTGGTAAAAGGGAAAACTGATATCAGGGTAGTTTACAATTTGTATGGAATCCTACTAACACGCTTATACTTAAGAAAGAATTTATGTTTCTCATTGCAAGTGTTAAAACTTCTTTGAGGCGCTGAAAGAAAGAGTGTTACCATTTCAAGATCAATAGATTGGCTATTTGAGAAAAAAAACTGAGTTTTATTTTTGCAGCAGAGAGAAAAGAAAAGAGAGATACATTTCTTGTGTATGGCATCAAGTGAGTTGCCAAGAGTTACAAAGGTAGTCAATTTAAAAAAAAAAAAAGTTTAGAGCTTGGAAGCAGAGGATCGGGAATGAGATTAGCGCAATGCGGGATCTAGGAATAATAAAAAAAATGCATATGTGATTAGGAATGACAAGTAAGTATGCAATTATCAAAGACTTGTATGATGATGAGAGTATAAAATTTGTCTTTAAATGGTCACCAGAACCTTTACCAATGTCTGGCACATTTAATCTGTTTTGAGAAACTTTTAAAGGAACAATTATTTGATCCAAATTGGCCAAATTTTTTTCATCAAACAATTGTAATTTTTTACAGTGTAGCAATAAGAAGCTACACAATGACACCTACAGTGTGGTATGGCAGTCAGCCAACGGCACCCCCTGCCTTCACAGCTGAAGACCAGCTCTCTCCTCCTTTTTCCTCCCCCTGCCCTCCTTACCTATTTCCTATAGAAATGTTATTTCTCCTGTTTTGTCTTTTTATTCTGTTTAATTCAAGATGTGAACCTCAGAGACTGCTGTCTCTGATGATAACAATGCTGATGTAATGCCTGAGCTCATTGCTATATCTATGCATGCTTGTTTTAATCAATAATACCAATATTTGTATCTCACAGGTTATTGTCTCTGAAGACGCTGACTTAATATCTAGGTTTACTGCTATATCTATGCTGGCTTGTTTTAATCAACAATATGTTTATGACCATTCCCCAGAAGTGAACTGTTAGATCTGATTCAGCTGATTCAATTAATAATTATTACTGATGTCCGTGTCCTTCCTGCAACTAATCTCACTATCATTAGCAGGTTCAATGTGTCCTGGATACCTTGCAATTATCTAACCATTTATTGTTTGTGAGTAGTTCACAGTTTCCTGATGAAGTGACCCGGATGTTGTCACAGAAATCTGTCATCATGTGCAGCATCATTCACAGCAAATAAATTGTGCAGGAATTTATGTCCAGATATAGTATCCCATGTTGTTAAGGTGAGAGGGATACACATTTTACAGGGATGGTATTCCAAGCAATGTGTCAATATATGGGTTTATAAAAAAACAAAATTGAATGTTTAAACACTAACAGTAACTACAAGTTAGCTAAGGTGGATGTGGGGACTGCCATGAACTGGCTGGAGGCTTTACCTCTGGTTTTGTGTAGCATCCACACCACTCCAAAACAGCCACTTAACCTGTGCCTTATGGGCTACTTTTTGGAAAACTGCCTATCCAGCAACAGACTTGTCACTATTATATGATTTAACTACGGACTATGTTATACAAATCTCATAGCATCTGAAGACGTTTATTGAAAAGCAAGGAAAGCTTATGAAGAGACTCCCAGAGGGACCTTGTCATGGAGTCCCAGCCTAGAGACTATGTAATGGTGAGAAATTTCTTATGTTCTGGTTGTCTCATAGATCGATGGCAAGGCCTGTTCCAGGTTCTGCTAACAACCTCGATGTGGCTGAATAGGACAATTGGATTCACTCATATCACTGCAAGAAGGTTTCTGACCCGACAGTGAGGTCAGTTAAAGCCTGAGAAGACGCAGATAAAGACATTGACTGTGATTTAAATCTAATAAACTTATTTGATGATGGGCCTGATCAGAGCCACAGTTCAGACCAAGATAAGGTTCACAGAATTGGGGACATTATTAGTAGTGTTCTGCGGATTGTGGGCAAAGAAAAGGAAAGATGGCTATTGGTGATCAAGTCTCTGTGTATCCATTGATTGAAGCAGTTATTTTTGTTGCATTTTTAATTTTTATTTTTTCTAGTGAATAAGAGCTGTCAAGGACTGGTGGCTGACGAGGACGGTGTGGAGAGTTATCCTAGGGGTACCGCCAGGGTCATATTGGTAGACTCCACTCCTATTTTGAAACCCATAATTATAAGGGATTGGTATTAATCACATTAAGAGCTATAAAAGACGCACACACTTATTTTTACTACAGATACTCCCAGGTATAGGTACGGATCAGAGGATGGTCAGAAGACCAAGGTGATCATTTTTTAATAGCCCATATGTACAAAATAATTAAAAGGTTTAAAAAAGAAATATATAAAAGTAATAAAATACAGGTAAAATAAGAACTCATACTGGTATTGGGTATAAGATGTATCTGGTGAAATATCGGAAAAGAAGAGCCATTACAGTACGGCAGAGGTATGAAGGTTTACCTCACAATTCCAAGGTATATATGTGAATACTGTGGTTTAAATTCAGAGAAAAAGGGTATACAATGGTGCAAAGACAGCACCTCTATATAAATTGACACTTCTTCCCTTAACACTTATCATGAGCTCATAGGAGGAACAATAAAGTTGATTGTTGGGTATGTAGTCACCATATCATTCAGGGAATGTTGTGCTAATGTTTATCTCATTGCACTCAAATCAAACAACACTTCACTCATTATGTGAAACTCACACACTTGAACCTTATAATGTCACAGGTTCCCTACATTTAAAATTAATAAGGTATCCAAGGTATGATCAGGACAACATCATGTGTATTAACACAAAGGTACAGGAGCTGAAGGCATTTATTTGGGAACGAGTGTTTGTAATACAATCTTACAGAATTAAACTTGTTTGGGGATCTTTTAGAAATCATTAAATACACAAAACCTAATAATGAAGAATGCGTGAGTGCATCAATAAACTGTGTAAAAAACAGGAAAAAATGTAGGGGTACAATAAAACATGTTCACAACAATTATCCAATAGAATAGGACAAAAGAAAGAAACTCCTTTTTGGGGGCACTCTTAGTAAATCATATATGCAGAAAATTAACTAATACATAACTTTTATTTATTCAATGCACTTAAAAGAACAACAACAGACAGACAACAATAAACATAAATCACAATATATACATGTTTTCAAATAGAGAAATTCGCTCCACGGTGTTATGTACCATATATAACCGTGGAGTATGAAAATTATCCCGTGATATTAGAGAATCCAAGTATAATCACAGTATATAAAACACACACTAAAAGGAATCGGATATATAATATATTATCCTATTGTGTCTCTTCACCTAGCAATTGCCATGGAAGAGATTTAGGCGAAAATATTGGAAAAAAAGATATTAGGTATGCTTGACACCATACACTTAATTAGTAACAATATGGACTTATTCATGTGTTCAAGCTAAAACAATAAATGGCATCTGATATAATAATTCTTATATCCTAGTACATAACCATAATCACAGTAATCAATTCTTCATTTCCTGATTAAATATTAGTAACGTGGTTTGTAACATTAGTACTGGGATAATAATTTCAACCTTCTCAACACAGAGAGATACAGTTAGTAATGGTCTTCCTTTATTACTGCTTTTTTAGTTCAATATCTCATATGTATGAGCATTTAACATTGTCCTCTTACTTAATAGCCCAAGTCTATGCCAATCTAAATATGGGAATGTAAAACTCCCTATATTGTATCCGGCTATTTAGTATATACATATACACATATTATTGCAATCCTATAGCATACAACCGTTTATCGATGTGCATGATTAGTTAAACATAATAATCAGTCTGTTTAATATTATCTGAGTGAAAGATATCCTTGAGGATATCTAGGGGTTAATATGATCATCTGATCGTTGCAGTCTGAGGAGCATACCAGGAAGGAAGAAGCCTGTACAGTTCCTCTCCGGAGTCCCCGCGGTGTATAACGGGGCTACAAACAGATGCCTGCCGGGAGTTCAGCTGGGCACAGCTGATACTCACATGACCTGCTGGACGCATGTTTCGCCTTTCGGGCTTTGTCAAACAGGAAGCCAAGTGTTAGTGTCATAGTGCAGCGGCCACTATATACGCTGCATTTGGTGATGACCTCATATGTCTCCACCCCTATTATTCTACCACGTGGGGTGAGATAGACAAACAGCGGAGAAGGTTGTCATAGCAGTATTTCCTGTTTATCTATTGGGTTGTCATAGCAACATTTTTTGTTTATCTATTAGTATAATTGGATTCCGACATTTACAGGGGGGAAGATGAATTGTATTAGAGGTATTAAAAATTGATGAAAACTACAGTGTGCCTCATGATGGAATAACCATATAATGCATATCACACAAAAATATTAATAACAGTTGACATAATGAGCGCATTAATAAACAATAATGCAGCAGCCACTATATACGCTGCATTTAGTAGTAACCTCATATGTCTCCACCCCTATTTTTCTACCACATGGGGTGAGATAGACAAACAGCGGAGAAAGTTGTCATAGCAGCATTTCCTGTTTATCTATTAGTATGATCGGATTCCGATATTTACAAAGGGGAAGATGAATTTGTATAAAGAAATGGTAAGAACTACAATGTGCCTCATAATGGAATAACAATACAGTGCATGTCACACAAAAATATTAGTTACAAATTGCATAGTGAGTGCATAACTAAACATAAAAAGAATTAAATACAAATAAATAATGATAATAAAAATAAATTGAATTATAATAATTAACTTATTATATTAGGGATAGTCAGACTCAATTTAATAATAAGTATATCGGATAATTCAAAAATAAAATATAAATATGAATATATAAAAATATATTAGATTCTGTATAAGATATAATATATAATTGTTAAATTAAATAAGAACACAAACAAGTGCAATGGTCAATTCAACTTGGTCAACCATATTATTAATAATGTTCCATCAAATTATTTAACATTTTATACTGGATAGTATGAAAAGAATTATACAATAGCTGAGTAAACGAGTAGTGATCCTATAACCACAAAGTCCTTTCGGTCCGTGTGCTATATTGCAGTGAACAGACCTTACTCAATATGTGTTGTATAGGGTAACTATTAGAAGGAAGACAAGATCACTTCTGCTGTCCGTATTTGTTGTTAACCGACAAGTACCTTGGTGTCAAATGTACATTGCAAGGCAATATGTCGGACCGAATGAGAGAGTGATTAAATTAGTAGAAAGAGTACAATAAATAATAAATATATAGTTACTTGGTGGTTATTCCACTGAAATAGTGTATCATATAAGTGGGTACATTAGATTGATCATAAGTCTGCTAAACATAGAGTTGTCTATGCCCATAGACAAGTATATTAATTGTATAGTAGATAGTTATAGTATAAAAGAGCTATGATCCTATAACCACAAGACCCTTTCAGTCCGTGTGTATAATCACAGTGAACAGACCTCACTCAGGTATGCGTTGTATAGGACATCAATTAGAAGAAAGATGCAATCACTTCTGCTTTTCGTCTGTCTTGTTAGCCGACAAATACCCTGGTGCTTCATAACTTACTGCACCTAGTATTCCCAGGTGGTCTCCCATCCAGGTACTAACCAGGTCCAACACTGCATAGCTTCCAAGATCAATCGAGATTGGGCATGTCCGGGGTGGTGTAGCTGTAGATTTATTAGGCATTGCAGGGTATAACATCGGACCGAATGAGAGAGTGATTAGGTAGAGGAAGTAGAGATATCATGTAGCTAGAATATCAGTATGGAAATTACATAGGCTATGCATCACTGTGAAATCACAAGCAAAATAATAAAATAATATGAAAAACATGATATAAAATTCAATTCTATACAACACATACCTGAGTAAGGTCCGTTCACTGCAATATAGCACACGGACCGAAAGGACTTTGTGGTTATAGGATCACTACTCGTTTACTCAGCTATTGTATAATTCTTTTCATACTATCCAGTATAAAATGTTAAATAATTTGATGGAACATTATTAGTAATATGGTTGACCAAGTTGAATTGACCATTGCACTTGTTTGTGTTCTTATTTAATTTAACAATTATATATTATATCTTATACAGAATCTAATATATTTTTATATATTTATATTTATATTTTATTTTTGAGTTATACGATATACTTATTATTAAATTGAGTCTGACTATCCCTAATATAATAAGTTAATTATTATAATTCAATTTATTTTTATTATCATTATTTATTTGTATTTAATTCTTTTTATGTTTAGTTATGCACTCACTATGCAATTTGTAACTAATATTTTTGTGTGACATGCACTGTATTGTTATTCCATTATGAGGCACATTATAGTTCTTACCATTTCTTTATACAAATTCATCTTCCCCTTTGTAAATATCGGAATCCAATCATACTAATAGATAAACAGGAAATACTGCTATGACAACCTTCTCCGCTGTTTGTCTATCTCACCCCATGTGGTAGAAAAATAGGGGTGGAGACATATGAGGTTACTACTAAATGCAGCGTATATAGTGGCTGCTGCATTATTGTTTATTAACGCGCTCATTATGTTAACTGTTATTAATATTTTTGTGTGATATGCATTATATGGTTATTCCATCATGAGGCACACCGTAGTTTTCATCAATTTTTAATACCTCTAATACAATTCATCTTCCCCCCTGTAAATGTCGGAATCCGATTATACTAATAGATAAACAAGAAATGTTGCTATGACAACCCAATAGATAAACAGGAAATACAGGTTGAGTCTCCCATATCCAAAATGCTTGGGACCAGGGGTATTTTGGATAACGGAATATTCCGTATTTTGGAATAATTGCATATCATAATGAAATATCTTGGGAATGGGACCCCAATATACACACAGAATGCATATATGTGTTATATGCACCTTATACACATAGCCTGCAGCTCATTTTATACAATATTTTCAATAATTTTGTGGCTCAAGCAAAGTTTGTGTACATACATGAAATAAATTTATGTTTCATTTACACCCTATACACACAGCCTGAAGGTTATTGTATACCATATTTTTAATAATTTGTGCCTTAGACAAAGTTTGTGTACATTGAACCATCAAAAATCAAAGGTTTTATTATCTCAGTCATGCCAAAATTATTCCGTAATTCGGAATATTCCGTATTTCGGAATATTTGGATATGGGAGACTCAACCTGTACTGCTATGACAACCTTCTCCGCTGTTTGTCTATCTCACCCCACGTGGTAGAATAATAGGGGTGGAGACATATGAGGTCATCACCAAATGCAGCGTATATAGTGGCCGCTGCACTATGACACTAACACTTGGCTTCCTGTTTGACAAAGCCCGAACAGCGAAACGCGCCTCCGGCAGGTCATGTGAGTATCAGCTGTGCCCAGCTAAACTCCCGGCAGGTGTCTGTTTGTAGCCCCGTTATACACCGCGGGGACTCCGGAGAGGTACTGTACAGGCTTCTTCCTTCCTGGTATGCTCCTCAGACTGCAACGATCAGACGATCATATTAACCCTTAGATATCCTCGAGGATATCTTTCACTCAGATAATATTAAACAGACTGATTATTATGTTTAACTTATCATGCAAATCGATAAACTGTTGTATGCTATAGGATTGCAATAATATGTGTATATGTATATAGTAAATAGCCGGATACAATATAGGGAGTTTTACATTCCCATATTTAGATTGGCATAGACTTGGGCTATTAAGTAAGAGGACAATGTTAAATGCTCATACATATGAGATATTGAACTAAAAAAGCAGTAATAAAGGAAGACCATTACTAACTGTATCTCACTGGGTTACGAAGGTTGAAATTATTATCCCAGTACTAATGTTACAAACCACGTTACTAATATTTAATCAGGAAATGATGAATTGATTACTGTGATTATGGTTATGTACTAGGGTATAAGAATTATTATATCAGATGCCATTTATTGTTTTAGCTTGAACACATGAATAAGTCCATATTGTTACTAATTAAGTGTATGGTGTCAAGCATACCTAATATCTTTTTTTCCAATATTTTCGCCTAAATCTCTTCCATGGCAATTGCTAGGTGAAGAGACACAATAGGATAATATATTATATATCCGATTCCTTTTAGTGTGTGTTTTATATACTGTGATTATACTTGGATTCTCTAATATCATGGGATAATTTTCATACTCCACGGTTATATATGGTACATAACACCGTGGAGCGAATTTCTCTATTTGAAAACATGTATATATTGTGATTTATGTTTATTGTTGTCTGTCTGTCGTTGTTCTTTTAAGTGCATTGAATAAATAAAAGTTATGTATTAGTTAATTTTCTGCATATATGATTTACTAAGAGTGCCCCCAAAAAGGAGTTTCTTTCTTTTGTCCTATTCTATTGGATAATTGTTGTGAACTGTCTATAGCCTTTACTCCTGGGGAGCACCACCAACCAGCTCATGGGTATGGGATGTTTGAATAAACACCCTGATAAATTGAAAGATATGTTGGTTCGTATGGTCTTATAAATTGTATTAATCCAGTGCGGAGTACCGTCCTGTGCTCTCGTACAATAAAACATACAGTCATCGTATTGCACAATGTGACAAGCAAGAAGAAAGTGTGGATGAAAAGGGTGCCTGTTGTAATGTCCCTTATAATGCTTTTTCTAAACACATTGTCTAGTAAACCATGGCACTACAACAGGGGTTATATTATATATGTGTGGGCATAGAGCTTATAAATGATTACTGGTGAATTCTTTTGGAATGGGTCTTATTAATAAACAATATTGCAGACATTGTGGTAAGAGAGTTTCAAGCAATAAACACTGAATTAAATGTAGCACACACTACCTTACAGCTGCTGCTTCAGGATATTGTGTGAAATTACAAACAGTATATGAGTTAAAGTGTCATACATACATCACAAATTCTTCTGATGCAGAAGAAATAAAATAAAGGTTAAATGAAGGTACTCGGGTTAAAAATTAATTTGCTGAACAAATAAACGTGAGGGTGTAGTTCCCGACAGCTGTCTCACCTGGTCGAACCCCAGTACCTAGTTCGCATGGGTTGGAAATTGGTTAAGCAATATGATGCACATATTGGGAAGGTTAATATTTTTTTGTCATGATAATGTTGTTGATTTTCTATATATTAGTGAAATGCTTCAAGAAGATGTTCCAATGCATTAAGAAGAAATCAGACGATGCCTTCTGGTTCCCCCCGCTTCGGGTGATGGGAGAGACATCATGACGTGTCTCCCATAGTGCAGAGAGGAGCTGCGGCTGTGGTCACAGCAGGAGCGGGGATTCAGGTAAGTTTTTTTTTTCTTCCTTGTGTATAAGGTGGCGCTACAGGGGGCACTACTAATGGGGACATACTACTAGGGGCACAACTAATGGGTGCACAACTACTGGGGGCACTTCTAATGGAGACATACTACTAGGGGCACTTGTAATGGGGGCAAACTACTGGGGATATACTACTGGGGGCATACTAGGGGCATACTAGGGGCACTACTACTGGGGGCATACTACTGGGGGCACTACTAGTGAGGGCATACTACTGGGGGCAATACTAGTAGGGACATACTACTATGGGCACTACTAATGGGGCAAAACTACTAGGGGCACTTCTACTGGGGGCATACTACTGGGGGCATACTACTATGGGCAATACTAATGGGGGCATACTACCAGGGACACAACTACTGGGGGCACACTACTAGGGACACTACTACTGGGGGCATACTACTGGGGGCATACTACTAGGGACACTACTACTGGGGACATATTATTATGGCCACTACTACTGGGGGCATACTACTAGGGGCATACTACTGGGGGCATACTTTTTAGGGGCACTTCTACTGGGGGCATACTACTAGAGACACTACTACTGAGGGCATACTTATGGGTGGCATACTACTAGGTGCACTACTACTGGGGCCATACTACTAGGGACACTACTACTGGGGGCATACTACTGGGAGCATACTACTAGGGACACTACTACTGGGGGCATACTACTGGGGGAATACTACTAGGGACACTACTACTGAGGGCATACTACTAGGGGCACTACTAATGGAGGCATACTACTGAGGGCACTGCATAGGGGGCACTACTACTGAGGTCATTGTGTAAGGTACACCACTGTGTAAGGGACACTATTGCTGTGGGCATTGTATAAGGGTCATTACTACTGTGGGCTTTGTGTATAAGGGTCACTAATGTGGACATTGGGAAAAAGGGGCACTACTGTGGGCATTGTGTTAAAGGGGCACTACTGTGTGTCGTAAAATAAATAAGAGACACTACTTCATGGTGTAATGTGAATCAGGGGCACTATGTTCAGTGTAATGTGAATAAGATTGTGCACTGTGACTCCTTGGGCCATAGCCCACTGTGTAAACAAGTACTGTGACTCTGCTGGTCGTACCCCACTGGGTAGGTGGGAGGGCCCAAGGACCATTCCATCTTGCACTACCTTTCATTTCTGCCACTACTTTGTGGCAGTGTTTCATAGTGCTTTAAACTTTGGTGTCTGTGCTGCTGCACCGCTGCTCTTTCGCTTAGTAACCAGTCAGCTTACTGCAACCTTTAGCCAATAATGGTGAAAACAATATTATAAGCTGTGAGGTGGTCTAAATTGACCGTAAATGACTGGAAAATAATGTTATTGAGGTTAATAATACTCTAGGAAGAAAAAAATGCCCAATTTATGTGATTTTAGTTTTTTTGTAAATTTTTGTAAAAATCCAAATCCAAAAGCAAAGCAAGTGACTGCAGTTTGGCAAATCCAAATCCAAAGTCAGACGACGAATTAGAACCAAATCCAAATCCGTCAAAAATGGTCCGGCGCACATCCCTAATAATAGTGCCCATTCTAATATGTCAAATCATCGCACTCCAGGACTTGTTATCTCATGAACTGCAGCACATTGCATCTGGCAGCGTCCATCAAATCTGTGGTTTCATCGACCAACTTCATCAGGGGGAGTCACATCTGTGTGCATGTTTATACAGTGTTTTGCTCATTTACATATTCAGTTGAATTTACTCTGTGGTTACACTTTATCACATTTCAATCACATTACATCAGTTTCAAATATTACAGTGCTAAACTATACATAGTGCAGGCGCATTGTCCTGGTGAAGAATGAAACCATTTTTCCACAGTTGCGGCCATTTCTTTCTGACTCTTTCTCTCAGCTTTTTCAAAACTTCCTTATGATAATGCTGGTTAACTGTTGTGCCTTCTGGAACCCATTCTTGCAAAATTACACCCTTGATATCAAAAACATTTTACTAAAAATTTCAAATTGACACGTTGTTCAACTTTTAAACTTAGCATTTTTTCGGCACTCTACAGAAAACACAACCAAATTAAATGGCAACTCACAAATCAACTGTGCTTCTTGGATACTAGCTGTCCTTTTTGATATCATGCTGTGTGGTTGCATCTCTTGTCAAAGGTCCAGCATTGGACCGAAACGTTTATATAAATATGGACATATACTGTTTATGTCCAGTATGTATGAATGAAAGGACTTTCCATTATCTATTTTTTCAAACCCTGGTGAGTGCCCCTCTTTGTACTTCTCTCTCTCTCTCTCTCTCTCTCTCTCTCTCTCTCTCTCTCTCTCTCAAATTATTAAATATTCTAATTCTAATTGATCACCAGTCTGGATCGGAATCATGCAATCTACTGCACACAGACAGATGTCTCTCCTTACACTGATACTACAATAGTGAATCATGCAATCTACTGCACACAAACAGATGTCTCTACTTACCCTGATACTACAATAGTGAATCATGCAATCTATTGCACACAGACAGATGTCTCTCCTTACACTGATACTACAATAGAGCACAGATATGTCCAGCTAAATCCTTGCCGCTAGCGTTGCAAATCGCGCTACGCATAGTGCGAGACATGCTCCCACGAGCAGATATGCGCACTGCATCTACATAGGAATGCATGGTGAGATCACAGTGTGCACCATAGCATACCGTATCATATGCAGGTGCTGGGAATCGCAAGGCGCTATGTGTGTGCACCTTTGTGGTGCGATCAGCCACAATGTAACTCGGTGCATCTGTATATTATAATATCTTCAAAGAAGGCTGAATATACTGTATCAGTGATGTAAAACAAGGCACTAATGTTGTGTCTCACACATCATCTCTGTCAGCCTTGCATGTCTTTTTCTGTTTCAATTTGTGATTTATTTATGATATGATTTGTTATATTGAGGAAGTTTTGTAGCACCTTAATAATAAACGATGGGTGTGGGTAAAAGCCGGAAACATAGTAACCACATTGAAAAAGCCGGAAACAATGTAAAGTGTATTACAAAAGCCGGAAATCATAGTAAGTGTATTGAAAAAGCCGGAAATCCATAGTAAATGTATTCGAAAAGCCGGAAATCATAGTAAATGTATGAGAAAAGCCGGAAATCATAGCAAATGTATTAGAAAAGCCGGAAATCATATTACTGTGTTTCCCTGATAATAAGACACTGTCTTATTTTTTTTTTGGTTCCAAAAAACACCATAGGGCTTATTTTCGGGGTAGGTCTTATTTTAACTAACATTGACAGCCCCTTATGCAGGCCCCCCTGTAGCAGTGCCCCTTATGCAGGCCCCCCTGTAGCAGTGCCCCTTATGCAGGCCCACCCTGTAGCAGTGCCCCTTATGCAGGCCCCCCCTGTAGCAGTGCCCCTTATGCAGCCTCCCTTGTGTAAGCAGTGCCCCTTATGCAGGCCCCCCCCTGTAGCAGAGTCCTTTATGCAGGCCCCCTTATTGCAGTGCAAGGACGGTACTTACCTGAGTCACCGCCATCCAGGATGTCCCTTTCACTTGCGCGCTGACTGGATCAAATATGATCCAGCAGACGCAGCCGCACAGGATCCTCAGCGCGCGGGTGACGTCATGACGTCACTTGCGCACTGCATGACTGGGAACGCTGGTCTCTGCAGCGTTCCCAGCTCAAAAAGAAAACTTATTTTCGGGGTAGGGCTTATTTTAGACCGGGCTACAAAAGTAAGGGTAGGGCTTATTATCAGGGTAGGTCTTATTATCGGGGAAACACGGTACATGTATTGGGAAAGCCGGAAATCATAGAAAATGTATGAGAAAAGCCGGAAATCATAGCAAATGTATTAGAAAAGCCGGAAATCATATTGCATGTATTGAAAAAGCCAGAAATCATAGTAAAGTGCATTAAAAAAGCTGGAAATTATAGTAAATGCATTGAAAAAGCCGGCAATCATACATTTACTATGGCTTTCCGGCTTTTCTAATACATTTACTACGGCTTTCCGGCTTTTCTAATACATTTACTATGGATTTCCGGCTTTTCTAATACATGTAATATGATTTCTGGCTTTTCTAATACATTTACTATAGATTTCCGGCTTTTCTAATACATTTACTATGGAATTCAGGCTTTTTCAATACATGTAATATGATTTCCAGCTTTTCTAATACATTTACTATGGATTTCCGGCTTTTTCGATACTTGCAATATGATTTCCGGCTTTTCTAAATGATGCTGATGTGTGAGAATCCTCTTACAATACAAAAGCCCACAACTGTGAGCTACTGTAACAACAGGTTGTGTGATTTGACATCAATTGGAGGTGGTATGATGTCATTAGGGCATTGTCATTAAAGTAGAGGCAAAAGGGAAAACCAACATAACCCTCTAAATATATACAAATACATCCTACTCAGTGGCGGAACTAGCGGCCGCCAGCGACGGCTGTGTATTTGTTATAGCAGCCAATGAGAGTCAGACAGACTCTCATTGGCTGATACGTCCACGGAGGGAGCTTACTGGAGCTCACTCATGAGCTCCGCCTTCCATCTCCCCCCGCAGCGGGTGATGGGAGAGACATCTTGACGTCTCTCCCACAGTGCAGAAGAGCAGGTTGAGAGGTGCGGACAGCAGCGGTCACGGCAGCAGTGTGGATTCAGATAAGTTGTGTTATTTTTTTTGTGTGTATAAGGGGGCACGGGAACTGGCACAGCATAGGGGGTGCACTACCGAGGACACTGTATAGAGGGAGTGGCCGCTACTAGGGGCACTGTATAGGGGGGCCGTTACTGGGAGCACTGTTTGGGGGGGGCTGCTACTGGGGGCACTGTCTAGGAGGGACTACTACTGGGGGCAATGCATAGTGGGGACTACTACTGGGGGCACTGCATAGGGGGGATTACTACTGGGGCACTGCATAGGGGGGATTACTACTGGGGCAATGCATTGGGGGGATTACTACTGGGGGCAATGCATAGGGGAGACTACTACTGGAAGCATTGCATAGGGGGATTACTACTGGGGGCAATGCATAGGGGGAACTGCAACTGGGGGCACTGCATAGGGGGGACTACTACTGGGGGCAATGCATAGGGGGACTACTACTGGGGGCGCTGCATAGGGGGGACTACTACTGGGGCAATACATAGGGGGGATTTTTACTGGGGGCAATGCATAGGGGGGACTACTACTCGGGGCACTGCATAGGGGGACTACTACTAGGGGCAATGCATAGGGGGGACTACTACTCGGGGCACTGCATAGGGGGGATTACAACTGGGGGCACTGCATAAGGGGGACTACTACTGAGGAAAATGCCTAGGGGGGGCTACTAACGGGGGCACTGCATACGGGGGACTACTACTGGGGTCACTGCATTGGGGGGACTACTACTGGGATCAATGCATAAGGGGGACTACTACTGGGGGCACTGTGTAGGGGGGACCACTTCTGGGGGCACTGTATAAGATGCACTACTGGGGGCACTGCATAGGGGGACCACTACTAGGGGCACTGTATATGGGGCACTACTCTGGGCACTGCATAGGGGGACCACTACTGGGGGCACTGCATAGGGGGGCCCAAAGCATATTCTTGCACCTGGGCCCACCACTCTCTAGTTCCGCCACTGATCCTACTGTTCTAATTAAAATTAATAAATTATATTTTAAATTAAAATGCATTTAAAAAAGCAAATCTTTGTGGCTATATCAATGTATTAAGCTTTGGATCATCAAATAATTACATTTTATGTTGTTAATGTGTAACAGTACAGTGCATCTAGAAATGCAAATATGTAATAACAGTAGTGTATAATGTATTCTAAACTCATATTAATGTTAAGGTGTAATTGCTAATTCAAATTGTTAGAAATAACTGTTAGCATGTTCATGTAATTTGTTAATAAAATACTTTAATTTCAATAAAATATTACTAGACATGTCTTTCACACACTCCCTAATAAACATTTTATTTGTAATTGTGATGCTATAAATAAAACGCAGAGTACTATGAAATAAAAACCAAACCTGTGGGTGAGGCTTTAATCACTGAGAGAAAATAATTCATATAATTCACAATACATTTTGCTCTTTTTTGTTTTAAAAGCTGGGATGGGGAACCTCATGCCCGGGGGCCGTATATGGCCCTCTGAGCCATTTGGTCTGGCCTTCTGAGCTTTTCTCTGCTAGCCTCATCTGGCTAGCAGAGTGTCTAGAATGGCAGTACTATCATGGCTGTATCTAGGGAGGTGCGATGGAGCCGCCAGAAAGAGCGTAGATGCCCTGTGGGCAGAAGAGGCCACCCGCTGCAATCTTTAATTATCGGGCATCCACAGGGGAACACTGTGATCACCCCCCCCCCTTCCCCTGCAGACAGCCAGACAGCCAGAAGAGACAGCTGTTGCTAATTTGTGGCAGCAGCCTCCCTAATCCCACCGCAGATCAGCATACAGCAATGTGTGGAAGGCTGAGTAGTGCCACTGCCATTGACAGGTAAGGGAGAAAGGGGGCAGTCGGCGGACCCATGTCCCTCCATCTGCTCCCCCTCTCGGTGCTCCTGGTCAGTGTCAGTGAGAGTCAGTGTGAGGCTGAGCTTACCTGGTCACTGATTAATTGGCCAGGTGAGTATTGCATCTGGGATGTGAGAGAGGCATAGAAGTGCCGGGGGTGAAGCATGCATTACTGTTTGGCTCTACTGTGTAGCATGATGTGTGTAAGGGGCATTACTGTATGTAAGGGGCACTTTTGTGAGGTATAAATGTGTATAAAGGGCACTACTGTGTGGCCTAATGTGTACAAGGGGCTCTACTGTGTGGCATAACAAGAATAAGGGACACTACTGTGTGGTTCAATGTGAGTAAGGGACACTACTGTGCGGTGTAATGTGAATTAGGTTGCACCACTGTGTGGTGTAATTTGAATTGGGGGTACTATTGTGTGGCCACGCCCCTTCCCCGTGAGACCATGTCCCTTTTTTGCCCATGCACCTAAGATGCACGTTGTCCCTAATTAGGAATTGGGGGGAGGTTCTAAGATCTTTCTGGCACAGAGCATAGGATGCCATTATTATGTTAATCTGCTACAAGCCTTATGTTTATGCTACAGCACTTGCATGTATCTCCAAGTGCTTTACAGTCATTACAGCCCTGATTGATAGACCTCATAAATATATTGAAATAGTTTCCAAGATTAGTTTGGACAATGACAGATCTTTTTACTCTGATTCTCTGGAAATAGAAGCGCTCCATAAAATGCATAAAACAGAGTTAAATAAAAAGAAACATTGACACACAGGCCTTTAATCAGTTATCTTTGCCCTTCACTATTCTTATTTATTGTGAGAGAGTTGGAAAACAGTGCAATAAATACATATACTGCCAGTTTCAAGAGTGGTTGGTAACATAAACTAGCCTGCAGTGACAGAGTAGTGGTTTACACATCTCGCAGGAGAGGCAGATTTATGTCACATGCAGGAACATCTTTCAGCAGACATTTCCATTTCACTGTCACTTAAAGAGCTTGTTAAACAATTATTGGAGAAGATTTTTCAGTGTACAGTATATAATATAGAAATAAAGAAAACACAAAGCTTCTAGCACACAATTCTGTTTATTTTTGGTAGCAGACTATACCATCAAAACCTTTCCTTTTGCATCATATTTAGGCATGTTTAACAATGGGCCTGATTCAGCACTGATCACAACTGCGTAATCGCATGCAGTGAATCTATGCTAATGTCTTCCACTGCTCAGCCGCCAGCACAGAGACGCCCGCTACTGTCTTCTCACATCCGTAATACCCCACAATAATGCGTATACATCGGTAACATCGGATAACATCGGCCTGTCATGCACAATTACAGCAGGTCTGACCTGTGTCAGAATATGCAAGTCTCGTCGCATGCAGTGAGTACTCAAGTTTCATAGGCATTCGCAGTGGCTAATTTATGCACAAGTTCAAACGGACAGAGTCGCTTGCATTTCTGCAACCACTCCCCCGTCACAACCCCCCAAATGCTCACGGCCTGTCAGTCTGCGATGGATTCCACAGTGCGTCCATAATCGCAGTATGCAACAATCGGCTAATCCGCGTACGCTGTTGCAATTGCGAGACATGCTGAATCAGGCCATATATTTGCAATACAAACAATAGCCGTAATAAATTATGATTGCCAGAATGATTTGTTCTGTATTATAAAGCAACTAGAGATTATTATTGGAGCTTCCTCCATAACAGACCTGGCATTGAACTGTAGTAAGTAATATGCATTATGTATTGACCAGCAGTTAAAATAATGCTACTTGTATTGTTCAGAGACCACTAAAATTGATTCTGTATGTATGCAGCTTTTTAAGATGCCATCTGTATTGTATATCCCTAAAAAGCTTTCTATATTGTACAACGGTCACTAGTGTGACCTCTCTGTAAAGTCTAAAGCTGGGTACACACGGTACAATGTAGGTAACGATCCAATCTCGTTATGGATTTCCCTTGAACTCCTGAACACTCCCGGACAAACGCTATCGTGCATAAACATGGAACGATTGGACAGACGATCAAACGATATAGATGGGTCATCAACGACTACAAATCGGTAATGATATATCGTTTGGCAGCAAACAACCTCACAATGCATCTTCTGTCTCTTTATCGGCTGACACAAAATGGTGGAGGTGAGTGGCCAGGAAAATTGACGACAAATCGTTCATCGTCCATGACATCTTTCATCGTGCATACACACGGAATGATGTGTGCCATATCATGAAAGACAGGTCAAGATCATTATGCATGTTCAAGAGATCAGCGACCACGATCAATGTTAGCGGGAGCACGCATCGGCATAATTATCATGCCCACACACGGCACTTTTTAAACGATTTATCGTTTCAATTGGTCGAAAGCTGCCATATAGTTTAAAAAATTGTACTGTGTGGGAGCCTTATGGGTTACTACAATATTTGCTTGTATTTTCTAAGCTACACTATGTAGACAAAATTGATTGGGCACAAGATTTAATTGACATCAGTACTTTGTAGATCCACCACGTGCAGTAATTACTGCAGACACCATTCTTGGCAAATTGTCCACAAGTTTCTGGACATCAGCAGGCGGTATGTTTTTCCCTTCTGCCTTAAGTACATTGACCAACTGTGACACTTAAGAATGTCGAGTAGGCCTAGAACTCACCCGTCACTCCAAATTGTCACAAAGGTTCTCAATCGGGTAAAGATCTGGACTATGAAGTCGCCAGTCCATCCGGGTTACCAAATATTCTGCATACCAATCCAGCGTCGTCCTGGATACATGACAGGTGACATTGTTGTCCTGATAAAAACATTTGTTGTTTCCGTAGAACTGTCACAATGTAGGGAGCACAGAATTATAGAGAACTTCTCTATACTTCTCATTTAATACCTTCAAGAACACGTGTCTGCTGCAGGAGCACACCATTCACTTCCGCATAGGTGTCCAATCACTTTTGTCTACAGTACATAGTGTATATAAAACTAGGCGTGAGCGGGTTCGGATTTCTGAAATCCGAACCCCTCCGATCCGAGGCCGATCTGAGTCAGGCTCGACTTTTCCTGCCTGACTCGGATCTGAAATCGCGGCAAAACGTCATCATCCCGCCTTCCAGGTCTCGCGGGTTTTGGATTCTATATAAGGTACGCGCGTCGGCACCATTTTCTCACTCGGCTGTCGACAGTGAAGAGGGAGGGTGGGAGTTAGGGCTGGCTGGGCTGTGTAGTGTAGTGTTGTGCTGTGCTGTGCTGCTGTTGTCCATAGGGGCTGTGTCCACTCCTCCAAAGTCCATAGGGGCTGGCTGTGTTGTGCTGTGCTGCTGTTGTCCATAGGGGCTGTGTCCACTCCTCCAAAGTCCATAGGGCCTGGCTGTGTTGTGCTGTGCTGCTGTTGTCCATAGGGGCTGTGTCCACTCCTCCAAAGTCCATAGGGGCTGCTGTTGTCCATAGGGGCTGTGTCCACTCCTCCAAAGTCCAAAGGGGCTGGCTGTGTTGTGCTGTGCTGCTGTTGTCCATAGAGGCTGTGTCCACTCCTCCAAAGTCCATAGGGCCTGGCTGTGTTGTGCTGTGCTGCTGTTGTCCATAGGGGCTGTGTCCACTCCTCCAAAGTCCATAGGGGCTGCTGTTGTCCATAGGGGCTGCTGTTGTACATAGGGGCTGTGTCCACTCCTCCAAAGTCCATAGGGGCTGGCTGAGTTGTGCTGTGCTGCAGTTGTCCATAGGGGCTGTGTCCACTCCAAAGTCCTGTGCAGTGTACCTGTCCTAAAGGGGTGCTGTAGTGTTGTACAGGGGGTGCTCTGTCCATCAGGGGTGCTCCCCCCAAGTGCAAAAAAAAAAAAAAATTCTGTGTTTGTGAATTGTGTGCGCAGTAGCCGTACATGCATCAGCAAAGTAGTGCCAAGCATGCGCCTGTGTCCCATAAGTAAAAGGCCAGCTGGCTTGTCCGTTAAAGGATGCTGTAACCCCCAAAGTGCACTCCAAACAAAATAAAAAAATATATTTTTTTGTGTTTGTGAATTGTGTGCGCAGTAGCCGCACGTGCATCAACAAAGTAGTGCCAAGCGTGCGCCTGTGTCATAAGTAAAGGGCCGGCTGGCTTGACCGTTAAAGGGTGCTGTAACCCCCAAAGTGCACTCCAAACAAAATAAAAAAATATTTTCTGTGTTTGTGAATTGTGTGCACTGTGGCTGCACGTGCATCAACAAAGGAACAGTGCCAAGCGTGTTCCTGTGTCCCATAAGTAAAGGGTCAGCTGGCTTGTCCATTAAAGGGTGCTGTAACCCCCAAAGGGCACTCCAAACAAAATAAAAATAAAAAAATATTTTCTGTGTTTGTGAATTGTGTGCACTGTGGCTGCACGTGCATCAACAAAGGAGCAGCGCCAAGCATGCGCCTGTGTCCCATAAGTAAAGGGCTGGCTGGCTCATTTCTTAAAGGGTGGTGTAACCCACAAAGTGCACTAGTCTCCAATAAAAATAAAAAATTATTTTCTGTGTTTGTGTGCGCCTTAGCCGCACGTATATATCAATATAACATAAATGGAGGACCAAACTTTCTCTGATAAAAATAAAATAGTTAAAGATCAAGAACCATTTCATCCCAGTGCTGTTGCTGCTGCTGGGAGTTGTTCATCATCCCAGAGAGGAAGTAGGAACAGTCCTTAGCAAGGAGGATGAAGTACCACAGAAGTCGTCCTGAAGCAAAACGTATAACTGAGGCCTTGACTGCTATGTTGGTGTTAGACGTGCGTCCGGTATCTGCCATTAGTGCAGTGGGATTTAGACAATTGATAGAGGTAGTGTGTCCCCGGTTCCAAATCCTGTCTAGATTCCACCTGCATCCTCAAAGCAGCAGCGACAAGCGTGCGTCTGTCTGTTAAAGGGTGGTGTAACCCTCAAAGTGCGCTCCACAAAAAATAAAAATAAAAATTATTTTTTTTTCTGTCTTTGTGAATTGTGTGCACTGTAGCTGCACCTGCATCAACAAAGGAGCAGCGCCAAGCATGTGCCTGTTTCCCATAAGTCTGTTAAAGGGTGGTGTAACCCCCAAAGTGCTCCTAAAAATAAAAAACAATTTTTTTTCTGTGTTTGTGACTTGTGTGCAATGTAGCCACACGTGCAACAGCACAGTAGCAGCGCCAAGCATGCGCCTGGGTCATAAGTCAAGGGCCGGTTTGGACATCTTGTCCGGACTGAAGGACGTGCCAACAATTTCAGACAAGTCTACTGTTACTGCATATGATACTGTCCTCAAAGCAGCAGCGACAAGCGTGCGTCTGTCTGTTAAAGGGTGGTGTAACCCTCAAAGTGCGCTCCACAAACAATAAAAAAATTCTTCTTTTTTATTCTGTCTTTGTGAATTGTGTGGGCTGTAGCCGCACCTGCATCCTCAAAGCAGCAGCGACAAGCATGCGTCTGTCTGTTAAAGGGTGGTGTAACCCTCAAAGTGCGCTCCACAAACAATAAAAAAATTCCTTTTTTTTTTCTGTCTTTGTGAATTGTGTGGGCTGCAGCCGCACCTGCATCCTCAAAGCAGCAGAGACAAGCGTGCATCTGTCTGTTAAAGGGACATGTAACCCTCAAAGTGCGCTCCACAAACAATAAAAAATTCTTGTTTTTTATTCTGTCTTTGTGAATTGTGTGGGCTGTAGCCGCACCTGCATCCTCAAAGCAGCAGCGACAAGCGTGCTTCTGTCTGTTAATGGGTGGTGTAACCCTCAAAGTGCGCTCCACAAACAATAAAAAAATTCTTCTTTTTTTTTCTGTCTTTGTGAATTGTGTGGGCTGTAGCCGCACCTGAATCCTCAAAGCAGCAGCGACAAGCGTGCATCTGTCTGTTAAAGGGACATGTAAGCCTCAAAGTGCGCTCCACAAACAATAAAAAATTCTTGTTTTTTATTCTGTCTTTGTGAATTGTGTGGGCTGTAGCCGCACCTGCATCCTCAAAGCAGCAGCGACAAGCGTGCTTCTGTCTGTTAATGGGTGGTGTAACCCTCAAAGTGCGCTCCACAAACAATAAAAAAATTCTTCTTTTTTTTTCTGTCTTTGTGAATTGTGTGGGCTGTAGCCGCACCTGCATCCTCAAAGCAGCAGCGACAAGCGTGCGTCTGTCTGTTAAAGGGTGGTGTAACCCCCAAAGTGCGCTCCAACCAAAATAAAATAATCTTTTTTTCTGTGTTTGTGTGTGAAATGTATGCGCAGTAGCCGCACCAGCATCCTTAAAGCAGCAGCGACAAGCGTGTGTCTGTCTGTTAAAGGGTGGTGTAACCCTCAAAGTGCGCTCCACAAAAAATAAAAAATTCTTCTTTTTTTTTTCTGTCTTTGTGAATTTTGTGGGCTGTAGCCGCACCTGCATCCTCAAAGCAGCAGCGACAAGCGTGCGTCTGTCTGTTTAAGGACTACATCGGTGACAGCATCCAAGTAGGCATGTCAGACAGTCCGTACATGTATTGGCAGGAAAAAGAGGCAATTTGGAGGCCCCTGTACAAACTGGCTCTATTTTACCTGAGTTGCCCCTCTCCAGTGTGTACTCCGAAAGAGTGTTTGGTGCAGCCGGAAACCTTGTCAGCGAAAGGCGTAAGAGGTTGCTTCCACAAAATGTGGAGAAGATGATGTTCATAAAAATGAATTATCAACTCTTCCAGGTAGACCAGCCTCCATAATGTACAGAGGGACCTGTGGTGGTGGATTCCAGCGGGGACGAATTAATACTCTGTGAGGATGAGGATGTACACAACACTGAAGAGGGTGAGGAATCGGTGAATGAGGAGGATGAGGACGACATCTTGCCTCCGTAGAGCCAGTTTGTGCAGGGACAGATTAATTGCCAGCTTGTTTTGTGGGGGCCCAAATGAACCAATCATTTCAGCCACAGTCGTGTGGCAGACCCTGGCGCTGAAATGATTGGTTTGTTAAAGTGTGTATGTCCTGTTTATACAACATAAGGGTGGGTGGGAGGGCCCAAGGACAATTCCATCTTGAACCTCTTTTTTTTCTTTACATTATGTACTGTTTGCGGCCTAGTTTTTCAAACTGCCATCCTGTCTTCCACTGCAGTGTCACTCCTAGATGGGCCACTTGTTTGTGCCGCCCACTCGTGTCGCTTAGCATAGTCATCCAGCTACCTCGGTGCAACCTTTTGGACATAAATACACTATTGTGAGGTGTGAGGTGTTCAGAATAGACTGGAAATGAGTGGAAATTAAGGTTATTGAGGTTCATAATAGCATAGGAGCAGAAAAACCCACAAATTCTCTGATTTTAGTAGTTTTTATGCTTTTTTTTAAAAAAATACAGATCCAAAACACAAAACTCAGAACCCAAAACACGGAAGGATGGTATTGGCAAAACCAATCCAGATCCAAAACACGAAGAAAGATCCAGATCCAAAACACAAAACACGAAAAGTGGACAGTGCACACCCCTATATAAAACATATCCACATTAGGCACACACCTTTTTCCATTTTGTCACACTAATGGAAGAGCCTGGTCCGCTTGCTTGTATTGGCTCCTGGACATAAGGTGTCAAGCAGCCCTGACTAAGCTGTTTATATTTAGATCATTTAACATATAGGGCCAAATGTAATAGGTTGAGAGTTTAGAAAATGTGAGAGTTTAGTAGTAAAGTCTCACATTGGTTGAGTTTTATCTTCAAAATGGGAAAACATCTGAATGAGATTTTAAATTGTGAGTGTTTTTTAAATCTAAAAAAACATGTAAGTTCACTCTGTTACTTTGTTTTTGGACTCTATTACATTAGCAAAGTTTAAAAAGTGTCAGAAACTCTCACTTTTCTAAACTCTCACCCTATTACATTTAGCCCGTAAAGTTCATGTACATACAATTCTGAAAATACTTACCTACTATTTATTGTTGATTGGACACACTTTTATTATTAGCTTATAGTATACATGTTTACTATTGGTAACCATGTTATTTGCAAGTTAAAGAGTTGGTAGGACGTGCACTCTTTATATTCATTTTCTAATCAATTCCCAAAGCAATCGGTAAAGAGATACAGCCGGAAGTTGTCCTGTCTTCCTGTTCTCTAACAATGTGAATGGTTTGTCATGGAAATTATTTGAAAATTTAAGCTGGCCATACACTGCACAATAATCATGCAAACCAGCCAACCAAACAACTGGTTTCAATTATTATTTTATGGGGTCAACCCAATAAGCCATGAAGGATGTGAATTGCCATTGCCATGGCCTGAGAACACCGGCAACAGCACCGCATGTCGTAGCCCGCTCTCAGCTCAAATTTGCTCAATTGTGAGCTAATTCAGGCTGCCCTAAAGTGCGACTGTTGCTGCACTGACTCGTACCGGCAATGGATTTGTGGCTAATGTGATTGATCCCTAGGTGTTAATCTGAAAAATATTCACAGTATGAAAATTACTAAATAATGGTCTGGATTGTTTGGTAATCAAACCTGTCCTACCCACCCGACAGTCATTAATCCAACTTCTTGCTGTGAATGGCGATTACCTCCATACAAATACAGTGCAGGGCCGGATTGGCTGTTACTTTTAGCAGGAAGATTCCTGGCAAACAGATTGGTCTGTGGGGCCGGTTATCAAATGTGACCCCACCCCTTTAGCACGTCAAAAGTCCTTGCTTTTTTGCATTACAGGCAGCCCATTGGCTGCTTGTCACAGCAAGTACAGCAACCCACCTGCTACATTGCTAGAAGAGGCTCCCCCAAGTCCCCACCCAGCAGAACTGCAGCTGCGCCACACATGCCAGAGGTGCCACACACCTCAGAAGCAGAGCGGGTGCATGTCTGGCAGTAAGATAAGTTAAGCGCTCCCAAGGCCATCATTAGCTGCCACATTGATTATTTTACTGTAGAAGGGAGTGGGGAAACTCGAGGTTGGCCAGGAAACAGGGCAGCACAGACACTTTGCAGGCAGTACTGTCATCGGCACCTGCAGGACTGACAGGTTGCATCCACGCTACACTGGCTGATAGGGGATGGGGGGGATCTTCTGTATTAGTACCTATATGGGCACTGCTGGAATGTATGTTGGCAATGCTTTTAAGTATATGGATACTGCAAGTATAAACATATGGACATTGGTGGTATGCATATGGGCACTGCTGGTATAGCCATATTAGCGCAGTTGATACATGTGTTACAACAATGTGTGGAAAGCTGCTTAGCTGAGCAAGTGGTGAATAGATGCAGTATGAATGTGTGCCTGATGAAACCTGGAGGAGTGGCTTGCTGGCGTGGCATTTCACACTAGGCCATGCCCTTGTAACGAGGCCACATACACTTTTTAGATGTGCACTCTCAGTGCATGCAAAGGTCCCAATTACCACTGCTAGAAAGTATACATGGGGCCACTTTCAGAATTTTTTCTAGGGCCACTTTCAATTCCTGATCCACCTCTGGTGCAATGCATGGAGGTGCTCCGATTATCAGGCTGTCACTCCTCCCCTCATCCATGTTGGCTTATTGTGCAGCCTTTGACCAACTTAAGAGGGAACATTAGTAATTAGATCCACTGTAATAAACCATACCTTGCCCAAAAATATTTATCTGTCTATCCAGGGCCGGATTAAGGACTGTGGGGACCCCTGGGTAACAAACATGTGCCCCCTTCGATAAAAGTTGTGTATGTATATATAAATATATATATATATATATTAGGGGTGAAATCCGAACCCCCCCGAGCCCCCCCGATCCGAGGCCGATCCGAGTCAGGCTCGACTTTTCCCGCCTGACTCGGATCTGAAATTGAGGCAAAACGTCATCATCCCGCCTTCCGGGTCTCGCGGGTTTTGGATCCTATATAAGGTACCTGCGTCGGCGCCATTTTCTCACTCGGCTGTGGACAGTGAAGAGGGAGGGTGGGAGTTAGGGCTGGCTGGGCTGTGTAGTGTAGTGTAGTGTTGTAGTGTAGTGTAGTGTAGTGCAGTGTAGTGTTGTGCTGTGCTGTGCTGCGCTGTGCTGCTGTTGTCCATAGGGGCTGTGTCCACTACTTCAAAGTCCATAGGGGCTGGCTGGACTGTGTTGTGCAGTCAGTTGTCCATAGGGGCTGTGTCCACTCCAAAGTCCTGTGCAGTGTCCCAGTCCTAAAGGGGTGCTGTAGTGTTGTCCAGGGGGTGCTCTGTCCATCAGGGGTGCTCCCCCCAAGTGCTAAAAAAAAATATTTTTTTTCTGTGTTTGTGAATTGTGTGCACTGTGGCTGCACGTGCATCAACGAAGGAGCAGCGCCAAGCGTGCGCCTGTGTCCCATAAGTAAAAGGCCGGCTAGCTTGTCCGTTAAAGGGTGCTGTATCCCCCAAAGGGCACTCCAAACAAAATAAAAAAATATATTTTTTTGTGTTTGTGAATTGTGTGCGCAGTAGCCGCACGTGCATCAACAAAGTAGTGCCAAGCGTGCCCCTGTGTCATAAGTAAAGGGCCGGCTGGCTTGACCGTTAAAGGGTGCTGTAACCCCCAAAGTGCACTCCAAACAAAATAAAAAAATATTTTCTGTGTTTGTGAATTGTGTGCTCAGTAGCCGCACGTGCATCAACAAAGTAGTGCCAAGCGTGCGCCTGTGTCCCATAAATAAAGGGCCAGCTGGATTGACCACTAAAGGGTGCTGTAACCCCCAAAGGGCACTCCAAACGAAATAAAAAAATATTTTCTGTGTTTGTGAATTGTGTGCACTTTAGCCGCACGTGCATCAACAAAGGAGCAGCGCCAAGCGTGCGCCTGTGTCCCATAAGTAAAGGGCCGGCTGGCTCATTTCTTAAAGGGTGGTGTAACCCACAAAGTGCACTACTCTCCAGCAAAAATAAAAAAATATTTTCTGTTTTTGTGTGCGCCTTAGCCGCACGTATATATCAATATAATATAAATGGAGGACCAAACTTTCACCGATAAAAATAAAATAGGGAAAGATCAAGAACCACTTCCTCCTAGTGCTGTTGCTGCTGCTGGGAGTTGTTCATCATCCCAGAGAGGACGTAGGAGCATCACTACTTTTACTAAACAATTGACCCTCCAACAGTCTTTAGCGAGGAGGATGAAGTACGACAGCAGTCATCCTGAAGCAAAACGTATAACTGAGGCCTTGACTGCTATGTTGGTGTTAGACGTGCGTCCTGTATCCGCCATTAGTGCAGTGGGATTTAGACAATTGATGGAGGTAGTGTGTCCCCGGTTCCAAATCCCGTCTAGATTCCACCTGCATCCTCAAAGCAGCAGCGACAAGTGTGCATCTGTCTGTTAAAGGGTGATGTAACCCTCAAAGTGCGCTCCACAAACAATAAAAAAATTCTTCTTTTTTTTTCTCTTTGTGAAATGTGTGGGCTGTAGCCACACCTGTATCCTTAAAGCAGCAGCGACAAGCGTGCGTCTGTCTGTTAAAGGGTGGTGTAACCCTCAAAGTGCTCCAAAAAATTAAAAACTATTTTTTTTTGTGTTTGTGACTTGTGTGCGATGTAGCCGCACGTGCACCAACACAGTAGCAGCGCCAAGCGTGCGCCTGTGTCATAAGTCAAGGGCCGGTTTGGACATCTGGTCCAGACTGAAGGACGTGCCAACAATTTCTGACAAGTCTACTGTCACTGCATATGATACTGTCCTCAAAGCAGCAGCGACAAGCATGCGTCTGTCTGTTAAAGGGTGGTGTAACCCTCAAAGTGCGCTCCACAAACAATAAAAAAATTCTTCTTTTTTTCTCTGTCTTTGTGAAATGTGTGGGCTGTAGCCGCACCTGCATCCTTAAAGCAGCAGCGACAAGCGTGCGTCTGTCTGTTAAAGGGTGGTGTAACCCTCAAAGTGCGCTCCACAAACGATAAAAAAATTCTTTTTTTTCCTGTCTTTGTGAATTGTGTGGGCTGTAGCCGCACCTGCATCCTCAAAGCAGCAGCGACAAGCGTGCGTCTGTTTGTTAAAGGATTACATCGGTGACAGCATCCAAGTAGGCATGTCAGACAGTGCGTACATGTACTGGCAGGAAAAAGAGGCAATTTGGAGGCCCCTGTACAAACTGGCTCTATTTTACCTGAGTTGCCCCCCCTCCAGTGTGCACTCCGAAATAGTCTTTAGTGCAGCCGGGAACCTTGTCAGCAAAAGGCGTAGGAGGTTGCTTCCACAAAATGTGGAGAAGATGATGTTCATAAAAATGAATTATCAACTTTTCTAGGGAGACCAGCCTCCAGAACGTACAGAGGGACCTGTGGTGGTGGATTCCAGCGGGGACGAATTAATACTCTGTGAGGATGAGGATGTACACAACACTGAAGAGGGTGAGGAATCGGTGAATGAGGAGGATGAGGACGACATCTTGCCTCCGTAGAGCCAGTTTGTGCAGGGCCAGTTTATTTGCTAGCTTGTTTTGTGGGGGCCCAAACGAACCAATCATTTCAGCCACAGTCGTGTGGTAGACCCTGGCGCTGAAATGATTGGTTTGTTAAAGTGTGCATGTCCTGTTTATACAACATAAGGGTGGGTGGGAGGGCCCAAGGACAATTCCATCTTGCACCTCTTTTTTTTCTTTGCATTATGTACTGTTTGGGGCCTAGTTTTTCAAACTGCCATCCAGTCTGCCACTGCAGTGTCACTCCTAGATGGGCCACGTGTTTGTGCCGCCCCCACTCGTGTCGCTTAGCATAGTCATCCAGCTACCTCGGTGCAACCTTTTGGACATAAAAACACTATTGTGAGGTGTGAGGTGTTCAGAATAGACTGGAAATGAGTGGAAATTAAGGTTTTTGAGGTTAATAATAGCATAGGAGTAGAAAAATCAACACATTCTGTGATTTTAGCTGTTTTTATGCTTTTTTTAAAAAAAAATACAGATCCAAAACACAAAACCCAGAACCCAAAACACTGAAGGGTGGTTTTGGCAAAACCATTCCAGATCCAAAACACGAAGAAAGATCCAGATCCAAAACCAAAACACAAAACACGAAAAGTGGCCGGTGCACACCCCTAATATATATATACACTACCATTCAAAACTTTGGACTGTGGGGACCCCTGGGTAACAAACAGGCGCCCCCTTCGATAAAAGTTGTGTATGTATATATAAATATATATATATATATATATATATATATATACACACTACCGTTCAAAAGTTTGGGGTCACCCAGACAATTTCGTGTTTTACATGAAAACTGACTTTTATTTATCAAATGAGTTGCAAAATGAATAGAACGTAGAGTCAAGACATTGGCAAGGTTAGTAATAATGATTTTTATTTGAAATAGTAATTTTGTTCTTCAAACCTTGCTTTAGTCAAAGAATGCACCTTTTGCAGCAATTATAGCATTGCAGACCATTGGCATTCTAGCTGTTAATTTGTTGAAGTAATCTGAAGAAATTTCACCCCATGCTTCCTGAAGCACCTCCCACAAGTTGGATTGGCTTGACGGGCACTTCTTGCATATTGTACGGTCAAGCTGCTCCCACAACAGCTCAATGGGGTTAGGATCTGGTAACTGCGCTGGCCACTCTATTACAAACAGAATACCAGCTGCATGTTTCTTTCCTAAATAGTTCTTGCATAATTTGGAGGTGTGCTTTGGGTCATTGTCATGTTGGAGGAGGACATTGGCTCCAATCAAGCGCTGTCCACAGAGTATGGCATGGTGTTGCAAAATGGAGTGATAGCCTTCCTTATTCAAAATCCCATTTTCCTTTTACAGATCTCCCACTTTACAAGCACCAAAGCAGCCTCAGACCATCACATTACCTCCACCATGCTTGACAGATGGCGTTAGGCACTCTTCCACCATCTTTTCACTTGTTCTACATCTCACAAATGTTCTTCTGTGTGATCCAAACACCTCAAACTTCGATTCATCTGTCCATAACACATTTTTCCAATCTTCCTCTGTCCAATGTCTGTGTTCCTTTGCCCATATTAATCTTTTCCTTTTATTGGCCAGTCTCAAATATGGCTTTTTCATTGCCACTTTGCCTAGAAGGCCAGCATCCCGGAGTCACCTCTGCACTCTATATGTTGACACTGGCGTTTTGCGGGTACCATTTAATGAAGCTGCCAGTTGAGGACTTGTGAGGCATCTATTTCTCAAACTAGAGACTCTAATGTACTTGTCTTCTTGCACCTGGGCCTCCCACTTCTCTTTCTACTCTGGTTAGAGCCTGTTTGTGCTGTTCTCTGAAGGGAGTAGTACACACTGTTGTAGGAAATGTTCAGTTTCTTGGCAATTTCTAGCATGGAATAGTCTTCATTTCTAAGAACAAGAATAGACTGTTGAGTTTCACATGAAAATTCTCTTTTTCTGGCCATTTGGACAGTTTAATTCGAACCCACAAATGTGATGCTCCAGATACTCAACTAGCTCAAAGGAAGGCCAGTTTTATAGCTTCTCTAATGAGCAAAACCATTTTCAGCTGTGCTAAAATAATTGCACAAGGGTTTTCAAGGGTTTTCTAATCATCCTTTAGTCTTCTAATGCGCTTAGCAAACACAATGTACCATTAGAACACTGGAGTGATGGTTGCTGGAAATGGGCCTCTATGCACCTATGTAGATATTCCTTTAAAAACCAGATGTTTGCAGCTAGTATAGTCATTTACCACATTAACAATGTATAGAGTGTATTTCTGATTAATTTAATGTTATCTTCATTGAAAAAAACAGTGCTTTTCTTTAAAAATTAAGGACATTTCTAAGTGACCCCAAACTTTTGAACGGTAGTGTATATGTATATATATATATGTATATATATATATATATATATATATATATACAAACTCGGCACTCACATGCTTTTCAAACTGCAACTCCTTTGAACATAGGGAATGTTGGTTCCAAAATATTGCAATAATTTGTTAAGCTGACCACCGCTTCGCAGTCATTCCCATCTGGCCAGTCCCTACACTGATTCTCAGATAAATGAACTTGATCTGCCACCTTTGGCTCAAGCTGCATACATTTTAAACATGAAACTGGGTCCTGCCTTAAAGAGACAGGACCACACCCAGGGCTATCAGTTACTAAGCACCTGGAAAAAGAAAAAAAGTTTGTCTTACATTTGAAAAACAGGGTGTCCTAGCAAGTGTGACCACAAAATTTAAATAAACGACAGGCTTAATCCATGGCACTCAACCATCTGGGGTGCCCTTGGCATGTGACCACACCATCTACATAAAAGTTAATTTATCTGAGAATACAGTGTATTATGACCGCAGCATACAGTGGAGTGAGAGCCAAGGCTAGGCTCTAGCAACTTGCTCCCCAACGCAACCCGGACCTATTTCCTGGAGGGACTGGAGAACTAAGTGAAGGGTAAGGTAGGGAAAGTTAGATTTGTTTTCATCACGACAAAGTGACTTTGTAACGGGACCCACCACTATCTAATTTCTCCAAGAGGAACTATAAACATATAAATAACCGACAATTTTTACTTTACAGGTGCCACTAAATATTAACACACATTTCTTCATATAGCACTCTATACTAAGGTTCTATTTATTACTAAATTGAGCTGCTTTATTTTCACTACATTAGTGCGGAGTTACATTATAATTTTTACCTGCAGAGGTCAGTATGATCACTCACTGCCACAGGCAGGTCTATAGTTTGTGTGGGTTTCCCATCAATTTGCAGTCTGTTCTTGGTTGTTTCTAAAATGTACCATTGATAAAACTGCGTATCATATACTTGTCTTTGTAAAAAAATCAATTGTTGGCTCAATGTTCTAAAGTAGGATTTTTGGTCTGTTTTCAAGCAATCAATTTTACCTTTAGTAAATGAATGTAATTGGTTGGACGGACACCCCTAAGTATATGAGGACACATCTGTATTAATTTATTTATTTATTTTTCTTTACCTTATTTGTGTAACCTTCATTTGGTGGCTGGAGACCCTTATTTAGCAGAAGACAGTGCACCAATAGCCAAATTTACCTGAGTATAATTCCCTGTATGTTACTCTATCTATCTATTTATCTCTCTATGGGCTCTATTTATTAACATTATTTTTACTAAAATAAAGTGAAAAAGGGTGTTTTCACACCCTTTTCACATTATTTTAGTTTCACCTGTAGTTATTACAGGGCAATTGGAGTAGAATTAGTAAAATTCTACTCCAACCCCCAGTATCACTTATTTTTAGTAAAGCAGATCGCATTTCCCATAATTGTGATGGGAAATGTGATCCGACCATAGTTACTAAAAATAAATTGTAAAAAAATACAGGGGGAAGCCCTGTGATAATAACGCCACCTGGAGGTGGCGTTATCCAGGGTCTCCCCCGGTTACCGGGCTCCCACTCTGCTCTAACGGGGAGAGCAGAGGCGGGAGCTGGTACCAGTAATCAGCTGTGTGGTCTAAGCAGACCGCAAGCTGATTACTGTAAAAAAAAGAAAAAAAAAATTAAACATTTTTTTTTTTACTTACCTGAATCCAGGGACCGTTGATCGGGCCTCCGGTGATGGCTCCTCTCCAGTCAGCTGGTCTACCATAGTACACTGGGGCCCGGTCATCAGGTGATCAGGCCCCAGTGCAGTATGGGAGATCACCTGATCGGGAAGCCCGGAGAAGATCACCGGAGGCCAGGAGGTGCAGGTAAGTGTAATGAAGGGAGGGGGGGGTCGCGGGGAGGGAGAGGGGGGTCATGGGGGTCCACGATCGCAGGTGGCGGGGCTTAGCGCCGGGGGGCGGAGCTTAGCATCAGTGGGGGGGTAGTAGCGGTGGTCGGTCGGCGCATGCGCGGGCTCTTAGTCGCGGTATTTTTTCTGAAAATACCGCGACTAGAGTGCGGATGGGATCCGCAGGGACAGAGCTTTATCGCAAGCTCTGTCCCTGCAAGGGATTTATAGTAAATCCCTGTGATATTGCCTGAATTCGCAATGCGAATTCACTCGGTAATATCACACTACAATCCGCATTCAATATGCGGATTGTAGTAAATAGAGCCCTGACTCTCTATCTATCTATCTATCTATCTATCTATCTATCTATCTATCTATCTATCTATCTATCTATCCGTTGTTTAAATGATTTAAATGTATACATTTTAAAGACATTGATTGAATAATGTCTCTTTACATATTAGAGATAAAGTATGTTCCTTTGGATTTAAATATTCTGAAAATAAAGCTGGTTTTATGAAGCAAACATCAACCAAGCTAGCTCACAGAAGTGGGAACATTCGTGGGGACTGACACATATAGAAATGGGATCATAGATCAGATAAATTATGTTAGTGAAATGTAAGATACTTTTATATCCATTTACAAGACTGTAAAATGTCAAGCATTCTGTTAATAGTGCATGCTATCCTTATATTATTTACTAATTTAATACATACTAAATCCTATCAGAGATGGAAGATAAATGTTCTATTTGAAGCTATTATTAATAGGGATGTACAGTAGAAGTTGGGTTTGATGCAGATATTCCCATCTGGAGTAACAGGAAAAACAATAGGGTAGTGTCAAATAAATTTCCGCCACTAGAAATTTGAACTGTTTATGGTTGATATGGATGGGCTGAAAACAGATGGATCTCAATAAGGTGAAGGTCAAATAAAGTTTCAGTTTTGTTTACATGATACTTCCTCTGTTACCCAAACAATGCTTCCAAAAAACTATATCTGCCGAGGATATCTGCACTGAGAGCCTGCCAACGGATATATCTGCTTTACATCTATACTGTATGTCAGGGATAAAAGTAAGAAACCAAATAAATGACATCGGGAGCATTTTCCCATCACTGTGTTTAAGCTAGATGACAGATCTTAGAACACACGCTATGCAGCTAACTTTGAGGATCAATGTATAAAAATATTTTAGGTGTCATTTCTGTATCTCTTTTATATCTAGGGTTATTACTTTTTGATTATTTAATGGAATTTATTAGATATAGTTAGTATTGTTTACAATTTAATTTACAGTATGATTTTTCACCAGACAATAACAGTCTAAATATATATTAATCTAGAATCAGCTTTTCTTATCCCTTTCTCTTAAAATAAAGTTGATGGTTGGATCTCATTAGAGTGTATAAAACTACAGGTATAAAAGCACATTCCTCTACATATAGGAGTGTTGCTGCCACGTGTGAAGCCTGATCTGCTCTGTAGACTGATGCACCCATCTTCTAAACAGGATCGGTATGAAATACCGCTGGACTCAAATCCCGACGCTGGAAGACCGGCACCAGTGAAGATCCCCACAGCAGCTAAGTACTAACTAACCTACCCCCCCCAACCCTACCCTTCCCTTAGAGGTGCTTAACCCTAAACTCCCCTGTAAGTAAGTAAACCTAACCCCCCCTTCCCCGCAGCCTAAACCGAAGTCTCCTGGGTGGGGGTGCCTAACCCTAACCTCACCACCAGGGGGGCCTAAACTAACCTTCCCCCCCGCGGCTGTCCGCACCCGGCTTACCTTCGATCGGGATGCCAGGCGTCGGGCTCCCGGCGTAGGCAAAATTACAGGCCTCTGGATTTCAACGCCTGTCATTAGACCCCTGCCGGGATTAGACAGTTGGGATGCCGACGGTCGGCATTTAGACCGTCGGCATCCCGACTGCATACCCTTATAAACATAGGGCCTGATTCAGAGTTGGGAATAGAGTGAGATATCTCTCTCAACTGAGAACCTGAACAAACCATATTGCAATGCAAGGGGTGTAAATACATATTTTTTTTTACATGTGGGGTAAATACTGGCTGCTTTTGCATGTAGCCCACAAATACTGCACAGCTTTATTATTACTCTACAATTTAGATATCAGTTTGGACACACTCCTCCCAAATCTAAATCTCTCTGCACATTTTAAATCTGCCCCACCTGCAGTGCAGCATGGTTTCACCAAGATGATCAGTTCAGAGAGATTTCTCAGTATTTCCAAGTCTGAATCAGGCCCATAGTCTTTTCTCTTCACTGCCTGCACAGTGACAACACTTATAAAACCTTCTACAGAGGATAACTGAAGCTGTTGCCCATAGCAACCTGATTCTAGCTATCATCTATCTAGTGCATTCAATAAAATGATAGCTAGAATTCTGTGGAAAATATCTTTACTTTTCCTATTTACCCTATTGTCCCTACTATAAGGATTTTACAAACCATTTACACTTCTCTCTCTCCTACAACCACTGTATAAGGAGCTATTTCTCTTTGTCTTCTGATGCCAGCCACTGGGACACTGCTTATACAGAGACATCAGAAAGAAGCACAAGCCAATACCATGTTGCACTTCCTATTAGTGTATGAGAAACCAAAGAGTGATTAATTAAACTGCGAAAACCACTGTGAATAAAGCAGCAATTTTGCTCTCCAATCCATTGGATCTATAATACAGGAGGTTGGAAGGGTAAAAAGACAATCCAAACTGACCGGAATCTTTGGTGAGGTGCATTGGTTTGAAGACCCCTAAATTGCAAGTGGTTTAACAGAAGCTACATACAGTTCAGAGCTACTGGCATTTATAACGTTGAAAGAAAAATCCTTCCTTCACTCCATTAGTGGGATGTGCTATTTAATTTCCAGTAAGGAGGGCACACATATGCAGATGGCAGCTCCAGAGGTGGGGCTGCAGCGCAGTTCAAAATTCAAATAGGGGAGCCACACCATGGTCACCACATTTTGAGCTGCATTGCAGCCCCACCTCATGAGCCGCTACTGCACATATGTATAATAATATCTAACAGTACCACCATATTTCTAACAACATCTAATAGTGGCCCCCATGTTTTTAATAACATCTAATGGTGCGCTGTATTTCCAATTATATCTAATACTCCACATATTTCGAAAAACATATAATAATGTCCCTATATTTATAATAACATCTAATAATGTCCCAATATTTCTAATAAAATCTTACAGTATCCCCATATGTCTAATAACAATTATATCCCCATATTAGTAATAACATCTAATAATAGACCCCACTATTTCTAATAGCATCAAATAGAAACCCTATATTTCTAAAAGCATCAGAGACCCCATATTTCTAGTAAAGGATACAAGAGGAACCGGGGGAGAGAGTTGGGAAGGAGGAGAGAGGAAAAAAGCTTGCACAATAGCTAGCGACCCAGCAAATGACAGATCCAAAATACTACTAATACAGGTGTGTCCCATACACCTATCCTATTTACACCATATGGAGGAAGACGCTTGGCATGACTAATGGCCCCAACACACGGTCCGATTTTTTAAATGACATGGCCGTTTTAGACCAATTGGAACGACATATAGTTTAAAAAGTGGCAAGTGTGGGCATGATAAGGATGCGCTCCCGCCGTCATTGATCATGGTCGCTGATCTCTTGAACATGCAGAAAGATCTTTACCTGTTTTTCATGATTTGGCTCAAACAATGTCATGGACAATGAACAATTTGTCGCCAATTATCCTGGCCATGCCTCTAAAACATTTTGTGCCAGCAGACGGAGAGACAGAAGATGCATTGTGAGGTTGTTTGCTGCCAAACGATATATCATTAACAATTTGGAGTCGTTAACGACCCATCTATATTGTTTGATTGTTTGTACAATCGTTCCATGTGTATGCACAATATTGTTTGTCAGGGAGTGTTCAGGAGTTCAAGGGAAATTGCTAACAAGATTGGATCGTTACCTACATCGCACTGTGTGTACCAAGCTTTAGATTCTCCGTCCAGTGGCGGCAATGAGATCTGTGACACCAAGTGCGCTAAATAGCCCAATGCATGTGCCAAAAGTGCACAACCAAAAAGGAGGCATGGTCTCAAAGAGAAGGGATATGGATTTGCAATTTGCCCCTGGTTTTATAACTCTGGGGGTGTGCCGAGCACCCCTGGAGATGCCGTGCTACCCACAGAGATTCTCCCTACTCTGCTGGTTCCTCCTCAGTGACCGGGCGCTGCACACTAACATCACAGTGCGGCACCCGGCTCCAGGTCAATGAGGAGGAGCTGGCATTTTGGTGTCACCTCCTTGGAGGGTGACACCAGGTGCGGTCCACCGCCCCTAGTGACACCACTGGCTCCACCACAGTCAGCAATTCTGAAACTTTCGTACTTTTTCTGAATTCTGAATTAGGCATTTTATTTGCATTGTAGCTGCTTCCAAACTGCTTGTAGAGTCCTGGGCATTTAGGATTAGTTTTTTTTGTCGCAATTGAATTGGTATATAAAGTAGAGATGAGTGGATCGGTTTTGCTGAGGGTCCCGAATCAAACTGTATCCATGCTCGGTTCACTCTGAGGTTCTGAGTAATACCAAGTTCCCACTCGGGTATTCTCGACAAATTCGGAACTCGTAACCCCCCCACCCCTGATTCCTAGGTATTTTGAATTGTATATAAGACCCTCCCTCATGATTTCAGGTGTTGTGAGGTGGTCAAAATTGACTGGAAATAACTGGAAATTAATGTTATTGATATTAATAATACTATAGAAACAAAAACAGGTCTACGTTACATGATTTTGTCTGTTTTTATCAATTTTTAAAGACATCCAAAACACAAAGCCGAAACTGAACCAAAACACTTGAAGGCTGTTTTTTCAAAACCAAAACATTGGAGTTTGGTTTTTCCAATACCAAAACACGGGGGTACATCCTAGTATAAAGTTGCAGATTAAGCAAAACTCTACATTGTGCGATACATGCCACTTTTAACAGGCATCAGTCTTCAGTCTTTTGATTTTTTTGCACATGGTAGTGTCTAATGCTGCATACACACATAAAGAATTTCTGTCCAATCATTCAACTAGTTGATCGGTTGGAATGAAAACCTGGTAACATATGGGAGTAACTGATGATCAGCAATTTGCTCCTAAATGCCAGAAGATAGATGAAAATGGTCATCAGATAAGTTTGTTAAATGTTTGATCTAAACAATTTGTTCAAACAACAGTTTTTGTCCATTTTCCGGCGTTTGGGAGCAAATTGCTGATTGTCATTTGCTTTCATACCTTACCAGATTTTCATTCCAACCAATCAACTAGTTGGATGGTTGGACAGAAAATCTTTACGTGCGTATGCAGCATTAGTCACAAATAACAATCATCAATTAAGGATAGTGTGTCAACACAGTGATACCACTTCCAACAAATTGCAGTGCTGTATACATTTAATAATTATACAATTAGGTCTTGACAAGGGAGCAAAACAAAAGAAAAAAAAAACTCTTTTTGGGGGCACTCTTATTCATAATTCTATTTAAAATAATGTTTATTAGGTATACATTAAAAAGAAAAACATATATATATATATATATATATATATATAAACACACAGAAAGCCTTATCAGTATCCTCCTTGGATGAACAAATAAGGCAGATAAATCTTGTATTATGATAGGGTTAATTACTCAAAATTGCCCATGTATGCGCGAAAATATTTTTTAACACCAATGCTACAATGTGTGTGTTCATATATGGCAATTCAAAGACAAGTATAGTTAATATCTTTGTTAATATTAGGGGTGTGCACGGGCCACTTTTTGTGTTTTATGTTTTGGTTTTGGATCTGGATCTTTCTTTGTTTTTTGGATCTGGATTGGTTTTGCCAAGACCACCCTTCCGTGTTTTGGGTTCTGGGTTTTGTGTTTTGGATCTGTATTTTTTTTTTCAAAAAAGCATAAAAACAGCTAAAATCACAGAATTTGTGGGTTTTTCTGCTCCTATGCTATTATTTGATTGACCACACTGGAATCCTGGCAAAGCGAATGAAGGGCTTCATCCACAAGTCCCACATGCCAAGCGGAATCGCTCCGTCTTAGCTCCTCCTTCACTTTCTCCAGCTGCTTCTGCAAAAGCCTGATGAGGGGAATGACCTGACTCAAGCTGGCAGTGTCTGAACTGACTTCACGTGTGGCAAGTTCGAAGGACTGGAGAACCTTGCACAACATGAAAATCATTATCCACTGTGCTTGAGTCAGGTGCATATCCCCTCCTTTGCCTATGTTTATAGGTGGATGTATAGGCTTCAATGGCCTTTTGCTGCTCCTCCGTCCTCTGAAGCATATAGAGGGTTGAGTTCCACCGCATCACAACCTCTTGCTTCAGGTGATGGCGGGGCAGGTTCAAGAGTGTTTGCTGGCACTCCAGTCTTCGACACGCAGTCGCTGAATGGTGAAAGTGGCCAGAAATTTTTGGGGCCACCCAAAGCTTCTCCTGCACGCCCCTGTCGCTTTTTCATAAAATTCTGCACCACCAAATTTATTGTGTGAGCAAAACATGGGACATGATGGAATTTGCCCAGATGTAATGCCCGCACAATATTGGTGGCATTGTCAGATATCACAAATCCCCAGGAGAGTCTAAGTGGGGTAAGCCACTGGGCGATGATTTCCCTCAGTTTCTCTAAGAGGTTGTCGGTGGTGTGCCTCTTACTGAAACCGGTGATACACAGTGTAGCCTGCCTTGGAACGAGCTGGCGTTTCTGAGATGCTGCTACTAGTGAAGCTGCTGTTGTTGCTGCGTAAGTTGATACATCTACCCAGTGGGCTGTCACAGTCATATAGTCCTTAGTTTGCCCTGTTCCACTTGTTCACATGTCCATGGATAAGTTGACATTGGGTGCAACCGCATTTTTCAGGACACTGAGGACACTTTTTATGACGTTTCTGTACAGTCTCGGTATCGCCTGCCTAGTGAAGTGGAATCTAGACGGGATTTGGAACTGGGGACACACTACCTCCATCAACTGTCTAAATCCCACTGCACTAATGGCGGATACTGGACGCATGTCTAACACCAACATAGCAGTCAAGGCTTCAGTTATATGTTTTGCTTCAGGATGACTGCTGTCATACTTCATCCTCCTCGCTAAGGACTGTTGGAGGGTCAATTGTTTAGTAAAAGTAGTGGTGTTCCTACTTCCTCTCTGGGATGATGAATGACTCCCAGCAGCAGTGGCAGCGGTAGGCGTAGCAATGCAGGATCCTCCGGAGGAATCCCGGATAGGAGAGTCAGTCATGCCAGTGACATGGCCTGCAGGACTACTTCCGATCCTGACTAAGGAGGAAACTGATGAGGAGGGAGTTGACGGTGTGGTTTGCAGGCACTTGGATACAACAGGACAAAGGGATTTAGGTGTCCCTGGACTGCTTACGGTCTTAGCCAAAGTTTCTGAACTTGAAAGTAACTTTTTATGAACGCGCTGCAGGTGACGTATAAGGGAGGATGTTCCTAGGTGTTTTTAATGTCCCTACCCCTACTTATTTCACCTTTACATATGGCATGACAGTTGTTGTCTGGATTTGGATAGAAATATTGCTAGACCAAAGAGGTGGAATGTTTGGTCTTCTGCCCAGCAATGACCGTGATGGGCTTTTTCATCCCATGGACAACAACTGTCTCCCCCAGAGCATGATTTAAACAAAACACATCACCATCAGAAACCTCCTCACCAACTTCCTCCTCAATATCCTCATCCTGTTGTACTTCAGTGACATATCAGCAAGTGGACTGTGAGTGCTCCTTTCAGCACTTGCAGAGGGCGTGCAAATGGTGGAAAGAGCCACCTCTTCCCATCCAGTGCTGGGAAGGTCAGGCATCGCAACCGCCACCACACTTGGACTCTCCTTGGGGATTTGTGATATCTTCATAGAACGCACAGTTCTTCACTGTGCTTTTGCCAGCTTAACTCATTTGATTTTTGCAGCGGGAGGAGGGCTTCCATCGTCATGTGAAGCTGAACCACTAGTCATGAACATAGTGAAAGACCTTAGCCATTCCTTGCCACTCCGTGACGTAAATGGCATATTGGCAAGTTTACGTTTCTCTTCAGATGATTTAAATGTTTTTTTCAAGGTCATTTTCCTGAACTTTGCCATTTGGGATTGTATGTGCCCTCTACTATGACATTGGGCATCGGCCTTGGCAGACGACGTTGATGGCATGTTATCGTCTATGTCATGACTAGTGGCAGCAGCTTCAGCACTAGGAGGAAGTGGTTATTGATCTGTCCCTATTTTATTTTTATCAGAGAAAGTTTGGTCCTCCATTTATGTTACATTGATATATACGTGCAGCTAAGGCGCACACAAACACAGAAAATAATTTTTTATTTTTGTTGGAGACTAGTGCACTTTGGGGGTTACATCATCCTTTAAGAAATGAGCCAGCTGGCTCTTTACTTATGGGACACAGGCGCACGCTTGGCGCTGCTCCTTTGTTGATGCACGTGCAGCTACAGTGCACACAATTCACAAAGACAGAAAAAAAAGAAGAATTTTCAATTTTTTGTGGAGCGCACTTTGGGGGGTTACACCATGCTTTAACAGACAGACGCATGCCTGGTGCTGCTGCTTTGAGGATGCACGTACAGTGCACACAATTCACAAACGTAGAAGAAATTTTTTTATTTTTGTTGGAGTGCACTTTGGGGGTTACACCACCCTTTAACGGACAGACGCACACTTGGCGCCGCTGCTTTGAGGATGCACATACAGTGCACACAATTCACAAACACAGAAGAAAACGTTTTTGGGGGTTACACCACCCTTTAATGGACAGACGCACGCTTGGCGCTGCTGCTTTGAGGATGCACGTACAGTGCACACAATTCACAAACACAGAATTTTTTTTTATTTTTGTTGGAGTGCACTTTGGGGGTTACACCACCCTTTAACGGACAGATGCATGCTTGGCGCTGTTGCTTTGAGGATGCACGCACAGTGCACACAATTCACAAACACAGAAGAAAATGTTTTATTTTTGTTGTAGTGCACTTTGGGGGTTACACCACCCTTTATCGGACAGACGCACGCTTGGCGCTGCTGCTTTGAGGATGCACGCACAATGCACACAATTCACAAACAAAGAAGAAAATGTTTTATTTTTGTTGGAGTGCACTTTGGGGGTTACACCACCCTTTATCGGACAGACGCACGCTTGGCGCTGCTGCTTTGAGGATGCACGCACAATGCACACAATTCACAAACACAGAAGAAAATGTTTTATTTTTGTTGGAGTGCACTTTGGGGGTTACACCACCCTTTAATGGACAGACGCACGCTTGTCGCTGCTGCTTTGAGGATGCACATACAGTGCACACAATTCACAAACACAGGAAAAAATGTTTTATTTTTGTTGGAGTGCACTTTGGGGGTTACACCACCCTTTAACGGACAGACGCACGCTTGGCGCTGCTGCTTTGAGGATGCACGTACAGTGCACACAATTCACAAACACAGAAAAAAAAATATTTTTTGGAATGCACTTTGGGGGTTACAGCACCCTTTAACAGATGAGCCAGATGGCCCTTTACTTATGACACAGGCGCACGCTTGGTGGTACTTTGTTGATGCACGTGCGGCTACTGCGCAGAAAATTCACAAACATAGAAAAAAATATATATATTTTTTGCACTTGAGGGGAGCAGCCCTGATGGACAGAGCACCCCCTGGACAACACTACAGCACCCCTTTAGGACTGGGACACTGCACAACACAGCCCAGCCATCCCCTATAGACTTTGGAGTGGACACAGCCCTTATGGACAACTGACTGCACAACACAGCCCAGCCAGCCTCTATGGACTACAAACTGCACAACACAGCCCAGCCAGCCCCTATGGACTTTGGAGGAGTGGGCAAAGCCCCTATGGACAACAGCAGCACAGCACAACACAGCCAGCCCCTATGGACTTTGAAGGAGTGGACACAGCCCCTATGGACAACAGCAGCACAGCACAGCACTACACTACACAGCCCAGCCAGCGCTAACTCCAACCCTCTGTCTTCACTGTCCACAGCCGAGTGAGAAAATGGCGCTGACGCGGATACCTTTTATAGAATCCAAAATCTGCGAGATCCGGAAGGCGGGATGATAACGTTAATATACAATATTATTTTCACAGGCAGTCAAAAATTCTCCTTCAGCAATGAAAAACATTAGAGACCTCAGTGAAATACTAATAGCCTTTAATCCGATAGCATAGTATTAGCAAGTATTTCACCTGCTACTCATGTGTGTGTTATTATTCAAGTTTTTACTGAAACAGCGTATTCTCTAGTGTACATCATTAAATCCAGAAAAACTATAAGAGGAGTAGCAGGAAAAGATATTTTACCTATACTCTATTTTAGTTTTCCATGCAGTTTTTTAAATAATATACATATGCATCAAATGTATCAACAACAGCATTACTAGCATCATAGTTGTAATTTAGTGCAGTGACATGTTTTCAGGTCTCAATCTCAACACTGTCATATCCTGTTAAATGCAAGAAAAAGTGTCAGTAATCTGACATAGTATTTAATTTACTGGATCCCAATGATGTCTGATTTATCATATGATGTTAAAAAACAAAATTCATCTGATCAACAATTGTCTGATGTGCTGGTGAGACTGTACAGATAATTCTCACTCCACAGCCTCACACATAGACGATTGCAATACTGTGTAGCCTGACTTAGTTGCAATGTCTGTGGCATGTCAATTGGGGCTTTTTGGCACGATTTGATGGTAACCACAAGGTTCAACTCAATTAACCTTGTGGTTACCATCAAAGGCTACAATGTAGTGGTTCCCACCCTAGACTTCAATGGAGATTTCCCTCCATTGAAGTCTATGGGGGAAAGGCTGCCCACGCACAGCCAATCAGTGGGCAGCTCCTACGGAGGCATTTGCTGATTGGCTGGCGGCTCCTATAATGAAAGGAGTCATGTGGGTCCCTGTCATTCACGCAGAGGAAGGGTATGTGTAAACACATACCCTTCCTCCTGTTTGTATTGGTATCGGGTATGCATATTTTTAACCCCGTGGATGCCCACATGGACAGAAGAGGACGTGATCTAAAAGGTGAGTATGGAATTTTTTTTACAGGTTTTGTGGATTTCTACATGGACAAGTGGACGTAAATGGCTACAGGGTACTAGGTAAGAATGCGTGAATGTGAATGTGAGTGTGCATGTATGCTTTATTAAAACTTTACTGTCACTGTGTGTGTGTCCTGTCTTTGTTCTCTTATTTATTTTGCAGGTGAACTACAGGTACCATCGGGACCCATAATGTCCCATATGCTGATACTTGTGGTTCTCCAAGTACCAGCATGTGGGGGAGGCTTGCTGGGACCAGTAGTTCAAGAGCAATAGACAATGTTAGTTCATCTATTTTTTACACTACACTATACACAATTAACCCAGCACCTATCAGCCCTGGGCTATCCTGGAATGACCAGGAGAGGGGTCTTCTTATTGGGGTGTTCCCACCTCCCCAGGGATCCCCAGCCTGGGCTGACTAGTGGTCAGGGGTAATGCTATGGCCGTGGGACCTGGTGAAAGGGTTCCCCTGGCTGTGGCATTACTTCCCCGCTAGAAGGAGTCCAGTGCTGGTTATGGAACATACAGGGGACCCCTACTTATTTTATCCCCTGTATTTCCACAACCAGGACCGGCTCAGCAAAGCCCAATGCTGGTTCTTAAAATACAGGTGAAACCTACACATCATTTCCCCTGTATTTAAAGAACCAGGACAGGCTCTATAGAGCCGGGGGCTGGTTAGTTTTTTTTTTTAAACACACAGAAACATGTACGTATCTCTTGGATTTGTACATGTTTCTGTGTTACTCTCACCTGCTCAGACTAGACTTGCTAGCCTGAAACTGGTCTATTGTTTTTGCAAATTTTCAGGCAGTGATAGTGTGTGGGTGAAGCACTCGCACTCTATTATATTGCCCGAGTTCTATCTTGTGATGGGAAAGCAAGAAATATGCAAGTTTTACTATAGTCGCACCCTATTACATTTGCGAGTGTGTAAAAAGTGCAAGTTTAGCACTAAACTCGCATTTTTTACTAAATTGCATCTCATTACTTTCAGTCCCTAGTATCCGTGATACTTTTACGGACCCATATGTTTTCACTGCCCGATTTGTGAAATCGGATGAATTATTGTGGATTTTTTTTTCAGAGCTGAGGTACTGAAAACAAAATCCCTGATTAGTGCTGCAGGTCGCATTTCAAGAGAGGAGGGGGGTCATGTACAGTCTCTGTCTGGGGCCCCTCCTCTCTCTCTGGCAGCCAGCTGCGCACTGAGTGCAGCACCACACCGGTAGACTCTGGGCACTAGAGTGTGCCCAAAGTCTACAACGCCTGCCGCAGTGCCATTTTCCCTGTGTCTTCCCTACTGTGCATGCGCAAAACACTGGGAAAATGGCAGCTGCAGCCATTTTCAAGGTGATTTTGACAGTGCTGATACCGGCGCCTAAGGCGGCAGAGTGGTAAGTATTAAAAATATGGGTACAGGGTGTGCGGTGTGGGCCCTCCTTGGACCCATGGGCCCGCACCCATCAATCAGCTACAGAGAAAATAAATCTTGCAAAAGCGCTACCTTTGGAGTGTTAAACAATAATTGAAAGTAGAAGTGGTCTGTTATGGTGTCTGGTATGAAGCATAAACTCTATAATGAATTTAAGTATACACTATTTAATTGTCACATAACATATAGACAAGAACACATGTACTACACATAACATATAAAACTCCATAAAAATCCAATTCGATGATAAAATGTGAGGTGGCTGTTTTACCAGACGGCTGAGGAAAATGGGCAAAGATGTCAAAGCTGCAGAGAGGTATTCTGGATTCCTCAAATTTGTAAGTCCATTCACATCAGCAAACTGGTTCCACAGCCACGTCCAATCTCCTGCCAACGCGTTTAGGAATCCTGTGTTCCTTTATCAAGGCATGAAGATGTATGTGATTCAGGCTTCCTTAAATACCATTGTAAATGGCTACTTCTGGTTCCGGTCATTAGCGGACCGGAAGTTGCTGTGTACTAAAAAAGTTCTTCCCCTTCTTTATCCCCAATGTTCTCTCAGGGTTATACTGCCCCTAGGTGGCTGCACCATGACTTTAGAGTCTCCTATAAGTCCTTAGGTGCAATCATGGCTTCCCATTTCCGGACCGGAAGCATACTTCCGTCCGACCGGAACTGACATCGCACCCTGTTCTGCGGAGATGTAGTTCCCCGCTCACTGACTTCTCTCCAAAGGCCCTGCTTCCTTGATGGCACTCTCCACAACTCCAAAAAGCCTCCACAAGCAGTGCAACGGAGCCGTGATCCTCCGGCGCTAAACCGGAAATGCGTGTCCGTCCATATGGAAGTGACGTCACGTGATGTTCTTAAAGAACATGATTGGTCACACCGGGTTCCACATTCAAATTCTCCTAGAATAGAATGACAAGCCAATGAGTAGCATTTGTTGGTACTTATTAAAGAGTGTGAATCAAAGTGTAAACATAAGACACTTATATAGCACAAGTTCAATACTCATATGTGTATAATTGAATACGAATGGAATAAATCCATAGTAGCCCACACATAAAAAGGCATAATTAAATAAACAGGTGACAATTCTAAAATATTTTTCCAAATACTAGAAAACAATTATAAAACAAAAAAGGCATATACGATGTGTGCAAGTTAAAAGTCCCACTAATATTTAAAATGAATATTGGATATGGATCAATGAAGTCCATAGCAGCCAACATATAGACTAAAAATTAAAAGGTCAAATAGTTCAAGGAGGGACATAATTTTATATGGTTCAAAATTTCATTAAAGTAACCACTTCAATTCAAAATCCTGGTTTAGGCCCAGTGGGATCAATGTTCTTAACTTATAGATCTACTTCATTTCAGCTATTGCCAGTTTTTTTTTCACATTTCTGTCCTTCCAATTATGTTTCACATGTTTTAATCCCATAAAATATTTGATATGTTCCACCGAGCAATTGTGTGTTGTGCAGAAATGTTCTGAAAGATGGTGGCTTTGAAGCCCATTTTTATGTTTCTTAGATGTTCCGCAATGTGGATTTTTAAAGATCTAGAAGTCCGCCCAATATAGGCCAATCCGCATTTGCATTCTACCAAGTATAGAACATTCGCTGTGTGGCAGGTTATGAAATCCTCTATTTTATAGGTTGTGCCATTGACCTGAATGTTCATATATTTAGAAGATTCAGTTCTGATTTGTTTGCACCCTAAACATAAACCGCATCTATGGAAGCCTTTGGTTCGTACTAAATTTTTTGAGGTAGTGGGAAGTGCACTTTTAACCAGATGATCTTTTATGTTCTTTGCCTTGCGATATATGAACTTTGGTCTTGTTGGTATTGTGTCCTTCAACACTTGATCATTGCAAAGTATATGCCAGTGTTTTGAGACTATATGTTCAAAAGTTAGTGATAAATGCCCATTCACTGTCTTTTGTATGTTTTTCTAAAGGATCTCCATTTGATATCAAGAGGGAGTTTCTGTCCTTAGATATGGTTTCTTCCATGATTATCGTTAGGTCGTTTTGACTGTATCCTTTGGCCTCAAGTTGCTTCTTCATAGTTTCCATTTGTAGTTTGCATGTAGAATCTTCACTACAATTTCTCCTTACTCTTAACAGTTGACCCTTCGGTATACCTTTCAACCAATTATGGTGATGTAAACTGTCTACTGGGATATATGTGTTTACATCCATGGGTTTATTATAAATCATTGTCTGAATGCCATTTTCAGTAATGTAGATTGTAAGGTCCTAAAAATGAATGCGTTCTGTACTGCTTTCAAAAGTGAAGATTATATTCATATTTTTTTCGTTCAAACCATCTAGAAAACTCTTCAGTTCCTACTCCGGACCTTTCCAAATTAATAGGACGTCATCAATGTAACAGAACCAGAATAGTAATTTCTCCTCTAATTTTTCACCCCAAGCTATGCTACTATAGATGTTCTGCAATTCCCAATACGCCATAAATAAATTTGCGTAGCTTGGGGCAAATTTTGTTCCCATTGCAGTTCCAGATTGTTGCATGAAATACTTGCCCTCAAAGTAAAAGTAATTATTGTGTAATATAAAATGAATGGCTTCAATAATGAAGTCTTTTTGGGTGGAGGAAAGTTTTTTTTTTTTAAGAACCACTTTACTGCTTTTAGTCCTATTTCATGCTTGATACAAGAATACAATGATGTGACATCACCTGTTGTGAAGATCGTATTTGAATCCCAAATTATGTTTTTCAATTTATTCAAAGTATCTCCCATGTCTTTCAATTGACTATAGGTTGTAATAATGAATCGATAATTGCCGATAAATTGGATGTAAGGCTGATAGTACCAGTAATTATCGGTCTTCCAGGGGGTTGTTTTGGTTCTTATGTACCTTCGGGAAAATATATATAGAAGGGACCATAGTATTATCTGGTGTTGCAAAATCAAATTCATCTTTCGTTATTCCTCCTGTCTCAAGATGTTTCTTTCGAAATTTTTCGTAATTTTCTTTGATCTTCAATGTGGGGTCCGCTCTTAATTTTTTATAGGTGGATTGATCGGCCAACTGTTGATAGACCTCCTTCTTATAATCATCCTTATTTAGAATGCCCACATCCCCTCCTTTGTCACATGGCTTGATTACTATATCCTGGTCTTGACTGAGAGATTTCAAAGCTTCTTTTTCCTTTTTAGTTAAATTGTACTTAATGTTCTTCTTGTTTTTTCCGGTTCTTTTCATATTTTCCACATCACTTAGAAGTAGTTTATTGAAGGTATCTATATAGTTCTCTGTAATATGAGCCGGATAAAATTGTGACTTTTTCCTGAATTTCAGAATAGGCTATGGTGATTCCATGTTTTCTTCTGTGCCTTCTTATTGTTTTCATTTGAAGAATTTCTTTAAGGTATTTAAGGAAGCCTGAATCACAAACATCTCCATGCCTTGATAAAGGAACACAGGGTTCCGAAACACGTTGGCAGGAGATTGGACAAGTATCAGCATGTGGGGCATTATGGACCCGATGGTACCCGTAGTTCACCTGCAAAATAAATAACAAAACAAAGACAGGACACACACAGTGACAGTAAAGTTTTAATAAAGCATACATACACACTCACATTCAGGCATACTTACCTAGTACCCTGTAGCCATTTACGCATTTCTGGTTTCACGCTGGAGGATCACGGCTCCGTTGCACTGCTTGTGGAGGCTTTTTGGAGCTGTGGAGAGTGCCATCCAGGAAGCGGGGCCTTTGGAGAGAAGTCAGTGAGCGGGGAACTACATCTCCGCAGAACAGGGTGTGATGTCAGTTCCAGTCGGACGGAAGTATGCTTCTGGTCCAGAAATGTGAAGAAAGGATCACACCTAAGGACTTATAGGAGACTCTAAAGTCATAGTAAAGCCACCTAGGGCAGTATAACCCTGAGAGAACATTGGGGATAAAGAAGGGGAAGAACCTCTAGATTCTGGGGAGCATTATGCAGGTGTTTTGTCATCAATTTGAGCTTCTCTTCAGCCTACCATCCCCAGAGTAATGGCCAGATGGAGCAATAAATCAAAATAGAGGTTTATTCGGATGTATGTTTTTGCCAATCAAGATGACTGGGTTTCTGTGTTGCCTTGGGCCGAGTTTGCCCACAATAATCTGTACCATGAAGCATCAGGGCATTCTCCATTTTTACTGAGTACAGTCTGCTTCTACTGTTACCTGATTTACCAAGTCTTCAGTCAGTACCACTTCCAGCTGTGCATGGTACAGTAAATAGGTTTTGTAATAATTGGAAGGAGGTAAATAGTAATTTGTGCAAACCCTCTTCAAGGTATAACATTTTTGTAGACAGAAAAAGGAGGCAGGGCTTGGTGTTAAGTCCTGGTGATAAAGTCTGACTGTCAACAAAGCATCTGAGATTAAGAGTTCCAACCATGAAGTTGGCTCCCAGATACAATGGTCCTTTTCAGATTCTTTAGATGAATAATCCAGTGGCATTCCATTTGAAATTACCTGGTACACTTAGAATACCTAATGTGTTTCATGTATCTCTCCTGAAATTGTTTCTCGACATCTCACAGTCCTCCTTCTACGATTTCAGTGGACCATCAGGAGGAGTATGAAATGAAACAGATCTTGGACTCCAGACTTTCTAGGGGTTCTGTTCAGTTCCTGGTAGACTGAAAGGAGTATGGTTCTGAGGAATGTTTTTGGGTCAAGGCCTCAGACATTCATACACCTCAACTACTGTACTTTGGAAATTCCATCAGAAGTTTCCTGACAAACCATTTGAGGGGTGCTCAGTGCCCACCTCTAGAGGGGGTTAATGTCACAGTGTGCCAGACACCGGGCGACATTGGACTGACAGGCAGGGGGCAGGGTCCTTGGCACCCACTGCCGATGCATCCAGCTCCCTCCGGTGGCTGTGACAAGTGGCCGAGGTTCACCGAGGAGCACACACTGACCTGTGTTAGATTTAAAGGGGTAGGCGCTCCAAACATGATTTCCATCTCCTCCCTATAAGAGGGAGTCTCTGGCAGCACACAAGTGCCAGAGTATAGGCTCTATTACCTTACTCCAGTGTTCCTGTGTTACTTGGCTTCTGACTCTTGACCTTGGCATTTGTTCGTGACCCCGATTTTGTCTGCTCCTTTGGTGCTGCGTTTGATATCTGGTTCTGACCTTGGCTATCCTCTGTGACTATGTTCCAACCCAGCCTGTTGACTATGCTTATATCCTTTCTGCTCCGTCAAGAGTACACTTGCATCTGTATAGGGGAACCTATTCTGAGGGTCGCGACCTATGTGTTGGACACAGCCAAGTCCATACCTTCTTGCGGGGTCCCTGGTGAATACGCCGGCACATTGGACTCCACACCTCAGAAATGAGTCACGCCAATCCATAAATACGGGTTGCATCCACTATCCACCCGAGAGTTGTGACAGATAGAAGGCAATTTATATTTAACATTTTAAAATTGTACAATTGCACAACGCAAAAACAGATATATCAATGTATAACATGCAATAATAGAAAAGAAAGTCAGCTTGAATACATAAATATCTTAATATCAGCGTAATATTAAAGACATAAAATTAAGTAAAATATACCTCAACCTGTTAAATCTATGCAAACTGTATATTACACAAACAAACTACATCAAGGTTAAAAAAGACATATTAAAGTAATAGATTATTATTTTCCGTAAGAACCACATGGCTACAGTTTTCACAATTGCCAAACTTTGACTATGGTAATTATTTTTTTTTAGCAACCTCACTAATATAAATAAGGACAGCATTGCAACATAAGATGTATTGTCTTTTTATAGATGCTACATAAATCCTAATTGCTTCACAGCTAGAATTTAATAAAAATATATGACATGGGGAAATAATAAATGTGTAATTATAATGTTGCTCAAAGCATTTGGACTTTTTATAAAAGTAATTTTGCCTTGAGACCCAACCACTAGATATGTGTGAAAGATCCACTCAACTGATAACTTGGAAAACAAAGAGGATTTATATCAGTGTACAGTATATGCAATGAATGAATGCATGACTGTTGTATGCTCCATAAGGTTTAGAACATCTGCTTGTGAAAAAGAAGCCTATATAGAACATTAAATCTGCATCCACTATAAAATTTGAGAATTGAGAAAGAAATTCAAGGAATAAACTGACATTGAGAGGAGGAGAGCCGAAGCAGATCCCCTCTAGAGCCAATTGAGCCTGCCTTGCTGGAATTGAGATCCAGTACTGACTTCTGTCCCATCACTTTCTTGGGATTTAATAGATTGGGGAATTCCACGCATGGTGTGAGTCGCGTGCCGTTAACAATTATGCGCACTGTGTTTCCAGCAGTGACCCCATAAGAGTGCAGCCACGGGTATTTGCATGCGTGCATTTGTAGCACGATCAGCAATGATGTAACTGGACGCATCTGTATATCCAAAGAAAATAACACAATCTATGCTTACTGATCTTATTAGCGATACACTTTATTAATAGGGATTTTTATTACAAAAGAACTAATTACTTCTAACATAATATAAGGCAATATTCGCTGAGCCACAATATACAGTAGTCCCATTGAGAAATTGCCACTTCCTCAGGACCTAGAGCAGGGGTGGGGAACCTTTTTTCTGCCGAGGTCCTTTTTGATATATATATAACATTATTTATTGGACCAATGCAGGCCACGCTCCCTCCGTGTGGTGCCACACGGGGACGGGGCCATAATCACCGGTGATTACAGCAATGCCCAGAGGATGCTTAAAGGAGCTGTAAGGGCAGCGGTGTGACCGTCTGAAGCACTCTAAGAACGCTCCAGGCGGCACTGCTGCATTGATTCTGGCTGCAGGGTGCCATTCGAGGCAGCTTGCTAGCCAGATGAGACTAGCAGAATAAAGCTCAGAGGGCCAGACCAAATTATTCCAAGGGCCTTATACGGCCCCCGGGCAGAAGTTTCCCCATCCCTGACCTAGAGAGCCAGCCTGTCAAACAAACCTTGGTCTGTATCAGAATCATTGTGCACCAACGCTTTGCCAAATAGCCAGTTAATTCATTAATTGTTCTGTAAACTGTATAGATAATTTATGATTTATACAGTGAAATATCAAGTGTTTGGTAATTTATGTAAACCCACAATGGAGAGCAGTATTACTGTATATAATTATAAAGGAATTGGGAGGAGACTTTAGAGGTAAACAATTATTATTATTTTGGAGGTATACCCATTATTTTGGGGATTCCTATTGCCAAACAGTAACTGAAGGGGTGGAATAAAATAGTGATATCCTCAAAGTTATATTGTATTTAATGTATATGCCACCTTGTAAAGACATATACTTCTGTCTACTCTTAATCTAAGTAATACAAGTAATAAGTATTAATAAAATCAACTTCCCTTTGGTTCATAGTAATTAGTGTTTTCCATTTCATTAAAAGTAACACAATTGACTAACCCTTAGCCCTAAGGGAATAGGGGATTTACCCAGTTCAATCCCTGGTGGATTGGGGATAATATCTAGAGGCTTAGGTAGAGGCACTGCCACTAGAGGATCAGACATAGAAGGGCTAATACTGTACCCTTCACGGAGGAACAACAGCAGCACAATGAAGGTGCACCAGGGTTATGTACAGTATATTTGACACCTTACTTATACCAAATCCACATATCTAAAAACCACATATAGAAATTGTAGCTACTGCAAATAAAATAAGTCATCATCAATCATCATCACCCTGAAACTCCACGATCTGCTTTTTGATCTGAGTAACTGAAGATGAACGAACTCACCAAACAACCTGTGCAGTTTATTCAAACCCTTCTGACTTACGACAAAATCACCACATTTGTCCCAGCCTTAATCCAATTATTCAACATTTCTCTTGCCACAATTATTTTTTAAAAAAAGGGAAGAAAGTACTCTCTTGTGTTAGGGGCACAAATACTGCCTGTAAGATTAAAGTTAAAATGTAACTTTTATTATTTAATTATCACATAAAAGGACTAACATGACTAGACAACATAAATAACATAATAGCGCCTTATATCAAATATGTATGAGGAGGGTAAACATAATCCTCCTGAATAGAATCATGTGACAATTCACAAAAACATAGGAGCATACGTTTGATGATCCTTACAGTCACTTATAAGCATTGCTGTAACAATTATATTCGTGCTGCTTAGGCTTACTATATGGATGATCCTTACGGTAGTTTAGGCAATGATATATGTGCCATCTTAGCTTGCTATAGATATAACAAGAAAACAAGTAATCACATGAAAAAAATTATCACCAGACTAGACAACATATATCAAGTTATAAAACCTGTTGATAATGTGTATAAGGAGGGTAAATATAAACCTCCTATACTAGATCATTTAAGAAATCACAGGAACAATCCAACATACATTTAATGATCCATACAGTTACTTTTCAACAATGGTGTACATGCTATCATAGCTTGCTGTATGGAAAATTGTTGGAGGATTAAATAGGTTAACAAATTTCAAATAAGTGTGTATATAATAAAACAGATACATTTCAGAAATAAACACTGGAACACACAAACTGCCGTAACAACATATAATGGTCCATAAACAGTATAACAGAATTGATAGTGTCAAATGTACCACAGTATTGACAACGTACAGTACAGATCTCTATTTCATAATGATGTTATGAGTATAGATTATTACTGTGTTGGATCAATAATATTTCCCACAAGACATAAAGTTATCTGTCAAGGCATTACATGGATAATGTATCAGGTATTGAGACTAAGATGATGTCTCCATTGAATAAGAGAAGAACAGATATAGATACCACTCACTATGGGTAAGGGGATAGGTGGCTTCTGTATCCCATGTACAGTTGTATTGAATGGGATATGAGCGGACCCACCACATGTACCATGAGGGTATGATGTAATATAGTGGTTGGCATGCACTAATTTTCCCTATGCAATCACCTCAAGCCTAGTATATAGGTGCTGGCTTGCTGATGGAACAATAAGGGAGTAAAAAATGCCTTGAAAAATATATGAGAATAGTCTAGTGGTGATGGCAGTGTAGTCAGGAGTTAATAGCACCAAATAAGTAGAGAAAGTTTCTCAACATAATAGGCTGATATATATCTCAGACATCTTGCGCACACAGCACCATGAAATGGCAGTACGGAAGGAAACGGAGCCGGGTCTGCAATAAACACAGCTTACCCCACTGATGTCTTATAACAGTGCAGTGGGAACATTCAATAAGGTGGTGCAGTCTGGACGTCCCTTGAATAGATCAGAGAAAAGATACCTGATACAGAGTGTGTCAGCGGTGGTGTCCAGGAAGCGGGAGTCTCCTCGTGCACTCCGGAGGCTCCCGATCTGCCAAAGACGCGCGTTTCACCTATGGCTTCATCAGTTATGCTCCCTGTAATCACGGAGGGCTGGCCTCTTTTGTTTATACTGGCGGCCAATCAGATGTGTTGTTTATGCAAGAGCCATTACTATTGGTGGTAGGCGGGTTACTATGTATCCTTGGCAACCGGTCTTAATTTAGTTGATTGCTAGGAAAAAGTCTCTGAGTTGGTAGATACAGAAAGAATATCCCTATATAAAAGTGGTCTTTGAGACATAATATAGGACTGATGGAAACATAAAATCTTAATTAAATAGAAAGAGAAAAGGAAATACCAATGATGTGTATAATACACTATAATCAGTAATAGAGCAATTATTTTTGCAATGATAAAAAAGATGCAGTTAATCACCTAAACATACTTCAGGCTTGCTGAGAGTTTTTGACCAGGTAAGTGTCTCCCTAGTCTATAAACCAACTGGAATTGAAGAGTCTGTGTATATAAGTTGTTAATATATACCAGTGATGATGACATCCTATTTCCAGGGCAAAATGTGTTGGAGTATTGAGTGCCATCAGAAAAAAAGTACTATCTATAACAGACTAATACTTATTCCCACCTCTATTTCCCAACAAGATTTTTTTCAGTTTGGATGTCACCACAAACACTCAACAGAGACCCCACTTGTAACAAATTATAATTATTTTCCCTCATCTTACTTTTGCTTCTTTACTAGTAGTTTGGACCCGTCATTTCCCAGGTTGCTAGCTGTTGTTCCTGGCACTGAATGTCTCTTTTTCCTCTCTCTTCATGCATGTTCCCTTTTCTCCCACCCCTCTTTCTTCTATTTGCCTTTTCTCCCATCTCTTTCTGCCATCTCTCTCTCCTTCCCCCTCTTTCTTAAATCTCTCTCTCTTCCTCTTATTTCTCTCCCTCTTCCTGCTATCTCTCTATCTTCCTCTTCATCCGCTATTTCCCTTTCTTCCTTCTATCACTCTTTCTCCCCTCTTTCATATCTCCCCCCTAATGTCATTTCTCTCTCCATCCTCCTTCCATCTCATCTCACTTCCCCCTCTTCTTCCCATCTCTCTTCCATCCTTCATCTCTTACTCCATCTCTTTCAGCAATCTTTCTCCCTCCCTTCTTCATCTCTCTATCACTCCCATCTCTCCCTACTCCTCCAATCTCTCTCTCTCTCCTTCTCCGATCTTACCATCTTCCTCCTATCTCTCTTCTCTTCTCCATCTCTTCTAGCAATCTCTTTCCCTCACCATTCATCTCTCTCACTCCCTCTCCCTGTCATCTCTTTCTCCCATCTCGCTAACTTCTTTCTCTCTCTCTCTATCTCCTTTTCCTCTCTTCCTCTGCTCTCTCCAGTTCTATACCTCTCATCCCATGTAGGGAATGGGTGAGGACAATTATGGGATCTTCTTTTCCAGCTGGGGTCTTGAATTGCTGGGAGGAAGAGAGGCTGTGCCTGTCAGGCAGCCAGTGAGACAGACTTATTCACCTAATAATTTATAGAACCATAAATGTACCCTTAGTTATTGGGGCCTTTAAATAACCTCAGAAAAATAATCATAAAAACAAAAATAACTTTTTAAAATTATGGTTGTTACATCATGATATAAAAATGAAAAGAACTGCAATATGCAGAAGACATTAGTGTTTTAGAAAAAAATAAAGTATAATGTAATCTGTAAAGTCTGCATAGTTCTGATAAAATATGAAGACAAAGATTAAAAAAAACTAAAATCAAAAACATAGCTAATTACTTAAATGTTAACCACTTTTCTAACATGTTCAACTCTCCTGTTTCAAACATTATACTTTGCTAAAAATGTTTCAAACTAAATTCCAGGAAATATTCAAGAAATATTCAGTACCTGTCAACTGCCCAATCAAATTTAAAAGGAATTCAGATGAGCTTGCAAATTGACTCTCTTCTCAAACCTTTATAGGAAAATACTCAGATATGGTGTATTGAATATTTTATTGCCAAGGTAATGGAAACCTGATATACAGTATATTGCATTACTGTATCCCAAAGGAAAACTGAATATAATGTACTGCTAAAAGATTGCATAAGTCCATTAGAAATACAAACCTACAAAAATAATCTGTTATTGCTAAATATATATACAGTATAATCTAGAGATGTGCACTGACCCTGTGTTTGGTTTTGGATCTGTATTAATTTTCGTGTTTTGGTTTTGATTTTGCAAAACCACCCTGAAGTGTTTTTGGATCTGTATTTTTTTTAAACAAAATGATAAAAACAGCTACAGTAATTTAAGAATGTTTTTGTTCTTACAGTATTATTAACCTCAATAACATTAATTTCCAGGCATTTCCAGTCAATTATGACAACCTCACAGCTCACAATATTGTTTTGACCAATATTGGCCAAGGGCTGGAGTAAGCGACATAAACACACTGCAGTTTAAACAAATATAGCGCATCTATGAAGCATTGCCACACAGCAGTGGCAGAAAAGAAAAGTGGTGCAAGATGGATTTGTCCTTGGGCCCTCCTACACTCCATTATGTTGTATATTAAAAAGGACATGCACAGTTAGCAAACCAAGCACTTTGGCAACAGGGACTGTGTCAGGATGTGGCCTGGGACTGGCTTTCACTCACTGCTGAGCTGGTGTCTCTGCATTCCGAGGTGTGCAGACGCTAGTTGTAGTGGTGGGTTAGGGTTGAGGATTTTCCTCGGGGTACATTAGGACTTCCATGCATGCGTCCTGACTCCTGTGTTAGCAGGCATGGGGGCAGCCATGTTGGTTCATCTCACCTGATCAGTCTCCTCCAATGGCAGCCCTGTGGTCTCCCAGCTGATCTCATGATCCAATGACCAGCTGCCTAGGAGTATTTAGGTTTGACTCCTGTAAAAGGAAGTTGCTGATCAACATCACCGTATGACTGCACGTAGTTATTCCTTGTGACACCATCTCATGTTCAAGAGGCTGTATTCCTTTCCTCTGTGTTTACTGGCTTCCTGTTTTCTCCCTATGACCTCTTTGTATCCACTCCCCATGTTTGGCATGGGTCCATCCAATCTGTATCAAGTACACACCACTGTGTATCCTTTCAATTCCTCTGCCGGTGCGTACGGACTCGCACCTTTGTGTGCAAAATACACACCATTGTGTACACTTTCAAGTCATCTGCTCGTGCATCTGGAGTCGCACCTTTATGTACAAAATACACCTCTCTGGTTACTATTCCAAGGTCGTCTGCTTGCGTGACCGGAGTTGCACCTTTGAGTACAAAATACACACCATAGTGTACAAAGTATGCACCTGTGCTTCAGTACAAGTTCATCACGAGTGTCTCAAGTCATACCTCTGTATATTCAGTCTCCGTGTTCAGTACAAGTTCATCACGAGTGTCTCAAGTCATACCTCTGTATATTCAGTCTCCGTGTTCAGTACAAGTTCACCCTGAGTGTCTCCAGTTGCACCTCTGTGTACTTTATCCCTGTGTTCAGTACAAGTCCCGTATGCACCTCCAGTGCACCTCCAAGTGGCATCCTTGTGTACTTTGTCCCTGTGTTCAGTACTAGTCCTGTCTACACTTCCAGTGCGCCCCCAAGTGGCATCTTTGTGTACCTTGTTCCAGTCTAAGTATTACTTCATCCCTGCACATCCAGTATGTCTTCAGAGCATCTTAGTGTACTTTGGACCTGATTCAGAGCCACTTGCAAGCGGCCGCTCGCTCGTACGCCGAGCGAGAGAGAAAAAAAAATGGTTGCCCTCGCACGGCCGATCGCCCGCAACCAACCTGATGCCCATTCCCCTACAATGCTCCTCCTCTAGCTAGCGAGAGATAGAAGCTAGCGATGGAGCCACTCGTTGTTTGTTTATTTGTTTGTGATGGTTGTGCTCGCAGTTTTTTTGGGTGCGGCAAACATGTCATGTTTCGATGGTCTATCTGTTTATCAGCATTTGTTATTTGCTTGAGATGTCAATTATTTAATTAATGAACTTAAGTGTTGCTGAAATGTTTTTTTCTATTTACAATATGTCAATAAACTTTATTGTTCAAATGACATTTTTAAAAGTGTTTTTTTTGTTAAACCCTTCGTTATGTTTTGTTTTTTTAAAAGGTTTCTTTATTTCTTGAGATTGTTTTGATGTTGTTAAGTGCATGCTCTAAATAGAATGTTATTTTTAAGTATGGTAAATTGCGGCTCTTATCTTTGCAATCGCACATAAACGCCTTGAGCCAATCAGATATGGCAATATTATCTAATATTGATGTCACATGATTAATGCATTATTCAATTGAAGTTAGCATATGTGAACTATGAAAATTAACTAGCCAATCATTTTACTTTTAACACATGTATATTTTGTGTTTACTGTAAAACACGCCATTGCCATCATGAAAGCGGCAGCGCTCACACGCCAGGAGCTGGACATTTTGGTCCAAATTATGGACCATCGCTTGGGCACTCTAGCCCCCCCATCCTGAATCGCCTAAAAGGAGAGGTGTACGCGGAGGTGCACCGTCGCCTTCGTATTGGCGGGTTTCAGGAGGAGTATAGCACAATTAGAAAGGAGGTGGTCGGATTTGCGGAGACACTCACCTGCCTTTCTTGCGCATTTGCGGATGCGTATACATCTGCGTAAGTATGGCTTTTTAAACTGATTATTTAGCACATACTTTTTTTTTCAATTTATCTTTAAAAGTATACTTTTTTTAAGTGTAGTAAAAATATAATAATAAGCAGTAATGTATGTTGCAGCTATTGTACAGTATGGGCCTACTGTACTTTATATTATTCTCAGTATGTAAGCTAGTTTTGTCATTTAGATTTTCAAACACTACTTCTTTAATGTTGTAGGATGCTAAATGCTTGTGGTATTAAATTGAAATCCCCAATAAAACCAAATGTTTAACAAATATATCACTTCAATTAGGCCAACAGCGGAGACGGAGAGGGCATAGAAGAGCACGCCGCACTGAAAATGCGGCCAAAACTCCGCCAAACCCCTCCCCTTCCCAACCCTACCAATTTAGCCCTCCCTCTCCTGCCCACTCATCCAAAATTACCCCTCCCGACCAGGCACACTCCTCCCAAATTACCCCTCCCTCCCCTCTCCTCTTGGAAGAGCAATCTGCACCATCCCCGGCCTTGGCAAGGATTCCAGGTAATGTGTATTTGAAATGATTTATAATGTAACAACATGTACTTTATTGTAACTAGCATGTATGTGTGTAGGTCTACATGGTAGTGTTGATAAGGTTGAGCATATAATATTTTAAAAACAGGCCCTTGTTTACATAATCACAATTGATAATTTTCAGAAATAATAACGTGCACAAGAATATTGTGCCTATGTGTTGATGGTGTAATCATTATAATTGGACGTTACCAGGGCCGCCATCAGGGGGGACTGCCGGGCCTGTTGTCCCGGGCCCAGAGAGAGACGGGGCCCGGATGTCGGAATTAATGTATTGGTCATTATTATATGGGAAGCCAGGGAGAAGACCTAGAGCTGCGCAGGCAGCATGCCAAATAAGTTACCAGCCGCGAGCCAATTAAAGCTCGCGGAACGGCAGCCAATCAGGAGCGGCCGCTCCTGATTGGCTGCTTGCAGAACGACAACCAATCAGGAGCGGCTGCTCCTGATTGGTTGTCCCGCGAGCAGCCAACCAGCAGCGGCCGCTCCTGATTGGCTGCTGATCCGAGAGCTGTGATTGGCTTGCGGTCAGTGCCATATTTGAAGTGCCACCGACAGCCATGCTTTCTATCTGGCTGCCGATGAATAACTGCACTGCTGTGGCCCTGCAACCCGGGCCCCCGCTCTCTCCGAACCAGCTGAAGTCAGTAAATAGGTAAGTGCATAAGTCCTCCTAATGCAGTAGCCTTTCAATGTGTGTCCGCCCCCCCAAGTCCAGACAGCCTCCCCTGCCCTCTGCCAGAGTCTGCCTCTCCCCTACTCCTAACAGCCCTCCCTCCCCTGTGCCTCCCCCCTACTCCAGCCTTTCCTACCCTGCCCCCCCATAAGGTTCAGCATTCCCTGCCAATGCTTTCCCCCAGGGGGGCCCTGCCTATTTTATTAGTACTGGGCCCCACAATTTCTGGTGGCAGCCCTGGACGCTACTACAGGTTTGTATTAGACATTTTTCAAATTCATATGCCTACACGCTTTACAATGTGTTAACAATTAAATACAAAGAGAAGGCAACCTTGGCTTTGTGGCATGTTGAAGCATACTTGACGTTTCTCCATTTTATTTTTACTCATGAAAAAGCCAAATATTTGAAATATCTCCACAGTCATCCATAATAAAAAGGAACCGTGAGGCCTTTACCCAGAGCACTTTGTTTTGGTTTGACAAACCACTATTTAGACCAGCATCATCATATGCTCACTACTATTCAATGTTGTTGTTGATAAATCATATTTTAAATATATGGTCAACATTATAATTTGCCTCAAAACACAATAAAAATGGTTGAAGGTGTGAGTTTACACACACATAAGTATTACATCTTGTGGTTTTTTTCACTGTTTTTAGAAACATTCAGTATTTCTAATTAAACATTAAGCTCCAGTTGTAATGTCTTAATTATGTGATCTGTACCATGCCACAGCCCAACACAGGCCTTGTGTAGCTGTTAGTGTTTCAGACATTTGCCCTTATTAACACCTGTCTATCTCTTATTTAATAAACAACATATAGTGGGCTACCCTCTGTTATCTGGCTCTTTATCTTGAGGCCATGGCACTTTAGCTAATGTCCTTTTTTTTGGTGTCTGCAATTATTTAAACTTCAAGGGAGGGCACAAATGCAGATTTGCACCATGTTCAGCCATTTAGAATTTTTTATCAATGTGTTTTTTAGCATACATGTAATGTGTAGGACTTGATTTGGTTTAACTTGTAAACAAGGCTTCCTCATTTTTGGGGTTTGGGCCAAGATAATGGGAATGTTTTTTTTTTGTTTTATTTATGTTTTTTGGTTTTGTACATTTTTGAAAATTAACATTACTACAATGTGCACCAACCCCTGCCCCTGTTTAGACCATTTAAGTTTTTAAAACTTGGCCCAGGCATGTTCGGATGTGTACTTTTTTCCTGCTAGAGCTCAGCTTTGGTGCCCCCCCCCCCACTTTTTTTCATATCATATTTTTAAAGTTTACAATGTTTTTGGTGTAAAGAGCCATTTTTAAACAAAAAATACTTTATTCTATTATCTACAGATCCACAGATGGTAAATGCTGTCCTGATCCAGGAGATCCGTTTGGCCAGGCAATATTTGGCCCACCTGGATGGTTGTTTTGAAAGAATACTTTTAACTTTAAAGCAGCCCTAATTTTTTACAAAATAGTTTTATGTTGCTTTCATTTATAGTATATTTGTGACACAATTACATATTATTTTGTTACTGCCACAGACTCCATATTAATTGTTAATGAAGTTTATAATCAAGTTGGGCAAATTTTAAGTGTTTTGAGGCTTGGTTATTCACATACTTTTGAAAATTCATATTTACACATACATTCATAATTCAATGGCTAACTGTAACTCCACAATTGTGGATTTTTTTTGCAAAACAGGCGTGATTGTTTGTTTGTACCAATATTTTTCATTTGTTCATATTTTTTTCATTTAAAAAAGAATAGAAAATAATTTTCAAATAAAAATAGGTTTCCCCTACTACCCATAACTAACATATGTTCATAAAGCTTGTGTAAATCTGAGTCCCTTAAGTGTTTTGTTTTATTTATTTGGCCAAAAAAGCCTGTCTAGGCTTAAACCCACTTGTGACAAAAGTGCAATCCATATTACATCAAACACACATTTAGAAAACAAATGTTTAAAGGGGTGTTAATATTGTTTCCCTTTACACTCCATAGATACAATGTATGTGATGTTGAAATGTTCCATTTATTTTAAAAAATTACAGCCAAACACACCAAAATGTGTAAACATAATAATTTCGGACAAAAGTATATACACAAAATAAAGGTTGCTAAATCAACAATCAAGAACTGGTCGAAGATGGAGAATCCCAACATGTTGGTTCAATCCATCCAAAGTGTTGTTTGGCAAAATGCAACCTACAATGGTATTGAGAATGTGTTGTACATGTTTTATGAAGGTAAATATGGGGTAGGGAGAGGAAAAAAACAAACAAAAAAATAATTAGTAACATACATGGCATAAATTCTAAACATTGTTAATCATCTAAACAGAAAAATGTCCCAAATATGGTACTTAAATATTAAAAACAATGCTCCAATGTGAAATACATACCTGAAAAACTGAGCAACCACAGCATTGCGGATGGCCCCCCTGGACACTCTCACACCACCTATCTCATGGGGGCCATCCTCCAGCAAGGCATCCTCTGGCTGCATTGGGACTCAACTCCTTATGGCTATGTTATGAAATATCCCACATAGGACCACGATCTTGGAAATCCGGCAATTACATTAGTTTACCACCAGAGCAGTGGTGGCATCTGAATCGGCCCTTTAAGAGGCCAATACAGCACTCCACCACCTGCTTGGTGGCAGTAAGCATGACATTATATTGTGCTTGTGGCCCTGGTGTGGGGACCAAATAAGGAGTCAGCAGCCAGCGCGTGCAAGGATATCCACTGTCTCCTGCACAAAAAGATCCAGACAAATACATATCAGAAAAATACAGTTACATGAACTTTGACTAACACAAACACATATTTTACTTACCCAGAAACCACACGTCACCAGCTTGCAGTTTGGATAATTTGCTCCAAATCCCTGAGTGCTGTATTACGAAAGCATCATGTGCACTTCCTGGAAATTTGGAATTCAGGGACAGGATCTGGTGGGAGGCATCACATAGCACCATCACATTCAATGAATGGTACTGTTTTCGGTTCCTGTATATATGCTTGTGCAATGCAGGAGGCTGAAGGGCTATGTGAGTGCCATCCACTACCCCTATGATGTGTGGAAAGCCAGCAATGTCCCTAAACTGCTGCTTTACCACACCAAGGGCTTCCATATCCAAAGGTATACTAATAAAATGTCCAATATGCTTAAAAAAAGCATCTATGACACGCCTCAGGATCCTAGAAAAGTATGGCTGAGAGATGGCCCCCACCAGATCCACAGTGGTCTAGAAGGACCCTGAGGTGCAGAATTGTAACACTGACATAAACTGTGTTAGTGGTGGTATTGCTGTAGGAATGTCAATTTGACTTTCTAGATCACTCTCTATTAATGAGAGTGTCTAGGATAATGCTGGGTGGGAGGTGGTAGGTTTTTAACACATCATCTGGCATTCCAAAAAGGGTGACACGTGTTCTATATATCTGGGGCCTTGCACGCCTCCTATGCCTATGCCTAGGAGGATGATGAGGTAGGTAGGGGTGTGAGAGCAGTGAGACGACCAACCCTCCCAGGGTTCTATGAAATGGGTTTGAAAATTAATAATGTTGCCTGATAATGAACAAAAACAACTACAAACTTAACTTCAGCTGATTGATGCAGATTCTTACAGGGTTGGGAAGGGACATCTTGGCTTCCTCCTACATGTTTTTGTTTGGACATTAAATGAAAAATACAAAAATAAGAAACATACCAAAGCTAAAAAAACATGGGCTTCAATAAATGTAGTACATAAAATGAAGTAGATGGCAAAAACATGTCAGGTTAAGGCAAAAACAAAACTACAGATGCATGCAGTACTCAGATGTACTTACCAGGGACAACAAATAAGGATGCTTGATAAAGCAGAATCCAAATATAAAGGCCAAAAACAACTACAGAAAAGAAAAAAAATTAAACAATAACCATTTGGTATTATCCGAAAGCACTTTCTAGAAAACAGGTCAGGTTAAGGCAAAAAAAACTACAGATGCATGCTGTACTCAGATGTACTTTCCAGGCTGTAAAGCCAATGAGATATTGTGCCAACACGCCAACAAACACCAGCCAACAACCATCAATGATGCACAAGTAATGGCCCAAACACCTGAATAGGGTGCAAACACCCGCTTTTTTTTGTATAATTTATTAAAGGTGTTGATTTGTTAATTCCCAAAAAAAAAAAAAAAACCAACACAGAGCCCTCGCAGCATAAGCAATTATGCGCACACAGCCAATCATGCTTTCAACAGAATTCAGATCATGGACTCTGAGGAGCAGGAAAACCATACTCCATCTCAATTAAGTAAGTTTCTTTACCAATGTTTGCACTTGACACTAAAATGAATGACAGTATGAATTACACATGCTTCACAAAGTAAACTACAAATGTACATTTTGTAGGTGTAGAACCTCAACATGCACAAGACACTGAGGAGGAGGCTGGCACAAGCCAACAAAGGGAGAGGCTCAGGCAGCCTCCATTCACGAGGAAGGAGTTGGAGGTGTTGGTTACTATGTGCATGGACAATATTGTCCATGCACCACAGAAATATGGGGGCTGCACATAAGGAACAGTTATGGAATGAGATAGCCAGGGCTGTCAATATGGCAGGGACCAGGCACCTAACCAATGGGGAGGTTTGAAGACGGTACAATATTGCTATTATGATAGTGGTTTGGTATTTGAAGTGTAAAATTTAACATAGTAATTTCCAAACAAATTTTTGTAAAAACATTAACAGATGGACGGACTTCAAGTGGCGGCTGAAGAGGAAGCTAGCAAATAGGGCTGACCATGCTGCAGGGACAGGCGGTGGTACCACCCCTGAGTCCCTCACATTAACAGCTTTGGAAGAGATGGCTCAGGGGTGTGTTGAGGAAGAGGAGGTAGTCGGCGTGTCCGTGTCCAACATGGACACGGACATGCCCGGCTTTGTAGCTCCACATGGTAGAGAAGGTAATTGTTTGATTTTAAACACCCAGTGCAAACAAAAAATGTAAAACACAAACAATACCAAAGCTTATTTTTGAAGTTTTGATTCTTTACAGAACCAGAGGAGGAATAGCTTGCTCCTGAGGTGAGGGCTGGGCCCAGCAGATATGGTGGCTCTGCAGGGGATGACCCAATTTCACCATCTGGGGACCCTGTGGAGCCCACTCCTGGGGTACCACCCACCCAGGCCTTGTCCCTCCTCACCGAGTTGGTCAACCAGACTCAGGAGAATACATCTGTTCTCCTGAGGATGGAGGCCACTCTTGTGAGAATGGATGCCAGTCTGCTAAGGGTGGCGGAGGCCCTGGAGACATCTTCTGAGGCCCAGATTCGGTTGGCTGATGCCCTGGAGCAGGCAAACACAATTGCCATGTTGGAGCGACCCTCCCTTCTGCAAATTTCAGCAAGGACCACCACCTCTGGCAGCCCATCAGCCAAACTATGGTGAGCCCTATGCCTAGGCCAGAGCCAATACCATCAAGCTCTGCCCAGGCCAGTCGGCGTGTTACATGCCAGTCGACTGTTGCTGTGCCGACTCTTCAGCCAAGGCGTAAAAAACGCCGCAAATAGGACTGCCTATCTCGACCTTCAGCCATTCATGTGCAGTCCCCATATTTCTTGTAACCCATACCTCCATCTCCTTTGTCGTGATTTTAAAATGTTTATTCATTTAAAGTTATTGTTTTCATTTTGTTTGCAAACAAATGTTTAAAGCCAGGAATTTAAATGGCTCAAAATTATGTTACAAAAGCACAAATAAAAAACACTAGAAATAAGGAGTTTTGAACATTTTCATTTGTAATATAATTGACAAATATACAAGGTTAAGAAACACAGGAAAAAGCCATTTGATTATTAAAAACAGCTGCTGTCAATAAAATGCAAAAGTAACGTATCTATTTATATATAATCACATTTGCTAAGGCATCAAATGAAATATGGATAATTAAGGAAATTCGCAAATGCAAACGCACCGGAATAATTGATCAGCCAATTATCCCTGTTATTAGCAACAATTTAGACGATTAGTAGGTGCTTGCATTGTGTGGTTACAAATAGAAACATCACTCCTAAAATCAGTTACATTAGATTGTATTGATTCTACTATGGGGCTTGCGGGAGCCCATACCCTACCACAAGCTGTACGATCATCCCGACCTGAAACCTGCTCGCAGAGTGATGTATTACTACTTCCGACCTTCTATGTCACTCGCAGCAGGTAATGTGTGTACGGCCCTAAAACGCCATGCAAACGCTGGGGCACGCCTGCGTTTTTAGATTGCATGTCAATCAACTATCGGGAGTCACTTCCTGCTCGCAGGCGGTACAAGTGAAGGAATATGTGATTGCAAGGACATGCGTGGTCTGATAACATCGGCCACGTACGAGCGAGCGGCTGCTTGCGAGTGGCTCTGAATCAGGTCCTTAGTTCCTGTGTTTCAGTCTTAGCCATTCCTTTGTGTTATTCCTTGTGTTCCCTGTGTTAATTATCTATATATATATTCAGTCTTCTGTCACTCCCAGGTACCTGTCCAGAGGGCCGCGACCTGCTCACTTGGTGCGGTGAAAACCCTGATCCCATTTGGAGGGATCACTGGAGAAAACCACCAAATGAGTTAGACTCCGTGCCTCTGGGCAGGTCTAGTCAAACTTGGGTTTGGCCGCAATTAGGAGATTTAACCTGTAACCCCCCAGTTCCTAACCTCATCAAGGTTTCCCTAGTGTCTGGTTGTGTCAGACTGCCACTTTTGTTGCTGAAGTACTTGGTTTGTATGGGCCCCCACAAAACAAGCTACCAATGGGCTTAAGGCAGCTAACAGTTGTTTTGATAATTACGTCTTCTTTACAGTGGGAAGATGACATCATTATCATCCTAACCCTCATCAGTGTTATCATCATCATAATCATCATTACACAATATTAACTAATCCCCGCTGGAATCCACCATTACAGAAGTCTCTGTACTTTGACATAATTGCCAGGAAAGGTCTTCCTCAAGCAATCTGTAGGTCATGTTATGAACATCATCTTTTCCACATTTTGAGCAAGTAGCCTCTTATGCCAATCGCTTACAATGTGCCAACTGATATAAACACTCTTTCTGAGTACACACTGGAGGGTGGACAGCTTAAGTAAAGCATAGCAAGTTAGTACAGGGGGCTCCAAATTGCCTTTTTTTCCTCCCGGTAGTTAAAGGGACTGTCTGACATGCTCATTTGTGCATTTGTCATTAAAATAAAAAAATATTATTTACATTTATATGGAACAATAAAAAACCTAGAATTTCTATGGTTAAAATGACTTTGACTAGAGATAAAGGAGGTTTAGCAGTCCCAGATATTTTCGCTTTCTCTAATTCAATATTATTTAGATATGTTTTATATTGGCTGCATGATAGGGGAACTTACATCCACAGATCACTTGAATTGGCACTTTTTGATCCCTACTCCCCAGCTGCTCTCCTACATATACATAAATCCTCTATTCCCCTAATAATTTTGTCTAACAAACTTTTTAATCTTCGTGTGGCTAAGGAACCTTTGGCAATTTTGTGCACAAATTTTGTGAGATGGGAGTTGGGTCCTAATAAAAAAAAAAATATTCCATTAGTTATTGTTACTGTAGCAAACAAAAATATATTGCATCACTGGACCCTCCTCTGCACCAATGCTAGGAGAACTAATATCCTTTTTGCTTCAACTAATGTATTTGGATAGGCAGGCTGCAATGCCATTGGTTGAAAAAGGGTTTGTTGTTTTCTAAAATAAATGGGAAATGTATATTGAAAGCTTAGGAAGTCCACAGGAGCAAGCACATATATTAAAAATTTTCAAGTCAATCACCTGGTACTTGTACTATCAGCTTTCCTAATACTAGGATTTGGGTGGTGAGGAGGACTGTGCAAAGGTTTTCATATTAAGTATATTAGACTTGTCTTATTTTGATTTATTTTTGTTGTATTTTTGTTTATATATACATATTTGTTAAATTTATATGTATGAGGTCTTGTAATACTACTCTTATTCAATCTCATTATAAATGGAAACATTGTGTGTTTTTGTACATCTTCATACAATATATGCTTTGCCAGTGATCGCGCTGAGTGACAAAATATGTGGGTCCTAGGGAACCTCCATTTTAAAAAAATGGGTCCAATCTGACCATTTCTTGGTCCTATCATAATTTACACTTTAGAGTTCCCCATATGTCCCTTAGACCTCCCCACATGCCACCACATATCCCATTAGAATGCCCATCTGATACCGCCAACAGCATCAGACCTCCCCACATGCCTCTTAAATGCCCCCAGTAGTAATCCCCCCTATGCAGTACCCCCAGTAGGTTACCCCCTATGCATTGCCCCTAGTAGTAATCCCCCCTATACATTGCCTCAGTAGTAGTTCCCCTATGCATTGCCCCTAGTAGTAATCCCCCCTATGCAGTGCCCCAGTAGTTGACCCCCTATGCATTGCCCACAGTAGTAATCCCCCCTATGCGGTGCCCCCAGTAGTTGACCCCCTTATGCATTGCCCCTAGTAGTCCCCATATGCATTGGCCCCCAGTAGTAATCCCCCCTATGCAGTGCCACCAGTAGTAATCCCCCCTATGCATTTGCCCTAGTAGTAATCCCTCCTAATGCATTGCCCCCAGTAGTAATCCCCCCTAATGTAGTGCCCCGAGTAGTAATCCCCCCTAATGCAGTGCCCCCAGTAGTAATCACCCCACTATTCAGTGCCCCCAGTAGTGGCCTACCTATTTGCCCATTAGTGACCTATTTGGGGGGCAAATACCTTCAATTGGGCCTAATGCCCCTATGTAGCCCTGGGCCTTGTGCCCACCTATATACCCACAGGCATATTGCCTGAATTTATCCCACGGACCTAGTGCCCAACAACCCTGATGGTCTAGGAAGGGGTCAAATACCAGTGGCCCAAGGCCATCTACTGGTATGGTGGAAGAGGCTGCATGGGTGAACTTTGCTCTTTCTCTTTCCACCCCCACAGTCCTCTCTGGTCCTCAGCTTCATTCTTCTGCCACTGGCCCATCCTGGCAAGTGGCGCCGCCTCTTCCTTTCTTCCTCCTTGATCACCCCGTCTTCTGGCCTCTTGCTCGGCCGCTGGAACTGTTGCTGTGACGCTCTTCTCTTTGGGAGGTCTTCTCTCCTCCCCCTACACCACTGGACTGAAGTTTCTCGCTCAGCGGCATCTAATAAATGATGCCATGAGTGGGCAGGCATATGATGCGGTGAGCCACAATTGGCTCATCGCTTCTGCCTCCTATTGCCTGCTGTATTGCGAGTGCGGCTCGTGGCTAGTGCCAAACAACCGTCACTGCTACTTGGCTTCTGGGCAGCGAGCTCCGCTTAGCTTGTGCCCGGAGCCAACCTTCATCCACCGCCACTTTATTGCCGACACTGGTGGAGGGGATCAGGCAGTCCCTTCACCAGGTACCCGCCGCTGCTAACCTGGAGCTGGGAACAAACACACTGTCCCAGCGCCGGGCACGGATGTGTCCTGCAGGGGACACATCTCCTCTGCCTGCCCCTGCAGCTGTGCCGATGCTGGAATCAGACACTTGATCCCAGCACGGCTTTCCACAGCAGCTGCCAATGAGAGTCTGTCTGACTCTCGTTGGCTGCTATAACAAACAGCATTGTGTTGTTACACACTGTGCTGGAGCCAGCTGTCAGGGATTGGCCACAGTACAGCGTGTCCCCGGGGACCTGGCTACTTTTCAAAAGTGAGTCCCCAGTACTCAATCCCGGGTAAAATATGTCAAAATGTTGTGTTAACTGATGTGCAACACCAGTGGGAAGACTGGCAGCAGCAGTTACAGGAGAAACTGAAGGAGACATTTTTGTGTCATGTGCCACTTGAGCTGCCAAATTGCTCACAAGGAACTCTTTGCATCTCTTAGGATATGTTTTAGTTGAAAATAAAGATATTACTTATGACTTAAACCTAGGATCAAGTATGGTGAAGCAAATAAAGAACTTGATCTTAGTGGAATTAGTAAAGCCAGTGATACAGAGAGTAGCCTGCCTGTGAATAAACTGGCGTTGTATGTTACATACTGCTGCTGCTGAAGGTGATACATCCAACCAGTTGTCACAGTCATGTAATATTTAGTTTGACCACTACTACTTGCCCACATATTTGTAGTTAAGTGGATAGTGGGTACAATGGCAAATCATGTAAAAAATCCCACTGTGTATGGGGGCCTTTATAATAATTCTCATAGAATGTTAATGCTTGAATGCATTTAATTATTCCTGGTAGCAAAGGTTAGGTTAACAGATATAAAAGGTCACATTTAGTTATTAGATAATGCTTGCTAACACCAGGTTACCATTTACATATTTGTTCCCCTAAAAAATTCTATTTAATGTTTGCTAAATGTGTTTAAATATCTTTTTTTAATCATATTTTCTATTTTATTTTCTTTTTATTCTGGACAATTATTGCCATTTTATCTTATTGATGATCTATATCGCACCAATAAAATGGTCAACGTTTTAATCTCAATATAGCTGCAGTCATTTACCATCACTGGGCTAATTGTGTGGAGACTGCTTGAGTGGCAATAGGATATCAACAAAATGGCTGCCTTTAGTTGAGTGACAGTTTGTTTTTAGTATGGCATATACAAAACTTAGGGGTCTATGTACTAAACCTTGGAAAGAGATAAAGTGGATGTAGATAAAGTACCAACCAATCAGCTCCTAACTTCCTGTCATTTGTTTCAAACACAGCCTGTAAAGTAACAGTTAGGAGCTGATTTGTTGATACTTTATCTCCATCCACTTTATCTCTCTCCATAGCTTAGTACATACAGTAGACCCCTTATTGTAGTAACTGTGGGCAACTTGTCCACATGATTTGATAAGCCTATGCATTGTTCTCATCGGTGACCATCTACTTATTTGTTACATCCAGTGGTGGATTATACCTATGGACTGCAGCCCCCCAGTAGAATCCATCACTCCCCTGTGATCCACCACCATTCTCCCGTATGTGAATTAGCACTAGTGTCTTCCCTTTGAAAGCACTTTCTGCTAATCACGTCAGACAGGCAGTCCCAACAGGAGGTGTTTTCTCCCCCTGGGACTGCCAGTCCAGACTGTCTTTAGCATTCCCTAATGGGAAGCCTCTTCTGCTTTTAATACAGCAGCCTTATTCGACTTCTTGGGGGTGAAACCCTTAGCCGATGCCATTTTTCTGAGCATGCATCAGTTTGTTTTTTATTCTGTTTTTTTTTGTTGTTGTCTTAATGTGCATGCACATTGAATAAGGAGTCCTCGCCGCTGCCGCACAGAGATTTTGGATTGCAGCTAATAGTAAAAAGGTATAAGTCACCGCTGGTCACATCCTTAATTTACAATCGCTCCTTAAACCTTGGAAGCACTAGGAAAATGGATGATCCTATTAATTCTATCATAAGGCATAAGTGCGACATGCTTGCATACTCTCCAGGAATGGCCGAGAGTCTCCCGAAAACCGGGTGATGCTCCCAGCCACCTGTACAATTAGGGAAGCCACCTACAACACCCCCAACACCATGGCCCCCCATTCACCCACTTGCATCGGTGGAGGGGGCAGCAATTTTGGAAAGTATGATGTGCGATTTCCCAGTTGGGTGCATATGCACACTAGAAGCTATTCTCACTGCAGGGTTATTTTCTTTTAAAATCCATCTTCCTGGAGCCAAATTACTGTATGACGTTTGTTTGCACAGCTGTCATGTGTAATTATAATTAATTGCATGCTCTTTAATCGGGGTATATAAAAAGTGAATTCCTATTTCTGCTCCTCTAATGTAGTCCCTGTAATGGATGAAATGTACAGTATAGCAATTATACCTGGACTCTTATTATTATTATCCTTTATTTATAATAGCATATACTCTTAATAGCATACCACTCATTGCCATATAGCATACTGGACTTTTATGAACGTTCTCATTATATATATTTCCTGCAAGATCTGGAAGACACCTGGAGCTTGTGAAAAAGAATGTAGGCCCACAACTACCTAAAATATTTCTGTAAATATAAATACAGGCAAATTACACAGGTGTAATACAAGATAGTGGTTGCACAGATCTGTCTTCCACAGATGCTTGAAAAGGGAGGGGTTTACTCTAGACTGAAAAGAAGAAAAAAAATGTCCCCCAGCCCACTGCAAGAGACCAGCTATAAGATTTGAATACTACATGATAATAGAAATCTTTGCATATAATTGCAAGGATATGTGTAAGCATCGGGCCGAGTCAAGGCGACACTGTACTAGTGCATCTGACATGGGTGTGTCAGATAAACAAAACATACGTGCGAATTTGCCATGTTATACCCCTTTTCCACCAATATTCCGGGTCTGACCCGGAGTTGGAACAGGGTTAATATCCGGATCAGACCCAGAATTTAACCGGCGCCAACTTGGGATATTCCCAAGTCGGCGCCAATCACACAGAAGTCGGGTATGCATAGACCCGGCTTTTCCGGCGTGTAAGTGGTCGCTTGGAGATGACGTCATCTCCAAGCGCCACTGAAGCCGGACCAACCGGCCGGCTTGCAGCGCACTCCAGGTCATCGTGACCTGGAGTGCGCTGTTCTCACAGCAGGGTTTCACGGGCTATGCCCGTGTTTAACCCTGCTATTTACCTAGGTTGGATTGCCGGGTCACTCAACCCGGCGATCCAACCCTCTCCCCTTTTACACCAGGGAGCTGCCCGGGTTAACCCTTCAATAACCTGGGTTTTAGCTCCGGTGTAAAAGGGGTATTAGTTATAATTGCAGAAGTCACAGTACACAATCCATACACACTGTTATTTATATTGTCCTGTTTGCGCACTTTTATTATAATGTAAAGAAGTGTCAGATATTCAACAAATATGGGTGTATTTATAGTGTTATCATATAAGTTGTAAGTAAATATAAACAGATCCACCTATTGTTTAGCAGTTCATAAATCATATAAGAATCTTGTTTCCTACAGTAAGGTCCAATAATAAATCCAAACAGATGGCTGCAAGTTGTTATAACATGGCTACAACACTAATGAATGAAGTGCATTTTCTCTGCATCATGCTGCTAGTGCCCTCAAAAGATGCACCCTAAGAAGCATAGCTAGGGATGTGTACAAGTCTGATTAGGCAGCATGTCCAGGGGGTCATGCTGTGCTTATATGTACATACATACCCTTCCTGAACTCAACTAATGTTTGCCAGATATAAGGGATCACGGATCTATGATATGCAGATATTAAAATTATGAATGCATTTTGGTATGCATGCATGGTACAGAAATGTGTATTTTTTTTACACCCCACAAATGTACTTACCTTAAAGTTAATTTACAGTTTGGAGACCAAAACAAGTGCAATGGCTTCATATAATGTGTATGGACAAACTGTCAATTGTCCATACACAACAGTCAATTGCTGTTTCCTCTTGTCCCATTATTGTTTGACCAAACACAGCAAGTATTTAATCAATTATCATTATGTGAGTTAATGTCTTTTAACGGTTATCTATGGAAATGTATGGATTTCTTCTAAAGGAAATGTGATCAGTATGTGTTAGTATTGCTCAATTATTGCTTCTATAGTGCTATTAACTTGTATGCAGGAATATTAGATTATACCTTTCCATGTATTTTAAATGCTTTTAATGTGTTCATTGAATGAACTCTGGATGCCCTAATTATCTGATTATATATTCATGTTAATTTTTAAACCACAGGTTCTCAGACTCGGTCCTCAGGACACCAAACAGTGCATGTTTTCCAGGTCTCCTCACAGAATCACAAGTGAAATAATTACAGTAGCTCCACCAGTGGAACTGGTACAATGTGTCCGTGAGCAATGAATACACCAGTGCACCTGCTGGGTGACCTGTAAAACGTGACCTGTGTTGGGTCCTGAGACCTAAGTTTGAGAACCTCTGTTTTAAACCATTGTTTCTCAACTTCAGTAATCACGTAACATCAACAGATCATGTTTTGTGGATTTCTTTAATCATGCACAGGTGAGTTCATCTATTTTGCTGGTTCAGTAATTATTTCACCTGCTTCCTCTGACAGAAATCCTGAAAATGTGACCTGTTTGGAAAACTTGAAGGTTGAGGTTGAGAGCCACCGCTTTAAAGTAAAGATTTAAAAAATGCAAGACCTTAGTTACAAAGAGCAAAACACAGTCACTTCCATTGAAGTCAATGTGAAAGCACTGATTGACTGAGAGATGAACGGTTTGTAGTGCAGCATCCGCTAATTGACTGAGAGCATAGAATTTAGAACCTGACGCTTATTAAATTTTGCCCTTGGTTTATTTTTTTATAAAATTTTATTTAAAAAAAGATTATTTTTTTTTAATATAATTATTTTAACATAGGGGAAAAAAACAATATTGTTTTACTTCAAATAAAACTGTGATGTATAATAACTAGACTGTTCATTACATTTTTAATCACAGGCAACAAAGAAATTCTTAATACAGTAGATATACAGAAAAGTAAAGCTTTATAATTCAATTTCTTGAACTTTTGCAAGGTAGTGAGAATTCTTTTTAATAATTAGTGTGGAAAATTCCACTGGAGCTACATTTACATTTGTGAATAAATTATAGTTAAAATGTTGCTCCAAAAAAGTAGCTCCTCCTATAGAGGGTACCCTGGTCAGATATAATTGCCTCTAATCCAGCAATAAAACCATTATATGCATCAACAGATGATGTAATGTAGAATTTACAGTACTTGCCGACCTTTTAACTTCCTCCTTCGGGAGGAGGCAGTGAGGTCGGCTCTGCAAGGGCCGGGAGTTGGCAGAGGTGAGCAGGTCTGGGGGTGGAGAGAGGCAGGGCTTGGCTGAGGAGTGTGGGTCTGGTGGGCTTGATGACACAATCATGTCCCCCCCCGCCCCCCCCATGCAATGCCAAGATTACTGGCATTGTACCCCCAGTATGCAGTTGTGGTCCCTCTTATGCAGGCCCATAGTAGTGCCCCTTATACAGGAATGGTGCCAAGATTATGTGATTCCCACAAATTGCATCATCAGCCACCTGTGCCGCCCACTTTACTGGGGAAGTGGGCGGCTGCGGCCAGGTGGTCTCAGTCCCCGGGAGACTTGTCCACCATTCCGGGTGGTCGGGAGTGCCATCCAATTTTCAAGTATGATGCAGAAGTTCCTCTATTTGTCTACCATGTATTTGTCATACCGTGTATGTCCCTATAATAAGCTGAATTTTATGTGAGAGCTATGCAGTTTATTAACTCAACTCAAATTTGTATTTTTACTACCTCCCACCATCAAGGAAGGAGGAGAGAGCTGGCAAGAAGGGGTCAGCAGCCAACATGGGAAGAGAAAACAGTCCACTGTCAAGAGAAAATATATTGAAATATGTTGTAAAATGGAACAGGGGGCCAAAAAGCAGATGACTGCAGCAACCAATCTGGCTGTCTGGCAGCAATCAGTGCCAAAAGGAAGAGTGTGGCTAAATGGAAGTGATTAAGAAATGATGACAAGACTTTAAAGTGATAAATAATAAATTGAGGGGGCACAAAACGCAGGGGCAAATGAAGGCTTTCTAGAGTGGTTTTCCAAATGCTTGATTTAAGGGTGAGTATGGCCAGCCCATGAAGATGGCATAATTAGCACATAACAAGCTATTGTCTGCCTCATACAATCTACAGTGTATAATACATTAAACATATACAGGACCAGACGGTGAGTCTTTAGATACGGCAGTAGGGCAAAATCGTCTGAGCTGAATGTTTTTTCTGGATGTGGTCATCATTTCACAATCCAAGTTCCCTGCTCTGTGGAGCATTGGAGCAAGTCTAAGAGTCTGGGGGAGTGGCAGAAGAATCTAGTACCAGCCTGGACATATATGTACACATTGGTCTCCTTATATACTAGTTACTGTATGTAATAAAGTATAAATAATTAACACAATAGATGGTCTATATCAGGGGTTCCCAACCACGGTCCTCAAGGCACACTAACAGTCCTGGTTTTAAGGATAGCCATACTTAAGCACAGGTGACAATTAGTATCCCAGTTAATTTTATTTAACCATCTGTGCTGCAGCATGGCTATCACTAAAACCAGGACTATTAGTGTGCCTTGAGGACTGAGGTTGGGAATGACTGATCTATATAGTATGGTCTATAATGGACATGCAAACCTGCTCTGTTCAATCCCTTATTATACTGCAAGTTGTGACTGCAGCTCTAGCAAAATCATATTGTACAGTATACTACTCGTAGTCGTTATGATTGGAGCCACTGGTCTGGCTAAGGAGGTTTCCGGGCAATTGGCTATAACACACATACTAGAGAAACCAGTGAGAGAGCAAATGTGCAGTGGCCTACACATTGAAAGTGTACCCAATGCTGAGCCACAAAGAACATACGCATGTAACTTAAATTCTTATTTTACATATAGGGCCCGCTCGCATTTATTGTTGTCAACTCCACTTGCCAATCTGTGCATACTTTATGCGTTCCATTCTATACCATGTGAAGGCAACATGTGGCAGTTCAACTATCATAGAAGTACACAACCCAGCATGCACTGCCACAGTTTAAGCATGCCCTTATAGCAAAACTGTGGCAGAGCATGCTGGGATATGTACTTCTACAATCAGGACGGCCAACAGAAATCTTGGGGCCCGGAACAATCATGTTTTTGGGGCCCCCAGGCCCTCCCAGTAGGTACATGCAGGTTGGCATTTGGCTCATTCCTGTGTCTCTCAGCCTTATCCTCGCCTGTGTTGCACCAGTCTCAACCCTCATCTCTCCAGCCTCTTCCTCACCTGTCACTCCAGCACCATCCCTGTCTCCAGCCTCATTTCCTGTGCCTCTCCATCTGCAGCCATCCACTCACATATCCCCTGTATTTCTCAGAAGCATTATCCCCCACCTGTGTCCCACAGCTTCATCTGCTTCACTGTCTCTCAGCCTCATTCCCCACCCTATATTTCTGATTAATTCCCAAGCCCCTGTGTCTCTCAGCTTTATTTTCCCCAGCCCATGCCTCATCTTCATTCCCCAGCCCCTGTGTCTCTCGGCTTCATTTCCCCCAGCCAATATCACAATTTAATGTCCAGCAGCTCTTACAAAATCTTCTTTCGTCCTTTACATTTTTTTCTTTGTTTCTCTCCGTTGATTTTACATATAAAAAACAGAAACAGAAAACAGGACATGTGTAGATTCTTGTATGGTTTTACTTTAATAAGAAGATGACAGCCACCATATAGGAAAGCTCAGTAGAATTTAGCACACCAGTGGATGGTTCTTCTGTAACTATATCGCTATAGTAGGATAACGTACCCTACTTACTTTGTGATTAATTCCACTGTGTATATAAAGGTATCTTTCTTAATACAGCTTCAAACACTAGATGCCGATCGTATAATTCACCCACAATGATCTATCCTAGTGTCATATACCTTACTCACTTGACACCAGTAGTTTCTCATACATATCAAGGTATCTTTTATAATCAAAGAAATCGTCACAAACAAGGGACTTCGTACCCTACTCACATAACAGATGCGTAGATCTCTCTCATAAAGGTATCTTTCACCCGGATATTTTTAGGGATCCACCATATAATTATCACGTTGAAAATATGTAATAAGCACAATTTATTCCATTGAATCCATCAAAAACAATTCTAATAAAATCCAAAAGATAGGAATTGGATACAAATTCTGAGGCCTTAAAGTGTACACAGATGTTACAATATAGTTGTCTGGATCAACTATTCAGTCACTTAAATACCTCCAGAAGTTCAAGGGTTCAGGAGATCCAGTCCCTTTAAAGAAACACTATCCCCCACATACAACGCGTTCCGAACAAGTCTTTATCAAGGCTTCTGTGGGTGAAGAGCCGAGCAGTCTCCTTTATACCTCCATCAGCCAAGCACAACTCAAGGCGGAAACCGGAAGTATTTTCACATAGAAAATAAATAAAACATACATCACTTGTATAACATACCCTTCTACCAAATAAAGGTCTTTACTAGGGGAATGCCACCTTCGGGATCGATAGTCTGGCGCACATCATAAGATAAAATCTCCGGTTAGGAGTCCCGCGATCTTCCTGCATCCTAACTCCGTTGTCGCAACTTCATGCATTCCATCTGTGTTGCGCAAGCCGGAACATCCTGAGTAACCGGAAGTTTAGCAGGGAGCTTATGTGTTTTCACTCAATAGAACGCAAAAGATAAACAGGCACAGGGATATCAATTATCTATAGTGAAATAACATTATCAAATCTTCAGGATCAAAACACACTTAAACACAAGTTAAAATATATAGCTATATAATATAATACAATTTCTTAAAATCTAAAAATTTTTTGAACCTTTCTAAATATTGTATTTATTGCAAGCTGCCATTATTGTATTGGGCAAGAAAAGGGAGGTTTAGAGCTGCTATATACTGTATTGCGTCAGGAGCACTCCGTTCTTTATAATTTGTGTCCCCCAGCCCCTGTGTCTGTCATATCCCCCTTTTTCCCAGCCCCTGTGTCTGTCACACCACACCCTTCCCCAGCCCCCATGTCGGTCACACCCCCTCTCTTTCCCAGCCCGTGTCATCGCATAACCCACTCTTCCCAAGCCCCTGTGTCAGTCACCACCCCTTCTACAGCCCGTGTCTGTCACACACACCCCAACACCCCAGACCCTTTGTCTGTCACACACACCCCTCCCCTCTTTTTCATCTGCGGCTTCCCACCTCCTGCCCTGTGATTTTCAAGCCCAGCCTGGCCCCTGCTAACACTAACCTGCTACACTCCTCTCTGATTCAGCGGCATGACATCATGATGTCAAGCACGCTGCTCCGGCTGCTATCCTTAGAGGTGAGCACAGTGGCGTAACTAGGGTATTTGGAGCCCAGGGCAAATTTGAAAAGGGAGCCTCCCCCAACATCCCGATATGTGCGAGCGCCGAAGGCGCGCGTGGGAAAAAATGGGCGTGGTCACTTAAAAATGGGGCGTGTCAACATGACACACCCCTTTATTTTCACGCTGAACATTCCTATCCATATGCACCTTTACCCCAGTAGTACCCCTTATACAGTACCCCCAGTATGCAGTTGTGGTCCCTCTTATGCAGGCCCATAGTAGTACCCTTATACAGTATCCCCAGTAGTGGTCCCCCTTATACAGCCCTCAATTAGTTCCCCTTACTCAGTGCCCCCAGTAGTGGTCCCCCCAAATGCAGTGCCCTATGTAGTGTTCCCCTTATGCAGTGCCCCCAGTAGCAGTCCCCACAATGCAGTGCACCCAGTAGTGGTATCCCCTTATGCAGTGCCCATTATATAGTGCCCCCAGTAGTAGTCCCCCCCTATGCAGTGCCCTTTATATAGTGCCCCCAGCAATAGTCCCCCTTATGCAGGCACCCAGTAGTAATCCCCCCCTATCTAGTGCCCCCTGTAGTGGTCCCCACAGTGCCCCTAGCAGTAAGCCCCTTATATAGTGCCCACAGCAGTAGTCCCCCCCCATGCAGTGCTCCCAGTAGTGGTCCCCCTGATGCAGGCCCCCAGTAGTGACCCTCCCTATCCAGTGGTCCCTGTAGTGGTCCTTCCTGTAATTGCCCCCAGTTGTGGTCCCCCCAGTGCAGTGCCCCTAGTAGTAGGCCCCTTTTATAATGCCCCCAGTAGTAGTTCCCCCCCCAAGTAGTGGTCCCCAGTTGAGGTTCCCCCTCCCGATTAAGTGCCCCCTGTAATAGCCCCCCCAGTAGAGGTCCTCCCAATAATGGTGCCCCCAGTAATAGCCCCCCCAGTAGAGGTCCTCCCAATAATGGTGCCCCCAGTAGTAGCCACCCCCCCGTTGTGCCCCCAGTAGTGCTGACAGGTTTAAAAAAAAAATATATAAAAACATACTTACCTGAATCCACACTGCTGCTCCGGACCGCAACACCTCTCCCGCCGCCGCCCGCCAGTCCTCCAGGGCTGGCGCGCTCAGCATAATGGGAGAGACGTCATGATGTCATGACGTCTGTCCCATTACTCACTGCAGGAGCCGGACGGAAGTCCGGCTCTTGCAGTGGGTGCTGCAGCAGTCAATGAGAGTCTATCTGACTCTCATTGGCTGCTGTTTAACACACGCATCGCCACCAGTGCTGGTGGCGATGCGTGTGTTATGCACAGCCTGTGCCCGCCTCCTGGCGCTAGTGGGCAAGCGTTCAGGGGGAGGGAATGGGCTCAGGTGTGCAGCACAGGACCGGTGCTGGAAGCCTAGCGCCGGTCCTGTGTAAATGTGTAGCGCTGACCGCACTCACTGCGGTCGGCGCTACACTGGTGGCTAACTAGGGCGGGCCGGACCGTGGCCAGTGGCGCCCCCCGCGCCGCCGGTCCCACGCCGCCAAGAGCCCTTACCCTGCTCGCCCTGCCCTAGTTACACCACTGGGTGAGCAGCAGTGGCGGTGACAGGCGGTGGGGAGGGGGGGTCTGGGAGAGGAAAGACACAAGGCAGTGGCTGTGGGCTGGGCGAGGGGAAACACGGGGCAGTGTCTATGGGCTGGGAGAGGGGAGACATGGGCAGAGGCTGTGGGCTACGAGCGGAGACAGCAAAGCTAAGGAGGAAAGTATCACAATTCTGAAAAGCTGACTCCACAAAAAGAGCAGCTTTTCGGAAATGATACTTTAGGCAAGGAGACATGATGAATCAAAAGAGATGAGTTCAAAACATAATTATCACAAGCAGAGGAGTAGTATGGAACCATAGCACCCGGAGAAAGTGTCATAGCGCTCCCCTCCCTGTACTGAACTGTGCCAGTGGAGTATGGCCAGACTGCGGGGAAATACTGAAGTGAAGATAAAAACAGCAAACAGTGGCAGCATCGCGCTGGGCGTTTAGGTCCCTTTGGGGAAATAAAGGCCCTGATTCAGAGCCGGATGCTCTGACAGAGCGCTCGCTCTGAATCAGGGCCGTCCCTCTGAATTTTAGAGCGGCCTCCTGGCTGCTCGTATAGCTGTGGGTGACCACCCACAGCTATAGCGAACGGCCAAAAAGATGGTCGCGATGGTCTTGACCATCGCGACCATCGGGTTTGCAACGAGACCCTTGTGGTTGGGTCTACTCTGCTGCAAGCCCTGGAGTGCTTTTGGCTCTTTCAGAGCCAAAAGCACTCCCACTGACATCACTTATGATGTCAGTGGGGCCGGCCCCAGACGGTAGGCGTTCCCATGGGAACGCCTCCATCTGTCCAGCCACGCCCCCGGCATGCCCACCACAGGGGGCGTGCTGTCACTCACCATCGACAGCATGCCCCCTTTGTAGCGAGACCCATAGCGACGGCTTGCCCGTCGCTATCCGGGTCTCGCGCATGCGCATTACGGAGCCGGGTCCATTAATGCGCATTAGTGCGCACTGGCCCACCATCGACCCGCTTGTGGGCGCTCAGCGCTCGCGAGCGGGTCTGAGTCAGGCCCAGAATCTGATATTAAGGGGCAGCTGCTTTGGCACTGTTTTATTTATGTATAGCATCTAGGATCTGACTTTTACCTAATTTGACTCATTGTTATTAGTCAATAGAGGAGATTGTATTATATACACTACCGTTCAAAAGTTTGGGGTCACTTATTTTTTCCTTTTTATAAAAAAGAAAAGCACTGTTTCTTTCAGTGAAGATAACATTAAATTAATCAGAAATACACTCTATACATTGTTAATTTGGTAAATGACTATACTAGCTGCAAATGTCTGGTTTTTAAAGGAATATCTACTGTACATAGGTGTATAGAGGCCCATTTCCAGCAACCATCACTCTAGTGTTCTAATGGTACATTGTGTTTGCTAAGCGCATTAGAAGACTAATGGATGATTAGAAAACCCTTGTGCAATTATGCAAGCACAGCTGAAAATGGGTTTGCTCATTAGAGAAGCTATAAAACTGGCCTTCCTTTGAGCTAGTTGAGTGTCTGGAGCATCACATTTGTGGGTTCGATTATACTCTCCAAATGGCCAGAAAAAAAGAACTTTCATGTGAAACTCGACAGTCTATTCTTGTTCTTAGAAATGAAGGCTATTCCATGCGAGAAATTTCCAAGAAACTGAACATTTCCTACAAGGCTGTGTACTACTCCCTTCAGAGAACAGCACAAACAGGCTCTAACCAGAGTAGAAAGAGAAGTGGGAGGCCCTGGTGCACAACTATGCAAGAAGACAAGTACATTAGAGCCTCTAGTTTGAGAAATAGATGCCTCACAAGTCCTCAACTGGCAGCTTCATTAAATGGTACCAGCAAAATGCCAGTGTCAATGTCTACAGTGAAGAGGCGACTCCGGGATGCTGGCCTTCTAGGCAGAGTGGCAAAGAAAAAGCCATATCTGAGACTGGCAAATAAAAGGAAAAGATTAATATGGGCAAAAGAACACAGACATTGGACAGAGGAAGATTGGAAAAAAGTGTTATAGACAGACAAATCGAAGTTTGAGGTGTTTGGATCACACAGAAGAACATTTTTGAGACGCAGAACAAGTGAAAAGATGCTAGAAGAGTGCCTGACGCCATTTGTCAAGCATGGTGGAGGTAATGTGATGGTCTGGGGCTGCTTTGGTGCTGATAAAGTGGGAGATTTGTACAAGGTAAAAGGGATTTTGAATAAGGAAGACTATCACTCCATTTTGCAATGCCATGCCATACCCTGTGGACAGTGCTTGATTGGAGCCAATTTCCTCCTCCAACAGGACAATGACTCAAAGCACACCTCCAAGTTATGCAAGAACTATTTAGGGAAGAAGCAGGCAGCTGGTATTCTGTCTGTAATGGAGTGGCCAGCGCAGTCACCAGATCTCAACCCCATTGAGCTGTTGTGGGAGCAGCTTGACCGTATGGTATGGAAGAAGTGCCCATCAAGCCAATCCAACTTGTGGGAGGTGCTTCAGGAAGCGTGTGGTGAAATTTCTTCAGATTACCTCAACAAATTAACAGCTAGAATGCCAAAGGTCTGCAATGCTGTACTTGCTGCAAAAGGAGCATTCTCTGATGACATGACAAAATTATTATTTCAAATAAAAATCATTATTTCTAACCTTGCCAATGTCTTGACTATATGTTCTATTCATTTTGCAACTCATTTGATAAATAAAGGTCAGTTTTCATGTAAAACACAAAATTGTCTGTGCGACCACAAACTTTTGAACGATAGTGTATTCTGAGCATTTAACTTTAATTAACAGAATACATGTGCTAGAGTGAGATTCCACAGGGTGCACTGCAATTACTGCCCCTAGCAGCTATCACTGGACTGGGAACAACTATGGGAAGCTCCCTTCTCAGCTATGCTCCTACTTAGCAAATATAAGTTGCACCTATATTAATGTAAGTACTACTAACCATGTTCTGACTACCACCATTATTATTATTTCAGGTCTCCTAATATTTTTGAATAGACCTTTCAAATAACACTGTGTGGTCATGCCAGGGAATACCTCTTTACTTTAAATAGCAAGGCAGTGACTTTCAAAAAAAAAATCTCATCCCTTATAATTAATGTTTAGGACTTTACCTCAGATGTGTCACTTTTAAGTCCATTGGAGCACAATGAATGAATGAAGGAGGGAATCAAACAGGGGAAGGGGAGAGGAAAGTGATGACCAGCGTGGGAAGGTGACAGAAACCAATAAGAAATGAGAGGGGAGGGGCAAAGCCAATCAGAGAGGGGCATTGACAGAAGCCAATAAATAAAGTAGGTGAGAAGGGTAGTGACAGAAGCCAATAAGAAAAGAGAGGGGAGAAGCAAAGAGTCCATCAGAGAGGGGTGGTGACAGAAGCCAATAAGAAAGGAGAGGACAGGGGCAAATATACGATCACATGGTAGAGAGGGGAGGGAATTAAAGAGGTGAGAAGTGAATGTAATCAGTCTGCCAGGAAAGGGGAGGTGACAGAAGATGATAACAGAGGAGGAAGGGCCGGAGGCAAGGCAATATGAGCAGCTTGAAATGTAGAAACGGAACTCAGAACCGTAACTTATTTATGATATAGAGAAAACAAACCGGGATAAAACTTACAGATGGCTGTAATACTGTGCAGCACCCCATCAATTCCGGAATCCTGGATGGTGCCCTATGTCCATTTTGGTGCCCGGAGCTCATGCTCCACCGGAACCACCCTCGCTACTCCCCTGATCATAAGTGATAATTATGCAATGATGAATAGGCCCCTTAATATTATGTTTGCCATTTGCAGCAAGATGTCTTTTAAATTCACACCTATTTGATGTCCCAAATGTTCATCATCATACCTTATTTTTACAAATACTGTACTCACTTTGTATGGATAGTAAAAAATATGTAATATGTTTGTTATTTTAAACATGATTTAATAAATAGGAACTAAAAAAAATAAAGAAAGGAATATTGGTTTAGGGCCTAATTCATTGCCGATCGCAACTGCGATTACGCACGTAGATGGCCGATTGTTGTGTACTGTGCAATCCGTATGCATCGCAGTGCACGAAGGCTCCACTGCGATCGCAGTGTCCACAAAGACCCATCGCAGGGTGATTTGCAGGAAGTGACCATTTGGAGGTGGTGGTCGGTGAAACGCAGGTGTGCCAGTGCGTTTGAACGCCATTGCAGGGGTGTGCATAAATTAGCCACTGCGATGCCATACGCAGCTTTGGGTTCTCACTGCGCGCGATGAGGTTAGCAATTTCTGAGAAAGGTCTGACCTTGTGCAAGTGTGCGTGAGGTTCTGATTGTACTAGATGTTACAGATAATTTTGCAGACTTGCAATGTATTACAGATGTGTGTAAGGGGAAGTGGGCATCCTTATGTTAGGCTGCAATGGCATTGCGATAGCTTTCATTAGCATATTTTCACAGTGGGATGTGCGCGTAATCGCAGCTTAATGGTGTTGATATTGGTTTGTTTTTATTCCACCTGGTACTTGCAAATAAGTACGCACTCGGACGTGACTCTAAGAGGCTGATTCTGAGTCGTATGGTTCTGCTACAGTTTTAGAATCTTATTCTGTAATCGCACCTGGGACTATGGTAATGCTAGTACCACCCCCTTCCCTGGTGTGCAAGCATGTGTCTGACTGCAAGGACACCCACTTTGAGCATCTTCAGGCGCTGTACTACCACTTTAGATGCCACTATCGGTTATACAATGAAAACTTGCACCAGACCTTTGATAGGGGCAGATTTTATTGTGTGAGTATGGCCTCCAATGTGAGCGATTAAGTGTCTGTATACAGTATGTAACCATTTCAGCCACACAACACCAACAAGCCCATAACACTCCCACAACACGCCCATAACACTCCCATAACACACCCAAAACACTCCCATAAAATGTACCAATAGCCACCTCCCAGAACATTTCCAATAGATTGCTGATACCGTACATGTTTATCAAAACTGTACCTGTACCTCTGTGCATACACACAGTGTAACGCTTGCGCCATAATGTTTTTTAGGGTTTATAGCACACACAGCAGCAGAAAATCGCTGAACTCCGTGCACAATGACATTGCGTGCGTCTCTGACTCAGGTCCTAGTTACGCTGGCTGTTATAGAAGATGTCTGTTGTGGCAGTCATTTCTAAAGGTGACCACACACATGGCGATCTGCACACGATCAGCCGATGTATACGATTTGTGTACGATTCCCTTGAAACTCTCCCCGGCAGCTCTGCACACGATCTCCACATGATCTGCACACAATTTGGTGTCCAATCGTCAAACGATCTCTCCAGCAGTCAGACTTTCCCAGTGCATCATGTCCTAGATTGTCAGATCTGCCCTACTGCACGGCAGATCTGAAGATGCGATGTGCGACCTGCGGGGACGCGCATCGCATCGTGATCGTGAGTGGGGACTCACGATTTCCTCACGATTTTGGCATATTTTACACGATCTGTCGTTCCAATACATCGGAGTCGGCCAGATCGGGTAAAATATTGCTATGTGTGTGGGCACCTAAGTATTATTGCATTTAGACCAGCCACTGGATGAGACTGTCTCCCACACAGTATGAGCCACTGGAAATACCATCTCCATCTCCTCCAATGGATAAACCTGGCTCCTTGATTGAAACAGCTGACAGGGTCATTGCCCAAATACGAACTGACACAGCAGCAGTAAATGTATGTCAGCAGCATAATCAGTTACTATGGCAAATGCTTGGTGAAATTAGCAAAGCCTAGCAGCACAGCAATTAAATCTTTAAAATAATGACTTCATGATGGGTAATAATGAAGAAGTGAAGCAATGATTGTGGAATCTCATTACTGAACTGAACGCTGGTTCAACCGTGTACAAACAAACCAGCTGATGTTAATGCAACACTTACTTAAAAAATGTAATTATGATCAAAGGCCAACAGACGCACCAGGCACAGGTAAGCCTGAGCCATCTGTTATACCCCTTTTACACCAGAGCAAAAACCTGTGTTATTGCTGGGTCTAACCGGGTCGCAGCTCAATGTAAAAGGGTCCCTGAAAAGTGACCCGGCAATCCAACCCAGGTAGCTACTAGGGTCGGACCCAGGATGGACCTGGGTAATGGTGCAGTGAAAACAGCGCAACCTGGGTCATGCCTACAATGAGCTGATTGGTGGTTGTGGAGCAGTCACCTCCCACTTTTTATTATCTTAGAAGTTTAGCGGGCAGACCCAGGTTCAGTGTGAATGGGGCTGACCTGAGAGTAACCCAGATCGATGGTGCTGTGTAAACGGTGTCTGACCCGGGTTGGAACCATGTCTGAAAAAACCCAGGTCGAACCTGGGTTTTTGGTGAAAAAGAGGTATAACAGCGGTGACACAAACTACCTCTGCTAGCATAGCCACCACAACTCTGGGCATCCATAGCCAGTGTATGTTCTAGTTTCAATGGTGGTATAAAATTTTAAAAAAGACACTGTTTTTTTTGTGTGATTTGTTTGCTTAATAGAAACTTGTTTATGTATCTTACAACTAGCCATACATAGTAAATTCTAGATAAAATAGGTTACTATCAGCGGCTAACTGGCTGGCAAATTTTTACCTGATGGGCAATTACACAGCTCGGGCCCATTAACAGCAGCAATATATAAAAGGTAGTTTTCTAATTTATCAAAGGGCAGAAAGCTAGCTGACCTGCTATAGAAAACAGGTGTTATTGCTGATGAAATGGCTTATTTTTATATTGCCCTTTATATTCATACCAGTGATAACCCCTGTTGAAAAAGCCTATATCAAGTAACACGGTGATATACCCTGTCCAATAACATTAAGCTTAAATGGTGCTACCAAAAGGATGCGCATCAGACAGGAAATTATACACACAATGATGTTTTACTTTGCAACAGTGGACGCAGAGTCTTATGAATATAGACTTTTCATTACGTTATTCATTCGTGTTCACATTCTCTTATACTTGGGACTATATTGTACAAACTGAAGATGGTACTTTATTCTTATGCGAAAACGTTGCCCTAATTATTGCAGCTGTGTGAATTCAGTATGGATTCCATTAGACTTAACATTATGCATTTTGATTAAACTTCAACCAATCATGTGGAACAACCTTTTTTCTTTGAATGAAGCTTCTCTATTTTTATTTTCTTTTTGGGTCAATTGTTTTATTATGAATATAATAATTAAGCACTATTTTATTCACAAATGTGATGCATAATGTATCATAAACCTTCTCTGGAAATAATTGTAATTATAAATTCATTATGAATCATATGGTGGGCTATTGTGTTTTTACTGTACTTTCATTTCTCTCTTATTCCTGCTCTATTCTTTCCCCATTCCCTTTTTTTTATCTCTGCATGATCCTATCCTTCTTTCTCCCTGCTCTTATTTTCCTTATAATGAAGCAATATTTCTTACTATCGCCATAATATGTTGTTCTGAAGATGCGAAAGTGTTTTATTTGCATGTTGATTTATTAATATTAAGTAAATGGGTTTTTATGCAACTGAACATTAACATTGAAAATAAGAAGGATATGCTTACCGTTTTTGTATGCAGCTTATGTACACATTGCAACACTAATACCCCTTTTACACCGGAGCTAAAACCCGGGTTATTGCAGGGTTAACCCGGGCAGCTCCCTGGTGTAAAAGGGGAGAGGGTTGGATCGCCGGCAATCCAACCCAGGTAAACAGCAGGGTTTAACACGGGCGTAGCCTGTGAAACCCTGCTGTGAGAACAGCGCACTCCGGGTCACGATGACCTGGAATGCGCTGCAAGCCAGCCGATTGGTCCGGCTTCAGTGGCACTTGAAGATGACGTCATCTCCAAGCGTCCACTTTCATGCTGGGAAAGCCGGGTCTATGCAGACCCGACTCCTGTGTGTGTGGTGCCGACTTGGGAATATCCCGAGTCGGCGCCGGCTAAATTCTGGGTCTGATAGGAACTCTGGCCCTGATTCAGAGCCGGACGCTCTGACAGAGCGCTCGTTCTGAATCAGGGCGGGTCTTTTTTTTTTTTAGAACGGCCTCCTGGCTGCTCGCATAGCTGTGAGTGACCACCCAGGAAGATGGCCAGGAAGGCCAGGAAGATGGTCGCGATGGTCAAGACCATCGCGACCATCGGGCTTGCGACGAGACCCTTGTGGTAGGGTCTCGTTGCCGCAAGCCCCAGAGAGATTTTGGCTCTAACAGAGCCCAAATCTCTCCCACTGACATCACTCGTGATGTCAATGGGGCAGCCCCCAAATGGAGGCGTTTACATGGGATCGCCTCCGTTTGGACAGTCACTCCCCTGGCACGCCCACCAAAGGGGGTGAGCTGTCACTCAACATTGACAGCTCGCCCCCTTTGTTGTGAGACCCGGAGCGATGGAGTGCCCGCACTATCCGGGTCTAGCGCATGCGCACGACGGAGCCGGCTCCGTCGTGCGCATCCAAACTGGCCCACCATCGACCAAGTTGCGAGCGCACAGCGCTTGCGACCGGGTCTGAATCATGCCCTCTGTTCCAACTCCGGGTTAGACCCGGAATTTTGGTGGAAAAGGGGTATAAACTGATTAACCTTATTAACTACCTATTATTCACTTTTCTAATTGTAGAGCGCAACGGAATATACTAGAGCTTCTAAGTAACTGATAATAAATAAAATAAAGTACACATTTTCCAATGTGTGTTTCTGTGCGCTGGGACTACTAAAGAAATTTGTTTTTGTATTCTTTTTCTTTTGTTAAAAAAACTCCCATTTTGGGATCCCTTTATGGGATCAAAGCTTCCCAATGGAGAATCTTTGATCCAATCAAGGAGTGGTTCCTGAACTTTTTTTTAATCATTATGCCCTGGAGTATCAGCATTTTGTTCAGGGCACCCCTTGTCCAAAGGTTTCTTATTGTGAAAGTAATCAAAAATGATTAAATTAAGTAAATTGTGCTTACCTGTCATCCTGAGGATCAGTTATGTGGTGGTGGACAGGATTGCGCTTCCGTTTGCCCACATATTTTACGATTGACAGCCACCAGCGCTGGTTTTGCCTATCACATTGACCATAAATTATTTCATTTACTACTGGACTAATCAACCTGTGGCACCCCTGCAAGCACCACGGCACCTAGTATGTCAGAAAGGAAGAAATGTGACAGCTCTGTGGCGCTATATACATTGCTACATACATACATAAAGAGCATAAAACATTATCAATATAACATAAACATAATGATGTCACAGACTGAGTTATTACATTATACACTCCCTGATTGCCTTATTATAAAGGAGGAATGTGTACTCCAAGGCAGGAACTGACAGTTTTCATTTAGCCTGGGGATTAATGAAGCTGAATATGTTCTGATTATGAAAATATCATTAATTTTGTACCTGTGGTACAAGGGTTTCATATGGCATCAACTGCTTTTATGTCATGTGATTAGAGATGTGCGCCGACCCCCGTGGTTTGGTTTTTGATTTGGATCTCCCCTGGTTTTGGATCTGGATTGGTTTTGCCTAGGGGTGTGCACCGGCCACTTTTCGTGTTTTGTGTTTTGGTTTTGGATCTGGATCTTTCTTCGTGTTTTGGATCTGGATTGGTTTTGCCAAAACCACCCTTCCGTGTTTTGGGTTCTGGGTTTTGTGTTTTGGATCTGTATTTTTTTGAAAAAAAGCATAAAAACAGCTAAAATCACAGAATTTGTAGGTTTTTCTGCTCCTATGCTATTATTAACCTCAATAACCTTAATTTCCACTCATTTCCAGTCTATTCTGAATACCTCACACCTCACAATAGTGTTTTTATGTCCAAAAGGTTGCACCGAGGTAGCTGGATGACTATGCTAAGCGACACGAGTGGGCGGCACAAACACGTGACCCATCTAGGCGTGAAACTGCAGTGGCAGACAGGATGGCATTGAAAAACTAGGCCCCAAACTGTACATAATGCAAAGAAAAAAAAGAGGTGCAAGATGGAATTGTCCTTGGGCCCTCCCACCCACCCTTATGTTGTATAAACAGGACATGCACACTTTAACAAAGCAATCATTTCAGCGCCAGGGTCTGCCACACAACTGTGGCTGAAATGATTGGTTCGTTTGGGCCCCCACAAAACAAGCTGGCAATTAATCTGTCCCTGCACAAACTGGCTCTACGGAGGCAAGAAGTCGTCCTCATCCTCCTCATCCACAGATTCCTCACCCTCTTCAGTGTTATGTACATCCTCATCCTCACAGAGTATTAATTCGTCCCTGCTGGAACCACAGGTCCCTCTGTACGTTCTGGAGGCTGGTCTCCCTGGAAGAGTTGATCATTCATTTTATGAACATCATCTTCTCCACATTTTGTGGAAGCAACCTCCTACGCCTTACGCTAACAAGGTTCCCGGCTGCACTAAACACTCTTTCGGAGTACACACTGGAGGGGGGGCAACTCAGGTAAAATAGAGCCAGTTTGTACAGGGACCTCCAAATTGCTTCTTTTTCCTGCCAGTACAGGTACGGACTGTCTGACATGCCTACTTGGATGCTGTCACCGATGTAATCCTTTAACAGACAGACGCACGCTTGTCGCTGCTGCTTTGAGGATTCAAGTGCGGCTACAGCCCACACAATTCACAAAGACAGAAAAAAAAAAAGAATATTTTTATTGTTTGTGGAGCACACTTTGAGGGTTACACCACCCTCTAACAGACAGACGCACGCTTGTCGCTGCTGCTTTGAGGATGCAAGTGCGGATACAGCCCACACAATTCACAAAGACAGAAAAAAGAAGAAGAATATTTTTATTCTTTGTGTAGCACACTTTGAGGTTGTCACCACCCTTTAACAGACAGACGCACGCTTGTCGCTGCTGCTTTAAGGATGCAGGTGCGGCTACAGCCCACACATTTCACAAAGACCGAAAAAAAAAGAACAATATTTTAATTGTTTGTGTAGCACACTTTGAGGGTGTCACCACCCTTTAACAGACAGACGCACGCTTGTCGCAGCTGCTTTAAGGATGCAGGTGCGGCTACAGCCCACACAATTCACAAAGACAGAAAAAAGAAGAAGAATATTTTTATTGTTTGTGTAGCACACTTTGAGGGTGTCACCACCCTTTAACAGACAGACGCACGCTTGTCGCTGCTGCTTTGAGGATGCAAGTGTGGCTACATCGCACACAAGTCACAAACACATTAAAAAATTTTTTTTGATTTTTTGGAGCACTTTGAGAGTTACAACACCCTTTAACAGACAGACGCACGCTTGTCGCTGCTGCTTTGAGGATGCAAGTGCGGCTACAGCCCACACAATTCACAAAGACAGAAAAAAAAAGAACAATATTTTAATTGTTTGTGTAGCACACTTTGAGGGTGTCACCACCCTTTAACAGACAGACGCACGCTTGTCGCTGCTGCTTTAAGGATGCAGGTGCGGCTACAGCCCACACATTTCACAAAGACAGAAAAAAAAAGAACAATATTTTAATTGTTTGTGTAGCACACTTTGAGGGTGTCACCACCCTTTAACAGACAGACGCACGCTTGTCGCTGCTGCTTTGAGGATGTAGGTGGAATCTAGACGGGATTTGGAACCGAGGACACACTACCTCCATCAATTGTCTAAATCCCACTGCACTAATGTCGGATACCGGACGCACGTCTAACACCAACATAGCAGTCAAGGCCTCAGTTATACGTTTTGCTTCAGGATGACTGCTGTCGTACTTCATCCTCATCGCTAGGGACTGTTGGAGGGTCAATTGTTTAGTAAAAGTAGTGATGTTCCTACTTCCTCTCTGGGATGATGAACAACTCCCAGCAGCAGCAACAGCACTAGTAGGAAGTGGTTCTTGATCTTTCCCTATTTTATTTTTATCAGAGAAAGTTTGGTCCTCCATTTATGTTATATTGATATATATACGTGCGGCTAAAGAACACACAAACACAGAAAATATTTTTTTATTTTTGCTGGAGAGTAGTGCACTTTGTGGGTTACACCACCCTTTAATAAATGAGCCAGCCGGCTCTTTACTTATGGGACACAGGCGCACGCTTGGCGCTGCTCCTTTGTTGATGCACGTGCAGCCACAGTGCACACAAGTCACAAACACAGAAAATATATATTTTTTTGGTTTGGAGTGTACTTTGGGGGTTACAGAACCCTTTAACGGTCAAGCCAGCCGGCCCTTTACTTATGACACAGGCGCACGCTTGGCACTACTTTGTTGATGCACGTGCGGCTACTGCGCACACAATTCACAAACACAGAAAATAATTTTTTTTTTGGTTTGGACTGGAGTGTACTTTCGGGGGTTACAGCACCCTTTAACGGTCAAGCCAGCCGGCCCTTTACTTATGACACAGGCGCACACTTGGCACTACTTTGTTGATGCACGTGCGGCTACTGCGCACACAATTCACAAACACAGAAAATAATTTTTTTTTTGGTTTGGACTGGAGTGTACTTTGGGGGTTACAGCACCCTTTAACGGTCAAGCCAGCCGGCCCTTTACTTATGACACAGGTGCACGCTTGGCACTACTTTGTTGATGCACGTGCGGCTACTGCGCACACAATTCACAAACACAGAAAATTATTTTTTTTTTGGTTTGGACTGGAGTGTACTTTCGGGGGTTACAGCACCCTTAACGGTCAAGCCAGCCGGCCCTTTACTTATGACACAGGCGCACGCTTGGCACTACTTTGTTGATGCACGTGCGGCTACTGCGCACACAATTCACAAACACAGAAAATAAAATTTTTTTTGGTTTGGACTGGAGTGTACTTTGGGGGTTACAGCACCCTTTAACGGTCAAGCCAGCCGGCCCTTTACTTATGACACAGGCGCACGCTTGGCACTACTTTGTTGATGCACATGCGGCTACTGCGCACACAATTCACAAACACAGAAAAAATTTTTTTTTTTGGTTTGGACTGGAGTGTACTTTGGGGGTTACAGCACCCTTTAACGGTCAAGCCAGCGGGCCCTTTACTTATGACACAGGCGCACGCTTGGCACTACTTTGTTGATGCACGTGCGGCTACTGCGCACACAATTCACAAACACAGAAAAAATTTTTTTTTTTGGTTTGGACTGGAGTGTACTTTCGGGGGTTACAGCACCCTTTAACGGTCAAGCCAGCCGGCCGGCCCTTTACTTATGACACAGGCGCACGCTTGGCACTACTTTGTTGATGCACGTGCGGCTACTGCGCACACAATTCACAAACACAGAAAATAATTTTTTTTTTGGTTTGGACTGGAGTGTACTTTGGGGGTTACAGCACCCTTTAACGGTCAAGCCAGCCGGCCCTTTACTTATGACACAGGCGCACGCTTGGCACTACTTTGTTGATGCACATGCGGCTACTGCGCACACAATTCACAAACACAGAAAATAATTTTTTTTTTGGTTTGGACTGGAGTGTACTTTGGGGGTTACAGCACCCTTTAACGGTCAAGCCAGCGGGCCCTTTACTTATGACACAGGCGCACGCTTGGCACTACTTTGTTGATGCACGTGCGGCTACTGCGCACACAATTCACAATCACAGAAAATAATTTTTTTTTTGGTTTGGACTGGAGTGTACTTTCGGGGGTTACAGCACCCTTAACGGTCAAGCCAGCCGGCCCTTTACTTATGACACAGGCGCACGCTTGGCACTACTTTGTTGATGCACGTGCGGCTACTGCGCACACAATTCACAAACACAGAAAATAATTTTTTTTTTGGTTTGGACTGGAGTGTACTTTCAGGGGTTACAGCACCCTTAACGGTCAAGCCAGCCGGCCCTTTACTTATGACACAGGCGCACGCTTGGCACTACTTTGTTGATGCACGTGCGGCTACTGCGCACACAATTCACAAACACAGAAAATAATTTTTTTTTGGTTTGGACTGGAGTGTACTTTCGGGGGTTACAGCACCCTTTAACGGTCAAGCCAGCCGGCCCTTTACTTATGACACAGGCGCACGCTTGGCACTACTTTGTTGATGCACGTGCGGCTACTGCGCACACAATTCACAAACACAGAAAATATATTATATTTTTAGCACTCGGGGGGAGCACCCCTGATGGACAGAGCACCCCCTGGACAACACTACAGCACCTCTTTAGGACTGGGACACTGCACAGGACTTTGGAGTGGACACAGCCCCTATGGAGAACTGACTGCACAACACAGTCCAGCCAGCCCCTATGGACTTTGAAGTAGTGGACACAGCCCCTATTAACAACAGCAGCACAGCACAACACAGCCAGCCCCTATGGACTTTGAAGTAGTGGACAACAGCAGCACTACACTACACTACACTACACAGCCCTAACTCCCACCCTCCCTCTTCACTGTCCACAGCCGAGTGAGAAAATGGCGCCGACGTGGGTACCTTATATAGGATCCAAAACCCGCGAGACTCGGAAGGCGGGAAGATGATGTTTTGCCTCGATTTCAGAATCCGAGTCAGGCGGGAAAAGTCGAGCCTGACTCGGATCGGACTCGGATCGGGGGGGCTCGGGGGGGTTCGGATTTCAGAAATCCGAACCCGCTCACCCCTAGTTTTGCCAAAACCTCACCTCCGTGTTTTGTTGTTTTGGATCTGGATTTTTTCTTAAAAAATCATAAAAACAGCTAGAATCACATAAAATGGGCCTATTTTTGTTCCTACAGTATTATTTATCTCATAAACATTTATTTACACTCGTTTCCAGTAAATTTTGACCACCTCACAGCTCACTATGTTGTTTTCATATAGTTTAGGCCCAAAATTTGCACCAAGCTAGCTGGCTGACTAAGTTCAGTGGCAGCAGTGGGTGGCACAAACATGTTTAAGTTCAACTTCCAACATGGCACATCAGGAAACATGTTTTTATTATTCAAGAGAGGACTGAGGGAGTTGGAGTATGTATGTAGTTGAAGGCAGGAACAGGAAGGGTTGATTGGTAGTAAATTTAATTAACTTTTTTGATTCCGAAGAAAATTTATGAGGGAGAAGGAGAGGGGAGGAGGCATTTACAAAAAAATATTTAACACATTCACATCAGTCCTTGCCCCAGAAGAATCCTTGAGCACCTGCCTGCTTCTGCTGCTGGGAGTGGATTTTCTCATCCCAGAAGTGGACCAGGGAGACTTCTAGTAGTGCTTTCCACATAAAAAAGCATTTCCCAACCTATACAGAGACATTAAAAAAAACATAGTTAGTTAGTGGCGTCAAAGTGCCACTTAACCAGCACAGATACAGTATGTGGACAAGCGTAAGATCTATGATTTAAGCCAACCCTGGTCCTCGAGAGCTACCATCAGTGCATGTTTTCCAGGTCTCACAGAATCACAAGTGTAATAAATAATTAAATGTGTTGTTGAGTAATGAATACACCTGTGCATCAGCTAGTTGGTCTGGAAAACGTGAACTGCTCTCAAGGACCGAGGTTGGCGACCCCTGATTTAAGGCCTTACTTTCTTGAGAATCCTGCGCCTGCTTCTGCGGCTTGGAGTGGATTTTCATCCCAAAAACAATTTACTTAAATTATCCTTTGCAAACCTTCTGTAAAGAAATTTCCCAACCTGTACAGGGACATTAAAAAAACAGAGTTAGTTAGTGGCCTTCAAACTGCCATTGTTCCCACTCAGGAGCGTAGGGAGCGTGGCTCCAGTGGGGCACGAGCTCCAGGCGTCGACCAGATCAGAGGGCGCTGGCTGCGGTGCACCCGGAGTCTGACCCAGGCAGCTGTTTGAACGATGATAGACTGTCGGGTGTGGGCTCGCCTCCGGGTGTGCTGCTTTCTGCTTCTGGCAGCCAGGGCTCCCTGACCGCCTCGTCCCTGATCGCCTGCTCCTCTGCACAGTCACAGTGACACATCTAAGTGCCCGCTCTTGATACTGACAGGAGATACGGACTGCGCTGCAGGGGCAGGGAAGCATTTGCCTCCCCAGACTGAACGCCCATTCAGTGCTTTGGACGAGAGAGGCTGCAGCCACAAGCAGGGGAGGGGGAATGAATTCAGCCACAAGCGGAGAAGCAGGAGAGGGTGGGGGGAGAGATGTCACCAGCAGTAGCCTACTAGTGAGGAAGTGAGCTGCAAGGGAGGGTGCCTGTTTTCAGCTCTGACACACGAAGTAAAAGGAGAAGAAATAGGGGAACAGAGGAAGACAGAAAAGATGGGTGAGAGGGAGAGAAACTTAAAGGGAAGTAGGGTTGTCAACAGTTTATTATAACAACAACAACAGTTCCTCCAGTCCACTCCTGTGTAACCCTAGATGTGTCCTTATACATCTAGCCTCCGTGCGCGTTAAACAGTCCTTCTGATCGCGCCATGCTGTGGCATGACTTGGTAGCGCAGAGCGTCTTTTCGTGCAACTTTTTAACTTCAGATGCGTCTTATTTGCACGGCATTGTGAATAGGATGCACAAGCAGCTTCTGCTGATTAAAATATATGCAGCATGCCTATATTCTGCATGGAACTGAGGGTGTGTCTGCATGCAAAATGCTATGTTACAGTGTCAAAGCCGCTGACACTAACGTAGCATTTGTCATTCGCATCCCTGTGTGAATAAGATGCATTTGAAGGTAAAAAGGCGCTCGAAAAAACGCCTGAATCTACAGAGTCTCACAGCACTCACGCGTTGTGTAACGTAAGTTGAAGCACAAAGAGGATAGATGTATGTGGACACATCTGTACTTGCCTTCTCACCTGCTTCTAGTCATTGCCCATCACCAGTCCTATGCCACTTACTAGCATGCCTCCTCACTCATCTTTTTGCCCAACTCCTGTCCTGACCCACCTACTCACCCACCGCCCTGTCTGCCTCCAGTCCTTGCCCGCCTATCCACCTGCGACTGTAATTACTTCATGGTCTGACAACCAGAGAGCAATTGTTAGATTTGAACTCCTGTTTTGACAGATGTCATAGAAGGTATTTTTAATAAACTAATACAAAGGCTGGCAATTTAACCTTTAAAAAGTTTGGGTAACTGGACTGGGATATCAGGCTTTATAGCGTTCCAGAGAATGATTTCTTTATACAGCATCTTCTCATTTATAAACTATTTTTACTCTTGATCTTCATTTTATCCCTATCTGATGCCTTTCTTAATTATTTGCTGCTGATGTTCCACAGCACAGAACACTTCTGCTGGGTACACACTGACCGATATATTGGCCGATTAAATTGATCGGCCAATATATCATGCCCCGTCAGCCAGTGTGTACAGACAATATGTCTGTGAACAACGTCGTTCACAGACATATCGCATTGGCTGTGCTGCACAGCCAATGAACAGATATTTCTGCAGACATATCTGTCCATCGGCAAGTGTGTACGGGTAATCAGCCAATCGCCCGTACACAGGGGCGCCGAGAGGGGGAGGAGAGCGGGTACTAATTACCCGGGTACGGCACCGCTCCCCCTCTCTCTTAGGTCACAGCAGCCCAGCACACACTGCTGTGTGCTAGGCTGCACTGGGGGAGACTGTCCGAGGCTGCTAAAGCAGCAGCCGGAGCAGTCTCCTATGCCAAAGGGGGGGAGCAGCGGCCGGCAAACAGCCCGACGCCCCCCATTGGCAGTGCGCCGGGCTGAGGGGCACACAGCACCCCCCTCCCCAGTGCACAGTGCCGCAAATGATTTTTTATTTTTTGAAGGGGGCGTGACCACGCCTTCCGCAATTAGGCCACGCCCCCTACCTGTCCCCAGTCCGGCCCGACCAGCTGCAGCATGCAGATGATGATTGTTCACTGTGTATAAACGACTATCATCTGCAGATATATCTGTAGATCACTCTAGCTGCAGATATTTCGCTATAGTGTGTACCCACCTTTAGGTTGTAAATATAATGATTTACTCTAATTTGCTTTCTTACATTCATTCTCTCCCTGTCTGTCTCTCTTTTACCCACTACCTGTGGCATTATCTGTGTCTCTCTTGCTCTCTCCTGGATGGAGAGGGGTGGGGTAACAAAGCCACAGGGAAAACAGAATCTTGTTGCCGGCGGTAAAGGGTGCATTTATTATCCAGCAAAAGTTGTTCTCTGTAGTTAATTCTTGATTTTGTTTTTCCTTTCAAATTTACCTCACATGCTGGTCACGCCCACTTTAGCAAAATACAGTAGAGGGAGGCTCGTACCAATAGCATGCTCTGGGTGCCATGGCTCCACGGTACAGCTCCGTTCCCATTGTCCACTTAACCATGTCAGATATGTGAACAAGGGGAAAAGAGCATTAAATGCAACATTTCAGATTTAAGGTTTAAGTCTTACATTGTATATTTCTTGGGAATTCTTGAGCGCCATGCCTGCTTGCTGGGAGTGGATTTTCATCCCAGAAGGTTTTTTTTCCCAACGGACAGAGATCTGAAGAGAAAGAGATACAGGTAAATAACTACTGGCAGGAAAAAGAGGCAATTTGGGGGTCATTTTAAAGTTTCTAAAAATGAAATGTGTTCATGTTGACTATAGCAACCAATCAGATTGTAGTTATTATTTCTTTATTGCATTCTAGACAATGATAGACAGGATCTGATTGGTTGCTATGGGCAACATGAACACTTTTCATATTTAGAAACTTTAGTAAATAAATATACTCCTTGGAGGCCCTTACACAAAAAAACTGCCTTTGCTTTACTTGAGCTGCCCACCTTCCAGTGTGTACTCAGAAAGAATTTTCAGCACAGCCAGGAACCTTGTCAGTGATCGGCCTGAGACTACTTCCCCAAAATGTGGAAAAGATGATGTCCATCAAAATGAACTACAAATTCTACGAGAAAGACCTTTACCGTCAATTACGTGCAAAAATTACAGAGGCACCTGTAATGGTGGATTCCAGCGGGGAGAAATTAATATTGTGTGAAGCCTGTATCATCATCCCATCCTGTGTTTAAATTGCAGCTGTGCTCCCTGTTAGATTGGGGATTCATTGACCACTTTAGTTGATGTGAGCTTCATTTTAGTCCATATCATCACCACACCCCTACACATCTTCTGACCTGGGCTACAGGAGGAGCAGCTGCACTCTGGAATACGGTTGCATGGAGTTGCCCTCAGACTCACTGAAATTCAGGTAGAGGGGCCATGGGTAGGGGGAAGGGACACTATAATCAGAGAATGCAGTTTTAGCTGCTTTATTCCATTTTTTAAACCATATCCTCTAGTTTCACCTTTGAAAATGTTTATGCAAATCTCAGCAGAGGTGTTGTGATGCCATGGCTAACGCACGTGCACACACAGAAAAAAAACACATTGATTTATTGATTAATTTATTTTGGGGGGGCACTTGGGAGGGTGAGCACACGAACGAGGCACCAGTCTCTTGATAAATGACACAGGCAGCACCCCTGACACACACACAAAAAACAGATTGATTGACTGATTGAATTAATTTTTTGGGGGCACTTGGTGGGGGAGAGGACCCCTGAATTAGGAAGTAGCCCTTTAATTAATGACACAGGCAACAACCCTAGTGCAGCTAGGTTGCGGATAAGTGTGGCTCACAGGCTCACACACACACAGAATTTTATTTATTTTTTTTCACACTGGTGGGGGGGAAGCCCCCCTGAACGAGGCAGCAGCCCCTTGATAAATGACACAGGCAGCACCCCTGCACACCTACGTTGCTGATAATAAGTGTGGCTAATGCACACACTGAAATAAAAATATATATTTTTATTTTTTTCACACTGGGATGAAGAGAGCTCCCCCTGGACAACACAGCAGAACAGCCAGCCAGCCCCTATGGACAACAGCCAGCCAGCCCCTATGGACAGGACAACAGCCAGCCAGCCCCTATATGGACAACAGTCAGCCATCCCCTATGGACAACAGCCAGCCAGTCCCTATGGAGTGGACAGGACAATAGCCAGCCCCTATATAGACAAAATAGATAATGGACAACAGCCAGCTCCTATGGACAACAGCCAGCCAGCCCCTATGGACATTAAAAGCAACCACAACTGTATGCACAGCAGCGCAGCACAGCTCCCAGCTCCCTCCCTCTTCACTCTCCACAGCCGGAATAAAAAATGGTGGCGATCGCGAGACCTTTTATACAATCCAAAACCCGCGAGAATCTGACAGCGGGATGATGATGTTTTGCCTCATTTTGAGATCCGAGTCAGGCGTGAAAACCTCAGCCGGCTACGATCTTTCTCGGATCCCCTAAGTTCAGGTGGGTTCAGATCTCTGAAATCCGAACCCGCTCATCTCTACATGTGATATTGTAAAATTGCTGTCTTATCCATTGAGGGGGTCCTTATCCAATGGTAAATGTATAAATTGTTTATGGCAAGGTAGGAATGCATGTAATGACCTGCTTCTGCACCTGACTAAAAGCAGGCTTTGATATCCCTGCTACCACAGCTACTGTGATCTAAAGTGACTCAGACACCCGGAAATGTAACACAGCCAACAGTTTAGTCAGTGGTTGTATTACTGTGCAGATTTTAATTATGAAAGACTCAAGGTCCATCTGCACAATCCTGAGAGCCTCCAGGACACACATGCCTACTATTCAAAGATGTCTGGGAGACTCCAGAATCTCGGGTGGCTCTCTGGATACAGTACCCAGAAAAGTGGGCAGGTCTCCTAGAGGGAATTGGTATTTAATGCCGGCGGCTGAACAGCCGCCGGATCAAATACCAACAGCGGAACCCCGACGGACCTATTTCCCAACTGGGGCTGGTAAATAACCTACCCTTCCCTCTCCCCCCTAGCCCTAACCCTCTCTTAGTGGTGCCTAACCCTAACCTCCCCCCTAGTGCCTAACCCTAACCTCCCCCCATTAGTGCCTAACCCTAACCCCCCATAGTGGTGCCTAACCCTAACTCCCCCTTTCCCTACACTAAACCTAACCCTCCCAGGGGGTGGCTAACATTAAGTACCCCCGGGGTCCCTAAACTTAACCCTCTCCTCCGTGGCTAGATGCTAAGACACCCAGCATACCTTCGTTCGGTATGCCAGGTGTCAGTATTTTGTAGTGGGGCTAATGATAGGTGTCAGGATTTCGACAACTATCTTTAGCCCCCTGGCAGGCTATCCCACCTGCCGGTATCCTGACTGCATCCCCTCCAAGAGGCCCTCCACAACTGCCTCCCACTGCCACCCATTTCCTGGTTTGAGTCACATCACAGTAGCCCCACCCCCACTTTACAATGACAATAATCACATCATTGTATTGCAGGGCCACTATTACGTGCTCATAGCATCATGCCCCTGCACCAGCCACTTGGCTGAACCATACCCCTCGCACTGCCAACCCATCCAGGAGGAGGCATCCAAAATGTCGCCAAGTACAGTATGTTCCAGGATAAGATGAGGCCGGAGCATGCACTTATCACCTCTGTGTCAAGTATCTCAAAGAGGTCTGAATATATGCTCCCTGTGCCTGGGACTGAGACTTCACTGCTCTCCTACTGTTAGAGAAAGATAAATAAATGACCCAATATGATACATGAACATAAGCAGAGGAATTATGTGTATGTATTATGAAAGTCAATATATAGAAAGAAAATTGCATTCAATAAATGTAAACTGTGAACATAAACACTCTTCACACTTATTATTCTTCACAATGTATTGTGCTATTGAGCAAGAGTACATAGACAGTTTATATAAACAATGTGTTTGTGCCACATGACGCCACCAGTGCCCAGCACAATCTGCTATATTTATCTAGTCTCTCTTGATCTCATCAGTCTATATTGAACTCATTTTGCTCCCTCTGGGCACCATCATCTTGAAGTGCGGATTCATGTGTACATTACGATATTTTTTTGTAATGTAATGACACATACTGATTACATGGGAATATGAAGAACATTCTCGAGAACATACTCCCGATGTTCAATGTCTACCTCTGCAGAACTACTATGCATATACGGGTTGGGTACAGAATCCTGGTGGTCAGAATCACAACGCCTGCAGGTAAGTACCCTAACCCTCCCCCTAACCCACCTTTCCCGCAGCCTAACCCTCCCCTCCCGCAGCCACCCCCTAACCCTCCCACCGCAGCCTAACCCTACCTCGCCCACAGCCTAACCCTCTCCCTAGAGCCTAACCCTAACCCCTACACCATGGGTTCCCAACCATGGTCCTCAAGGCACACTAACAGTCCAGGTTTTAGGGATAGCCATACTTGAGCACAAGTGACTTACTTAGTACCTCAGTTATTTTCATTTAACCATCTGTGCACAATCATGGATATAACTAAAACCAGGACTATTAGTGTGCCTTGAGGACTGAGGTTGGGAATCACTGCCCTACCCTAACCCTAATACTTACCGTCAGGATATCAGCGATCGGGATTCTGGCACAGGGATTCCGACTGCTTATGGGATTCTGGCACCAGGATGCTGACTACATCCCGCATATACAACATATACCTATGCATTTTTCTAAACGTTACTGTGTCTCTACAAATGCCTTTGAACAACAAACAGGTCACAGCTGGTGATTGTTTTTTTGTTTAATTTGCTACATTTTCCAGACCATTTTGAACTAATTAGTGATAATACAGATTGCATTGTTTTGCAGAACAGTGCAAATCGACAACCCATTTAGACTGATCAATAAAAACTATAACAGTTTTACCTGCTGGGACATCTACCAGATTAAATAAGGCATGGTACTCTGCAATGCATATGTTCTAATAATAATAACAACACATTTTTGTATTGTTTACTTTTTACTTGAATTTCTTATACTTGAAATGTAAGTTACAAATTATTATTTTTAGCCCACGATCATGTAATCTTCAGTTTGGACACCTGTAGAAATGAAAAAAGGCAGTGTAGTGTATTCAGTATTATCATGGTATGCAGAAAGTGGCAAGTACTGTACATGCATACCAAAGAGATTATAACAATATGCTTAACTGTCTGTTGATAATACTCCTGGGTGTTATTATGGGTACTGTTGGTCTTAGACCATTGTCTAGCTTCCCAGCTTTTAAGAGTGTCCTTACAATTAATTGTATTATTCTTGACTATATAACTATCTAGTCTTGGTATTTGACAGCTCACCCTTCTCTAACTCTTTATATCCCCATGTTCTTTCTATAATGTAAGCAGGCCCTCTGTCTAACTGTCTCCACTACCTAATTGTACAATAATCAGCGGATTATAATAATGTTGTTAATAATGGGAGACCACTCCTGATTGGCTCCCCAATTAAAAATTATCTAGAACGTATTTTTATCCCAAAGGATTAGGTCAGATCAAGAGAATCAGATGGAACATAAGTATTAAATCCACTACACTATAGAAAATATGGCCAGGTGTCTTTAGTGTGTATACTTGTCCATCCTTTAACGCATAAGCACAATTCATCCGGTCAGGGAGAAATCCAAAGATCCCTCTCTTGTGATGGGGTCCCCTCAGATGGAGCCATCGTTTAATATGTAATTCACATTCAGAGCAACGGCTTTATTTGCTGTTAAGATAATGTAGAAGATATCTATGTTATCTTATGCATTAGTCATTATTTGAATAGAACCGATAAATTAAACATGTGGATTTAAGGATAGATATTGTTTCATAAATTGGCCCCTAATTCACTATGAAAGAGTTTGATTACAGGCATCAGGTTCTATTGGTCAGCCTTTCTTAAGGTGCATACACACGTAACGATTTTGTAACCAACGATTTTCTGTCAGATTTTCCCTTGAAAAGTGAACGATTTTTTGAAGTGTAATGAACGATTTTTACAACAATGAACGAAAAATGTTCCTTCCCTTAATGAAAATTGTTATGTTGGACAGTCTGAAATGAACTACAAACTACAAACCACAAACGGGAGCGCGCTTGAACAATTTTCGTTCATTGTTATAACTCAGAAACTGAACGATTTTTTGAACGATTGAACGATAACGACGTCGTTATAGTTAAATCGTTCAAAAAATTGTTAGGTGTGTACGCACCTGTAGTATTTGGAGCAGAAACTAATGCTCAGCAAGAATAATTATGCAGCAAAAAGAGCAGCATATTAGCAAGTTAAAATGGCAGCGAGTAACAATTGAGAAATTGCTAAATAAACTGTATATTTTAAGAGAAAAGCTGGAAAAGTCTGAACCTACATGATATAAATAGGAACAGCTGTCACGGGAAAAATCAGTGCATTTAGGATTCCACTTGATGAAATGTGAATAACTGTCAACTGAGTTGATGGCAAAAGAAAATCAAGTAGCAAAGCTGAGAAAGGAATTGGTAACAGACTCCCAGTTATGTGAGCTTGGAAAGAAATGTGAGACATAGGGGCCTATTCATCATGACATAATTATATCACTAGTGATAATTATGTTTTAAACTCGCTGCGAGTTTAAAACATGAAGCAAATGAGAAGCAAGAAGCCTTTAACCAACAGATCACTGACATACATTTTCAGAAAACAGTACAAGGATAACATTACTTAGGTATATTATATTTGAAAAGAGCTGCATCTGAAAGCCAACAGCACGGCCACAGAGGCTATAAGCAAATTGAAGATTCCGGAACAAGAGTTTATTAGCCTTGAATCAGACTTCGAAAAATTGTCGCTAAAAAAACAAATAAATGAAAATGACATAAACTTCAAGCTAACCTGAGAGAGCTGCAGACACTAAGAATAAACTGGACAAAGGGCCTGATTCAGAGATGGACACTAATGTGATCGCAGCTGCGATTTCATATGCATATTTCATATTCAATGCAGCAGCTAAAATATGCTAATGTCTGCAAAGATCACCCGGGCACAAGGACACTCACTGCTGCCTTCTTACTTACCTGCGTAAATATCGGCAACATCGCCGTAACCAGGGCAATAGCTAGGGTGGTGGCATCGCACAGAGCGCAACAGCCCTGAGGGCGGAACCGGCCGCCCACCACAATGTTCCCAGTGCCTCATCTGATACTGGCCACGCTGGCTGAGGGAAAGAGGGGACGGCCACAGTGTGCAGCCAGTGCCTCAGCCGGAAGCCACTCACCATGCTTAGCAGCTGCCGCCCGCGCTGCAAGTGTAGTGTGAAGAAGAAGGGGGTGGGCCAAGTGAGGACATTATTAACAGCTAGCAACATGCAGCAAGTTGACCAGGAGGAGGATCTCCATGGGGTGTTAACTGTCCTGCAGTGTTTAGTTACCAGCCAGTGCCACGGTCAGCCCATTCAGGGTCCCAGCATAGAGGAGACAGCAACAAAGTTAGCAGGTTCATGTGCTAGAGGTATAGGGGGAGCAGTGCATGGGTAAGAGGGGAGAGGGGGTTTAGGCAGTGTGATCTGTAGAGGAGGCAGGTGAGGGGGGTGTGCAGTGTGAGTTGTTAGAGGGGACAGTGCGAGTGGTGAGTGGGGGGCAATTAATGATGAGTGGGGGCAGTGTGAGGAGGGCAGTAAGATTTGAGGGGTGCAGTGTGAGCAGGAGCATTGTGATTGGGGACAGAGACTGCTATGAGTGGGGGCTGTGTGAGGAGGGCGGTAAGTTGGGAGGGGGAGCAGTGTGGGCTGTAATTGAGGGCAATGATAGCTATAAGTGGGACCAGTGTGCATACCTCCCAACTGTCCCGCATTCAGTGGGACAGTCCCGTTTTTCTGGGACTGTCCCACTGTCCCACCGTCGGACCGCAGTGTCCCGCGGTGGGGGGGAAGTTGAGGAGAGCACATGGTGAGTAGATGCCGTGGGCACCTGAGCCTGGGGGCTGCCCAGCATCTCAGAGAGTGCTGGGCACATCCCCTATAATGACACAAACGGGGGTGGCCGTGAGGCTCCGCCCCAATTCCATGTAGCCAAGCCCCTTCTAGTGAAGCCTCGCCCCTTTTACGGTCACACACGCCTCCGGCGCGTGAAGTGTCCCTCTTCGAAGAGTAGAAAAGTTGGGAGGTATGAGTGTGGGCTGTGATTTAAGGCACTGATAGCTATAAGGGGGGCAGAGTGAGTGGGGGCATTGGGATATGTGACAGGGAACAGTGTGGGCTGTGATTGGGGACAGTGATATTGTAGGTGGGGCCTGTGAGCAGTGAGAGTGGTGGCAGTGGGGGTGGGGCAGTGTGGGCTGTGATTGGGGGCAGTGATAGCTATAAGTGGGGGTGGTGAGAGTGGGGGCAGTGTGACGGGGAGCAGTGTGGGCTGTGATTGGGGGCAGTGAGCTGTGAGGGGGGCAGTGAGAGTGGAGGCAGTGTGGACTGTGATTGGGTAGTATAACATATGTAAGGGGCACTACTGTGTAGTGTAATGTGTATAAGGGCTATGTGGCATAGTGTGTATAAGGGTTTCTACTGTGTGGCATAACATGTATAAGGGGTACTACTTTGAGGCAAAACATGTATAAAGCGGTTTGGGGTACTACTGTGCAGTATATTGTCAACAACAGACACCAATGTGCAGTATAATGTGAATTGTCACATTTGTGATGCCACGCCCCCTTTACACACCTTCACCACGCACTATCTCTGTTTAAAATATAGTGGGGGGGCACCAATGCTCTTTCTGGCACAGGGCACCAAATGCCTAGTACGGCTCTTGCCGTACATCGGCGGTTATCTTGGCCTTGCGGAAGATCTGACCTGGCGCAGCTTTGGGAGCTCTTCAGACACGCAGAGCTGCATATGCAGTCGCAGTGACTAATTTATGCACACCCATTTAACGGTATTTGACACGCCTGCCCATCACTCACTCTGCGATGGAATCCTCTGTGCATTTGTGGTGTGGTGCATACTGAGCAGGCCCTAGCCAATTTGGTGTCCTACGCAAGATTTTGGATGGTGCCTCCTACCAGATAATCTCACCACACTACACTTTACAGACACTCTCCTCCATTTTTTCAAACATGATTCTCAGTTTTCACTTACCTCTTAGGTGTTCCTGCCTTTTCTTTCTTCCTTCCTTTAGGAGTCTAGCAGAGGACATAAAATTGTGATTCATTTGCCCCCATTTTAACATATCTATTACAACTCTCTCTCTCTCTCTAGACAGATTGATATATAGCTACATGTATGTACACACACACACACGCATACAGCACACACACTGATCCAGTTACTGCCCACCTCACGGCACCACATACTGCCCCCTTCGCTGGCCGCCTCACAGAACAGCACCCCTCTCAGCACAGCACCCCATGCCTCATCCAGTACCACATTCCCAGCACAGCACCCGTGGCCTCATCCAGCACCCCACAACCAGAACACACCCCTGGCCTCATTATGCACCTCTTTTCCAGCACAGCACCCCTCAACCAGAACAGCACCCCTGGCCTCATTATACACCTCTTATCTGTCAGTTAGCACCCCTCATTCAGCACAGCACCCCTGGCTTCATTAATTATGCACAACTTTTTCCCAGCACAGCACCCCTCAGTCATCCAGCACAGTCAGCACCACTGGCCAGGCTGGCCTATATGCACCCATTTCCCAGCACAGTCAGTCATCCAGCAGCACCCCTCTACCAGCATCTGCCACAGCCCAGTGGTGGAACTAGTGGTGGGCCAAGGTTCGGATAGCAAGCATGGGACTATCTGCGAACACAGTAGGCAGGCGGACGAAAAATGGGCATGGACGTATGGGGAAGGGGCGTGGCCTCACAGCACATAGGGTATCCGTAGTGCCATATACTGCAGAGTGCCTTGTAGTGAGGGCCATATAATGCAGATGCACTATATAATACAGAGAGTATCGCAGTGAGCACCATGTAATTCAGAGTGTATTGTAGTGAGCGTCATATAATACAGAGACACCATATAAAGCAGAGTGCGCTACAGTGAGCACCATATAATGCAGAGAGCGTCACAGTGAGCACCATATAATATAGAGAGCGTCGCAGTGAATGCCATATTATGCAGAGAGCGTTTCAATGAGTGCCATAAAATGCAGAGAGCGCTGCAGTGAATGCCAAATGACGCAGAGAACATCAGTGACTCACATATAACTTATAACAGATAATATGAACACACTCCTCACACACACATACACACAAAATGAATACACACTCATTACATTAATACACCACCCCACCACAGACACTAAAACACACTCCAACCCCCCCTCCCTGAAAAATACCCAAATACACCACTCCCCATTGCATACAAATACAACCCCCCTAGATGACACTAGCACTTACCTGTCCTGGAAGAGGATGTGTGAGCCCTGCTGGGCTGGGCTCTCTTGGACTCAGGAGAGTACCAAGAGACTTTTGACAAAGGGCTAGACTAGAGACTGGAGAGTAAGGGGCGGGGTGGGGAAAGGTTAGTGGGCGGGGTCTCGGGCAGGGAAAAGAGTGTGCATGTAGAATAGACAGAGAGAAGGGGCGGAGACTTGGGGGGAGGAGCTGGGTCTCAGGCAGTCTAGTGACAGCCTGGTCAGGTAGAGCGAGGATAAGAAGGGGAGGGCCTCCCTACTCCTCCGGTCAGATCGCCTCGGCGCCTCCTTCTTAAGTACGGGTCAGCGGCCAGCCGCAGCACAGAGTACTGTAATAATGAGTCAGTTTGACTCATTTTTAGCACTGCCTGGCTGCGGGTGCCTTCATTGTCACCAGTCCCGGTGCAATGCACCAGCTGCACTGCCGATAGTTCCAGGCCCCTGGCGTGAGCCGCGTGATGCCCCTAAGGCATTCCAAATGCCTAGGCATAGGTATTCCAGGCAAATGGTCAGACCTGTTGTAATTGTGCGTGAGGGGCCGATATTACTCGATGTTCCAGATGTATACGGAGGATTGCAAGGTATTACTGATGTGAGATAGTGGTAGTGAGCGTCTCTATGCTGGCTGTGCGATGGCATTGCAATAGCATTCATTAGTATATTTTCGCAGCAGATTTGCGTGCGTAATCACAACCGTGATCGCTATATCGATCCATAATGAATCAGGCCCTCTGTGTGTAAAATCTGGGGGCATCTTTGTACTGGAGAGTATATTAGTGTTTATAGGAATGATAGCTATTAGAGGATATGCTGTGTCTGAGTTCTTGAACGAGATTTCTACAACAGACGTCAGACATGGAGGGTTCTTGCCAATAAAATAGTCCATTATTTAAAATGTTCTTTATTCTTCATGCGTTATGGTATTATGATAATGACAACATGCTGGGTGCCTCACCTTGTGAAAAATAAAGTATACATTACACCTATGTACTATTATATGAAAATATTATGGTGCTTATTATAATAATATTTGTGAAGTGGAGGACAGAATCGTGTTGCAGCTTTGAGGAGAGACAGCCCATTGCCTTGTTTCCATCAGTGTATACATTACCCTTTGATTTGTTATTATACATCTTCCATGTATGTTTACTGGACGGCTATATGCAATTTACTTAAGTGTTTTTTCTTTTTATTCTTTTTTTTTTTTCAAATTATCCACAGTTCTTCCTGGTGGGCTGAGAATGATATACAGTATTGTATAGAGAGATGAAAGGCTCTTAACTGTCCAACAAGAGGAAGCTTACCAGGGAGAATGGAGAAATAAACTAATGAGATCTTTAATGAGATTTTCCTATTTATACACAGATTGAGGGGAATGCCTCTGTGGACTTTATTCATTGCAGGTGTAGATTTAAAACCAATAAATTGTGTTTGCAGAACATTATATAAAATGTCATATTAAATGCCAAAATCATTCTTAAAGATGTGTGCACTGTGCAGTATGGCATCTTATGTCATTTGTTCTTATACTATGCATTCTTTTTTTTTTTTTAAATCCAACAAATTCAATTGGAAGTTATTTGATTGAATTAAGTAGTGAACAGATAAGGTATACAGGTATACAGGTATACAGCCTGTGATTATACATGATTCATTCACAAGCAGTGGCGGATTCTACCTAGGTACTGCAGGACTACAGCTCCCCCAGTAAAGTCCTCCACTTCAGTGCAGTCCGTGACTGCACTGGCTACACTGTGACTTCAGGTGGCTTCACATTGGAAGCGCCACCTGCCAGTCCTGCCAGTCATGCACTCTCTGCTAATCACAGCCCAGACTGGCAGTCCCAGGGGAAGGAGACACCTCCCCCTGGGACTGCCAGTCTGGGCTGTGATTAGCAGAGAGTGGCTTCCAGTGGAAGCCGCTGCTCTGCCTTTTGGGCAGCCCTATGAGGCTTCTTGGGGCTGCAGTGAATGCAGCCCCCAGAAGCCGGTGTAATGCGCATTCGCGGCGCCACTGCCGCTCATGCGCCGGGACTCAGCCGGCCACGACCAGACCAACAACAGCGGCAGCCCCTCTCAGTTAAGAGGGCAGGAGCCACTGCTATTCACAAGCCCTGAAATTAAACAAATAAAATTCTGCCTGAAAACATTTTGCAAACAGCTTTCAAAACTTACTACAGGTTGAGTATCCCATATCCAAAATGCTTGGGACCAGGGGTATTTTGGATATCGGAATATTCCGTATTTTGGATTATTTGCATATCATAATGAAATATCTTGGGAATGGAACCCCAATATGCACACATAATGCATTTATGTGTTATATACACCTTATACACACAGCCTGCAGGTAATTTTATACAATATTTTCAATAATTTTGTGGCTCAAACTAAGTTTGTGTACATACATTAAATTCAGTTATGTTTCATAATTCATATACACCTTATACACACAGCCTGAAGGTAATTTTATACTATATTTTTAATAATTTGTGCCTTAGACAAAGTTTGTGTACATTGAACCATCAAAAATCAAAGGTTTCATTAACTCAGTCATGCCAAAAAAAGTATTTCGGAATATTCTGTATTTCTGAATATTTGGATATGGGAGACTCAACCTGTAATACCCCTTTTCCACTAGCACCAATAACCCGGGATTTTGCACGTGAACGCTCAGCAACCCGGGTTATTGTGCTATGTGAAAGGACAAGGTTTTAATAAGCCAGGCTGAGTGACCCGGCATTTCAACCCTGGTCACGAACAGGGTTGAACGCGTGTTCAACCTTGCTCGTGATGCAGTGTGAACAGGTAAGCCGGGTCGATTCGACCCGGGTCCCATTCTCTGCATAGGAAGAGCTGGAGCTTGGAGATTAGATCATCACGTGATGCCGATGGCGTCACAACCCAGCATTAGTGCCAGGTCGAGCCGCCTGTCTGACAGGGGTCTCAGCGGGGTCACGCACGGGATGGGCGCGTGAACATAATCCTGGGTGCGACCCAGCAATCTAGTGGAAAAGGGGTATTAGGTAAATCATTATTAGTCCATTATTCATTTGTGTGAAATGATGAAAGATTAAAAACAATACTTAATATCTACTTTTACACATTTCTCCCATCATCAAGTAATGCCCCCTCCAAAAATTATTATTTTATAGACTATTTTTTCTCTATATAGTGTCATTATCTTCACATATTCACCACCCTCATGGTGCATGACGGCTCAATCTGTATAGTTCTATTCAATAGACCTTAATATAACATTTTATTGTGTCCCTGTGTTGTGAGCTACAGGGGCCTATTCATCATAATTAAAGAATCGATGGAGGTAATTAGGTTTAGAACTCGCATGGAGTTCTACCTAATTACTGGAGGAATTCATCAGTCCTCCTCTCCATAACTATCTATTCCGAAAAGCTGTCATTTTTGCAATGATAGCTTTTTCAGGAAATAAATACTTTTCCCTCTCTACTTACCGCAGCTGTAATCAGTGCTGCGCATGCGCCGTTATATTCACAAAATCAGCGCATGCGCAGCAATGCCTACAGCTGCGGTAATTCTGTGTCCCCCCAAACCCCTCCCCTCCTCACCTTCGCTCACCTCCCTGTCCCCCATCTACTTGGCTGCTGCAGCTGCGGACCCCGACCTCCTGTCTGAATAGGAGAAAACAGTAAAGTTACAAAAAAAATAAATAAATATATATATATATATATATATATATATACTGTATATGTTCTGCAGGGAGAACACAGTCGGAGCAGCAGGAGGGACGAGAGAGTGACGGAGCGAGGCGGAGAAGGACCTGTCCAGGTGAAAGCTGTAACCTGCTGTAGTGTACGCCACCTGAGAGTAGCGTATAGTAACACCATCAAATTCCAAAAATACATAATTTTCGGAATTTGATGAATAGCTTACTTTCTACACCCACACAGCACTGCTTACAGCTCCTCCCTTTCTCAGTATAGGCCCTTGAACATTTTCAGTCCCAGGCCCATACGGTCCTAAATCCCTGGTCGCAGGTGGATGGTCCGAGATAAAGTCATCTGGTCGGGCCATGCGCTGACTCTCTAAGCAGCCTGCGGCCATTTACACAGCTCAGTCGGCCCCATGCTGTGCTGTGTGCTGATACTATCACTGATTGCCAGAGCTGTGCTGCATCGCCCCCTCCTACTCTTTACATTTTATCTTCTCCTCCTGCACCTCACAGTGTGACTCTTGGACTCTCCTCTATTTAGGTGAGCAGTGTCGGACTGGGGCATGAAGGGCCTACAGGGGAATGCAATGATAGGGGCCCGGTGAAGGGGCGTGACAAGCCTTGGGTAGGTGTGGCCATCAAATGGAGGGGTGTGGTCATCCCACATTATTAACATTTTGGATCAGCACTCCTAATAGAAGGTTAAATGCCCTGGTGCCCGTCCACAATAGTAGTAATAAGCATACAAGTCAGGGCGGCACTCATGGGACTTTTATACTAATATTAAACACACTCAGAGAGCCATAAAATATGAGATATGGTAAGAACTTACCTTTGTTATCTCTATTTCTACGAAGTCCATAGGGTTCCACAGGATACCTTGGGGTATAGATGTGACGTCAGTCATCGGGCACCATAGAGTTAAGCTTTCAGCCTCCCAGGATGCACTAGGGTCCCCCTCCTATACCCCGCCCCCGAGCCAAGGCACCTCAGTTAGTTACCAAGCCATAGGCCGGAGGAGGAGAAGGAAGAGAGAGAAAGAAGATCTGGATACACATAAGAATCACACTCTCACCAGAGGGAGACGGAAAAACCGGTGACCAGAACAAAGCCCATCTGCAGCACAGGTGCGACAGGGCGGGAGTCCTGTGGAACCCTATGGACTTTGTAGACATAGAGATAACAAAGGTAAGTTCTTACCATATCTCATATTTTCTACTTCAGGGTCCATAGGGTATCCACAGGATACCTTGGGGATGTCCCAAAGCAGTATCCTTTAAGGGTGGGGACGCTCCTGTGCTGAAAGGAGAATCCGCGGCCCGAAGGAAGCATCCTGAGAGGCGAAGGTGTCAAACCTGTAATACCTCACGAAGGTATGGATAGAGGACCACGTAGCAGCCTTGCAGATCTGGACTGCAGAGGCACCACGTCGAGCTGCCCACGAAGGACCCACAGACCTAGTGGAATGAGCCTTCAAAGAAGGAGGAACCGGCAGACCTTCATGAAGACAAGCTTCAGAAATAGCCATACGGATCCAGGCTGCCAAAGTTTGCTTTGAAGCAGGCCAACCCTTTTTACGGAAGCCATAGAGGACAAACAAGGCGTCCAACTTCCTAAATGAAGAAGTGCGGTCAACATAAGTCCTTAAGGCCCGCACAACATCCAAAGTGGCCTCACTCACTGATAGGCCAGGTGAGTTAAAGGCCGGAACAACTATTTCCTCGTTAACATGAAACTGGGAAACAACTTTGGGAAGAAATTCAGGCCGAGTGCGGAGCACTGCCCTGTTCCCATGAAAAATCAAAAAAGGGGGTCTACAAGAAAGAGCCCCTAAATCAGAAACACGTCTGGCCGAAGCAATGGCCAGAAGGAAAACAGTCTTAGCTGTTAGCCATTTAAGATCCACTGAGCCCAGTGGTTCAAACGGTGGTCCCTGGAGAGCCCTCAGTACCACAGCCAAATCCCAAGGCGCCCCAGGTGGAACAAAGGGCAGCTGAATGCGTAGAACACCTTGCATAAAGGTGCGCACATCGGGGATTGCAGCAATCCTACGGTGAAACCAGACAGACAGGGCTGAAACCTATACCTTCAAAGAAGCAAGGCGAAGCCCATGGTCTAGTCCAGCTTGTAGGAAGGCGAGTATCCGAGACAGACGAAACTCCCGCGGTGCATAACCTCTCGGTCGACACCACTGGAAGAACATATGCCACACGCGATGGTATATTCTCGCGGAAGACGGTTTCCGAGCTCGTAACATGGTACGCACTACAGAGCTGGAAAACCCCCTGGACCTCAACATGGCTGTCTCAACAGCCACGCCGTCAAAGACAGCCGAGTCAGGTCCGGGTGAAGACAAGGACCCTGCGACGGAAGGTCCGGTCGTAGCGGCAACCGCAGAGGACTGTCCACAGACAGACCCTGAAGGTCTGAGAACCAGTGCCGTCTGGGCCACGCGGGAGCTATCAACAGGAGCGTCCCTCCTTCCTGTTTGAATTTCCGGATTACCCGTGGAAAAAGGGAAACCGGAGGAAACAGGTAAGCGAACCGGAACGTCAACCGGACGGACAGAGCATCCACCAGAGACGCCTCTTCGTCTCTTGTGCGAGACCCGTACACCGGCAACTTGTTGTTGTGCCGGGACGCCATGAGGTCGATCTCTGGAAGACCCCACACTGCCACCAGTAGTTGAAAAACGTCCGGGTGCAGGGACCATTCCCCCGGATGAACGTCCTGGCGACTTAGAAAGTCCGCCTCCCAATTTAGCACTCCCGGGATGAAGACAGCTGATATGGCCGGAAGATTGCGCTCCGCTCATACCAGGATCCGAGACACCTCTACGAGAGCCGCCCGACTTCGGGTTCCCCCTTGCCGGTTTATGTAGGCCACGGTGGTAGCGCTGTCCAACTGGACCTGCACTGGGCGACCCTGGAGAACCCGATGTGCCTGCTGGAGGGCATTGAAGACCACACTGAGTTCCAAGATATTTATACGAAGCTCTGCTTCTGTCGGAGTCCACCTGCCCTGGAACAAGTTTGGACACTGCTCCCCAGCCCCGAAGACTGGCGTCCGTTGTCAACAGGACCCAATTTGGTACCCAGAACGGACGTCCCTTGCTGACATGGGTCGTCTGTAACCACCAGGCAAGGGACAGGTGAACCTCCGGGGTGAGCACCATCGTCTGGGACTTTAGAGACTGAGGCAGCCCGTTCCACTTGGACAGGATCAGGTGCTGCAGAGGTCTGGAGTGAAACTGGGCATATTCCACCATGTCGAACACCGACACCATGGAGCCCAGTAACCTCATCGCCGAGTGTAGAGACACCCGGCGGCTGTGCAGACAACTGCGCACCCTCGACTGTAAAGCAGAGATCTTTTCCCCGTCACAAAGATCCTTTGCTGTCCCGAGTCCAATAAGGCTCCGAGGTGCAGAATCCGCCGAGACGGGATTAGAGTGGACTTCTGCCAGTTTATTAACCAGCCGTGCCATTGCAGTAGTGCAATGGTCAGGTCCAAGTGGCGCAGAAGGAGCTCCGGAGATCCTGCCACTAAGAAAAGTTCGTCCAAGTACGGCAACATGCGGACTCCCTGCAGCCGCAGAGAAGCCGCCATGACCGTCATCACCTTGGTGAACACACGCGGTGCTGTCGCCAGGCCAAAAGGCAACGCCCGAAACTGAAAGTAATCGCTGCGGATTGCAAACCTGAGGAACTGTTGATGGCGCAAAACAATAGGGACATGCAGGTAAGCGTCCTGTATGTCCAATGACACCATGTAGTCCCCAGGTTCCAGCGCCAGAATGATGGACCATAGGGTCTCCATCCAAAACTTCGGCACCCACAAAGACTTGTTGAGAACTTTGAGGTTGAGAATCGGACGATATGACCCATTGGATTTCTGCACCAAAAAGAGATTGGAATAGAAACCCTGGCCCCTCTGGGAGAATGGAACAGGCACTATAACTCCAGCCTAGTGTGCAAGACCTTCCGCAGATCCGTGGTCTTGTTCCGGTCTGATGGCAGACCCGTGGTGAAAAATCGAGCCGGGGGTCTGTGCCGGAAAGAGAGGGCGTACCCGTGGGAGACCACCTCGAGAACCCAAGTGTCTGTCGTGGTGACCAACCAACACTGGGCGAACTGCAGCAGGCGGCCTCCCACTTTGGGATCCCCCAAAGGGAGGCCGGGACCGTCAGGCCGCAGGCTTGTCATCTGGCTTAGGGGCTGGACGTCTGGTACTCCATGCCTGCTTCCGGGGCTTGGCTGATTTCTTGGGACCAGCCTGTCGGGGAAAAGACTGTGGTTTAGGCCTGCCCTGGGCCCTATAAGACCGAAAGGACGATGGTCCTGAACCAGAAGGAACAGCGGCCGACAGGAGACATGCCGATTTGGCTGCCGCCAGCGTGGCCACAATCTTGTCCAGATCTGGACCGAAGAGAACTTCTCCGTTAAAGGGCAACGCCTCCAAACCCTTTTTGGAATCAGCGTCCGCCTTCCAGGATCGCAACCACAAGGTGCGACGAGCAGCCATCGCTGCTGAAGAAATTCGAGACATCAGGGTACTAATGTCTAAGGCCGCCTCGTTGATATAAGTGGCCGAATCACGGAGATTACCAATCAACTCCGCCTGATCGGCCGGACAGTCGGAATCAAAGGACGCCTCCAATGAATCCGCCCAGCGCTCCATCGCTCTGGCAACCCAGCAAATGGCCATAGCCGACCGCGCTGCCCCCCCTGCAAGGGAATAAGTGGACTTCAGGCAGATCTCCACCTTGCGGTCCGTAGCATCCCTAAGGGAGGACATGGATGGCATCGGCAATGTGGCACTACGGACAAGACGTGTCACATGAGAATCCACCTGTGGAGGGGATTCCCACTTAGCAAAATAATTATCCGCGAACGGATAAGCTACCGCCAGGCGCCTCTGCGGCTGGTATTGCTTGCCAGGCTGTTTCCACGCCTCCTCTAAATGGTCCACTAACTGACCCGAAAGAGAAAAGACTGTGGCGTCACCCTTCACATCCTTAAAAAAGGCATACTTGGATTTAGCCGCTGGGGGAACTTCATCCTCAATCACCAAGGCTGTGCGGACTGCCCGAATAAGTCCAGGAATATACACCTTGGACCTAGCGTCAACGTCCTTATTATGGAGAGGTTCCTGATCGTAAGGATCCAGAATCTCCCCATCATCAGACGTCCCTTCGTCATCCTCATAAGGAGCCGACAGAGACGCCACCGGCCGTTTATGTGGCCGCATCACAGCCTCCCCCTGCAACACATGCGACAAGTGCTGTACAGAACTCGTCAGGGAGTTAACCCACGCCGGCTCCTGAGAAACCGGGAGAGGGGAAATAGGGAGACTGCGGGGTACCACCAATTGTCTTGGGAAACCCTGCATGGGTGACGACACCACTGACTGCTGGGACAAACCCATCTGCATAAACGCGGGCTGCGGAGCTAACTGGCCCACTAAGGTTGTAAGCGCCTGAGCGAAACAAGCCCAGGGCGGCTCCTGTACCGGTGCTGTAACCGTAATAGGCCGCTCCATTGACAAACACAGCCGGCAGAGGCCCTCCGCGCTACCCTCCCCCTCCGCTAAAGGTACTTTATACATAGTACACTGTAGCCGGAGAGGAAAATCACTTTCAGACATGATGGTACAAAGTATGTGACCCCTCTCACCAATTGTTTTTTAAAGAGGCGAGAGACCACCCTGCAGCACCGCACCACACCGCACTGCACCGCAAGGGCTTAGCAGAAAGAACAGGGACAGTAATAAAGCTGACAGTCAGAATTGAAGATACAGGCAGCAGCGCTAGCACAGTCACATACAATGCAAAGAAAATCAATTCCTGCACTAACCAGCGCTGATCAATCAACTACGCAGACACAGAGTCTGGTAGGACACAGCGCTGCATACACAGACCTGACCACAGCGGAGGAGAGGTATGCGGGGTGACCCAGACCACGATGCTTCCGTCCAGGCTTCCAGCATCGTTCACCATGCGTTCAGGAAGATGGCCGCCGAGGAGCAGAGAGGAGGCTGGCCTGGGGGAGGAGCGCTGCCACAGGGCCAGTCGGCGTTTTGCAGAGAGGGCTGTGTGCAGCGGGGGAGGCGCCGGCTGTGAGACAGGGAAGGCGCGCTCCCCTGGCATGCATTTAACCCCCGGGACGCCGCAGCACTACCGCTCTGCTGCGGTCCGCTGTCCCAGGGAGGTAGTGGAAGCGCAGGTTATATACCTGGCTCCACGCTGCAGCCAGTCCCCAGGGAGCCCCCTGCCTGGGGACTTTGGACCATGTAACAGCGGGGACCCACCGCGGGACCCCGCTGCTTACCTTGCTGTCCCCCTTAATTCTGGCCATGGTCCGGAACACCAGCATCACCAGCATCCCCGGATCGGTACCGGCGTTCTGGTACCGGCGGGGGTGTAGGGAAGACAGCATGGACGTCAGGACTGACTGTCCATGCTGTACATCCAGATGTGCAGCCACAGCTGCATGCAGGAAAACTTCAGGGGCTCTTCTTAGCCCCCACTCCAACAGGTGCACCCGACTCCGGCCGGGTACCAAACTAAACTGAGGTGCCTTGGCTCGGGGACGGGGTATAGGAGGAGGACCCTAGTGCATCCTGGGAGGCTGAAAGCTTAACTCTATGGTGCCCGATGACTAACGTCACACCTATACCCCAAGGTATCCTGTGGATACCCTATGGACCCTGAAGTAGAAATAGATTTCATTTTTCGGGTCTTTAATAGGGTTGGGCGTCAAGATTCTGAGCACACCCAGTGTGCATGGGTGCCAAGAGGGGGTGGGGTGGGGTACTAATTACCCGGACTTGCTGGAGAGGCACTGCGGGGGACCGGGTCTGGCACCTCTACCCCTCCCTCTTACGTCACAGCAGCCCAGCACACGCTGCTGTGTGCTGGGCTGCACTTGGGAGGCTGCTCACGGCTGCTAAAGCAGCAGCCGGAGCAGTCTACTATGCCTATGGGGGGTGCGATCACGCTGATCATGCCCACCATTGGCTTTGCGCCAGGCTGAGGGGCACACAGTGCCCCCCTCCCCAGCGAGAGCAATCATGATTTTTTTTCAGGGTTTTTTCTAAGGGGACGTGGCCACGCCTCCAGCAATTATGCCACACCCCCTGTCACCTGGGCTCGGCGCAGCTGTCGGCAGCCCTGCCAGTGTGAATACGCGTCAAATCACCCGCAGCTCCAGCCGGCAGCATCTAACGCACTTCCGGGAAAACAAACCAGAAGTGTTCAACCAATGACGTGCCCGGCGGCCAGACAGCGCTGCTAAAAGTGACCCCACCACCTGAACTGAACAAAAACAAAACATACCATAAAAAGCATGACAATAAAATCCCATGAGCAATCAGAATCACATGAATAAGAAAATCAAGCAATTGCATGTATACATATAAATAATAATTTTACAGCTAGAAAAAATCAATACAAAGGAAAACCTGTATATCAATAGAAAGATGGATAAACATAGATAAACTATATATCAAATATAACTCTGACCTCTGACAGAGACATTTATAAAATACTGTGTCTACATCAGCCAGGCTCACAATCTCTGTATAGGTAGCTGTGCAGGGGAAGGAAAAAACTGCAAGAGTCCGTGGAGAGGAGGGGCAGATCCCGGCTCCTCTGTGTCACGTGGTCTCTGTGTGTCTGGGCGCTTCCTGCCTCCTCCACCTCCCCCCTGCAGCAGCCCGGATGGTTCCAGCATCCTGCTCCACCTCCCCCTGCAAAAGCCTGGGCGCTTCCAGCATCCTGCTCCACCTCCCCCTGCAGCAGCCTGGGCGATTCTAGCATCCTGCTCCACCTCCCCCTGCAGCAACCAGGACAATTCCACCACCCCCTCCACAGCAGCTTGGACTTAATCAGCCTGCTTCCCAGGCGCTGCTGTTACAGACTCCTCCCCCCCGCCGACGGCGAGTGACGCCACCGGCAAAGCTGATTCCGGAAAAAGGAATCAGTGTTGCTGGGCTGGTGCAGAATCAGACAATGGAAAGAGACCGCAGGCCCACTGCACGCGCTCACCCGCTGCCCGCACTCATAGTAACAATCTAGCAGGCGATGACCAGCGCTAGGCCACGCTCTCCAGCAATAGAGGGCGTGGCTATGAAGTAGCGGGGCCCACCGGGGAATCCCCCGAATCCCCGGCGGCCCAGTCCGAGCCTGGGATTAGTGACAGGTCTGTGACACAGTGTCTGTGACTGTTTAGGTCTGTGACACAGTGCCTGAAGTTTTGAGGTAGCATGATTGTTATTATTAATTAAAATTGAATATATTTAATTTAGGGGATTCCTGATAATGAACATTCTTACTCACCACGGAATCCAGAGCAATTCAGCATTGATCCAGCGCGGGGGCAGCTGATCCGAAAATAAGCTGTCCCGCAAGCAGCTTCACTGCTCCTTTCGTGAATCTTTTCAGTGCTCCTTTTCGGAGCAATGACGCTAGTGCGCATGTTTGAACTACAGATCACGCATGCGCACAAGAGCCCCGACGTCCGGCAGAAGGAGCCGGACAGGGGCGGAGGGATTCGAAAGGATCCCTCTTTGCAACTCAGGACTCCTTCTGAAGATGGCGAATGCTCCCGCACTCAAGCTCCTGAAATATTGTATTTTCGGACCTTGATGAATTCTGTCCCCATACTAGTGTATGGGGACAGGGGGCCATTTCGTCAGAGGAAGGTAAGTAGGAGATATCTGTGATATCTCCTGCTTTACATTTTTGATGAATGTCCCGAAAACCAAATTTTTACAATTGCAGGTGAAAATGTTAATTTTCACCTGCTTTTGTAAAAAATAAGTGATTGATGAATAGGCCCCATAATATTTATTTTATCCCTAATTTTTTTTTCTATCATTAAATTTTTGATTGTTAAATAAGCTGTTTATTTAGCACTATTGTGGGGTGGAAAGCTGTATTGTAGACTATGGTAAAGTTATTATTACATTGTTATAGATATTTTATATAGAGATGAAGTGCATACGACTTAATTTGTTTTTTCTTATGCACTTTGGGCCTGATTCAGAGCCGCTCGTAAGCGGCCGCTCGTTCGCTCCGAGCGATGTTCGCACATCTGCGCATGCGTATGGGTCATAATGCGCATGCGCCAACCAGTCATTGTGGTCGGAAATCAAGCGCTCGCAAAATAGCGAGTGCCTGCTAATTTGAGTGACAGGATGAGGCGTTTGTGGGTGGTAACAGGGGAAGGTGCTTGAAAACGGGGAGTGGTGATCCGAACGCAGGCGTGCCAAAAGGTCAAAACGGGCGTTTTAAGGGTGTGCATAATTAACAAAGCAGCGTCATCGACCACGTCACTTGTTTGTTTCTTAGCCTGAACTGTTCGCATGATTGCGGTAGGAAAATCCAACCACAAGCACTGCGAGCAGTTCTGACGCCTTTTGATGTACTCGATTAATCAAGTAAATAGCGGAGATGACGTAGGATGCGAGCGGCCAGGGGGCGTTTTTACAAAATAGCGAGCGCATATTTTGTTCACTCGCTCAGACATATAGGCATCAACAGACCACAAAGAGCGAGAGCTCAATTTAAATAGCCGGCCCCTTTTTCTGAACGGGCGAGCGCAAATAGCGTCCGTCTCTGAATCAGGCCCTTTATCTTTATTTAAAATAATTATAACAATGCAACAGTATCATTACCATTGCCCTCAATACACCCTTCCATGACACACCAGTGCTAAATATTGTCAGTAACAGTGGGGGAGATGTAAGAAGAGGTGGTAAGTGCCATATGCACTATAACCAGTAGGGCTGCCATCAGTAATTGTGAGGCCCAAATACAAATGAAATAAGCAGAGCCCCTACACCTTCTCAACCTACCAAGCCCTCCATCCCCCCTCTCCATCCCAACCTGCCTGCCCAATGGATGCAGAATTGCAGTATGGAGGTGTACACATTAAAAGACACAAACACACCTACATAAAACAGAAAATAAAACTATCAAAAAAAAATATCAAATATTATTAAAAAAGAAAAAAGAAAGCAAATGTTTTAAAAAGGAATTTAGGTATAGTGGTGATACAATAACTGCTATAACAGTTATTAAATAGGCTTTCCCATGCATCGGCAGTCTTGCTAAATTGAGAAACAACCCTAGTCAGTGCCGTAACAAGGCTCCTGGAGTGACCTGTTCCGGCCCGTAAGGGCATGACATAATGACATTACGCATAGGGGACAGGACTGCCAGCACTGGGAAGTGCAGCCCTGCTTGGAGTGTCCTGAGGATGCTCCAAGTGGCTGAACAGATGGCAGAGTGCATGCCCAGAATGTCCAAAGTACTCTCTGGGTGGCACTGCCGCAGCAATACCAGCAGGCAGTGGTGGCTCCTTACTGGGGGTCTGCATCATGATCTCCTCTTCCCTACTCCCTGCCCTCTTGACTGATGATGTCACCAGGGGTGTGGCTTATATCTGAGCCATTTGGGGTTGGGGCTTAAATCCGGAGTGGGGCTTATGTCCGGCAGTGTTAGAAAACAGGCTGGGGCTGGGCTGCCATAATAGCAGGGGTTTGGCTTCCCATGGGAAACACTGATTCAGCAAGGAACACAAGTGTGCGCACACATGCACGCACGTACTCAGCCGATGCTTGTATATGCTAATCAATGCATACGCAAGGCAACCGCAGCATAAGATGCAGACGCCCAGCACTACACAATGCCGCTCATTTTCCTTTCCTCAAAGCCTGAGTAGCCCACAAGACAGCGGAAACATTGGTAACATCGAGAACCATCGGAACCATACATATAATAGAGGCTGACCTGATGTAGTGCAGGATTTTGGCCACAACCTGTGTGCATCGAGTCGTGCACTGCCTTAATTATGCACGTCCCAGGCACACACAGGCACACCTGCGTTTGCATGACCACCATCCCATCACCACCTACAAATGGCACTTCACGTCAATCAGTCTGCGTACTCTTACCTGATCGCACTGGCTCGTTCGTGCATGCACAGCATGATACATACGCATGTGCAGTGCAAAAACATTGCCCGAGTGCATGCGTTCTCTCACTTGCGTTCCTTGCTGAATCAGGCCCTCTGTCTGCTATAGCAGTCCGGACTGGCAGTACCAGGGGGAGAAAACACCTCCCCCTGGGACTGCCTGTCTAGCTGTTATTAGCAGGGAGTGTGTCCAATGGGAAGTCACTGCCACTGCTAGGCAGTCCCTGTGGGTGGTGGATTTTACTGGGTAAAATCCACCACTGCTGGCAAGGTACTGGACTCCCCTCCCCTGTGTCCTGTGAGTATTATATCTGTGTGTTTGTGCATATACTACAACCAGTTACCACTAAACTCCTTATCGGCAGATGTGGAGTTGCACTACCCTCACACTTAACTAAATTAAAACAACCTGTAACTTAACTAAAATAAAGACACGGACACAGTAGAAATGCCATTAAAATAGGTCAACCTTTTTTTATTAAATTTTAACAAGTAAATTCAGAATGGTGGCAGCAAGAAAGAACGGCCAGCTGCTCAGTGACACTACGTCTTACGCCCAAGTAAATGTCCATGACATTTAGGTAACTGAGCCAATTGCCTGTCACCAATAAAAATTATCAGGCTCCAACTCTCCCAACAACAATACACTATAATGGAGCCGGCCAGTCAGCCAGTATTGAAGCTCAGACAAAAATTAATGCATTGGTATGGAGAGCGCACCTCAAAAATTACTGCCGCACAATACCCACTGGACTGCCATTCTTTCCCGCCACAGACCGGCGACCAACCGAAGCTGGTACCGCCACCATACCCTAAACTACCTGATCTATAATATCGAACAAGTCTACTAAAAACAAAACTATGCCCTCTTCACTGAGGTGAACACCATCAGGCCTAAATAGATGCAGGTCTTGAAAACGTATAGAGGGATGATGCACCACAAGACCACCAAACTCAAGAACCTTCTTACTTAAAAAGGCAGTCACTTTACGCCTGGCTTTGTCCATGATCACACCTGACATATTACCACGCCATGACCTCCTTGGTATGATATTAGACCATACTAAAATGCACGAGGGCCACTGAGCCATGACTACTTCTAAATCGTTTGCCATTTCATGCCGCAACTCTAGAGAAGACACGGATCCCACATCGTTGCCTCCCAGATGTACCACCAAAACCAAAGGACTACCGAATGCTTGAGCATTCGCCTCTAAAAAAAAGCAACAATTCGCTCCATTTCATGCCTCTGCGCCCCAGCCATCTAATCAGACCAAGAGCTGAAAACAAAGTCATATCCTTGGCAGCTGGAGATCTGGACGCCCAGTACACAAAGGAATGCCCCACTATCCATATTGGTCTTGGGTCAATATTCCCTCCTGCAATAAACAAAGCACACATAGGTAAACCCTGAACCTTTAATTCTCTATCTCATTATTAATGATAACCCTAACCAACTAACTCAACTAGCTAAGCGTGTTTTGGGTTAAGGGAGGTGATGATGTGTGACTTGGCCCAAGGTAAAAATCTGAAAACCTGCACGGACAGCACGAGCAAATAGTGCCTCTGGATTTTCAGGGCAAAACAGGGCAAAATCCCTCGGGACCCCCACCGGCGAAACGGTGACGAGTGGCAACTTGCTCCCAAGCAGTGTCCATTCGATTCAAGGCGCAAAGAGCCGAGAAATGAAACGGAAAGGAGGAAACGCCCAACCAGCCAGACAATCCCCAATTAAAAATGTTTACCAAGCAATTGAACAATTAAGAAAGGAGACCATCCGCCAGCCGGGCAAATCCCCCCCCCACATGTCGCCTGTCTGCTCTCCCCGCCAACTCATGGATGGACCAAACACTCCTCCACATTCACACAAACAGGAAACCATCACCCGAAAAACTCATTGCACCACACACATCCTCCGTCATCCACCAACTGATAACTGAACCTTAAAGTACATATCGCTTGTACGCGTTGGATTTCCAGCGACTCAGAGCTTTAATCTCAGCCGCAGAAAAACCCAAGGAAGCGGCAGTGGTAGCCGCGCGAATTCGGAACGAATGTGTACCGAAATCCCGTAATGGTAGCCCCAGCGACAGAATCCCTTCAACAAAAAATTTGCCTCAGATCGAATAGGGTACCAACCAAACCACTTACGCATGGCACCCAATCTAACAGGGGACGGAGCCTTACTTAGCAACCCCTGCTCTGTAGGGACGAGGGGCTGGAACAGCACCTGTGGGCTTAACACATTCCTTTGCCGTGTGCGAGGCACACCAGCGGAGGCACTGATGATGGAAACGGCAGCGTGCCCCCGCGCGGCAGTGACCGTTGTTGAAGGCATAACAACGCCCTTTGGAGGCACTTGTAAGGGAGGGACGAAAGGAACCGCGTGCAGCCTGCGTGACCTGTTTGTTCAGATTCACCTTCGCGGCCGCCGATGCAGGCTGAGTGACATCTAGCCACACCTCCACACCTTTGACCCCAAAAGCCATAACCCGAACTCCATGTTGTTTGCACCTAAATTCCTCATCGTAACGTCTCCACGCTGTGCCTCTAGCCGAACGAAACAGACCATGGATCAGATGAAGGTACCTCACTATATTCATATACTCCTCTGGACAGAACTCCAAGTAGCAGCCTGCAAACATGTAAAAACCGCCTAGCCAATTAATGTATGAACTAGGGGTACCCCAAATTTGATGGGACTAGTTATTTTCCCCAAAAAAACTCCAAAATGTTATTCTTCACCACTTCTTTAAAAACACTATATAGCTCCGATTAAGACCATTTAAAAACCCCAAATACCTTCAGCTGGGATATTCAGGGGTATCCAGACTGATCCCCCATGTCAGAGCATCTTTTGGGGGGTCTCAGGCTGATTTCCCCAAAACTGATAGAACTTTTTGCCAATTTCAGTTTCGCCGGGTCCTGTTTTCGCTGATTTGAAATTGAATACGGGGATAAGCCGGGACGAAGGCGATACTTTTTCGCACCCAAAATCAGCGATGACGGCGAAAAGTCCGGCAACTGACTTTTTGCTCCAAATTGAATACGGGCATTAGTGTTAAAAAAGAAAAAAAGACACAATAATATATTGCACCCAACACTTGCTATGCAGTTGGTTTTGATGTTTTCATATAATTAAATCCTGATTATGCCTCCCAGCGGTATAAATGGTCATTGTAATTTAGTACAGATAATGCAATTAAAAGTCCAGTGCAGAGTTCATCATAATGCTTAGAGGTACCTCAGCAATGGCATGAATGAGCTGCAGCTTGGTGCAAGATGAGCTGGAGTGGATTCACCCAAAATGGGGCAGGAGGACCGCTGGAAGGTGTTTACAACCAGACTACAGACGCTGAGGATTGGAGAGGTAAGAGTAGAAGTAGGATTGCAGTAGTGCAAGTATCAATGTCAGGTGTACTGGCTAACGCATTTCCCAGCCATAAGACAGCTTCCTCAGAGGCAATGGGTGTCTCTCACAACATGTTCCAGACCAATCACCTTCAAATCTTTGGGTTGTCCCTCATGGTATTAGCAAATGTGTCTGGGGACACCATGGTTTATAGCTTTCTTTATAATATTGCATGTACTGTATGTTCTAAATATCTTCTCTTTAAAGGTCTAGTAGTCCTATCTGCCAGTATATAGTAACATGGACATGAACACCATACAACATATATGACAAAGTGTGTGTCACAGTTGATGAATTGTTTGATATCTACTGTTATTCTGAATTTGAAGCTGAAGCACATTGGCAGTGCAATCACTACAATAACAAGTTATGTGCAAAATGCAAAAGCTGGAAGGAAAATCCAAAACAAGCTTCTTACTTTTATAGTTCTATCATTTCAGAATGAGGGGTGTATTTAGCACAATCCGCAGTTCAGGTGCATTTATGATAGGGGTGAGCGGGTCCGGATTTCAGAAATCCGAACCCCCCCGAGCCCCCCCGATCCGAGGCTGATCCGAGTCAGGCTCGACTTTTCCCGCCTGACTCGGATCTGAAATCGAGGCAAAACGTCATCATCCCGCCTTCCAGATCTCGCGGGTTTTGGATCCTATATAAGGTACCCGTGTCAGCGCCATTTTCTCACTTGGCTGTGGACAGTGAAGAGGGAGGGTGGGAGTTAGGGCTGGCTGGGCTGTGTAGTGTAGTGTAGTGCAGAGTAGTGTTGTCCTGCGCTGTGCTGCTGTTGTCCATAGGGGCTGTGTCCACTACTTCAAAGTCCATAGGGGCTGGCTGTGTTGTGCTGTGCTGCTGTTGTCCATAGGGGCTGTGTCCACTACTTCAAAGTCCATAGGGGCTGGCTGGACTGTGTTGTGCAGTCAGATGTCCAAAGGGGCTGTGTCCACTCCAAAGTCCTGTGCAGTGTCCCAGTCCTAAAGGGGTGCTGTAGTGTTGTCCAGGGGGTGGTCTGTCCATCAGGGGTGCTCCCCCCAAGTGCTAAAAAAAATATTTTTTTTCTGTGTTTGTGAATTGTGTGCGCAGTAGCCGCACGTGCATCAACAAAGTAGTGCCAAGCGTGCGCCTGTGTCATAAGTAAAGGGCCGGCTGGCTTGACCGTTAAAGGCTGCTGTAACCCCCAAAGTACACTCCAAACCAAATAAAAAAATATTTTCTGTGTTTGTGAATTGTGTGCGCAGTAGCCGCACGTGCATCAACAAAGTAGTGCCAAGCGTGCGCCTTTTTCATAAGTAAAGGGCCGGCTGGCTTGACCGTTAAAGGGTGCTGTAACCCCCAAAGTACACTCCAAGCCAAATAAAAAAATATTTTCTGCAGTAGCCGCACGTGCATCAACAAAGTAGTGCCAAGCGTGCGCCTGTGTCATAAGTAAAGGGCCGGCTGGCATGACCGTTAAAGGGTGCTGTAACCCCCAAAGTACACTCCAAACCAAATAAAAAAATATTTTCTGTGTTTGTGAATTGTGTGCGCAGTAGCCGCACGTGCATCAACAAAGTAGTGCCAAGCGTGCGCCTGTGTCATAAGTAAAGGGCCGGCTGGCTTGACCGTTAAAGGGTGCTGTAACCCCCAAAGTACACTCCAAACCAAATAAAATTATATTTTCTGTGTTTGTGAATTGTGTGTACTGTGGCTGCACGTGCATCAACAAAGAAGCAGCGCCAAGCGTGCACCTGTGTCCCATAAGTAAAGAGCCAGCTGGCTCATTTCTTAAAGGGTGGTGTAACCCACAAAGTGCACTACTCTCCAGCAAAAAGAAAAAAATATTTTCTGTGTTTGTGTGCGCCTTAGCCGCACGTATATATCAATATAACATAAATGGAGGACCAAACTTTCTCCGATAAAAATAAAATAGGTTAAAGAACCACTTCCTCCTAGTGCTGTTGCTGCTGCTGGGAGTTGTTCATCATCCCAGAGAGGAAGTAGGAACACCACTACTTTTACTTAACAATTGACCCTCCAACAGACCCTAGCGATGAGGATGAAGTACGACAGCAGTCATCCTGAAGCAAAACATATAACTGAAGCCTTGACTGCTATGTTGGTGTTAGATGTGCATCCGGTATCCGCCATTAGTGCAGTGGGATTTAGACAATTGATGGAGGTAGTGTGTCCCCGGTTCCAAATCCCGTCTAGATTCCACCTGCATCCTCAAAGCAGCGACAAGTGTGCATCTGTCTGTTAAAGGGTGGAGTAACCCTCAAAGTGCGCTCCACAAACAATAAAAAAATTCTTTTTTTTTTTGTCTTTGTGAATTGTGTGGGCTGTAGCCGCACTTGCATCCTCAAAGCAGCAGCGACAAGCGTGCGTCTGTCTGTTAAAGGATGGTGTAACCCTCAAAGTGCGCTCCACAAACAAAAATATTCTTCTTTTTTTTTCTGTCTTTGTGAATTGTGTGGGTTGTAGCCACACTTGCATCCTCAAAGCAGCAGCGACAAGTGTGCATCTGTCTGTTAAAGGGTGGTGTATCCCTCAAAGTGCGCTCCACAAACAATAAAAAAATTCTTCCTTTTTTTTCTGTCTTTGTGAAATGTGTGGGCTGTAGCCACAGCTGCATCCTTAAAGCAGCAGCGACAAGCGTGCGTCTGTCTGTTAAAGGGTGGTGTAACCCTAAAAGTGCGCTCCACAAACAATAAAAATATTCTTCTTTTTTTTCTGTCTTTGTGAATTGTGTGGGCTGTAGCCGCACTTGCATCCTCAAAGCAGCAGCGACAAGCGTGCGTCTGTCTGTTAAAGGGTGGTGTAACCCTCAAAGTGCACTCCACAAACAATAAAAATATTCTTCTTTTTTTTCTCTTTGTGAAATTTGTTGGCTGTAGCCGCACCTGCATCCTTAAAGCAGCAGCGACAAGCGTGCGTCTGTCTGTTAAAGGGTGGTGTAACCCTCAAAGTGCACTCCACAAACAATAAAAATCTTCTTCTTTTTTTCTGTCTTTGTGAAATTTGTTGGCTGTAGCCGCACCTGCATCCTTAAAGCAGCAGCGACAAGCGTGCGTCTGTCTGTTAAAGGGTGGTGTAACCCTCAAAGTGCGCTCCACACACAATAAAAAAATTCTTCTTTTTATTTCTGTCTTTGTGAAATGTGTGGGCTGTAGCCACACCTGCATCCTTAAAGCAGCAGCGATGAGCGTGCGTCTGTCTGTTAAAGGGTGGTGTAACCCTCAAAGGGCGCTCCACAAACAATAAAAATATTCTTTTTTTTTCTGTCTTTGTGAATTGTGTGGCTGTAGCCGCACTTGCATCCTCAAAGTAGCAGCGACAAGCGTGCGTCTGTCTGTTAAAGGGTGGTGTAACCCTCAAGTGCTCCAAAAAATAAAAAACTATTTTTTTATGTGTTTGTGACTTGTGTGCGATGTAGCCGCACGTGCATCAAAACAGTAGCAGCGTCAAGCGAGCGCCTGTGTCATAAGTCAAGGGCCGGTTTGGACATCTGGTCCGGACTGAAGGACGTGCCAACATTTTCTGACAAGTCTACTGTCACAGCATATGATACTGTCCTCAAAGCAGCAGCGACAAGCGTGCGTCTGTCTGTTAAAGGGTGGTGTAACCCTCAAAGTGCGCTCCACAAACAATTAAAAAATTCTTCTTTTTTTTTCTGTCTTTGTGAAATGAGTGGGCTGTAGCCACACCTGCATCCTTAAAGCAGCAGCGACAAGCATGCATCTGTCTGTTAAAGGGTGGTGTAACCCTCAAAGAGCGCTCCACAAACAATGAAAAAATTCTTCTGTCTGTTAAAGGGTGGTGTAACCCTCAAAGTGCGCTCCACAAACAATAAAAAAATTCTTCCTTTTTTTTCTGTCTTTGTGAAATGTGTGGGCTGTAGCCACAGCTGCATCCTTAAAGCAGCAGCGACAAGCGTGCGTCTGTCTGTTAAAGGGTGGTGTAACCCTAAAAGTGCGCTCCACAAACAATAAAAATATTCTTCTTTTTTTTCTGTCTTTGTGAATTGTGTGGGCTGTAGCCGCACTTGCATCCTCAAAGCAGCAGCGACAAGCGTGCGTCTGTCTGTTAAAGGGTGGTGTAACCCTCAAAGTGCACTCCACAAACAATAAAAATATTCTTCTTTTTTTTCTCTTTGTGAAATTTGTTGGCTGTAGCCGCACCTGCATCCTTAAAGCAGCAGCGACAAGCGTGCGTCTGTCTGTTAAAGGGTGGTGTAACCCTCAAAGTGCACTCCACAAACAATAAAAATCTTCTTCTTTTTTTCTGTCTTTGTGAAATTTGTTGGCTGTAGCCGCACCTGCATCCTTAAAGCAGCAGCGACAAGCGTGCGTCTGTCTGTTAAAGGGTGGTGTAACCCTCAAAGTGCGCTCCACACACAATAAAAAAATTCTTCTTTTTATTTCTGTCTTTGTGAAATGTGTGGGCTGTAGCCACACCTGCATCCTTAAAGCAGCAGCGATGAGCGTGCGTCTGTCTGTTAAAGGGTGGTGTAACCCTCAAAGGGCGCTCCACAAACAATAAAAATATTCTTCTTTTTTTTTCTGTCTTTGTGAATTGTGTGGGCTGTAGCCGCACTTGCATCCTCAAAGTAGCAGCGACAAGCGTGCGTCTGTCTGTTAAAGGGTGGTGTAACCCTCAAGTGCTCCAAAAAATAAAAAACTATTTTTTTATGTGTTTGTGACTTGTGTGCGATGTAGCCGCACGTGCATCAAAACAGTAGCAGCGTCAAGCGAGCGCCTGTGTCATAAGTCAAGGGCCGGTTTGGACATCTGGTCCGGACTGAAGGACGTGCCAACATTTTCTGACAAGTCTACTGTCACAGCATATGATACTGTCCTCAAAGCAGCAGCGACAAGCGTGCGTCTGTCTGTTAAAGGGTGGTGTAACCCTCAAAGTGCGCTCCACAAACAATTAAAAAATTCTTCTTTTTTTTTCTGTCTTTGTGAAATGAGTGGGCTGTAGCCACACCTGCATCCTTAAAGCAGCAGCGACAAGCATGCATCTGTCTGTTAAAGGGTGGTGTAACCCTCAAAGAGCGCTCCACAAACAATGAAAAAATTCTTCTGTCTGTTAAAGGGTGGTGTAACCCTCAAAGTGCTCCAAAAAATAAAAAACTATTTTTTTATGTGTTTGTGACTTGTGTGCGATGTAGCCGCACGTGCATCAACACAGTAGCAACGTCAAGCGAGCGCCTGTGTCATAAGTCAAGGGCCGGTTTGGACATCTGGTCCGGACTGAAGGACGTGCCAACAATTTCTGACAAGTCTACTGTCACAGCATATGATACTGTCCTCAAAGCAGCAGCGACAAGCGTGCGTCTGTCTGTTAAAGGGTGGTGTAACCCTCAAAGTGCGCTCCACAAACAGTAAAAAAATTCTTCTTTTTTTTTCTGTCTTTGTGAAATGAGTGGGCTGTAGCCACACCTGCATCCTTAAAACAGCAGCGACAAGCGTGCGTCTGTCTGTTAAAGGGTGGTGTAACCCTCAAAGGGCGCTCCACAAACAATAAAAAAATTCTTCTTTTTTTTTCTGTCTTTGTGAATTGTGTGGGCTGTAGCCGCACGTGCATCAACAAAGTAGTGCCAAGCGTGCGCCTGTGTCATAAGTAAAGGGCCGGCTGGCTTGACCGTTAAACGCTGCTGTAACCCCCAAAGTACACTCCAAACCAAATAAAAAAATATTTTCTGTGTTTGTGAATTGTGTGCGCAGTAGCCGCACGTGCATCAACAAAGTAGTGCCAAGCGTGCGCCTTTTTCATAAGTAAAGGGCCGGCTGGCTTGACCGTTAAAGGGTGCTGTAACCCCCAAAGTACACTCCAAGCCAAATAAAAAAATATTTTCTGCAGTAGCCGCACGTGCATCAACAAAGTAGTGCCAAGCGTGCGCCTGTGTCATAAGTAAAGGGCCGGCTGGCATGACCATTAAAGGGTGCTGTAACCCCCAAAGTACACTCCAAACCAAATAAAAAAATATTTTCTGTGTTTGTGAATTGTGTGCGCAGTAGCCGCACGTGCATCAACAAAGTAGTGCCAAGCGTGCGCCTGTGTCATAAGTAAAGGGCCGGCTGGCTTGACCGTTAAAGGGTGCTGTAACCCCCAAAGTACACTCCAAACCAAATAAAATTATATTTTCTGTGTTTGTGAATTGTGTGTACTGTGGCTGCACGTGCATCAACAAAGAAGCAGCGCCAAGCGTGCACCTGTGTCCCATAAGTAAAGAGCCAGCTGGCTCATTTCTTAAAGGGTGGTGTAACCCACAAAGTGCACTACTCTCCAGCAAAAAGAAAAAAATATTTTCTGTGTTTGTGTGCGCCTTAGCCGCACGTATATATCAATATAACATAAATGGAGGACCAAACTTTCTCCGATAAAAATAAAATAGGTTAAAGAACCACTTCCTCCTAGTGCTGTTGCTGCTGCTGGGAGTTGTTCATCATCCCAGAGAGGAAGTAGGAACACCACTACTTTTACTTAACAATTGACCCTCCAACAGACCCTAGCGATGAGGATGAAGTATGACAGCAGTTATCCTGAAGCAAAACGTATAACTGAAGCCTTGACTGCTATGTTGGTGTTAGATGTGCATCCGGTATCCGCCATTAGTGCAGTGGGATTTAGACAATTGATGGAGGTAGTGTGTCCCCGGTTCCAAATCCCGTCTAGATTCCACCTGCATCCTCAAAGCAGCGACAAGTGTGCGTCTGTCTGTTAAAGGGTGGAGTAACCCTCAAAGTGCGCTCCACAAACAATAAAAAAATTCTTTTTTTTTTTGTCTTTGTGAATTGTGTGGGCTGTAGCCGCACTTGCATCCTCAAAGCAGCAGCGACAAGCGTGCGTCTGTCTGTTAAAGGATGGTGTAACCCTCAAAGTGCGCTCCACAAACAAAAATATTCTTCTTATTTTTTCTGTCTTTGTGAATTGTGTGGGTTGTAGCCACACTTGCATCCTCAAAGCAGCAGCGACAAGTGTGCATCTGTCTGTTAAAGGGTGGTGTATCCCTCAAAGTGCGCTCCACAAACAATAAAAAAATTCTTTTTTTTTTTTTTGTCTTTGTGAAATGTGTGGGCTGTAGCCACAGCTGCATCCTTAAAGCAGCAGCGACAAGCGTGCGTCTGTCTGTTAAAGGGTGGTGTAACCCTCAAAGTGCGCTCCACAAACAATAAAAAAATTCTTCTTTTTTTTCTGTCTTTGTGAAATTTGTGGGCTGTAGCCGCACCTGCATCCTTAAAGCAGCAGCGACAAGCGTGCGTCTGTCTGTTAAAGGGTGGTGTAACCCTAAAAGTGCGCTCCACAAACAATAAAAATATTCTTCTTTTTTTTCTGTCTTTGTGAATTGTGTGGGCTGTAGCCGCACTTGCATCCTCAAAGCAGCAGCGACAAGCGTGCGTCTGTCTGTTAAAGGGTGGTGTAACCCTCAAAGTGCACTCCACAAACAATAAAAATATTCTTCTTTTTTTTCTCTTTGTGAAATTTGTTGGCTGTAGCCGCACCTGCATCCTTAAAGCAGCAGCGACAAGCGTGCGTCTGTCTGTTAAAGGGTGGTGTAACCCTCAAAGTGCACTCCACAAACAATAAAAATCTTCTTCTTTTTTTTCTGTCTTTGTGAAATTTGTTGGCTGTAGCTGCACCTGCATCCTTAAAGCAGCAGCGACAAGCGTGCGTCTGTCTGTTAAAGGGTGGTGTAACCCTCAAAGTGCGCTCCACACACAATAAAAAAATTCTTCTTTTTATTTCTGTCTTTGTGAAATGTGTGGGCTGTAGCCACACCTGCATCTTTAAAGCAGCAGCGATGAGCGTGCGTCTGTCTGTTAAAGGGTGGTGTAACCCTCAAAGGGCGCTCCACAAACAATAAAAATATTCTTCTTTTTTTTTCTGTCTTTGTGAATTGTGTGGGCTGTAGCCGCACTTGCATCCTCAAAGTAGCAGCGACAAGCGTGCGTCTGTCTGTTAAAGGGTGGTGTAACCCTCAAAGTGCTCCAAAAAATAAAAAACTATTTTTTTATGTGTTTGTGACTTGTGTGCGATGTAGCCGCACGTGCATCAAAACAGTAGCAGCGTCAAGCGAGCGCCTGTGTCATAAGTCAAGGGCCGGTTTGGACATCTGGTCCGGACTGAAGGACGTGCCAACATTTTCTGACAAGTCTACTGTCACAGCATATGATACTGTCCTCAAAGCAGCAGCGACAAGCGTGCGTCTGTCTGTTAAAGGGTGGTGTAACCCTCAAAGTGCGCTCCACTAACAATTAAAAAATTCTTCTTTTTTTTTCTGTCTTTGTGAAATGAGTGGGCTGTAGCCACACCTGCATCCTTAAAGCAGCAGCGACAAGCATGCATCTGTCTGTTAAAGGGTGGTGTAACCCTCAAAGAGCGCTCCACAAACAATGAAAAAATTCTTCTGTCTGTTAAAGGGTGGTGTAACCCTCAAAGTGCTCCAAAAAATAAAAAACTATTTTTTTATGTGTTTGTGACTTGTGTGCGATGTAGCCGCACGTGCATCAACACAGTAGCAACGTCAAGCGAGCGCCTGTGTCATAAGTCAAGGGCCGGTTTGGACATCTGGTCCGGACTGAAGGACGTGCCAACAATTTCTGACAAGTCTACTGTCACAGCATATGATACTGTCCTCAAAGCAGCAGCGACAAGCGTGCATCTGTCTGTTAAAGGGTGGTGTAACCCTCAAAGTGCGCTCCACAAACAATAATATTCTTTTTTTTTTTCTGTCTTTGTGAAATGTGTGGGCTGTAGCCACACTTGCATCCTTAAAGCAGCAGCGACAAGCATGCGTCTGTCTGTTAAAGGGTGGTGTAACCTTCAAAGTGCGCTCCACAAACAATAAAAAAATTCTTCTTTTTTTTCTGTCTTTGTGAATTGTGTGGGCTGTAGCCGCACTTGCATCCTCAAAGCAGCAGCGACAAGCATGCGTCTGTCTGTTAAAGGGTGGTGTAACCCTCAAAGTGCGCTCCACAAACAATAATATTCTTCTTTTTTTTTCTGTCTTTGTGAATTGTGTGGGCTGTAGCCGCACTTGCATCCTCAAAGCAGCAGCGACAAGCGTGCATCTGTCTGTTAAAGGGTGGTGTAACCCTCAAAGTGCACTCCACAAACAATAAAAAAATTCTTTTTTTTTTTCTGTCTTTGAGAAATGTGTGGGCTGTAGCCACACCTGCATCCTTAAAGCAGCAGCGACAAGTGTGTGTCTGTCTGTTAAAGGGTGGTGTAACCCTCAAAGTGCGCTCCACAATCAATAAAAATATTCTTCTTTTTTTTCTGTCTTTGTGAATTGTTTTGGCTGTAGCCGCACTTGCATCCTCAAAGCAGCAGCGACTAGAGTGTGTCTGTCTGTTAAAGGGTGGTGTAACCCTCAATGTGCGCTCCACAAACAATAAAAATATTCGTCTTTTTTTTCTGTCTTGGTGAAATTTGTGGTCTGTAGCCGCACCTGCATCCTTAAAGCAGCAGCGACAAGCGTGCGTCTGTCTGTTAAAGGGTGGTGTAACCCTCAAAGTGCGCTCCACAAACAATAAAAAAATTCTTCTTTTTTTTTCTGTCTTTGTGAATTGTGTGGGCTGTAGCCGCCCTTGCATCCTCAAAGCAGCAGCGACAAGCGTGCGTCTGACTGTTAAAGGGTGGTGTAACCCCCAAAGTGTGCTCCACAAACAATAATATTCTTCTTTTTTTTTCTGTCTTTGTGAATTGTGTGGGCTGTAGCCACACTTGCATCCTTAAAGCAGCAGCGACAAGCGTGCGTCTGTCTGTTAAAGGGTGGTGTAACCCTCAAAGTGCGCTCCACAAACAATAAAAAAAATCTTCTTTTTTTTTCTGTCTTTGTGAATTGTGTGGGCTGTAGCCGCACTTGCATCCTCAAAGCAGCAGCGACAAGAGTGCGTCTGTCTGTTAAAGGGTGGTGTAACCCTCAAAGTGCGCTCCACAAACAATAAAAATATTATTCTTTTTTTTCTGTCTTTGTGAAATTTGTGGGCTGTAGCCGCACCTGCATCCTTAAATTAGCAGCGACAAGCGTGCGTCTGTCTGTTAAAGGGTGGTGTAACCCTCAAAGTGCTCCAAAAAATAAAAAAAATTTTTTTTACGTGTTTGTGACTTGTGTGCGATGTAGCCGCACGTGCATCAACACAGTAGCAGCGTCAAGCGAGCGCCTGTGTCATAAGTCAAGGGCCGGTTTGGACATCTGGTCCGGACTGAAGGACGTGCCAACAATTTCTGACAAGTCTACTGTCACAGCATATGATACTGTCCTCAAAGCAGCAGCGACAAGCGTGCATCTGTCTGTTAAAGGGTGGTGTAACCATCAAAGTGCGCTCCACAAACAATAAAAATATTCTTCTTTTTTTTTCTGTCTTTGTGAAATGTGTGGGCTGTAGCCACACTTGCATCCTTAAAGCAGCAGCGACAAGCGTGCGTCTGTCTGTTAAAGGGTGGTGTAACCCTCATAGTGCGCTCCACAAACAATAAAAAAATTCTTCTTTTTTTTTTCTGTCTTTGTGAATTGTGTGGGCTGTAGCAGCACTTGCATCCTCAAAGCAGCAGTGACAAGCGTGCGTCTGTCTGTTAAAGGGTGGTGTAACCCTCAAAGTGCGCTCCACAAACAATAAAAAAATTCTTATTTTTTTTCTGTCTTTGAGAAATGTGTGGGCTGTAGCCACACCTGCATCCTTAAAGCAGCAGCGACAAGTGTGCGTCTGTCTGTTAAAGGGTGGTGTAACCCTCAATGTGCGCTCCACAAACAATAAAAATATTCGTCTTTTTTTTCTGTCTTTGTGAAATTTGTGGTCTGTAGCCGCACCTGCATCCTTAAAGCAGCAGTGACAAGCGTGCGTCTGTCTGTTAAAGGGTGGTGTAACCCTCAAAGTGCACTCCACAAACAATAAAAAAAATCTTCTTTTTTTTCTGACTTTGTGAATTGTGTGGGCTGTAGACGCACTTACATCCTCAAAGCAGCAGCTACAAGCGTGCGTCTGTCTGTTAAAGGGTGGTGTAACCCTCAAAGTGTGCTCCACAAACAATAATATTCTTCTTTTTTTTTCTGTCTTTGTGAATTGTGTGGGCTGTAGCCACACTTGCATCCTTAAAGCAGCAGCGACAAGCGTGCATCTGTCTGTTAAAGGGTGGTGTAACCCTCAAAGAGCGCTCCACAAACAATAAAAAAATCTTATTTTTTTTTCTGTCTTTGAGAAAAGTGTGGGCTGTAGCCATACCTGCATCCTTAAAGCAGCAGCGACAAGTGTGCGTCTGTCTGTTAAAGGGTGGTGTAACCCTCAAAGTGCGCTCCACAAACAATAAAAATATTCTTCTTTTTTTTTCTCTTTGTGAATTGTGTGGGCTGTAGCCGCACTTGCATCCTCAAAGCAGCAGCGACAAGAGTGCGTCTGTCTGTTAAAGGGAGGTGTAACCCTCAAAGTGCGCTCCACAAACAATAAAAATATTATTCTTTTTTTTCTGTCCTTGTGAAATTTGTGGGCTGTAGCCACACCTGCATCCTTAAAGCAGCAGCGACAAGCGTGCGTCTGTCTGTTAAAGGGTGGTGTAACCCTCAAAGTGCTCCAAAAAATAAAAAACTATTTTTTATGTGTTTGTGACTTGTGTGCGATGTAGCCGCACGTGCATCAACACAGTAGCAGCGTCAAGCGAGCGCCTGTGTCATAAGTCAAGGGCCGGTTTGGACATCTGGTCCGGACTGAAGGACGTGCCAACAATTTCTGACAAGTCTACTGTCACAGCATATGATACTGTCCTCAAAGCAGCAGCGACAAGCGTGCGTCTGTCTGTTAAAGGGTGGTGTAACCCTCAAAGTGCGCTCCACAAACAATAAAAAAATTCTTCTTTTTTTTTCTCTTTGTGAAATGAGTGGGCTGTAGCCACACCTGGATCCTCACAGCAGCAGCGACAAGCGTGCGTTTGTCTGTTAAAGGGTGGTGTAACCCTCAAAGTGCGCTCCACAAACAATAAAAAAATTCTTTTTTTTTCTGTCTTTGTGAATTGTGTGGGCTGTAGCCGCACTTGCATCCTCAAAGCAGCAGCGACAAGCATGCGTCTGTCTGTTAAAGGGTGGTGTAACCCTCAAAGTGCGCTCCACAAACAATAAAAAAATTCTTCTATTTTTCTGTCTTTGTGAATTGTGTGGGCTGTAGACGCACTTGCATCCTCAAAGCAGCAGCTACAAGCGTGCGTCTGTCTGTTAAAGGGTGGTGTAACCCTCAAAGTGCGCTCCACAAGCAATAAAAATATTCTTCTTTTTTTTTCTCTTTGTGAATTGTGTGGGCTGTAGCTGCACTTGCATCCCCAAAGCAGCAGCGACAAGCGTGTGTCTGTCTGTTAAAGGGTGGTGTAACCCTCAAAGTGCGCCACAAAATAAAAAACAATTTTTTTATGTGTTTGTGACTTGTGTGCGATGTAGCCGCACGTGCATCAAAACAGTAGCAGCGTCAAGCGTGCACCTGTGTCATAAGTCAAGGGCCGGTTTGGACATCTGGTCCGGACTGAAGGACGTGCCAACAATTTCTGACAAGTCTACTGTCACAGCATATGATAGTGTCCTCAAAGCAGCAGCGACAAGCGTGTATCTGTCTGTTAAAGGGTGGTGTAACCCTCAAAGTGCGCTCCACAAACAATAAAAAAATTCTTATTTTTTTTTCTGTCTTTGTGAATTGTGTGGGCTGTAGCCGCACTTGCATCCTCAAAGCAGCAGCGACAAGCGTGCATCTGTCTGTTAAAGGGTGGTGTAACCCTCAAAGTGCGCTCCACAAACAATAAAAAAATTCTTATTTTTTTTTCTCTTTGTGAAATGTGTGGGCTGTAGCCGCACCTGCATCCTTAAAGCAGCAGCGACAAGCATGCGTCTGTCTGTTAAAGGGTGGTGCATCCCTCAAAGTGCGCTCCACAAACAATAAAAATATTCTTTTTTTTTCTGTCTTTGTGAATTGTGTGCGCTGTAGCCACACTTGCATCCTCAAAGCAGCAGCGACAAGCGTGCATCTGTCTGTTAAAGGGTGGTGTAACCCTCAAAGTGCGCTCCACAAACAATAAAAAAAATCTTCTTTTTTTTCCCTGTCTTTGTGAAATGTGTGGGCTGTAGCCGCACCTGCATCCTTAAAGCAGCAGCGACAAGCTTGCGTCTGTCTGTTAAAGGGTGGTGCAACCCTCAAAGTGCGCTCCACAAACAATAAAAAAATTCTTCTTTTTTTTTCTGTCTTTGTGAATTGTGTGGGCTGTAGCCGCACTTGCATCCTCACAGCAGCAGCGACAAGCGTGCGTTTGTCTGTTAAAGGGTGGTGTAACCCTCAAAGTGCGCTCCACAAACAATAATATTCTTCTTTTTTTTCTGTCTTTGTGAATTGTGTGGGCTGTAGCCGCACTTGCATCCTCACAGCAGCAGCGACAAGCGTGCGTTTGTCTGTTAAAGGGTGGTGTAACCCTCAAAGTGTGCTCCACAAACAATAAAAAAATTCTTATTTTTTTTTCTGTCTTTGAGAAATGTGTGGGCTGTAGCCACACCTGCATCCTTAAAGCAGCAGCGACAAGTGTGCGTCTGTCTGTTAAAGGGTGGTGTAACCCTCAAAGTGCGCTCCACAAACAATAAAAATATTCTTCTTTTTTTTCTGTCTTTGTGAATTGTGTGGGCTGTAGCCGCACTTGCATCCTCAAAGCAGTAGCGACAAGAGTGCGTCTGTCTGTTAAAGGGTAGTGTAACCCTCAAAGTGCGCTCCACAAACAATAAAAATATTCTTCTTTTTTTCTGTCTTTGTGAAATTTATCGGCTGTAGCCGCACCTGCATCCTTAAAGCAGCAGCGACAAGCGTGCGTCTGTCTGTTAAAGGGTGGTGTAACCCTCAAAGTGCGCTCCACAAACAATAAAAAAATTCTTCTTTGTTTCTGTCTTTGTGAATTGTGTGGGCTGTAGACGCACTTGCATCCTCAAAGCAGCAGCTACAAGCGTGCGTCTGTCTGTTAAAGGGTGGTGTAACCCTCAAAGTGCGCTCCACAAGCAATAAAAATATTCTTCTTTTTTTTTCTCTTTGTGAATTGTGTGGGCTGTAGCCGCACTTGCATCCTCAAAGCAGTAGCGACAAGAGTGCGTCTGTCTGTTAAAGGGTAGTGTCACCCTCAAAGTGCGCTCCTCAAACAATAAAAATATTCTTCTTTTTTTTTCTGTCTTTGTGAAATTTATCGGCTGTAGCCGCACCTGTATCCTTAAAGCAGCAGCGACAAGCGTGTGTCTGTCTGTAAAAGGGTGGTGTAACCCTCAAAGTGCGCCACAAAATAAAAAACTATTTTTTTATGTGTTTGTGACTTGTGTGCGATGTAGCCGCACGTGCATCAAAACAGTAGCAGCGTCAAGCGTGCGCCTGTGTCACAAGTCAAGGGCCGGTTTGGACATCTGGTCCGGACTGAAGGACGTGCCAACAATTTCTGACAAGTCTACTGTCACAGCATATGATACTGTCCTCAAAGCAGCAGCGACAAGCGTGTGTCTGTCTGTTAAAGGGTGGTGTAACCCTCAAAGTGCGCTCCACAAACAATAAAAAAATTCTTATTTTTTTTTTTGTCTTTGTGAATTGTGTGGGCTGTAGCCGCACTTGCATCCTCAAAGCAGCAGCGACAAGCGTGCGTCTGTCTGTTAAAGGGTGGTGTAACCCTCAAAGTGCGCTCCACAAACAATAAATAAATTCTGATTTTTTTTCTGTCTTTGTGAAATGTGTGGGCTGTAGCCGCACCTGCATCCTTAAAGCAGCAGCGACAAGCGTGCGTCTGTCTGTTAAAGGGTGGTGTAACCCTCAAAGTGCGCACCACAAACAATAAAAATATTCTTTTTTTTCTGTCTTTGTGAATTGTGTGCGCTGTAGCCACACTTGCATCCTCAAAGCAGCAGCGACAAGCGTGCGTCTGACTGTTAAAGGGTGGTGTAACCCTCAAAGTGCGCTCCACAAACAATAAAAAAATTCTTCTTTTTTTTCCCTGTCTTTGTGAAATGTGTGGGCTGTATCCGCACCTGCATCCTTAAAGCAGCAGCGACAAGCGTGCGTCTGTCTGTTAAAGGGTGGTGCAACCCTCAAAGTGCGCTCCACAAACAATAAAAAAATTCTTCTTTTTTTTCCTGTCTTTGTGAATTGTGTGGGCTGTAACCGCACTTGCATCCTCAAAGCAGCAGCAACAAGCGTGCGTCTATCTGTTAAAGGGTGGTGTAACCCTCAAAGTGCGCTCCACAAACAATAATATTCTTCTTTTTTTTCTGTCTTTGTGAATTGTGTTGGCTGTAGCCGCACTTGCATCCTCACAGCAGCAGCGACAAGCGTGCGTTTGTCTGTTAAAGGGTGGTGTAACCCTCAAAGTGTGCTCCACAAACAATAAAATAATTCTTATTTTTTGTTCTGTCTTTGAGAAATGTGTGGGCTGTAGCCACACCTGCATCCTTAAAGCTGCAGCGACAAGAGTGCGTCTGTCTGTTAAAGGGTGGTGTAACCCTCAAAGTGCGCTCCACAAACAATAAAAATATTCTTCTTTTTTTTTCTGTCTTTGTGAATTGTGTGGGCTGTAGCCGCACTTGCATCCTCAAAGCAGCAGCGACAAGCGTGCGTCTGTCTGTTAAAGGGTGGTGTAACCCTCAAAGTGTGCTCCACAAACAATAAAATAATTCTTATTTTTTGTTCTGTCTTTGAGAAATGTGTGGGCTGTAGCCACACCTGCATCCTTAAAGCTGCAGCGACAAGAGTGCGTCTGTCTGTTAAAGGGTGGTGTAACCCTCAAAGTGCGCTCCACAAACAATAAAAATATTCTTCTTTTTTTTTCTGTCTTTGTGAATTGTGTGGGCTGTAGCCGCACTTGCATCCTCAAAGCAGCAGCGACAAGCGTGCATCTGTCTGTTAAAGGGTGGTGTAACCCTCAAAGTGCGCTCCACAAACAATTAAAAAATTCTTCTTTTTTTTCTGTCTTTGTGAATTGTGTGGGCTGTAGACGCACTTGCATCCTCAAAGCAGCAGCTACAAGCGTGCGTCTGTCTGTTAAAGGGTGGTGTAACCCTCAAAGTGCGCTCCACAAGCAATAAAAATATTCTTCTTTTTTTTTCTCTTTGTGAATTGTGTGGGCTGTAGCCGCACTTGCATCCTCAAAGCTGCAGCGACAAGCGTGTGTCTGTCTGTTAAAGGGTGGTGTAACCCTAAAAGTGCGCCACAAAATAAAAAACTATTTTTTTATGTGTTTGTGACTTGTGTGCGATGTAGCCGCACGTGCATCAAAACAGTAGCAGCGTCAAGCGTGCGCCTGTGTCATAAGTCAAGGGCCGGTTTGGACATCTGGTCCGGACTGAAGGACGTGCCAACAATTTCTGACAAGTCTACTGTCACAGCATATGATACTGTCCTCAAAGCAGCAGCGACAAGCGTGTGTCTGTCTGTTAAAGGGTGGTGTAACCCTCAAAGTGCGCTCCACAAACAATAAAAAAATTCTTCTTTTTTTTTCTGTCTTTGTGAATTGTGTGGGCTGTAGCCGCACTTGCATCCTCAAAGCAGCAGCGACAAGCGTGCGTCTGTCTGTTAAAGGGTGGTGTAACCCTCAAAGTGCGCTCCACAAACAATAAAAAAATTCTTATTTTTTTTTCTGTCTTTGTGAAATGTGTGGGCTGTAGCCGCACCTGCATCCTTAAAGCAGCAGCGACAAGCATGCGTCTGTCTGTTAAAGGGTGGTGCAACCCTCAAAGTGCGCTCCACAAACAATAAAAATATTCTTTTTTTTTCTGTCTTTGTGAATTGTGTGCACTGTAGCCACACTTGCATCCTCAAAGCAGCAGCGACAAGCGTGCGTCTGTCTGTTAAAGGGTGGTGTAACCCTCAAAGTGTGCTCCACAAACAATAAAAAAAATCTTCTTTTTTTTCCCTGTCTTTGTGAAATGTGTGGGCTGTAGCCGCACCTGCATCCTTAAAGCAGCAGCGACAAGCTTGCGTCTGTCTGTTAAAGGGTGGTTCAACCCTCAAAGTGCGCTCCACAAACAATAAAAAAATTCTTCTTTTTTTTTCTGTCTTTGTGAATTGTGTGGGCTGTAGCCGCACTTGCATCCTCAAAGCAGCAGCGACAAGCGTGCGTTTGTCTGTTAAAGGGTGGTGTAACCCTCAAAGTGCGCTCCACAAACAATAATATTCTTCTTTTTTTACTGTCTTTGTGAATTGTGTGGGCTGTAGCCGCACTTGCATCCTCACAGCAGCAGCGACAAGCGTGCGTTTGTCTGTTAAAGGGTGGTGTAACCCTCAAAGTGTGCTCCACAAACAATAAAAAAATTCTTATTTTTTTTTCTGTCTTTGAGAAATGTGTGGGCTGTAGCCACACCTGCATCCTTAAAGCAGCAGCGACAAGTGTGCATCTGTCTGTTAAAGGGTGGTGTAACCCTCAAAGTGCGCTCCACAAACAATAAAAATATTCTTCTTTTTTTTCTGTCTTTGTGAATTGTGTGGGCTGTAGCTGCACTTGCATCCTCAAAGCAGTAGCGACAAGAGTGCGTCTGTCTGTTAAAGGGTAGTGTAACCCTCAAAGTGCGCTCCACAAACAATAAAAATATTCTTCTTTTTTTCTGTCTTTGTGAAATTTATCGGCTGTAGCCGCACCTGCATCCTTAAAGCAGCAGCGACAAGCGTGCGTCTGTCTGTTAAAGGGTGGTGTAACCCTCAAAGTGCGCTCCACAAACAATAAAAAAATTCTTCTTTGTTTCTGTCTTTGTGAATTGTGTGGGCTGTAGACGCACTTGCATCCTCAAAGCAGCAGCTACAAGCGTGCGTCTGTCTGTTAAAGGGTGGTGTAACCCTCAAAGTGCGCTCCACAAGCAATAAAAATATTCTTCTTTTTTTTTCTCTTTGTGAATTGTGTGGGCTGTAGCCGCACTTGCATCCTCAAAGCAGTAGCGACAAGAGTGCGTCTGTCTGTTAAAGGGTAGTGTCACCCTCAAAGTGCGCTCCTCAAACAATAAAAATATTCTTCTTTTTTTTTCTGTCTTTGTGAAATTTATCGGCTGTAGCCGCACCTGTATCCTTAAAGCAGCAGCGACAAGCGTGTGTCTGTCTGTAAAAGGGTGGTGTAACCCTCAAAGTGCGCCACAAAATAAAAAACTATTTTTTTATGTGTTTGTGACTTGTGTGCGATGTAGCCGCACGTGCATCAAAACAGTAGCAGCGTCAAGCGTGCGCCTGTGTCACAAGTCAAGGGCCGGTTTGGACATCTGGTCCGGACTGAAGGACGTGCCAACAATTTCTGACAAGTCTACTGTCACAGCATATGATACTGTCCTCAAAGCAGCAGCGACAAGCGTGTGTCTGTCTGTTAAAGGGTGGTGTAACCCTCAAAGTGCGCTCCACAAACAATAAAAAAATTCTTATTTTTTTTTTTGTCTTTGTGAATTGTGTGGGCTGTAGCCGCACTTGCATCCTCAAAGCAGCAGCGACAAGCGTGCGTCTGTCTGTTAAAGGGTGGTGTAACCCTCAAAGTGCGCTCCACAAACAATAAATAAATTCTGATTTTTTTTCTGTCTTTGTGAAATGTGTGGGCTGTAGCCGCACCTGCATCCTTAAAGCAGCAGCGACAAGCGTGCGTCTGTCTGTTAAAGGGTGGTGTAACCCTCAAAGTGCGCACCACAAACAATAAAAATATTCTTTTTTTTCTGTCTTTGTGAATTGTGTGCGCTGTAGCCACACTTGCATCCTCAAAGCAGCAGCGACAAGCGTGCGTCTGACTGTTAAAGGGTGGTGTAACCCTCAAAGTGCGCTCCACAAACAATAAAAAAATTCTTCTTTTTTTTCCCTGTCTTTGTGAAATGTGTGGGCTGTATCCGCACCTGCATCCTTAAAGCAGCAGCGACAAGCGTGCGTCTGTCTGTTAAAGGGTGGTGCAACCCTCAAAGTGCGCTCCACAAACAATAAAAAAATTCTTCTTTTTTTTCCTGTCTTTGTGAATTGTGTGGGCTGTAACCGCACTTGCATCCTCAAAGCAGCAGCAACAAGCGTGCGTCTATCTGTTAAAGGGTGGTGTAACCCTCAAAGTGCGCTCCACAAACAATAATATTCTTCTTTTTTTTCTGTCTTTGTGAATTGTGTTGGCTGTAGCCGCACTTGCATCCTCACAGCAGCAGCGACAAGCGTGCGTTTGTCTGTTAAAGGGTGGTGTAACCCTCAAAGTGTGCTCCACAAACAATAAAATAATTCTTATTTTTTGTTCTGTCTTTGAGAAATGTGTGGGCTGTAGCCACACCTGCATCCTTAAAGCTGCAGCGACAAGAGTGCGTCTGTCTGTTAAAGGGTGGTGTAACCCTCAAAGTGCGCTCCACAAACAATAAAAATATTCTTCTTTTTTTTTCTGTCTTTGTGAATTGTGTGGGCTGTAGCCGCACTTGCATCCTCAAAGCAGCAGCGACAAGCGTGCGTCTGTCTGTTAAAGGGTGGTGTAACCCTCAAAGTGTGCTCCACAAACAATAAAATAATTCTTATTTTTTGTTCTGTCTTTGAGAAATGTGTGGGCTGTAGCCACACCTGCATCCTTAAAGCTGCAGCGACAAGAGTGCGTCTGTCTGTTAAAGGGTGGTGTAACCCTCAAAGTGCGCTCCACAAACAATAAAAATATTCTTCTTTTTTTTTCTGTCTTTGTGAATTGTGTGGGCTGTAGCCGCACTTGCATCCTCAAAGCAGCAGCGACAAGCGTGCATCTGTCTGTTAAAGGGTGGTGTAACCCTCAAAGTGCGCTCCACAAACAATTAAAAAATTCTTCTTTTTTTTCTGTCTTTGTGAATTGTGTGGGCTGTAGACGCACTTGCATCCTCAAAGCAGCAGCTACAAGCGTGCGTCTGTCTGTTAAAGGGTGGTGTAACCCTCAAAGTGCGCTCCACAAGCAATAAAAATATTCTTCTTTTTTTTTCTCTTTGTGAATTGTGTGGGCTGTAGCCGCACTTGCATCCTCAAAGCTGCAGCGACAAGCGTGTGTCTGTCTGTTAAAGGGTGGTGTAACCCTAAAAGTGCGCCACAAAATAAAAAACTATTTTTTTATGTGTTTGTGACTTGTGTGCGATGTAGCCGCACGTGCATCAAAACAGTAGCAGCGTCAAGCGTGCGCCTGTGTCATAAGTCAAGGGCCGGTTTGGACATCTGGTCCGGACTGAAGGACGTGCCAACAATTTCTGACAAGTCTACTGTCACAGCATATGATACTGTCCTCAAAGCAGCAGCGACAAGCGTGTGTCTGTCTGTTAAAGGGTGGTGTAACCCTCAAAGTGCGCTCCACAAACAATAAAAAAATTCTTCTTTTTTTTTCTGTCTTTGTGAATTGTGTGGGCTGTAGCCGCACTTGCATCCTCAAAGCAGCAGCGACAAGCGTGCGTCTGTCTGTTAAAGGGTGGTGTAACCCTCAAAGTGCGCTCCACAAACAATAAAAAAATTCTTATTTTTTTTTCTGTCTTTGTGAAATGTGTGGGCTGTAGCCGCACCTGCATCCTTAAAGCAGCAGCGACAAGCATGCGTCTGTCTGTTAAAGGGTGGTGCAACCCTCAAAGTGCGCTCCACAAACAATAAAAATATTCTTTTTTTTTCTGTCTTTGTGAATTGTGTGCACTGTAGCCACACTTGCATCCTCAAAGCAGCAGCGACAAGCGTGCGTCTGTCTGTTAAAGGGTGGTGTAACCCTCAAAGTGTGCTCCACAAACAATAAAAAAAATCTTCTTTTTTTTCCCTGTCTTTGTGAAATGTGTGGGCTGTAGCCGCACCTGCATCCTTAAAGCAGCAGCGACAAGCTTGCGTCTGTCTGTTAAAGGGTGGTTCAACCCTCAAAGTGCGCTCCACAAACAATAAAAAAATTCTTCTTTTTTTTTCTGTCTTTGTGAATTGTGTGGGCTGTAGCCGCACTTGCATCCTCAAAGCAGCAGCGACAAGCGTGCGTTTGTCTGTTAAAGGGTGGTGTAACCCTCAAAGTGCGCTCCACAAACAATAATATTCTTCTTTTTTTACTGTCTTTGTGAATTGTGTGGGCTGTAGCCGCACTTGCATCCTCACAGCAGCAGCGACAAGCGTGCGTTTGTCTGTTAAAGGGTGGTGTAACCCTCAAAGTGTGCTCCACAAACAATAAAAAAATTCTTATTTTTTTTTCTGTCTTTGAGAAATGTGTGGGCTGTAGCCACACCTGCATCCTTAAAGCAGCAGCGACAAGTGTGCATCTGTCTGTTAAAGGGTGGTGTAACCCTCAAAGTGCGCTCCACAAACAATAAAAATATTCTTCTTTTTTTTCTGTCTTTGTGAATTGTGTGGGCTGTAGCTGCACTTGCATCCTCAAAGCAGTAGCGACAAGAGTGCGTCTGTCTGTTAAAGGGTAGTGTAACCCTCAAAGTGCGCTCCACAAACAATAAAAATATTCTTCTTTTTTTCTGTCTTTGTGAAATTTATCGGCTGTAGCCGCACCTGCATCCTTAAAGCAGCAGCGACAAGCGTGCGTCTGTCTGTTAAAGGGTGGTGTAACCCTCAAAGTGCGCTCCACAAACAATAAAAAAATTCTTCTTTGTTTCTGTCTTTGTGAATTGTGTGGGCTGTAGACGCACTTGCATCCTCAAAGCAGCAGCTACAAGCGTGCGTCTGTCTGTTAAAGGGTGGTGTAACCCTCAAAGTGCGCTCCACAAGCAATAAAAATATTCTTCTTTTTTTTTCTCTTTGTGAATTGTGTGGGCTGTAGCCGCACTTGCATCCTCAAAGCAGTAGCGACAAGAGTGCGTCTGTCTGTTAAAGGGTAGTGTAACCCTCAAAGTGCGCTCCACAAGCAATAAAAATATTCTTCTTTTTTTTTCTCTTTGTGAATTGTGTGGGCTGTAGCCGCACTTGCATCCTCAAAGCAGTAGCGACAAGAGTGCGTCTGTCTGTTAAAGGGTAGTGTAACCCTCAAAGTGCGCTCCTCAAACAATAAAAATATTCTTCTTTTTTTTTCTGTCTTTGTGAAATTTATCGGCTGTAGCCGCACCTGCATCCTTAAAGCAGCAGCGACAAGCGTGTGTCTGTCTGTAAAAGGGTGGTGTAACCCTCAAAGTGCGCCACAAAATAAAAAACTATTTTTTTATGTGTTTGTGACTTGTGTGCGATGTAGCCGCACGTGCATCAAAACAGTAGCAGCGTCAAGCGTGCGCCTGTGTCATAAGTCAAGGGCCGGTTTGGACATCTGGTCCGGACTGAAGGACGTGCCAACAATTTCTGACAAGTCTACTGTCACAGCATATGATACTGTCCTCAAAGCAGCAGCGACAAGCGTGTGTCTGTCTGTTAAAGGGTGGTGTAACCCTCAAAGTGCGCTCCACAAACAATAAAAAAATTCTTATTTTTTTTCTGTCTTTGTGAATTGTGTGGGCTGTAGCCGCACTTGCATCCTCAAAGCCGCAGCGACAAGCGTGCGTCTGTCTGTTAAAGGGTGGTGTAACCCTCAAAGTGCGCTCCACAAACAATAAAAAAATTCTGATTTTTTTTCTGTCTTTGTGAAATGTGTGGGCTGTAGCCGCACCTGCATCCTTAAAGCAGCAGCGACAAGCATGCGTCTGTCTGTTAAAGGGTGGTGTAACCCTCAAAGTGCGCTCCACAAACAATAAAAATATTCTTTTTTTTTCTGTCTTTGTGAATTGTGTGGGCTGTAGCCGCACTTGCATCCTCAAAGCAGCAGCGACAAGCGTGCGTTTGTCTGTTAAAGGGTGGTGTAACCCTCAAAGTGCGCTCCACAAACAATAATATTCTTCTTTTTTTACTGTCTTTGTGAATTGTGTGGGCTGTAGCCGCACTTGCATCCTCACAGCAGCAGCGACAAGCGTGCGTTTGTCTGTTAAAGGGTGGTGTAACCCTCAAAGTGTGCTCCACAAACAATAAAAAAATTCTTATTTTTTTTTCTGTCTTTGAGAAATGTGTGGGCTGTAGCCACACCTGCATCCTTAAAGCAGCAGCGACAAGTGTGCATTTGTCTGTTAAAGGGTGGTGTAACCCTCAAAGTGCGCTCCACAAACAATAAAAATATTCTTCTTTTTTTTCTGTCTTTGTGAATTGTGTGGGCTGTAGCTGCACTTGCATCCTCAAAGCAGTAGCGACAAGAGTGCGTCTGTCTGTTAAAGGGTAGTGTAACCCTCAAAGTGCGCTCCACAAACAATAAAAATATTCTTCTTTTTTTCTGTCTTTGTGAAATTTATCGGCTGTAGCCGCACCTGCATCCTTAATGCAGCAGCGACAAGCATGCGTCTGTCTGTTAAAGGGTGGTGTAACCCTCAAAGTGCGCTCCACAAACAATAAAAAAATTCTTCTTTGTTTCTGTCTTTGTGAATTGTGTGGGCTGTAGACGCACTTGCATCCTCAAAGCAGCAGCTACAAGCGTGCGTCTGTCTGTTAAAGGGTGGTGTAACCCTCAAAGTGCGCTCCACAAGCAATAAAAATATTCTTCTTTTTTTTTCTCTTTGTGAATTGTGTGGGCTGTAGCCGCACTTGCATCCTCAAAGCAGTAGCGACAAGAGTGCGTCTGTCTGTTAAAGGGTAGTGTAACCCTCAAAGTGCGCTCCACAAGCAATAAAAATATTATTCTTTTTTTTTCTCTTTGTGAATTGTGTGGGCTGTAGCCGCACTTGCATCCTCAAAGCAGTAGCGACAAGAGTGCGTCTGTCTGTTAAAGGGTAGTGTAACCTTCAAAGTGCGCTCCTCAAACAATAAAAATATTCTTCTTTTTTTTTCTGTCTTTGTGAAATTTATCGGCTGTAGCCGCACCTGCATCCTTAAAGCAGCAGCGACAAGCGTGTGTCTGTCTGTAAAAGGGTGGTGTAACCCTCAAAGTGCGCCACAAAATAAAAAACTATTTTTTTATGTGTTTGTGACTTGTGTGCGATGTAGCCGCACGTGCATCAAAACAGTAGCAGCGTCAAGCGTGCGCCTGTGTCATAAGTCAAGGGCCGGTTTGGACATCTGGTCCGGACTGAAGGACGTGCCAACAATTTCTGACAAGTCTACTGTCACAGCATATGATACTGTCCTCAAAGCAGCAGCGACAAGCGTGTGTCTGTCTGTTAAAGGGTGGTGTAACCCTCAAAGTGCGCTCCACAAACAATAAAAAAATTCTTATTTTTTTTTCTGTCTTTGTGAATTGTGTGGGCTGTAGCCGCACTTGCATCCTCAAAGCCGCAGCGACAAGCGTGCGTCTGTCTGTTAAAGGGTGGTGTAACCCTCAAAGTGCGCTCCACAAACAATAAAAAAATTCTGATTTTTTTTCTGTCTTTGTGAAATGTGTGGGCTGTAGCCGCACCTGCATCCTTAAAGCAGCAGCGACAAGCATGCGTCTGTCTGTTAAAGGGTGGTGTAACCCTCAAAGTGCGCTCCACAAACAATAAAAATATTCTTTTTTTTTCTGTCTTTGTGAATTGTGTGCGCTGTAGCCACACTTGCATCCTCAAAGCAGCAGCGACAAGCGTGCGTCTGTCTGTTAAAGGGTGGTGTAACCCTCAAAGTGCGCTCCACAAACAATAAAAAAATTCTTCTTTTTTTTCCCTGTCTTTGTGAAATGTGTGGGCTGTATCCGCACCTGCATCCTTAAAGCAGCAGCGACAAGCATGCGTCTGTCTGTTAAAGGGTGGTGCAACCCTCAAAGTGCGCTCCACAAACAATAAAAAAATTCTTCTTTTTTTTCCTGTCTTTGTGAATTGTGTGGGCTGTAGCCGCACTTGCATCCTCAAAGCAGCAGCAACAAGCGTGCGTCTATCTGTTAAAGGGTGGTGTAACCCTCAAAGTGCGCTCCACAAACAATAATATTCTTCTTTTTTTTCTGTCTTTGTGAATTGTGTTGGCTGTAGCCGCACTTGCATCCTCACAGCAGCAGCGACAAGCGTGCGTTTGTCTGTTAAAGGGTGATGTAACCCTCAAAGTGTGCTCCACAAACAATAAAATAATTCTTATTTTTTGTTCTGTCTTTGAGAAATGTGTGGGCTGTAGCCACACCTGCATCCTTAAAGCTGCAGCGACAAGAGTGCGTCTGTCTGTTAAAGGGTGGTGTAACCCTCAAAGTGGGCTCCACAAACAATAAAAATATTCTTCTTTTTTTTTCTGTCTTTGTGAATTGTGTGGGCTGTAGCCGCACTTGCATCCTCAAAGCAGTAGCGACAAGAGTGCGTCTGTCTTTTAAAGGGTAGTGTAACCCTCAAAGTGCGCTCCACAAACAATAAAAATATTCGTCTTTTTTTTTCTGTCTTTGTGAAATTTATCGGCTGTAGCCGCACCTGCATCCTTAAAGCAGCAGCGACAAGCGTGCATCTGTCTGTTAAAGGGTGGTGTAACCCTCAAAGTGCGCTCCACAAACAATAAAAAAATTCTTCTTTTTTTCTGTCTTTGTGAATTGTGTGGGCTGTAGATGCACTTGCATCCTCAAAGCAGCAGCTACAAGCGTGCGTCTGTCTGTTAAAGGGTGGTGTAACCCTCAAAGTGCGCTCCACAAGCAATAAAAATATTCTTCTTTTTTTTTCTCTTTGTGAATTGTGTGGGCTGTAGCCACACTTGCATCCTCAAAGCAGCAGCGACAAGCGTGTGTCTGTCTGTTAAAGGGTGGTGTAACCCTCAAAGTGCGCCACAAAATAAAAAACTATTTTTTTATGTGTTTGTGACTTGTGTGCGATGTAGCCGCATGTGCATCAAAACAGTAGCATCGTCAAGCGTGCGCCTGTGTCATAAGTCAAGGGCCGGTTTGGACATCTGGTCCGGACTGAAGGACGTGCCAACAATTTCTGACAAGTCTACTGTCACAGCATATGATACTGTCCTCAAAGCAGCAGCGACAAGCGTGTGTCTGTCTGTTAAAGGGTGGTGTAACCCTCAAAGTGCGCTCCACAAACAATCAAAAAATTCTTATTTTTTTTCTGTCTTTGTGAAATGTGAGGGCTGTAGCCACACCTGCATCCTTAAAGCAGCAGCGACAAGCGTGCGTCTGTCTGTTAAAGGGTGGTGTAACCCTCAAAATGCGCTCCACAAACTATAAAAATATTATTTTTTTTCTGTCTTTGTGAATTGTGTGTGCTGTAGCCACACTTGCATCCTCAAAGCAGCAGCGACAAGCGTGCGTCTGTCTGTTAAAGGGTGGTGTAACCCTCAAAGTGCGCTCCACAAACAATAAAAAAATTCTTCTTTTTTTTTTTCTGTCTTTGTGAATTGTGTGCGCTGTAGCCACACTTGCATCCTGAAAGCAGCAGCGACAAGCGTGCGTCTGTCTGTTAAAGGGTGGTGTAACCCTCAAAGTGCGCTCCACAAACAATAAAAAAATTCTTATTTTTTTTTCTGTCTTTCTGAATTGTGTGGGCTGTAGGCGCACTTGCATCCTCAAAGCAGCAGCGACAAGCGTGCGGCTGTCTGTTAAAGGGTGGTGTAACCCTCAAAGTGCACCAAAAAATAAAAAACTAATTTTTTATGTGTTTGTGACTTGTGTGCGATGTAGTCGCACGTGCATCAAAACAGTAGCAGCGTCAAGCGTGCGCCTGTGTCATAAGTCAAGGGCCGGTTTGGACATCTGGTCCGGACTGAAGGACGTGCAAACAATTTCTGACAAGTCTACTGTCACAGCATATGATACTGTCCTCAAAGCAGCAGCGACAAGCGTGTGTCTGTCTGTTAAAGGGTGGTGTAACCCTCAAAGTGCGCTCCACAAACAATAAAAAAATTCTTATTTTTTTTCTGTCTTTGCGAAATGTGTGGGCTGTAGCCACACCTGCATCCTTAAAGCAGCAGTGACAAGCATGCCTCTGTCTGTTAAAGGGTGGTGTAACCCTCAAAGAGCGCTCCACAAACAATAAAAAAATTCTTCTTTTTTTTTCTGTCTTTGTGAATTGTGTGGGCTGTAGCCGCACTTGCATTCTCAAAGCAGCAGCGACAAGCGTGCGTCTGTCTGTTAAAGGGAGGTGTAACCCTCAAAGTGCGCTCCACAAACAATAAAAAAATTCTTTTTATTTTCTGTCTTTGTGAAATGTTTGGGCTGTAGCCGCACCTGCATCCTTAAAGCAGCAGCGACAAGCGTGCGTCTGTCTGTTAAAGGGTGGTGTAGCCCTCAAAGTGCGCTCTACAAACAATAAAAAAATTCATCTTTTTTTTTCTGTCTTTGTGAAATGTGTGGGCTGTAGCCGCACCTGCATCCTTAAAGCAGCAGCGACAAGTGTGCGTCTGTCTGTTAAAGGGTGGTGTAACCCTCAAAGTGCGCTCCACAAACAATAAAAATATATTTTTTTTTTCTGTCATTGTGAATTGTGTGCGCTGTAGCCACACTTGCATCCTCAAAGCAGCAGCGACAAGCGTGCGTCTGTCTGTTAAAGGGTGGTGTAACCCTCAAAGTGCGCTCCACAAACAATAAAAAAATTCATCTTTTTTTCCCTCTCTTTGTGAAATGTGTGGGCTGTAGCCGCACCTGCATCCTTACAGCAGCAGCGACAAGCGTGCGTCTGTCTGTTAAAGGGTGGTGTAACCCTCAAAGTGCGCTCCACAAACAATAAAAATATTCTTCTTTTTTTTCTGTCTTTGTGAAATGTGTGGGCTGTAGCCACACCTGCATCCTTAAAGCAGCAGCGACAAGCGTGCATCTGTCTGTTAAAGGGTGGTGTAACCCTCAAAGTGCGCTCCACAAACAATAAAAAAATTCTTCATTTTTTTTCTGTCTTTGTGAATTGTGTGGGCTGTAGCCGCACTTGCATCCTCAAAGCAGCAGCGACAAGCGTGCGCCTGTCTGTTAAAGGGTGGTGTAACCCTCAAAGTGCGCTCCACAAACAATAAAAATATTCTTCTTTTTTTCTGTCTTTGTGAATTGTGTGTGCTGTAGCCACACTTGCATCCTCAAAGCAGCAGCAACAAGCATGCGTCTGTCTGTTAAAGGGTGGTGTAACCCTCAAAGTGCGCTCCACAAACAATAAAAAAATTCTTATTTTTTTTTCTGTCTTTGTGAATTGTGTGGGCTGTAGCCGCACTTGCATCCTCAAAGCAGCAGCGACAAGCGTGCGTCTGTCTGTTAAAGGGTGGTGTAACCCTCAAAGTGCGCTCCACAAACAATAAAAAAATTCTTATTTTTTTTTCTGTCTTTGTGAAATGTGTGGGCTGTAGCCGCACCTGCATCCTTAAAGCAGCAGCGACAAGCATGCGTCTGTCTGTTAAAGGGTGGTGTAGCCATCAAAGTGTTTGGTTTGTTAAAGTGTGCATGTCCTGTTTATACAACATAAGGGTGGGTGGGAGGGTCCAAGGACAATTCCATCTTGCACCTCTTTTTTTCTTTGAATTATGTACTGTTTGGGGCCTAGTTTTTCAAACTGCCATCCTGTCTGCCACTGCAGTGTCACTCCTAGATGGACCACGTGTTTGTGCCGCCCACTCGTATCTCTTAGCATAGTCATCCAGCTACCTCGGTGCAACCTTTTGGATATAAAAACACTATTGTGAGTTTTGAGGTGTTCAGAATAGACTGGAAATGAGTGGAAATTAAGGTTATTGAGGTTAATAATAGCATAGGAGCAGAAAAACACACAAATTCTGTGATTTTAGCTGTTTTTATGCTTTTTTAAAAAAAAATACAGATCCAAAACACAAAACCCAGAACCCAAAACACGGAAGGGTGGTTTTGGCAAAACCAATCCAGATCCAAAACACGAAGAAAGATCCAGATCCAAAACCAAAACACAAAACACGAAAAGTGGCCGGTGCACACCCCTAGTATGAACGGAACACTTCCTCGCCAACGCCCCCTTTTTTTTTAGCCGCCGCTAAAGCCTTGCGATTCTTGGATGTCAATGCAAATACTTCCACATATTTTCCCTGTTTGATCCATTCCCGCATGCGCGGCCTAAGGCCCCGTAACACTGCCGTATTAGAGCAGCGAACTACAGAGCTAGGGCTGCCTTTATCTGGGCTTTTGCTGCTCTTTCTATGCTGCCGAGATCGCTTACCCTTCTTATGCGACCTCCCATGACGCTTCCGCTTAGCACGCTCGCTACTATGCTTCGCTTTAGCACTGTCTGAACTGACAACAGCATCTGACTGCCCTAGAGACCAATCGGAATCAGTCTCACCTGATGACATGGAAGCTGCCTCAATGCCGGACCTATCCGAGGAATCCTCCATGGTTTCACAGCCACTCAACTCGTCGTAACAGAAGGAGATAACAAAGGAGCCAACCTGCGCGAGCCGCTTAAGTTCTGTAAATCGCTAGGCTCCCTATTCGCCACTGCGCTTCCCGTAGCAGGCAAAGGCACAACAGGACCTGCACATAATGTAGTCATCTGCAAAAGGAGAGGGGCTAGAGCCACTCTCACGTCCAAACTAGGACCTGCTACGCCCCCACCGGACGACTGCGCAGCCAGTAAAGCTGTTAAAGCCCCCATCACAGACACCAAAAGAGCTGTCACTGCGCCTAAATCAGGAACAGGCGAGGTGTGACCTGCATTAGCCCCACTAACCCCAGCCATGTCATTACTTGCAGCACTTCCAGCAACTGCCACCTGCGGCTGCGCAGCCTGCAGACTAGCGCCTGCATTCCCAGCTAAGCCCCGCCCGCCTAAATGGCCCAACCTAGCTGCAGCCCACTGGTGACGGGCAGTGGGCTGTTGAGCCCAGCAGGAAGGCCCCCAACTGGATACCCCCTGCCCCCCGCCCTGCCTCATAGTATCATTGGGGCTAGCCGCTTGCTCCTGGCTAGCTTGCGCACCTCTCCCCCTCTGTGGTCCCCTGCGTCGCCTCCAGTGGCTGCTGGCGCACCCTTCTGCGGAGCCAGAAGAGGGACACAGGTCAGATGATGACCCGCGCCTCCTCCGCCGACTTCCGCTTCCTCACCCACGTGAGCCCCCTGCAGCGGCGACCTCTGGGACAGCCACCACGAGGGACGCTGTCGGAAGCACGTCCGCTTCCTGCTGCTGGGACCCGCTCACAGACCCCGCGAGGAAGGGAGCCCTTCCATCACCCGCCGGGCAAGACGCAGCTCGCCGCGCTCCATCCCTGTACAGGGCTGGAGGGCCTGCCTGGCGCCAAGGACGGGCGGCCATCTCAGTACAGACAGGTAAGAAAGAAAGAAAACGTAGAGGTGTAAAGGAATGAGTAGGAAGATGTAAAGGAGAGGAGGTAAAAGGAGTGGAGAAAGATTATAGAAACAGAAGAAAACAAAAGAACAGAGTGTACTTTTATTAAACAATTGCTAACAGCACCTTCTCTCTCAGAGGATCGATGAAAAGAGGCAGATCCTAACTACTCTAACACATAAAATGTCTGCCATCCCACCCTAAACCCGCCCCTAACTAATTCCTATAGGCTATTCCTTAAAATAACTTAACCCCTCCTCTCTTGTGAGATGCTGTGCAACCCCACCCTCCCTAGGGGTTTAAACTTGCTTGTGCTTATTCAAGCACTCGCTTGTCATTATCTTTCAAACCATTGATCTCCTTTTCTTTTGGACAAAGGTTTGATAGCTGGTGGTGAGTAAAACATTAGTACAACCTTTAGGTCAGCTCCGACATGTGGAATAATGTGTTATATGGGGGCATTACTACTATGTGGCATAATCTGCAAAGGGTATATTCTGTAAGATTGGGGCGGCACTCCAAGCATATTAACATACTTCACTCCAACACCCGGTTTATGGAGTCTATTTACTAAGCAGTGTGAGGAGACAGAGTGAAAAGTAAATAGACCCCTATGTCATCGAGTTTACTTACATTTCTGGATCAAATCAGGCTCTCTGGAATCATGTTTATTGACAGTTCCAGCTTGTATTTGGCTAACAGACAGGCCAATCAGTAGCCTGGCTGTTGATAGACAGCCAGGATGCTCACAGCCAATCAGCGGCTGGTTACTATAGTAGCAGCCACTGACTGGCTGGCGGCCCTCCACAAGCAGGAAACCTGGTGGGTCCTGTTCCTTATGGAGAAGAGCTTTATTTGTAAAGGGATGCTACTGGAGAAGAGGAGCGACTTGCGGCAACCGGCAAGGGTTAGGTAAGTATGTTACTTTTTCATTTTAACCATATAGAGGGATTCTATAGGAAAAAAGGACTGCAGCACCGGGGACAAGGTGAATATAGTGTGAGTGTGATAAAGAGTATGTATTAAAATGTTTACTTTCTGCGGTGTGTGTGTCATGTTTTTATTTTCATATTTCTATTACTGGAGCTCTATAGGCACCACTGAGCCCTTAATGCCCCGCATGCTAGTACTTGTGGTTCTCCAAGTACCGGCATGTGGGCAGACTTGCTGGGAGCTGTAGTCCTAATGTAAAAGACAATTTTACTTTAATTCTATTCTTTACCACTATCAACCGGGCTTCAGCCCAGGCTTGGGGTTACCTAGAGAGGGGGACCCCTTTATTGGGAAGCGATCCACTTTTCCAGGAATCCCCGACCTGGGCTGATTAGCTAGGGGGGTATGCTTTGGCCGGTGGACCCCGTAAAGTGTGTCCCCTGGCTGTGGCATTACCCCCTGCTAATTAGAGCCCGATGCTAACTGAATGAAATAAGGGGGAACCCTACACATTTTTTTCCCCATATTTCCTCAACCAGGAGCCCGGTGCTGGTTCATTGAAATACGGTGACCCCCATGCCTTTTTCCTCTCTTATTTCCTGAACCTGGGCCGGCTCTAAAAGCCAGTGCTAGTTATGCTTTGGTGGTTGGGGGGGGTTTGCACACCAATTTTTTTCTATTTTTTTACACTTACACCTGTGTGGATCTCACTTATCTGTGCAGGCTTCTGCAAACACGCTGCTCACAAGGTGGTGTGTTTGAAAAGTGTATTTTGACCCTAGTTTAGTAATTTTAAAAACACGACTCTTGGCAAATTCCCGTGTATTGTTTATTTTTCTATTTTTTACACACATGTTTTGCAGTTCAAATCATCTTTTTACTCCCGTGTTTGCCTTTAGCAAATCTCCATATCAAAAAAACAGGCTTAACTCGCCCTAGGGGGCATATTCAATTAGCTGCGAAAAGTCCCATACTTTTTCGCATGGTATACTTTTCGCCGACATCGCTGGTTTTCAATGCGAAAAGTATTGCGCGCTTCCCCGGTTATCCCCGTATTCAATTAAAAATCTGCAAAAACGAAACCCGGGAAACTGTAATATGTGAAAAGTGCTGTCAGATTTGGGGAAATAAGCCTGACACCCCCCAAAAGATGCAGTGACATTGGGGTTCACTCTAGTTACCCCCGAATAGGCCTGCTGAAAGGTGTTTGGGGTACTTAAATGGTCTCAATAGCTGCTATTTGAGAAACTAAATGACTGCATAGGAGTGGAGAGGGTTAAACCTCCTAGGCTGGGGGCGGATCAGCGTGGGGAATCATGTGATAAGTAGGGCCAATGGGTTAACAGGGTTGCAGGTTTTAGCAGGGATATTAGAGTTTGTTGGAGGCGGAGTCAGCCTCTTTTGTTCCTGTCTTTAGAGTGGGTAAGTTAATTTTGGCTGAGCCCTGTGTGCAGTTAAATTTCTATTTGCCTGTTTTCTTTTTTTTCCTTCCATTTTCTTTCCTACCCCCCCTTTTTTCTTTTCTGTGGAATCTCATGTGCTCCCCCATTTATTGCTTTATTACCCCCCCATCGGTTGCCATGCCCCGTCCCAGGCGCACAGCGCGAATTCCCGCCCATTACCGGGTTCAGGAGGGTAGCCCCGGTACTCTTGTGGAGGCTCCTGCCTCACATGGCGATCAGGAGGTATACACCGGGGAGTCCCCGGCACCACAGTAGCAGCAAAGTATAGGTGCGGCTGCGCTGCACAGCCGCAAGCAGGGGTCAGGCACGGTGGCTGTTAGCCGCAGCAAGCAGGCTGAAATGACCCAGCCGCTGTGAGCAGCATTTAATGAGCCCGCGGGCGGGCAGAGCCGCCGCTGGGAGGTCAGCAGACACTTGCCCCCCGCGGGTGCAGGGCCCACAGGAGCGTGCACGCACTGCTAGAGGGGGAGCAGAGAGTAGGGCTAGTGCCCGGATGGGCAGCGGGGATCATCCCCGCAGTTCAGGTAGTGAGGGAGGAGAGAGACCTGGTCCTGTCAGTAGTGTAAGGGCCAGGTCAGGCAGGGAGGCTGGCGGCCATTACAAGGCAGTAGAAACAGGCATAGGAGGGGCTAGGAGACAATATGGAGGATGATTGGCAGGCTGTGCACTCAGATAGCAGCAACCTGTCAGGTCCTGTTGTACAGCCCGAATCCACTGCTGCTGGTCAGCGCTCAGCGCGTAGGGGTGGGAGAAGCATTCCTGCGGTTGCAGTTTCCGGCTCTGTGGATATGCAGTCCAGTAGTGGGCTTCCTAATCAGGCTTTTGACCCTGCAGCGTTCGCGTCCATGATGTCATCTATGGCATCTGCATTTGCTCCCATGGTGTCGGCTTTGGGTCCTAACTATGCAGCTAGTGCGGGGGTAGATCAAGGGCAGCTTTCCATTCCTGCTTTTCTGGGGCCCGCTGTAAATCAGTTCATGCAGGCTTGCAGGGCTATGTGTTCTGCTGCGGCTCAGTTAGCAGCTGGTCCGGGGATGTCTGCGGCGCCTACTGCTGTGTCTTCTCCTGCCGTGTTTGCTGGGACCGGGTTTTCGGCCCGAGGGCCGTCTTTACTGTCTCTTTCAGATGCTGTCGAAGGCGAGGCTATGGAGCAGGATTACAGCGTCGACGAGGCGTCATTATCGGCAGCTTCCATGGGTGACCAGGCTGGGTCGTCAGGTGAGACCTCAGAGGTTTTTGATGATATTTCTGATTCTGCCTCCTCTTCCTCCTCTGTCTCAGAGTTGTCATCGTCCTCTTCCTCTTTGGCTTCTTCTGCCAGCAGCGCGACAAAGGCTCGGAAGAGAGCTGCTAGATATGCATGGCGAGAGGCAGCAAGGCGCGATAAGCGGGCAAGCGGCAGCGTAAGGGGAATAGTTCACATAAGTCCAGGAAATGCCAGGGTCAACCAGGTGTGGTGCATTGCGACAATACAGCGGTATTGCAGGTTTGCGCGCCTGTTGCAAGAAAATTAGGAAGGGCGATTATGTGGACATGTTTACCTTAACTGAGCAAGCCAAAAAAGATTTTAAAGCAGCTAAACTAAAAGGCGGTGTGGGGGTGGAAGCATTCCGCTCTTATGATAACTGACTTGCTGGTTTTTGCGTATTCGCGGCATGCTATTTGAAAAACCGCCCAGGGGAGCACCTGAACGTAATACGATATATCCATCTGATTCAAGGGGTGCAGCGTAAATCCAGGGGCAATGACTGGAGGACCTATGACGAGGAGTTTAGGCGCAAGCAGGACAGATCCAAACGCTTAGATTTCGGGTGCAAGGATGTGGAAGTGTGGCTTGACGTCACACAACCTTAAGGCTGGAAGGACTCTCGGGTAGGCGGGGATACTAATAATGGGGGGGCTGGTGCTTGCCGCCCAAGTTCTAATCCCTCCTTGGTGTGTCGGCAGACAGGCCCGGGGAGGCTTTCCATGCAAATGCCTTTTAAATGTTTTGCCTTTAATAAAGGCACCTGTCTTCATCGCCAACGGTGTCGTTTTTGACACCTTTGCTTGCGCTGTAATGGATCGCACCCCGCTTTTGGTTGTCGACCCAACAGGGATCCAAGTCAGGAGGAGGAGCTATGCCCAAAGCCGGAGGTGGCGCAGGCGCTAAATAGGGCCCCAACCCCTATCCGTTTGGATGCTATGTCCAAGTGGTTAGGGTGGTATCCTAACAGACAGGATGCTCAATTTTTGTTTTTCAGGTTTAAGTTGGGTTTTCGTTTACCCGTTATAGGCGAAGTGTGTGTCGGTTCCCCTAGAAATTTAAAATCTGCTCGAATTTTTCCTGAAGTCCTTCAGTCAAAGATCGAGAAAGAGGTTCAGCTAGGGTGGATGGCGGGTCCCTTTGCACATCCTCCAGTGGGGAATCGAATTCTTTCCCCTGTGGGGGTGGTGCCCAAGAAAACTCCAGGGAAATTTCGGCTGATCCAGCATCTGTCTTATCCATCGGGGTCCTCGGTTAATGATGCTATACCTCCTGAATACTGTTCAGTGAGGTATTAGTCGTTTGATGATGCTCTCAGTATCGTGAGGGCATATGGATGCGAGGCCCTCATGGCTAAGATGGATGTGGAGTCAGCCTTTCGTTTGCTCCCTTTGCACCCTGAATCGTTTAGGTTCATGGGTTTTCACTTTGGGGGGGAATACTTCATAGACAAGTGCTTGCCTATGGGGTGTTCGATTTCCTGCGAATATTTTGAAAAATTTAGCACCTTCCTTCATTGGTGCGGGGAGTTTTCCTGTGGGGGACATGGGATAGCGCATTATCTTGATGACTTCCTCTGCGTGGGGCCCGCTGGTTCAGAGCGTTGTAACGAGTTGCTTAGTTCCATGAGAGCACTGTTTTTTCATTTTGGAGTACCAATGGCAGACGAAAAGACAGAGGGACCCCTCTCGTGTTTGTCATTTTTAGGTAACGAGATTGATACCTTGGCTGGCTCCTGTCATCTGCCGCGCGATAAAGTTGACAAATTGCGAAAATCCATTTCAGAGTGTTTGGTTGCGCGCAAAATTTCTCTAAGGCAGGCCCAATCTCTGTTGGGTAGTATGAACTTTGCCTGTAGAGTTATACCGATGGGTAGGGTATTTTGCTGAAAGCTAGAGAAGGCCACAGCGGGGGTTTCCAAACCTCACCATTTGATCCGTTTATCATCAGAAATAAAAAGAGACCTGGAAGTTTGGGTTTCCTTTCTGGCGGATTTTAATGGGGTCAGGATATGGTTATCCCCTCTTGTGGACAATGTGGATTTGTAGCTTTTTACTGACGCAGCTGGATCTTCGGGGTTTGGTTGCTACCTGAGGGGATCCTGTTGCGTCGCAACTTGGCCGGAGGAGTGGATTCGTGCAGGTTTGACAAGAGATATGCTGCTCTTGGAGTTGTTCCCAATAATGGTGGCATTGGAGGTTTGGGGCGAGTGCATCTGCAATCGCAGCATTTTGTTCAGATGTGACAATCTGGGCGTGGTGCATGCGATGAACGGTCAGAGAGCAAAGTCGTTGCTGGTTTTGCGTGTGCTAGTGCAGCTGGTGCTTGCCTGTTTGCGTCATAATGTGCTGTTTCGAGCTCAACACATACCCGGAGTTGACAATGGGATTGCCGATGCGCTGTCCAGATGTCAATGGGGTAGGTTCCGTACATTGGCTCATGATACAGAGATTGATGGTTTGCTGTGCCCCTCTTACGTTTGGCAGGTTATCAAGCCGGACTGGAGGGGTTAGCGGAACTGGCCATTGCCCCAAGCACCCTCAAGGCTTACCGTCGGTCTTGGGGAGAATGGGAAGTTTTTTCCAGTAGACAAGGCCTCGGAGGTAAGGGCCAGCATCAATCGATGCTTGCTTTTATTTGGCAGCTGTACGTATCTGGCAGATTGAGAGCGGTAGTCTCACGGTACCTGGCAGGTATTTCGTTTTTCTCCAAATTGAAGGGAATCCCTGACCTTACAAGGAGTTTTGTCATCACAAAGGCTTTGAAAGGTTGGGCGTGCGCTGTGCCGGTTACCACGATAAAAGACGGCCTATAGACATTTCCTTGTTACCGTCCATCCTAGGAGCGGTTGCAGACGTGGCGGTCTCTGGTTTCGAAACCCTTTTGTTTAAGTTAGTTTATTCCATGGCTTTTCATGGTGCTTTCCGGGTGTCAGAATTGGTTGCTCCCTCCAAGTGGAGGGATTCAACTATGCTTCGTTCGGATGTGAAGGTGGGTGAGAGGTCCTTGCTGTGCAGATTGCGTCGTTCTAAGACCAATCAGCTAGGCAGGGGTCGCTGGGTAACATTGGTCCCCTCGGCGGATTGTAGAATTTGTTCGGTCGGCTTGGCCACTCGTTATGCATCGGTTAGACCCTCAGCGGAGGGCTCATGGCTCTTGCATGGCGATGGGCTTCCACTGACAAAATTTCAGTTTAGCTGGATGCTGTGGCGATGTATTTGCAGCGTGTGCCTCTCACCAGGGATGTTCGGCACGCATTCGTTCCGAATTGGTGCTGCCACTTCCGCCGCCGCTGCGGGATTTCCAGAGTCAGAGATTCAGGCTCTGGGCCGGTGGAAATCAGCCACCTACAAGCATTACATTCGGCCGAATCGCTGAGGTTTAATGTTGTGCATGCACGTTAAATATGGTTTGTTATGTGTTTACAAAGTGTCATTGGTCCTGGTTTTGTTTGTCTTCCCCTGTCTTTCCTACTCGGGGATTAGCTACTCACCATTGATTTCAGTGGGAGTCTGGAGAGTTTTGACGTTTTTTTTACCTGATCTGACGGATTTAATTTGGCTATTTGGTTAAGAACTACAATTATATGTCCCTCAGCAGGTTTTACGTTTTCTCTCTGGTCGAGTTCATTTGTGTTATCCCATAACCCCCCCCCTCCTTTTTTATTTTAACTTATACTCTTTTGTCTTGATGTCTCTTCAAATTGGCACAGAAGCTTGTTGAGCCTCACTAATATTTTCCCCGTTAGATATACATTATTAAATATGCTAAAATTGACAATAACTTTAATCTTTTCTTTGTTTTTCCCTCATTTATAGGAAAGGCTATTGATGTGTGTTCCGTATGGATAGTTGGCCATTCATTTGTTTTTTGGGCGGCTAAGTTCAGGCGCGCGCAGAAGGCGCCTTTGTTTCCGGGATCTAGTGGAGTTAGATGGATAGGGGTCAGAGGTATGTTGTGGGAGAGCCTTAAGCCTAAACTTTTGCAGCAGGTTCAAGGGTATGGCTTACCGAGAGTCTTGGCGATTCATCTAGGCGGGAATGATTTGGGCAAGAGGACATCTCTGGAGTTAAGGCATGCGGTGGTGGAGGATTTGGGTCAGATTATGATGGCATGGCCAGATTGCAAAATAGTCTGGTCTGTCATGGTCCCTAGATTGTGTTGGCATGGTGTGGTTGACGGCAGAGCCATTGATGAAGGCCGGAGAAAAGTGAACTTTGCGGTTTCAAAACTTGTGTTGAAAAATGGCGGGGCGGTGGTCAGACATCCTAGGATTAAATTCAGGTATACTTACCTTTTTCGGTCTGATGGGGTACACTTAGCTGAGGAAGGTATGGTTCTCTTTCTTCAGGATCTGTTCGAGGTTGTGTTTTCTGTGCATTAGTTCTATGGTGGCGGTGCAAGGTTTCCTTTAGCAGAACCTTGCTTTTGGCGGGAAAGAACAGCAGGTTACCTATTAGCACTCAGAACATTTGTTTACTCATTGTTTTGCTCACCTTCGTTGACTCGTAAAGTCTGCTGGACCACCCTGCCGGGGGCAGCATCATCACCTTACCGGGTGGGTAGTCAAGGTAGAAGGCTTGAGTGTATGTGTTGTGGTTGGAGTGTTTATAGTGTTAGGCTTGGGGCTGTTGTTAGCCGTTCTTTCTTTGCCACCATATTTAAATTAATGTCATTAATTTAGTAACTAATTCATTATCTGTTTTTAAATAAAATAGCTAACAATTCTGCCAAATGTAAGTCTCTGTGTCTTTATTTCAATTGAGTATGTGTTATTGTCACTGATTCGCACGCGGGTCAATCCTCAGATGATGGGAGGTTTAGAGAAACAAAATGACTGCATAGGAGTGGAGAGGGTTAAACCTCCTAGGCTGGGGGCGGACCAGCGTGGGGAATCATGTGATAAGTAGGGCCAATGGGTTTTCAGGGTTGTAGGTTTTAGCAGGGATATTAGAATTTGTTGGAGGCAGAGTCAGCCTGTTTTGTTCCTGTCTTCCCACCCTCCCTCCCTAAATTTTATTGTATGTGCTCTCTTTGGTTTGGGTTTGGTGATTTTTTTGTTGGCTATTTTAGGCGGGAAAGAACGGCAGGTTACCTATTAGCACTGTGAATATTTGTTTACTCATTGTTTCGCTCACCTTCGTTGACTCGTAAAGTCTGCTGGACCACCCTGCCGGGTGGGTAGTCAAGGTAGAAGGCTTGAGTGTATGTGTTGTCGTTGGATTGTTTATAGTGTTAGGCTTGGGGCTGTTGTTAGCCGTTCTTTCTTTGACACCATATTTAAATTAATTTAATTAATTTAGTAACTAATTCATTATCTGTTTTTAAATAAAATAGCTAACAATTCTGCCAAATATAAGTCTCTGTGTCTTTATTTCAATTGAGTATGTGTTATTGTCACTGATTCGCACACAGGTCAATCCTCAGACGATGGGAGGTTTAAGCGCCTTTGCAGAAGTGGTGAAGAATAGCATTTTGACGTATTTTCTGAAGAAAAAAGTAGTCTCAGCAAATTTAGGGTACCTGAAAATGGGTCCTTGGAATTGAATACGGGGATAAGTTTCTGCTGGCGAAATTAACCTCATCCGTGATACTTTTCCGCGGATACTGACTTATCGCGGCTAATTGAATATCGCCCTAGTATGGCAACTTGGCCAGACATGATTTTTAGTATATTTACCCCAAAGGGTGCCGTGAAGTAAAAAAGCTTGGGAACCCCTGGTATAGGGGTTCCAAGCAGGGACATTTCTACAGAGGAGGGGGCCCATGTGCAGTCTCCGACACGGGCCCCCTCCTCTCCCTTCGGCGGCCGGCAGCGCACTGAGCTGTGCACGGCCAGCGCCACACTTATAGACTCCGGGCACTAGAGTGTGCCCGGAGTCTATTGAGCATGTGCAAGTCATTGGGAAAATTGCCGCTATGGGTGTGCGAGGCCCGTGGACCCAGGGGCCCATGTGCCCTGCACACCCTGCACCCATTATAGATATGCCCCTGGCTCCAAGTATGTTGCTCCAAAGAAACATGTATGTAAAAAATGTGTATATTTGCTCATATGCAGAGATATTGTCAACTTATGCTGCAACCGCCTGCTTACTGCATTGCGCCAGCCTTGACTACATGTAATATATACTCCACCAAACAGGTATATTTTCTCTTACGTCCAACTGTGCTTAGTCTGCAGTTCCACATCTTCATTTGTATGTTTAGATACTACTGCAATGCATATGAATGTATCACCTGTATTTGCGTGCGGTCATTCCTGAGCATGCACAGTGTAAATTCACACAAGATGCTATGCCAGGGGTAGGCAATCTGTGGCACTTTAGCTGCTGTTCAACTACACATTCCAGCAAGCTCTGCCACAGTTTTAGCAAAACTGTAGCAGGGCTTGCTGGGGTTTGTTGTTCCACAGCAGCTAACATGCCACAGGTTGTCTACAAAAGCGCTATGCACTCTGATGTACAGTACACTTAGCTGTGCATCAGCTCCAGTTTAAAGGTATAATATTTAAGTTTAAAGGTACAATATGTACAGTATGTGTAATGCATATTGGTTTATACATGTTAAGGTCCCCATACATCAGAGATTGATTGCAGCAATCGTGCAATTTGCAATCGATTGTGTAGAAAAATCTTTCCCTTTTTCAATAGATTGCAGAGTTGCCACAATCGACTGAAAAAGGGAAAGATTTTTATACACAATCGATTGCAAATTGCACGATTGCTGCAATCAATCTCTGCTGTATGGGGGCCTTAAGATGAAGACATCGCTTCATGTGACAGCCATACACCTGGACATCATTTTCATCAGTTCCCTAATTCACTACACCAGTTATTACTGGTGTCAGAACTTCTAATTAAGAGCACAGAGATTAATATTGACATTAAATAAATAAATAAAAACATATGTGGCTATGCCCAGACCACGCCATACTTCCATCTGGCCCTGACACAAATATTGTTTTTACCACTCTTAAATATATTTTTAATGACACTATTGTAAACACATTCTGCTATTTCTGTATCAAAGGTTGCGTTGTTACACTTGCTAATCTCTGCTTACAGCACAAACTTTTCCTAGAGCCTTTAAAAAATAAAATTCGATTGATTGGTAAAGAATCACATGGAACAAATGTGTTTTGTAGCCAAACTCAATAGATTCTACGTAAGAAATGACAGCAATTACAGCAGCCATCGCCTCTCTCACAAGCAGGAGCTTCCTGATTTGCAAATAATCAGTGACAGATGACTTCCTCTCTGCTACTCACAACACCCTTACTGCATGTAGATGCTGCTGTATGTACGTATACACACAGCTATTGCTTATAATTAATCTCCTGTCTTTCCTCCTTGTCACCAGCAGAAGACTCCTTATGAGATATTTTAGGCACAGATTGAAGTCTGGCGTAACGGAACACAAAGATACAGCATTGAACTGGGATATACCATTTGGTAGTTATCTAATGACAGGTGAGGGAAAACAACCTGGACTTTATCCTATAATGAGAAATAAATGTGCTTCCTATTATGAAATTTGGACAATGAAAAATCAATAAAAATATCTAGTAAATATTACACACTACCAGACAGGGGCACGGGGCTTGATTCAGAGATATACGTAAAGCTGATGTTTACTCAGTTGAGCGATTATCAGAGTCGCAGAAACTACGTTACACAGCGTGATTGACAGTCAGGGACCATTTGGGGGAGGCAACGGAGGAATGGCTGTAAAAAATGATAGAGCTTCGCAACCATTTTCAGGTCGTGTCGAGGTGATCATGTTACAGTAGATGGACATTCTGCTCCTCCATAGGGCTAGCGCAATATTTGATGGTGTGACTGATGTGCAGCCGATGGTGTGACTGAATACGTAGATCAGTAGATTAGCGCTGCAGCAGGTGAGCGTCTGGATGAATCCCATGAGCTGTGGCATTAGCATAAAGACTCGGTTCATCTGTGATTCAGGGCCTATAAGAATATTCATGACTGTACTATGCGAATAAGACGCAAATTTCAGTAAAGAGCATTAAGTTACTGGAATTGCTAAATATGGTGGAGCATCTAAGCAGCTGCTGATTGGGATTGAAAACCAGCCTGGGAAGTTTAAGAAATTAGCCCTAATGGGGATGGGGTCTGTCAAGGGGGACGGGATCCATCCTCATAGGGACTGATACCTAGTGGGACGCTGTTACGAAAAACATCACACAAGAGAAAAAAAACTTTGTCCCCTACAGAAAGAAAACAAACACTTGGCCTCTACAGGAAAACAAACATTGGCCTCAATAGGAAAACAAACAGACACAATGGCCCCCACAGGAAAAAAATAAAATACATTGGCACCTGACAAGAAAATAAACATTGGCCAAACATTGATTCTACCAGTCCCCTAAAGAAGACTGGGTGACCTCACCTGCCACGCTGTCCGATACCGGTGGAGCTAATTGCAGGAGACCAGCCTCCTGACCAGTGAGTGCCTCAAGTTGCTCCAAAAAATCCAGCCCAGTAAGTTTTTCTCTCCAGAGAGTCCTGACCAGACCAGTAGGTTGGAACTTGGTCCCGCTCCCTCACTCACCTGGAACCTCAGGCCCTCAGCACCTTCCTCAGCTCCCAGCCCCTCACCACCATCCTCTGTCCATCAGCACCGTCCTCTGCCCCTAAATACCATCCTCTGCCCCTCAGCCCCTCACAACCATCCTCAGCCCTCACCACCACCCTCAGCCCCTCACCACCATCCTCAGCCCCTCATCACCATCCTCAGCCCGTTGAACCTCATCACCATCATCAACCCCATCTCACCTTCCTTCACCCTGATCACCTTCCTCAGCCCCTCCTCACCTTCCTCAGCCTCTCCTCAAATCACTGTCCTCGGCTCAGCCCCTCACCTCATCACCTCAGCCTGCCTCTATCAGGGACTGTGAGCGAGCTGGGACTGATGTGCGGCAACGTGAAATGCCCAGGCCAGGCTACAGAGATGATCAGCGCATCAAGCCGCCCTACACACTATTCAGATGACAGTTTCCAGTCTGTGTTCCACAGTGGAATGCAAATCCTGGAAGCGCAGCAGCTGGCTACCGCGTAATTTTCCCAGTGACCTGTGCATGCGCAGTAGGCTCCAGCCACACTCTTGTGCCCGGAGTCTACTGCTGCTGTCAGTTTGCTGATGGCAGCTGGGGAGAGATGAGAGGGCCCTGGAAGGGGAGTGAACACAGGTATAAATAGGCTGGAAACTTTGAACTTTTTCTGAAAAAATCTGGGACATTGGTAAACATTGGTTCCCAAAAAAAAGTTCTGTGCAAAGATATATTTTCATCTAGATAACCCTACTAGAAATATAAACAGCTCAATGTGGGTTTCAGCATTGTCGCTGTTAACTTTGCACCAGTTTACTGCAAAACCCCTTGTTTGTAAATGTCATCTTGTTCAATGAGGATGTTGCTAAGCCAAGGCAAACCCACAAGTGTTATTGCTTGTTAATCTCATGAAAGCAACCTGCAGTTATATATAATATAACCAGGACACTGGAAAGAGACATGGATGATAGACTTTCATGCCCTGGTGGATTAGTCAGTATTTCTGCTCACACTATAAACTTATACAGATAAATAAGGTTCACAGCATACCTTATGTTTTCAGTAGATAATTTACTGAAAAAAACATAACAAAACTAGTAGCAATCTCCCTGTCTCCCTGAAGAGTCCAGCAATCTCCCTCATTTCATCCTTACCCCTATTATGAAGCTGTTATATTGAAAAACAGAGATATATACATTCAAATGGGATCATTAGTGTAATTTCCTTGCATTGGTTATTATAAGGCATCCCTATCCCTATCCCTATCCCTATCCCTATCCCTATGAATTTCTGAAAAGTATTAGTGTGTTTTCATCAACAAACAGATCTTACTAACTGTATTTGGGCTGGTTTACATTTGGATGTAAGTCAGGTTTAGGATGCGCCTCTCAGATTTATCAGTACACGCTCACTGTAACACGCGCTCATAGGTGCTGCTTTCACGATCTTCCTGAAATGCTTTTTCAAAAGTAGGCAAGTATGATTTTAACACATTGTTAAATCTTTACATTTTGCCTTAGAAAAGCTAGAGTTGATATAATAAGCAATCTATTTTACTATACTGTACATTGCAAAAAGTTTCTAGTGTATTGTAATGCAGCACACATTACAAATACAAATCAAAATCAGTATCTGCTGATGAAACTGGCTCGATAAATTATATTTATAATAATTATTCAGTGTCTCTGGGTTCTAGGCATCTTCTCACATTCTCAATTTGGATTCGGTATATTTTGTAAATGGTTAGAATGACGACATTCATCATGTCAACATGAAAATGTCAACATGGTCATAATGTCAATATATAACATGTCATCACTGACCATGTCAACGTAGAGCTGCATGGTGCAGGGATACGGTAAACAACTTAGAAAGACCAGAGTGTGAAATTTGCATAAAGGGTAATCAAACACTTTGCCCTGGTCCAAAGTCAGCATCCAGGGCTAGAGCATCATTGTAATTAGTGCACATGCCCATTTGTGGACCGATTGTGGTGGAATCAATGAGTGGTAACTCCTACTTCATAGATGATGGTACAATGATGAAGCATGTATACTTCCTGAATGCTAAAAGTGAAGTAATAAGTAAAATTGCAAAATACAAAAATCTAGCGGAAACCTAGACAGGCATAAAAATAAAAGTAATATAAACCCCTCACAAGCAGTGCACCACACCTCTGAAAAAGTCCCTCATAACATCCTCATCCTTAATGAAATGCCTTGGGTCACTCACCTTATTAGACACTTTATTTTATTGCCTGTTAGATGTATCAATTACCTTATTGGATTGAATAATTTTTTTTATATTACGTACTATACATAAATAATTGTTCCTATATTCTACAGTATGTGCCTTTAGGTGCATACACACGGTACGATCTGTACCACCAACGGCATGAAAGATATCTTTCAGTGAGTCATCCTGCCACATCTCTGAACATGCAAAGTTGACGATATCGTCCAGATTGGCCTGTATGTAAGGACGATCATAGATATCGTTATCGTTCATGCGGGACCGCGCATCGCTGGTCGTTCACTGAATAATGAACAATATATCGTTGAACGATATCATTATCGTTCATATCGTAACGATATATCTGTCCATGTGTACGCACCTTTAGATTCAGTTAATTACCCTAGAGTACACACTCTAACCACTTTGTTCTGATAAACAGAGGAGGGGGAGGAGACCAGCAAAGAAGCACAAATTGGGAGGATGAGTACCAACCAGGAAGTTTAACTTCTATGCAAAGTAGAGTCTGTAAGAACCTGAAACTGTTCCTATCATGTTTGAGGAGCTGTGTAACGACGTAAGGCATGTGACACATATGAATAAGGGGTGTTCTTGGTGGACCAAAGCTGAGCAGAGTGAGTACTGAAGACTTGCTAGACTGCATAACACACTTGTTGGAACCTACAATGCATGACTGTATTGTAATTACATTTTTGGAGCAGTTGCGAGCAAACCTGGACAATGCACATTGAGCCAGATTTATTACCATACCACAGAAGAGACTATTAAGCACTGGGAGACTGTAATTACAGGCAAGTTTAACTTCAGTAGAACACAGGAGTGTCAGGATATCAACAAGAAGTGCTTTCGTAAGCATCTGCTGCACTGCGGTATATGGGACAATCATATATCATACATACAATATCTGTGTATACAGTTTGATGTTTAGATCATGGTTTACTTGGTACCATTGTTCTACATATGAACACTAATTTAGGTTATACTTAGGACTAGAGATGAGCGGTTTCGGATCTCAGAGATCCGAACCCACACGAATTTCGGGGATCCGGGGTGATCCAAGCCAAGCTCGGATCTCCCTGCCTGCCCCGGATCCCTCACCTGAGGCAAAACCTCACGATCCCGCTGTCAGGTCGCGAGGTTTTGTATTGAGCGGGCTTAACGCTGATTGGCTGAGAGAGCCATCTGTCACGGCTCTCAGCCAATCAGCGTTAAGCCCATTTAATATGCACAGTTGCACACAGTCAGGAAGCAAAAGAAGATGGCGCCGGCCATCCCCCGCTGCCTGACACCGCCGGCACCACCGCTGCCGGCACCGCCAGCACCCCCACTGGCAGCATCTCCTGCTACCGACACCACCGCTGCTGGCACCCCTGCACTGCTGCCCCACGTGCTGAGGACACCATCAGTGACCCCCACACTGCCGACACTGCTGGCATTCCCACACTGAGGACACCACCAACACCCCTGCACTGCCAACACTGTCAGCACACATGCACTGAGGACACTGCTGGCACCCCCACTCTGCCAACACCGCCGGCACCCTGCATTGAGAACACCCCTGCACTGCTGACACAGTCAGCAAACCTGCACTAAAGACACTACTGGCACGGCCGACATCGCCGGTACCCTTCACTGAGGACACTGCCAGCACCGCAGCAGTGCCATTGCATGTACTGAGGACATCTTCAGCAACCCCTGCACTGCCAACACAGCCAGCAAACCTGCACTGAAGACACTGCTGGCACCCCCGCTCTACTGATACCGCCGATACCCTGTACTGAGGACACTGCTAGCACCGCAGCACTGCCATCCCATGTACTGAGGACACCGTCAGCAACCCCACTCTGCCGACACTGCTGTCACAGTAAGTGCACTATTGGTGTATCCAACCCACACTGTATAACACACTATGGACCTGAAACAGACCCGCTCGCTAGCAAGAGGCCGCTCGTTGCAGACAATGTTCGCTAATGTGCGCATGCGTGTAGTTCGCAGTGTGCATGTGCAAACTAGTACGAGCAATCAGAATGTGCTTGCTCGCCCTGCAAAGACAGCCCAGTGGAGTGAGTGACAGGAGAAGCCATTTGTGGGTGGTAACAGGGGCAGGCCAGTAGTAACGGGGGAGTGGTGGTGCGGACGCAGGCGTGCCAGAGTATTTTCACTCCGTTTCTGGGGCATGCATAATTAACAGGCAGCATCATACTACACGTCACCTGGTAGATTTTTACACTGAGCTGCTTGCAGTGCTTGGGGTAGGGTACAGTCAACCGCAAGCTCTGCAGTCTGATCCGATGGTTCCCGATGTACCGACGGTCGTATATACTTCCTGGAGATGACGTATGCTAGTGGGCGGCTAAAGACAGGCTGGTGGGCATCTATAAACACAAAGTGATCGCTCGCCAAGACATAGTGGGCGTGCTTATGCCTTGCTCTGCGAGCGGCTGCCTTGACGTCACTTAGCTGAATTTCCATACGCTGGGAGCGAGCGGCCACATCTAGCGAGCAGGTCTGAATCAGGCCCTATATCTGTGTTGGAAATTGGAAGCTGAACTGCCACATGTTAGTGCCGCCCACTGTGTCACTTAGCTTAGTCAGCCAGCTAGCTTGATGCAACCTTTTGGCGTTAACTAGATGAACAAAAATAATATTGTGAGGTGGTCAAAATTGATTGGAAATGACTGGAAATAAATGTTATTGAGGTTATTAATACTGTAGGAACAAAAAAGGCCCATTTTATGTGATTTTAGCAGTTTTTTTTACTTTTTAAGAAAAAATCCAGATCCAAAATTAAAACCCGAAAACAAAACACGGAGGTGAGGTTTTGGCAAAACCAATCCAGATCCAAAACCAGGGGAGATCCAGATAAACAAACCAAAACACGGGGGTCAGCGCACATACCTACTTAGGACCTATCTTGCATGTCACGGAGTACCTACTAAATACTGTACTATAATTAATGATTGCCTACATACCTAAGCAGAATGGGATGAGTGAAGGGGCACAGACTATGCTAAGTGATTCAGGTCTAGACAAGAGATTCTGGGCAGAAGCAGTCCTAACTGCAGTGCACCTTAAGAATTGAGCATATACACTGGCAGTTAAATATGAAACACCATTGGAGACATGGTTTAGTAAATGCCAAGTGTCAGTCATGTCTGTGTGTTTGGGTGTGAAGCATATGCCCATATCCCTAAAGATAGGAGGCGCAAGTTGGATTCCAAATCCATCTCCAGTATTGGATATTGTCGAGAAAGTAAATGATACAGATTGTGGGACACTAACAACCAAAAGCTTGTAAAGTTAAGAGACATGGGAGAATCCAATTAGCTGCACCATGTATTACAATACAGAGGTGGACTTTTCCTCATAGCTTTAGGAGTTGCAAGGAAAAGTCAGTGAGAAAAGGCACACTGGGGGTGGGGAAAACTCATTTATTTGGCAGTTCACACAGAATCAGTGGGTTAGCATGCATTAACTGGTTTACTGCATGAGGAAAATGCTATTTAATTTAATAGCATTTCCCTGTGACTAATTGAATTCCCCTATGATGTTTCACTAGACATCACAAAAACCTTTGATGCTAGATATGTCAACAGCAGGAAGAGTGTCAAAAACTGAGACTACAGCTATAAGTGATCAGTTACAGAGCAGGAGCTCAATGAGGAGCAACAAAGGTAGAAGCAAAGTCAAGAAGCAAAGTCAAGAAGCAATGTCAAGCACGGACAGGGAAAAGTGGAAATCAGCCATAGACAAAGAGATCACAGGCTTAAATGACAATGACACGTAGACCATTGTAGACAAGCCAAGCAACCGCAAAGCAATCAAAAACAAGTGGGTCTTCTGCAAGAAGCTAAGCATCAATGGAAGTTTGAAGACACTAACCTTCTGTGAGGTTGACTGGGTATCAAATGTGGTTGACAGACATTCCTACACCAGATACCTATTCACTTTGGCAGATGCAGCCATCAGCTGGGCTACCAGGAGAAAGCCTATTGTTGACCTGTCCACTACCAAAGTGGGATATATGACTCTCACAGAAACAGCCAAAAAGGCATTATGGTTGAAGGAGACTTCATGTGAGTTAGGTCTTTTTAGTCCAAAAGATACTGTCAACATTGCTTGTGACAACAAAGGTGTTATTGACTTTTTGACCAGCACAAAACATCATGATTGGTTTAAGCATATTGTCATAAGCATCATTTTATAAGAGAGTAGGTAGATAGAATGTTAGTCAACATGAAATATGTAACTAGTGAAGGAAATGTCGCTGATATGTTGACCAAAGTTCTGACGTCACATGTACTTAATGCTAGTCTACAGAAATGTGTACTGGAATGCATTTGAAATGCTGATGTGTTATACTGTGATTTGATTTGTATATAATCTTGTGCTGTTGTTTACAGGACTGGCCCACAGGGGTACAGGGGAAATCCCTGGTGGACCCCACTGCCTGAGGGCTCTGCCCCCTCCTCTAGGGGTCATGTTCCAGACTGTGCACTAAATTGAACATTATTACTCTATTGGAGGGTCAGTTACCTTGTGGAGCAGGACCACTGAAAAGCATTGTTTTTTGGTTTTCTTCTAAAATACACCAATACTTGCCTAATGGCTAGCAAAGCAACTGTGGTGGCTGGTTGCATCCCCTCTGGTGTATGACCATAGCCCTTAAGCATGGGCCCCTACTACTGCCTTCCCCTGGTGGGCCCTTGCAGGTGTAGTCTCTTGAAATGTGCCATATACACATGTTCTTTTATGGTCGGTGTAACATGCATGGTAGATTATGTTTCTCTGGTGTAGTGTTATTGTTATTTGCTTTCTAGTAGTTTATGTTAATGGTGTGTATCATATGATGCTTAACTAGTGTGTTGGACAAGGGACAAACTTTGTGCAAAGGCAGTTTTGAAATGTTTCTCAAGAATGAGTGAAAGGGTTAAATATATGGATCAGAACCTCATATTTTTAGGTAGTCTATGGGTCTTTTATGGTCTTTCATTTCTCTTCTCATGAAAATAGGGATCATTATCTTCTCATAACATAACTCTTAATAAGGGTTACAATTTCCTGAAATATAGGTGAAATGGTTTAATTTTATCAGAGGAAGGCACCTAGTTTTAGGTCTACGAGGAGTGGCTATTAAATAATGAGACCTATGCTACAGTATATGTATAATTATATTAAGTACATTTTAACTCCTTTCCCCTTCTATGTACTCCCCTTCTGCATCCATACACCGCTGCATTCTTGTTTTCCATTGGTCAAAGCCATGCTGTACAGTAGCTCATTATCTGTCAGATGTCTCAACAGCCCATTGTTTTCTTCTTTATCTCAGGAACTGATGTAAAATGGGTTCCCTGTAGTACAGATTTGACTTTAGGGAAAAGAAAGAAGTCACACGCTGCTATGTCTGTGAGTATGGAGTGTGTTCTAGCACCGCAATCTGTTTCATAAAGAGAAAACAGAGAGAGCTGTGTGGGCTACTGCATTGTCCCTGATATCGTCTAGTGTGTCCCCGGCAGGCTGTGCTCAATGTCGTTTATGACATTGAGCACAGCCGCTGAACGATATCATTAACGATATCGTTCAGCGCCGGGCTCTCTCCCCCATTCCCTGATATGCAGCAACCTGACGAGATCGTCAGGTTGGCCTGCATGTCAGCCCGATGAACGATGATGATGAACGACCCGCGGGAACGCGCGTCGTCATTATCGTTCATCTTTTTGGGCTTAAAAATGGACAATAAAGTGGACGACTGAACGATAACGATATCGTTATCGTTCAGTCGTCCACTTTATCGCCCAGTGTGTACGCACCTTTAGTCTCCTCTTGTGTGATTTGGTGAGGAAGTGCCTATACCTGTAAAAGGAACATATCATAGATTCCCAACAAATAAGATCACACATAATCCCTCCCAGGTAGCGCTGACTCTACTGCACAAACTGTACATATACTGTACACCATCATCATTATTACGTTGATGATGATGATGAATATCTCTCCAATATGCCACCACAAGAGAATAAACTTAAGTTCAATACGCTTTAAACATTTCTTTATGTGAACTTGATGTATTGTAAGTTATGTGTAACTGAATTTCTGTCACGATAGGGTTAATAATAATATAACAACAAATATTTATTTTTACTAAGTGACAACATAAATATAAATAGCATACACAAATAGCATACAGTATATACAACTATAATTGTAATTGATCCAATTCATGAAACTCCAAGAGCATTAAAAAAATGCTGGCTAATTGTTTGTTAAAGTCGTTTTCATTTAATCTTAAATACAGGATTTAATTCTTCTTGTATGTTAATTCATGGATTATGTTATTATTATTATTTTCATTATGTTTTGAATTCATGACCACGTCAGTATCATGGGATTTATTATAAATATATTTTCTACTACCAGTAATGTCTATTCAAATGTTTACAAAAACAGCTTAATGTTAAATGCTCAGCTAGTATTTTATATTAGTAATTACTGTAGGAATCTTCATGTAGCAACATATTCATTATAACACTGTTTGAATAACAATTTAATGTGGCATGTAACATTTCAGCATACATTGCTTAATAGACTTTAAATTGATTACTTTTGCATTATGAAATTAAATTGATTGACTAATTATTATAGGTCCAAACAGAGATTTGCAATTCACCTTTTTGTTCCAAATCACCTTTCACTGCTAAAAAGAGTTTTAGTAATCTGTCATATGTGTACCTTATAACAATTACTGTGTTTTATATTATAAATTATTCACTGCACATTTTCTCATTGGATATATAACAGGCTTATGATAAAATTATTTTATGTTATGATTAGTTCATTATATTAGCATGTCATCAATGTTCTAATTTAAATATTCACTCTTTAGTGTTATTAGTAGCGCCTTAGTACCGCTTACTTTCTGGGAATATTCATTCCATTTGGTGTACTTTTCGCATTCCTGTTTCATCCTTAGTCATCCTTGGTCTAGCCAACACTAAACTCAGTGAACAGCTTCCTCCTAGAAAGCTCTGAATGGAAAACTTGGGCAATGTGAGCCAGAGAAGCTCCATGAATAGTGTTTTCCTGGAAATATTTTAGAACTCAGATTATTGCTACATCTGAGTTAACAAATTCCTCCTTCTAGTCTATGGGCTATTTACTCAAACCCATTCTGCAATCCACCATCTCCCCTTCTGAATATACAGTTCAAGTCTACACACTCCAAATGTCCCTCTGCAATTTCCCCTCTCACCTTAACTACTCATTCTACCCCAATGCTTGCCTCTCTAGTATTAAAGAAAGTATTTCCCAAACATTTCTCAGTGGTTTAGAATACAATCTTTTAGTTGTTAATAGATACACACCCAATTTTCCTGCACCATGAATCTGCCCCACCCAGCTGCACCCAGCTGCTATTACAAAACATAAGACTTCATGGTTTTCTTCTCACTTACTGGCTTTGGCCTAGGGTTGGCAATCGACCATCAATGGTTAGCAACCATTGATGGTTTGTTATCGATGGCTGATCATTTTATCATCGATAGCAGAGTGCCAATGGTTCACAATTTGTATATTTCTACTATGTGAGCAAGCGGGCATGGAAGCCTATTCACTGCACATGTGCAGTCATGAACAATAGATGGTTAAGTCATCAGTAGTTTCCATGCTGATAGTTAGAAACCATATACAAATGTGTCCTCTTACACCTTTGCCTTTTTGCTTCATTTGGCACGAGATGCTTAGCACAGCTAAGATGCTCCACCACTAGTAGTGATTGCATAAGTTCCCACTTTCTTTTGCTACAAAATAATTTGTAATGGAGATGACAGGAGACCATGTCCCGTCAGGCAGCCAGTGAGAGCTGTGTATCTTAGCCACTTAACATGTCTGGCAGTGCCACCTCAGAGTCATCTGTACTATATCTGGCCCCCTGCGGCATTGCTGAAATGCTACATCTCTATTGTAAACAGTCTGGCTGCATAGGTGTGGCCGTGTTGGATTCTGTCACGTATTTCTCCCAGTCCAACCTGATTGCAGAAGCTGCGCTTACATGATCTGATTATCCAGTTGACATTGAAAGTGACCTATTTAAACTAGCTACGGAGACCAGCTCATTGCCAGAACACTCACTTAATTTCTATTAGGAAAGTTCTCAGCAAGTGCTCCATCTACACTAAGGGGTAAATTTACTAAGAATCGAGATTGGTCGAGATGTCAATCTCGGGTGATTAAAGCGTTGTTTTTCATCTCGCAAATGTACTAAAGTTAAAGTCGGGTGAGTTAGAGAGAGATTTCTCTCTTCTCAATGGTAAAACTCATGGGGAGATAGCTAACTTGAATCGACTCTCCATCGGGCAAATCGGAAGTACTTTTCACCTAAAATGTACATCTATCAAATTTACCAAGATGAGATGAGATGACAGCAACCTCTCTGCCCAAATCCCTTTTCAAACTCACCACCTCCTGAGCTGCGAGTTAGCCTAAAATATACACAAATTACTGTGATTGTGTATGTTTCTGCATTTAATTAGTTAAAAATGGGTACAATTGTTTTAAAAAAGATGCGAGGTCCCCCCCAAAAGCCTGGTACCTAAAATTACGGGGAACAAAATGAGTAGGGTTCCACCGTAATTTAGGTACCAGCACCAGGCTGCAGGGCCAGTCCTGGTTTTAAATATAGGGGGAAAAATTTGCGTAGGAGTTTCCCTAAATTTAAAACCAGCAACGGACCAAACCGACCAGGGATGTAAGGCTACAGCCAGGAGACCCTATTACCGGGTCTCCAGGGCCAAAGCATTCTCACCCCATGCCGGTCAGGCCAAGCTGGGGATCTCAGGGGAGGTGGGGATCCTCTAAAAAAGGAGTCCCCCCTCTCCCAAAACCCCAGGCTTGGTCTAAAGCCCAGGGCTCTTCCAGAACCCCTGGGGTACGGGGGTAATAATGCGTAAAATCAACAAAAATAACTATTGTATTTTACAGTGGAACTACAGGTGCCAGCATGCCTGCCCTTTGGCACTTGTGGAACTACAAGTGCCTGCAGGTGGCCGGCACCCATACCTCGTACGGCATGCGAAAGTCTTTTCGCACCTAATTGAACACCCCCCTAAGTGTCTGTTACTTTCTCATCAAGTGCTTCATTTACACTTAATGCTTGCTTTCTCAATAAGATCTCTACACTCTCCAAAGTTCCTGTTTCTCAGCAAGTGCTCACCTTACATCTAGTGCCTGTTTCCCTGAAAGTGCCACAAGTAGAGCCGGCCCTAGCCAATTTGGTGCCCTAGGCAAAATTTTGACTGGTGCCCCCTAGCAGATAATCCCACCACCACTCTTATTGTTTATATGTGGACGCCAAAAATAACACATTGGTTTATTACTGTATATATATATATATATATATAAATCCATATATATATATATATATATATATATATATATATTTATACACACAGATGACACCACCCCATCTCCTCTCATAGTCAGGCACAGCACTGGTTTGGACAAAACCACTCTTTGCCCCCAGCCCCAGGGTCCCAGTCATGGGTGCCCACCTTTCTCCCAGACCCAGCTAAACATTAATTTATTTATGTTTAACATACACACCTAATATGCCCAGAGAGTGAGAAACACTCACTCGCCTGGCTGCCTCCTTTGTTTTAAATTATGCTGGCACACAGGGCCGGATTAACAATGGGGCGGGTGGAGCTACAGCTCCAGGCCGCCCGATCAAAATAGGCCCAAAGCATCTGCTGTAAACAGGATTTTTTTCCCTACAACAGTCTCACTGACAGCGGCCATCGTCTGTGGCCCCACCTACTAAACCCCTCCCCCCCGGCAGACTGTTTACTCCTCCTTCCGGCCACCGGTAGTTTGAACACACATGACAAAACATATGGCAGCCGCGGGGGACACAGTGCAAAGCCGCTCGGCGAAGGGGCATCTTCATGCTTCCCTTTACTAGCCCTCTGCCTCCGCCGAATACCAGCATCATGGCGCATCCTCCGCATCGCATGATGACGTCACATAGGTGCTGCCCCCACTCGGATCTCAGCTCCGTGAAGGCTGCCCGGGTCACCTGGTGACTGATGTTGTCTCTTTGGTATTGGGATGTCATCTCCTGCGGGCTGTTGGCTGCTGCTGATCGCTGAGCTCCAGGCAGTGCTACTCTAAAAGGTAAGCAAGCCCTTACAGAAATATTTTGGCTAATATATGAATTACAGTTTGACTTTTTTTCAAGCAAAAAGTGCTGCTTTTTGTTTACTTCTGACTATGTGTGTATGTATATATAACTCCGCACCCATACTTACCCCAGCAGGCAGTCCTCCTCTTCTAAGGCTGTCTCATCTGAGTCGTCTCCCTCGTAATGGTATCTGTCTGGGCTCACGCAACCTTACATCATTATGTAATATATATATATATATATATACTTCTGATTATCAATGGCGGCATAATGTGTATCGGAGGCACTAAAAGGTGGAACAATGTGTATTGGGGCAGCACTACGATGTGGCGCACTTCCGGGGCACTATAAGTCATATTGTCTATTGGAGCACTACTACAATGTGTACTTGGGGTCCTTACAATATGAGTCAGATGCAGAAGTGCATACACAGTATCTATTAATAGTTGTTCATCTGCGACTCTATGCAAATGCTACTACAAACTACTTTCTTTATATACATCAGTGCGCCCCAATGTACAAGAACTGAGATGCCCACTTTCAGTGCCTGTACAATCATGAATACCAAATGCCACCATCAGTCACACCATCGAAACTTCCACCACATGTCAGCTGCAGTGTCTCCGTCTATGGCAGGGGTGAGCAATAAGCGGCCCTCCAGCTGCTTCTGAACTACAATTCCCAGCATGCATTGCAGCAGTTTAGCATGGCCAAATAGTAAAACTGTAGCAAGGCATGCTGGGATGTTAGTTCTTTAACAGCTGGAGGGCAGCTTATTGCCCACCCCTAGTCTATGGCCTCCTATGCCTGCAGCTGTGCATCTGTGTATGCAGACGCTTTCCTTGATACGCCCACAACACTCCCATAATGCGGCCACTGAACAGATCCCTTGGGCCAAATGTAATAGGGTGAGAGATTAGAAAATGTGAGAGTTTAGCAGTAATCTGTCACATTGGTTGAGTTTTATCATCAAAATGGGAAAACATCTGGATGAGAGTTTAAATCGTGAGAGTTTTTTGAGTCTAAAAAATATGCGAGTTTGCATGTTCTCTGACCTTATTACATTGGCTGAGTTTAAAAAGTATGAAAGTTCTTGCTAAACTCTCACGTTTTCTATTACAATTGGCCCCTAGTGTGCTAATGTACACTGCCAATATTTTTAGAATGAAATTGTTTAAAATGATGTGTACTGATTAAATAAAGCCTATGCTTTGTGCCCTATAAAAAGGGTTACGCTATTGTGTCAGTATTTCCCAAAACCATGAGGAAGGGCCTTCAAATTATTTATACATTATGGGTACTGTAACTTTTGTGTTAGTGCGATCACTGGAGAGACAGATAGATAGAATGTGTTAGTATTGTTATTAACCATTAATGTTAATAATATATCTAAGATAGATGTGTGTGTTGTGTGTGTGTGTGTGTGTGTGTGTGTATATAAAATTTATATGAGAGATTGAGGTGGTTGACGATAGGTGGTAGCTTTGCCCTCCATGGTGTTAGCCACACCCCACGACACAGACGACATCCACTGTACAAACCAAACCCCCCACAGCAGTAGTCATAGCCCTGCCGTGTTGGTCATACCCCCTGCGGAGTACACAATAGGCCCTTAATAAACTTCAGCTCCAGGCCCATCTGGGCCTTAATCTGGCACTGCTGGCACAGCACAGTTAAATTTAATGATGCTGTTGTTACATGCCTTGCCCCTTCTTCACGATGGCTGGGCCTGGGCATCTAAGATGGAGGCGGAGGCAGAGCCGTGAGTTGTTACTCTCGGCTCTGCTCCGCAAAGGCCCATAGGAGGAGTGGCAGTGACAGGGCATACGCAGCATGCCCTCCCGTGGCCATCTTGTCTCCCCCTGTAGACAGAACGAGCTTCTGTGCAGAAGCTCATTCTGACTAAGGGTGGATGCAGATCATGGTCACAGTCACATGACCGGCCTGGCCATCCGCTGCGCTGCCCGATCGGAGATCTCCAATCATCGTGGCAGGGAGAGAGGGACTTGCAGTGGCAAACGCAAGATTTTTTTGTGGAGGTTTCCATACACACATTTTATATATATATATATATATATAAAATCTATGTATATAAACATACACATAAATGCATACACACATAATTTATGAGCAGGCTTATGGATTACATGCACGCAGACACACCCACACACATAAGCACACTTACATACTCACATAAGCACTTACACACGGGATGCATACAAACATACATTCACACACAAGATTACTTACACATAGCATACATATATATATACATACATACAAATATATATACACACAGCATATACACACACACTAGATAGATAGATAGATAGATAGATTGATTGATAGATATGAGATAGATAGATAGATAGATAGATAGAGATACACACACACACATATACAGCATACATACACACAGAGACCCTGATTCAGAGCCGGACGCTCTGACAGAGCGATCGCTCTGAATCAGGGCCGTCCCTGCTCCTTTTTGGAGCGGCCTCCTGGCCGCTCGCATAGTTGTGGGTGACCAACCACAGCTATAGCGAGCGGCCAAAATGATAGTCGCGATGGTCAAGACCATCGCGACCATCGGACTTGCGACGAGGCCCTGTGGTAGGGTGTCGCTGCTGCAAGCCCAGGAGTGCTTTTGGCTCTATCAATCACCATTGACAGCACGCCCCCTTTGGTGCGAGACCCTTAACGACGGCTTGGCCATCGTTATTCGGGTCTCGTGAATGCGCACGACGGAGCCGCCTCTGTTGTGCGCATGCGCACTTGGGCACCAACGACCCGCTTGCGAGCGCTCAGCGCTCGCGAGCGGGTCAGAATCAGGCCCAGAGTACAATTTGTCCAGAGCTGAACAGACATATTTTACTGTTACAGGGAGAGGTCCCTGGAGTCAGCATGAAGGTACCTGATAATGGGAGCGTGGGTGAGGTGGTCAGTGGAGAAGTGTAGAGGGCCAAGGTCACAATAGATATCAATAAGAGGACTCACACCACTGGGTCAGCCCGACTCCGGCAGACAGAGGACCCGGAGGAGGAGCCATGTGATTAAAACGGTGGTTAGCAGGAGGTCCCGGACTCCCAGCACTTTAACAGCCCCAGCCACAGGTAAAGAGCCAGAGCGAGGCAGCACTGCAATGACCACTGGAGACAGCAGAGGCAGTGCACGGGACTTTAAGGTAAGTACCGGTGGGCGGTCTGAGCCACTGGAGAAGGAGGCAGGTAGACCCAAGAGTCCCGATATGGACCATTAAATACAGACAACTGTGACACTGTGAACACAGGTGGCAGTGTGCTTGTACTAGAAAGACAGGCACATTATTTGTAACAACCCTAGCACATTCTGCACTCTAGACAATTACATGGGCAAACTCCATGCAAAAGGAAATTTTATGATATCCCCCTTCAAGAATAAAAACAGCTGTACTCCTCATTTTGTTTTGCAAAAAATTGTAATACGAACCTCTGACGAAACCGCCATTTACTATAGCGGAGAAACGCGTAAGAGTTTTCCCTTCAACATACCAACTTGGTCTCTTATGCTCCTGCTGCCAGCAGCGACACGATCACCGCAGCACAGGTGACAGGTACGAACCCCGTCCAGGACGCACAGCCTGAGAAACTACTATCCACACCTTGGCATCCAATAAGCGTGGACTACTTATTGCCGACAGAGCGAATTATCCTTTATACCAGCCAGCCGGCGGTAAGCATTAGTGCTCTGCACCAGTGGGGGAGAACTGACTGTGATGATTATACAGATAGACGAAGTCTGCCACTTGTACTAAAAACAGACTGTCCTCTATTACAACACACTAAAGACTAAAGTCTTTATTATCGTATGAACTAATTTCACACGAGGACAAAATGCTCTAAGTGGACAGAATTACATCTGTAAAGATCCGAGCCAAAAGATGCTAATACTTCCACTTGTATGAGATTAAGGACGGATTCTTTGTTTCTACTATCTGATCAGTGCTGTGTGGAGCTGGAGCAGGCTTGGCTATCCAAATAACTAACCATTTTTTCCGTAAGAAACACCCACTGCAGGGGTGAATTTCGTCTGGTTTTGTATACATTTAAGCCAATTCACATTTTTTACCAGATTGGTTTTAAATTTTTTGGTGTGTCTACAGTAATTTTATGTCTTTTTAATTTTTATTTAATTATGTTATATGTATACATATGTGTATTTTTTTATACATATGATGTTAATAAATAGTCATATTTCTGAAAAATTAGCGCTCTTTGTCTGACGAGTCTGTATAAGTTGATACCAACATTTGATACTAGTGTTATCAAATACAATAATTGACGGTATGTTCAGATTTTTCTATAATACGAACCTCCACTGTTTCAGGGCTCCACAGAGCCGTTACCTCATGATGTTACCCACACACATACATATATATATTTAAAAAAAATTTTAAAGTTTTTTTTACAGACATGCTGGCCATCAATATGTACATTCTGAGTAAGGCCAGACCTTATTCAAGTGTGCGTGTGGCTGCAATTGTACTCGATGTTACCGATGGTTTTACAGTCTTGCTAAGTATTACGGATGTGTGTAAGGTAAGGTGGGCGTCCTTATGTTAGGCTGCATATGGCATTGCGATTGCAATCATTAGTATATCTTCGCAATGAGACTGCGTGCGTAATCGCTATTGCAATCGCAACAGCGATCTTTACGGAATCAGGCCCTCTATCCCTTTATACAAAGGTGTTTTAAGTTGGTACTATCCCTTTGTTTTGTCTATATTGTTACAATTACAAATGTGGTGTACACACTAGACGATTTCTCGTACGCTATGGCCAATTCCGATGGATTGGAACGACAAATCGTTCACATCGTCAAGTGGGTATGCACTATGCGCGCTCCCTTGGCATTGTTCGTCACATATTCAGGTCGACCGAACATGCAGTTCAAACTGTCAGTCTCGTTAATGATTTCCTGCAAATTGTGCAGTTTTTACGCACAACACACTAACACACTAAGATGGTCGTCAGGTGTTTGGAAAGAAACAACATATCATTAACAATCTAATGGCCGAATGAGGTATAATAAATCATTTGAACGTTTGTAAGACTGCACAGTGTATGTGCACTATATCATTTGTATGGGAGTATAAGGGAAATATTTAACATTCTATTCTTTCTGGATCATTTATTACCGTTCCAACCACTACTTATCTGTCTCTACCCCCCATCGCTTTGTCATCACTTCTCCCTAAACCTATTGGAGTCCCACAAGGCTAAATTTTTGCACCTATGATTTTCCCATTCTGCTTCCTTGGGGACTCCTCTGCTTTCTAGTATTGTCTCCAGGCTGTCAACCCTGACTACTTCCTTTCTCTCCTTTATTATGTGTCCAGCTGTTTCTCTACCATCTCCTTATGGCTGTACCAACACTTTCTAAAACTCAAAATGTCTAAAACTGATCACATAACTTTCGCACCATTTTCTGATATACCGTCCAAATTTCATTATGGATATGATCCTTTCTCGTTTTTAGTTTTGCTAAATCTCCCACCTACTCTCTCTGTATCTATGGTCTTGATTTCTAATGTCCTGTGATGTAGTCTCCCTCTCACCTATATCTCCCCACTTCAATCCATCTTCAACTCTTTGGTGAGACTTCTGACCCCCTGCTTTGCCATTCCTTATAGTGGCAACCCATTCCTTACAAAATCTAATTCAAACTCCTCATCCTCACCGGCAAAGCCCTCACACTCTTTATCCTACATTTCCATCCTTATCTCACTTCACACTAGAGATGAGCGGGCTCGGCTCTCAGAGATCAGAACCCACTCGATCCAAGCCGAGTCTGATCTCAAAACGAGGCAAAACGTCATCAACCCACTGTCGGATTCTCGCAGGTTTTGGATTGTAAAAAAGGTCCCGCAATCATTGACATTTTCATTCCTGCTGTGGAGAGTGAAGAGGAAGAAGGGGGCTGTGGTTGCTGTGTATAGGGGCTGGCTACTGTTGTCAGTTGTCAGTGGCTGGTTGCTTAATGTCCATAGGGGCTGGCTGTTGTCCATAGGGGCTGGCTGACTGTTGTCCTGTCCATATGGGCTGGCTGGTTGTTGTCCATAGGGGCTGACTGGCTGTTGTCCTGTCCATACGGGCTGGCTGTTGTCCATAGGGAATGACTGGCTATTGTTCAGTCCATAAGAACTGGCTGGCTGTTGTCCATAGAGGCTGTCTGTCTGTGCTGCTGTGTTGTCCAGGGGGTGCTCTGTCCATCAGGGGTGCTCTTCACCCCACAAAATGTATATTTTTTTTATGTCTGTGTGTGCACGTTAACCACACTTATCAGCAACGTAGGTGCGCAGGGGTGCTGCCTGTGTAATTTATCAAGGGGCTGCTGTCTCATTCAGGTGTGCTGTCCCCCCCAAGTGCAAAAAAATATATTTTTGTTTTCTGTGTGTGTGTGCTAGCCACACTTATCAGCAATGTAGCTGCGCAGGATTGCTGCATCTGTCATTTAACAAGGGGTTTCTGCCTTGTTCAGGGATGCTCTCCCCCCTTAAGTACAAAAAAATTAAAAAAATTAAAATTTTCTGTGTCTGTGTGCGCATTAGCCACACTTATCAGCAACATAGTTGCGCAGGATTGCTGCATTCAAACTTTATCAGGGGGCTGTTGCCTCTTACAGGGGTGCTTTCCCCCCAAGTGCAAACAAATAAAAAATATTTTTATTCTATGTGTGTGTGTGCGTTCAGGGGTGCTCTTCCCCAGTTTTAAAAATATATTTTTTTTTTGTGTGGTTGTGTACATTAGCTGCAATTTAGCTGCACTATAATTGGTATGGTTGACACTACAGTAAGACCGCAGTGAGTATGGAGGACAGTCACATGACAGGAGAGCAGGATCCACATACCAGTCTTGTAGCTGCCGTCAGCAGTCATGATAACAATGCAAGGCCGTCAACGTCAGAAGAGGTACAAAAAAAATTAAAATTGTCTCCGAAATGTCACAGATCCCAGAGGAGAGTCCAAGTGTGTCCATGGTTGAGATGTGTGAGCCTGACCTTTCTAATACTGTACCTGAAGAGGATCCTCCTTCCACCATTTGTGTGCCCAAATGTGGGGATGAACAGCACAAGTCAACATGCTGACATAGAAATCGAGGATGCTTCTGTGGAATTGCACCAGGAGGATATGGAGAATATTTATGTAGTTGGCAATAATAATAAGGATGACGAGGATGTTGATGATGATGAGGATGTTGATGGCGAGGATGTTTGTGTAAAAACTGTAAATCAGGCAACAGTTGTTGCCCATGATGGGAAAAATCCCATTGTTGCCATGCCTGGGCAAAGGACCAAAAAATCCACTTCTCCTGTGAGGAATTATTTCCAACCAAATCCAGACAACCTTTGCCAAGCCATTTCTAACCGTTGCCATGTAACAGTGAGTAGAGGTAAGGACCTTAATAATCTAGGAACCTCTTCCCTGTTACGTCACTTGCAGCGTATTTATCAAATTGGAAAGGGTATTTAAAATTCTGAAGCTTTGGGGACAAAAAAACGAACAACAATCAGTCCAGTGTCACCTAGCTTCTCCCTTCTATCTGGATCCAAGCGCCTGCAATCTCCACCACCAACACCTGCATCATCATCAACATCCTCATTCGTGATCGGAAGTAGTCTTGCATCCAATTCCATAAGAATGACTGACTCATCACCTATCTGTGGTTCCTCAGAAGGATCCTTCAGTGCTACGCCTGTTACTGCTGGTGGGGGTGGCTCCCAGAAAGGAAGCAAGAAGTCTACTAATAGTAGTAATTTAAAAAAACAATTGACTATTAAACAGTCCTTTGATAGAGGAAGTAAGTATGACAGCTGTCACCCAGTTTCATAGCGGATCACTGATGCCATGATGGCTGTGCTAGTATTAGATGGTGAAATAATAGAAAATGAGGATGATAGTGTGGAGGAAGTGCAAAAGGAGGATGAGGGGAAAATTTGTGTCTTATCTGAGGATGTTGATGATGAGGATGTTGTTTGCGTAAATCAGCCACCAGTGGCAGCAGTTCTTGCTCATGATAAAAAACAAAGCCAGAAAAGCCACGTCTTGGGTGTGGAATTATTTTAATTTAAATTCTGACAACAGTTGTAACGCCAAAGTTAGCAGAGAAAAGGATTTTAACCATCTAGGCACCTCCTCCTTGTTACATAATTTGCAGCGAGTTCATGCAGTTTGTTTAACAAAATTATAATAATTTGTAAATTAATAAGCTGTCCAGTATCAGCTACCAACAGTTTGGACCACCACATGCAATCTCCACCACCAACACCCTCATCATCAACCTCCTCCTTAATAATTGAAGGTAGTCCTTCCAAAAAATGTTTTCTGGGGGCCCATACTGTACAAACCAATGAGTTCAGCCACAAAAGTGTCAGTCCTTGTTGCTAAAGTACTTGGTTTGTTTAACTGTGCATGTCCTTTTTAATATCCCACATAAGAGTGGGTGGGAAGGACAATTCCTTCTTGCACCTCTTTTCTTTACATATTGCACAATTTGGGGCATTGCCGACTTACAATATTATAGTTTATTAAAATGCCATCCAGTCTGCCAATGCTGTGTGGCAATGTTTCATAGATGCCCTACTGTATATTTTTTTAAACTGCTGTGCGTTTGTGCTACTGCTCTGTTGCTTACTTTAGCCAGCCAGCTCGCTGCAGCCTTTGGCTTATATTGGTGAAAAATAGTGAAATCAATATTGTGAGCTGTGAGGTGGTTAAAAATGCATGGTAGTGCTTGAAAATGATTGTTATTAAGGTTAATATTACTGTAGGAACAATAACAGTCCCAAATTATGTGGTTTTAGATATTTATATAATTTTTTGGAAATAAATACAGATACAAAACCAAAACCAAAACACGCAAGGGTGGGTTGTATGAATACCCCAATCAAGCTAAACAGAGATAATAGCTTTCCAGACTTTCATTGTGGTTCCAAAGCACAAAAAATTCTTATTGCAACAAAAAGTAAGTTAAACGCTTTGATCTATCACAATTAGCGCAAAGACAATTAAATACAAAAGGTACAACCTATACATACGCATGCGCCCCGGATGCAGGTCCCAGTCATCAATCCTGACATCTGTGGTCATCAAATGGGTATGACTGAGATCTAGCCCCAAAAGCACAAGCCTATATATCTTCCAGAGTGTTACACCAACAATAGAGACAAGCATACGTGATTTCATTGGCTCTTGATTCTTGTCATTCTGGTATGATGCAGGCCATAGGACAGTTCATATGGTGACAACAGGGATATGGTCCATCCCTCCAAACGAGTTAAAACTGATTAAGACACTACATACAGAGTACACATTCTAACCAATAATTCCCTATAATCCATAACCACCGAACGCAAGATGCGACTCCTTCCCCGATAGATTTGGATATCTGGAATTAAACAGGGTGTCAGTATGATACCAAACGCGACATGTCCACTAAGTTCTATACCTTAAATATCATATATATACATTTTACACCACAATGATTAGCTAGCAAAACCTCTAATATTACGCTCAATGCTAGGGAACCTTTTATATATGTGCTTACATAAGTGGATGTGAGATATTTACAGGAATTCATCAGTATGCGTTGTGCGTCTGTATATTGAAATAGCAACTATGTATATGTATGTGAGTATGCATGAATATTATTATTATTATTATTATTATTATTATTATTAACAGTTTCTTATATAGCGCAGCATATTCCGTTGCGCTTTACAATTGGAAACATTGATAGAACAAAACAGGGTAATAACTGACAGACATAGAGGTAAGAGGGCCCTGCTTGCAAGCTTACAATCTATAGGGAAATAGGCATTGATACACAAGGATAGGTGCTATATATATTGCAATTTGGTCCGGCCAGAATGCAGAGTTCTTTGGTTGGCTGCATGATCCAGTCACACAGGAATGTCGGCAAAATGTCAGGAGTATGTGAAAGAAAGACAATATGTGAGGTTATGTGAGGTTATGTGTGGACTGTAATAAGACATGGAAGCTATGTGGGCAGTTCTGGAATCTGATAAGCTTGTCTGAAGAGGTGAGTTTTCAGGAAACGCTTGAAGGATTGAAGAGTAGAGGTAAGTCTTATTGTGTGTGGTAAGGCATTCCATAGAGTGGGTGCAGCCCGAAGAAAGTCCTGTAACCATAAATGGGAGCAAGTAATGCGCGGGGATGAGAGACGCAGATCTTGTGCTGAGCGGAGAGGTCGGGTTGGGAGATATTTTGAGATGAGTGAAGAGATGTATGTTGGTGTAATTCGGTTAATGGCCTTATGTGTAAGTAACAGTATTTTGTATTGAATACGGTAGAAAACCGGCAACCAATGGAGGGACTGACAGAGCGGGGCAGCAGACGATGAACGTTTGGCAAGGAAGATAAGCCTCGCAGCTGCATTCATAATGGATTGTAATGGCGATAGCCTGTTTTTGGGAAGACCAGTAAGGAGACTATTGCAATAGTCAATGCGGGAAATAATGAGTGCATGGATTAGAGTTTTTGTGTGCAAATGTGCATCACTGTATGTGTCATGGATTAATATATATTTATTAATATATATATATATATATATATATATATATATATATATATATATATCTTTATCCATTAACTGGCATTTTTTATATTATATCTGTCTGAATCTAATTCCAAGGTGTCATATACAATGAAGTTGTTCTGCTCACAGGTGACATAGCAAGCCCTTGCAAGAGTAAAGAAGTCTGATAACTCAACAAAGGCTTCCCTATGCTTATTTAGAATGTAAATGTCAGTCCCTCTTAACTACATTAGCATTGAACACAAGGCATACAATTGCTAACGATAGTCAAACTTCTGACAATTGTCTCTAACTTTGCAATTTAAATATTCCTAAACAACTCATAGTATCGTTGTGTATTTTAATTACTAGTCACAGACATGTACCCAGAACCTGTTTCTCATCACCGACTAAATCTTGCATAGATATAAATATACATATACGCATTTGTGCAAATTGGTTTTCGCCGATGCAGAGTAGCATCCGATCTACTCTTTATCAGCCCACAGAAGACTAGATCATCAGATAATAATTACAAATGATCATAACCAATTATTTGACTTCGACAGTGGCAAAACCAATTCCAGATCCAAAACATTGAAGGAGATACAGATCCAAAACCAAAACCAAAACACGGGGGTCGGCGCACATCTCTACTTCACATTACCTATTTTTTCCTATAACTGACACCATGATTCCACACAGACAAAAACCACCACTACACCTCCAATTCTTCTCTTCCGCTACTCTCCACTTAGATTCTCCCCTGTTCTGCCCATTTTCCAGATACACTTCCAAACCTAATGAACTCTCCACCAACATCCAAAGAAAAAAAATTCTCCCTAAAAACCCACCTCTTCATTAACATCTACCTGTTTCCAATCTTGCTCCACTCAAATAGGCCTCGCCTAGCTCTGCTTCTGAGCCTGATTCAGAGATGCACGCAGTTCATACGCGGCTGCAAATTCTAATGGATTCACATTTGCAAAAATATGCAAATGTCATCTTGCGCATGTACCTCTTGTGTACTGATCTAATTCTGCGACTCTTACTTTGCATATGTGCTCAATTGCAGTGGTAGGTCCAATCTCTCCACCATCAACACACCATCGCTCGTAACATCGACTCCCCAGGCAGCCCCTGCCTGGTGCAAAACCTTTCTTCTAATTTTCTAAAAACATGGCCACTGTGGATGCAGTGCTGTGAAAGATAATGCAGCTACATGCCAAAACATGTCCATAACACTCTTTTAACTAGAGATGAGCAGATTCGGATCTCAAAGATCCAAACCCATCTGAACTTATGGGATCTGAGGCAGATCTGAGTCGGCTCTTGTTTTCCCGCATGACTCAGATCTGAAAACGAGGCAAAACGTCATAATTCCGCTGACGGATTCTCGCGGGTTTTGGATTCTATAAAGATCCCGCGATCGCCGCCATTTTTTATTCCGGCTGTGGAGAGTGAAGAGGGTGGGAGCTGGGAGCTGTGCAGTGCTTCTGTGTGGCTGCTGTTGTGCATTGTGACTTATTGTAACTACTACTAGGTTGTGCTGAAAGTTGTGCTGCATAATTGAGGTTGTCCTGTCCATAGGGGCTGGCTGAATGTTATTCTTAGGGGCTGGCTGGCTGGCTAATTCTGTCTGTTGTCCTGTCCATAGGGGCTGGCTGAATGTTATTCTTAGGGGCTGGCTGGCTGGCTAATTCTGTCTGTTGTCCTGTCCATAGGGGCTGGCTGTAGTCTATAGAGGCTGGCTGTTATTCATAGGGGCTGGCTGACTGTTGTCCATAGGGGCTGCTGTTTTGTGGTTGTCCTGTCCACCCCCAGTGTCAATAAAAACAAAACAATTTTTTGTGTGTGCATGTTAGCCACACCACCAGTGAAAAAATAAAACCTTTTTTAGTGTGTGCATTATTTCGTATTAGCCACACCACCAGTGTGAAAAACAATTTTTTGGTGTGTGCTTGTTAGCCTGCCACACCACCAGTGAAAATAATAAAAACAATTTTTTGGTGTGTGCGTGTTAGCATGCCCCCAGTAATAGTACCCAGTAGTAGTCCCCCCTATACAGTACCCCCAGTAATAGTACCCAGTAGTAGTCCCCCCTATACAGTGCCCCCAGTAGTAGTCCCCCCTATATATTGCCCCCAGTAGTAGCCCCCCTTAAACAGTGCCCCCAGTAGTAGCCCCCAGTAGTATTCCCCTATACAGTGCCCTCAGTTGTAGACCCCCTATACAGTGCCCCCAGTAGTGGCCACCCCCCATAAATTGCCCCCAGTAGTGGCCACTCCCCATAAATTGCCCCCAGTAGTGGCCACCCCAATACAGTTGCGGGCACCCCCCCATAAAGTGCCCCAGTAGCGGACACCCGCTATTTCAGTGCCCCCCCCTGTAGTGCCAGGCTTACACACACACAAAGAACAAAAAAAAAATTCAACTTACCTGGTCCCCGCTCCTGACGCGACCGCCGCTGTCCGAGTCCTGGCCTGCTCTTCTCCTGCATAGGAGAGACGTCATGACGTATGACGTCTCTCCCGTCACATGCTGCCGGGGGAGCTGGAACAAGGAACTCATTAGTGAGCTCCAGCCGGCTCCCTCTGCGGAGAGTCTGTATGACTCTCATTGGCTGGCTGCTATTACAAACACACAGCCGCTGCTGGCAGCTGTCTGTTTATAAGCTGTGAGAGCGGTCTGCCCTGCACTTGTGGGGCCGAGGGACTTGTCCACCCCTTGGCTACTGGTGGCACTGCCAGGCGGCGCCTCCCCATTTGGTTGGCGCCCCTGGCGAGTGCCATCCTGGCCAATGGGTAGATACGCCCCTGTGTAGGGGATGTGGTGATGATATGGACTAAAATGTAGCTCACATCCACTAAAGTGGACAATGAATCCAGAGCCATAGCTAGACATTTTGGTGCCCTGTGCCAGAAAGAGCATTGAAGCCCCCTCATTTTCAAAGGGACATGGGACCTCATTCAGAGGCGGTCGGAGGATGCAAGCGGTCGCTCAGAAACTGGGCGGCCACTTGCATCCTGACCGCCCGCCTCTGTTGCGGTCGTTAGGCTGTGGGTGTACACCCACAGCTCTAACGACTGCTCGGGTGATGGTCACGATGGTCAGAGACCATCGCGACCATCGGGGCTTACGACGAGACCCTAGGGTAGGGTCTCACTTGTCGTAAGCCCCGGAGAGTTTCTGGCTCTGTCAGAGCCAGAAACTCTCCACTGACATCACTAGTGATGTCAGTGGGGCCTCCCCCAAACGGCAGGTGTTCCCATGGGAACGCCTCCGTTTGGGCTGCCACCCCCCGGCCCGCCTTCCAAACGGGGCGAGCTGTCAATCAACATCGACAGCTCGCCCCCTTTGGAAAGAGACCCACTGCGACCAGCGCTGTCGGTCGTAGCGGATCTCACGCATGCGCACTGGCCAAACATCGAGGCGGCCATGCGGTCATAGACCGTACGGCTGCCTCTGAATAAGGTCCATAATGCACCCAAAAAAGGGGAATGGCCTCATGGTGAAGGGCCAGGGAAGAGAGAGGGGAGGCCAGGAGATGCTGGGGGTGAAATAAGAGGAAGCTACAAGTGAGAATGATAATAAACAGACATTTGACAGGCCCAAACAGTGCCCCCTGACCTATGGTGCCCTGTGCGATGGCACCGGCCGCACTACCCTAGTTACGGCCCTGAATGAATCCCCAATCTAACAAGTAGCGCAGCTGTAATTTATACACCACACAGGATGGGATGACCATATAGGCTTGGGTGATGGTATAATTTGGGGATATTAATTTGTCCCCTCTGGAATCTACCATTACAGGTGCCTCTGTAATTTTTGCACGTAATTGACGGTAAAGGTCTTTCTCCTAGAATTTGTATTTCATTTTGATGGACATCATCTTTTTCACATTTTGGGGAAGTAGTCTCAGGCCGATCACTGACAAGGTTCCCGGCTGTGCTGAAAACTCTTTCTGAGTACACACTGGAAGGTGGGCAGTTCAAGTAAAGCAAAGGCAGTTTTTTTGTGTAAGGGCCTCCAAGGGGTATATTTATTTACTACAGTCTCTAAAAATGAAAAGTGTTCATGTTGCCCATAGCAACCGATCAGATCCTGTCCATCATTTTCTAGAATGCAATAGAGAAATAATAACTACAATCTGATTGGTTGCTATGGGCAACATGAACACTTTTCATTTTAGAAACTTAAGTAAAACTAAAATGACCCTCAAATTGCATCTTTTGCTTGCCAGTAGTTTATTTACATGGGTAGAGTCTCCCATATCCTAAATGCTTGGGACCAGGGTTATTTTGGATATCGGAATATTCCGTATTTTGAAATGCTTGCATACCATAATGAAATATCGTGGGAATGGGACTCAAATCTAAACACAGAATGCATTTATGTATTATATACACCTTATACACACAGCCTGCAGGACATTTTATACAATATTTTCAATAATTTTGTGGCTCAAACAAAGTTTGTGTCCATACATGAAATTCATGTAGGTTTCATATATACCTTATACACGCAGCCTGAAGATAATTTTATACAATATTTGTAATAGTTTTGTGCCTTAAATGAAGTTTGTGTATATTGAACCATCAAAAAAATTCTGTATTTCGGAATATTCCGCATTTTGGAATATTTGGATATGGGAGACTCAACCTGTATCTCTTTCTCTTCAGATCTGTGTCCTTTGGGAAGAAAAAACAATGTCTTCATCTGTTCTGGGATGAAAATCCACTCCCAGCCAGCAAGCATGGCACTCAAGAATTCCCAAGAAAGACACAAATAAGTAAGACTTAAACCTTAAATCTGAAATGTTGCATTTAATGCTCTGTTCCGCTTGCTCACATATCTGATATGGTTAAGTGGACAGTGGGAACAATGGCAGTTTGAAGGCCACTAACTAACTCTGTTTTTTTTAATGTCCCTGTACAGGTTAAGAAATGCCTTTACAGAAGGTTTGCAAAGGATTATTTAAGTCAACTGTTTTTTGGAAGCATTCTTGAGTGTCCCCTTCTGGGATGAAAATCCACTGCTAGCCACAGAAGCAGGCACAGGATTCTGAAGAAAGACACAACGTAAGGCCTTAAATCAGAGGTAGCCAACCTCAGTCCTCGAGAGTTCACATTTTCCAGACAACTTAGCTGGTGCACAGGTGTATTCATTTCTCACCAAAACATTTAGAAAGATCCACAGGTGGAGTTAATTATTATAGTTTTGATTCTGTGAGGAGACCTGGAAAACATGCACTGTTGGTAGCTCTCGATGACCAGGGTTGGATACCCCTGCCCTTAAATCATAGATCTTACGCTTGTCCACATATCTGTGTTGGTTAGGTGGTATTTGAGGCCTCTAACTAACTATGTTTTTTTTATGTCCCTGTACAGGTTGGAAAATGTCTTTAGAGAAGGTTTGCAAAGCATTATTTAAGTCAATTGATTATTTTTTTGGAAAGCATTCTTCCTGGTCCCCTTCTGGGATGAGAAAATCAACTCCCAGCAGCAGCAGCCATGCTCAAGGATTCTTCTGTGGCAAGGACTGATGTAAATGTACTGTATCACATTTTTTTTTGTAAATGCCTCCTCCCCTCCCCATCTTCCTCATAAATTTTCTTTGGAATCAAAAAACCAAACTAACTAACTATGGCCCTCATTCAGAGCCGTACGCTCTGAGCAGAGCGCACGCTCTGAATGAGGGCCGCCCTCCATAAAAATGGAGCGTCCTCCTGGACGCTCGTATAGCTGTGGGTCACCACCCACAGCCTATACAAGCGTGCAGTTTGATGGCCGTGACCATCGCGACCATCGAAACTGCGAGCCGGAGCCTGCGGTTGAGGTTTTCAACCGCAAGCCCCGGAGTGATTTTGGCTCTATCAGAGCCAAAATCACTCCCACTGACATCACTAGTGATGTCAGTGGGCCGGCTTCTGACGGGAGGCATTCCCGTTGGAACGCCCCCGTCAGGGAGGCACGCCCCCGGCACGCCCACCAAAGGGGGCGTGCTCTCAATCAACATCGACAGCATGCCCCCTTTGATCAGACACAACGAGCGAAGGACTTTCCTTCGCTCGTCGCGTCTGGCGCATGCGCACGACGGAGCTCCCTCCGTCGTGCGCATGCTCAGTGCAGACCATCGACCCACTTGCGAGTGGACAGCCGCTTGCGAGTGGGTCTGAATCAGGGCCTATGTTTTTTTAATGTCCCTGTTCAGGTTGGGAAATGCTTTTTCATGTGGAAAACACTACTAGAAGTCTTCCTGGTCCCCTTCTGGGATGAGAAAATCCACTCCCAGCAGCAGCAGGCATGGCGCTCTGGGATTCTTCTGGGGCAAGGACTGATGTAAATGTGTTGCAATTTTTTTTGTAAATGCCTCCTCCCCTCCCCTTCTCCCTCAAATTTTCTTTGGAATCAAAAAACTAAATTAAATTTACTACCAATCAAACCTTCCTGTCCCTGCCCTACATTCAACTACATACATACTCCAACCCCCTCAGGCCTCTCTTGAATAATAAAAGTGTTTCCTGATGTGCCATGTTTGAAGTTGAACTGCCATGTGTTTGTACCGCCCACTGCTGCAGCTTAACTTAGTCAGCCAGCTATCTTGGTGCAAATTTTGGGCCTAAATTAGATTAATAAATCAATATTGTGAACTGTGAGGAGGTTAAAATCGACTGGAAACGAGTGGAAATAAATGTTATTGAGGTTATTAATACTGTAGGAACAAAAAAGGCAAATTTTATGTGATTTAAGCCGTTTTTTTATTTTTTAAGAAAAAATCCAGATCCAAAACACGAAAACAAAACACAGAGGTGAGGTTTTGGCAAAACCAATCCAGATCCAAAACCAGGGGAGATCCAGATCCAAAACCAAAACACGGGGGTCGACGCACATCTCCACTTATCATACCTGCAAAAAGATTTGCAATTTATATTTCCATGGAGGTGGCTAAGAAGGAACTTTCCTTTCCTATTGTATTTTCAAAGCTTGCGTTGAATAGAAAGGTGCATTTATAAGAGCTTTTGTTATCATGATAATAAGAACTAGAGATGTGGCCGATCCCCATGTTTTGGCTTTGGTTTTGACGAATGAGGATGTTGATGATGCAGGTGTTGGTAGTAGAGATCGAAGGCGCCTTGATCCCACAGAGAGGGAACAGGTAGGTGACACTGGACTTGTTACGTTTTGAGTTTTGGAACTTGGCGACATTACACTTTGATATTTGATTAATGCGCTCCAAGTGACGTAACAAGGAGGAGGTTCCTAGGTGGTTTAGGTCCCTCCCTCTACTCACTCTTGCTTGACAATGGTTACATATGGCTTGACAACTGTTGTCCGGATTGGGGTGGAAATAATTCCACATGTGAGAAGTGGATTTTTTTGTCTTTTGCCTTGGCATGACAACAAAGGGCTTTGGCTTTTTCAATCCATGGGCAACAGCTGTTGCTTTTCTTACACAAAGGACATCCTCGGCATCAACATCCTCATCACCAACATCTTCATCATCAACATCCTCAACTACCAAAATATCCTCCTCCTCCATGTGAAATTCCCCAGAAGCATCCTCACTGACTATGTCTGCAAGATGTTGACTGCCCTTCCCCACATTTACAGAGGGCACAGAAATGTTGGAACTTGGAGGATCCTCCAGTACACTAGTATTTAGGTCTGGCTCACCCTTTTTGGACAGGAAGACCAGGATGGATGGTTTGTAAGAATGAGGCCTAGCAACAGATGGGAATGGTCATTATCAAGACCTGGTCCCCACAGTGGGTGTAGTCTGGGAGGTATTGGTTGGCATGCAGGCAGCGGAATAACAAAGGCCTCCATGTTGTCTGTGCTTACTATTCCGTATTTGAGTTTGCGATTCAGGTAGGAATAAAGTCGGCTACAGGACACAGTGACGGAATCACTGGATGTCTTAGTGCATTCAGGCCAAATACGATCCATGAATTCCCAGACAGATTCCGGACAGATGAATCATTTGCTTGTAATAATCTTTGGTAATTCCTGGCAAAGGTGGGTGTTATAGCCAGACACTTTGAAGGCTGTAACTTTGAACTGCTTTATAGAAAACATGTGAATGAAACCTCCACACTGCAGAACATGATGGAGAAATCCATTGAAGTTAAGCACCTAGAGCATATTTTTTCATGTTTTCTGAGGCCTCTCCTAACTGTGAAGAAAGATTCTACACACTGTAGTCTTCCATTGTGACTTTTTAATGGTGATTTCAATGTTATCCACTGGCTGAGATCCATCTCATCTGAGGGTTGGGTTTCCCCATGCAAATGAGACAATTCACATCCAGAAGGTGACTCTTATGTTTAGCCATGGTGTCAGTCCCTCTTTTGGCAGAATTTTCACAATCTTGGTCTTGGGGGCACCATGATGAATCAGACAGACCCTCCAGGGTAAACATCTGATCTGGTGTTGTTTCTATTTCTATTAAAACTTTGTGTGTGAGTTTAGTCATCTGCCACTTGTGGTGGAGCTCTTTCTCTGCTTTCTAAATGATCTCCAGACACAACGTAAAACTTAAACCATAAACTGAAATGTTGCATTTAATGCTCTGTTCCGCTTGTTCACATATCTAAGAAGTGGACAGTGGGAACAATGGCAATTTGAAGGCCACTAACTAACTCTGTTTTTTTAATGTCCCTGTAAAGGTTGGGAAATTCCTTTACAGAACAGAAGGCTTGCAAAGGATTATTTAAGGCAATTGTTTATATTTTTGAACAGCACACTTTCTGTTCCTGGTCCCCTTCTGGAATGAAAAAAATCCACTCCCAGCAAGCAGGCATGGCGCTCAAGAAAGAATTCCCAAGAAAGACACAACGTAAGGCTTAAACCTTAAATCTGAAATGTTGCATTTAATGCTCTGTTCCACTTGTTCACATATCTCATATGGTTAAATGGACAGTGGGAACAATGGCAGTTTGAAGGCCACTAAATCTATTTTTTTCAATGTCCCTGTACAGGTTGGAAAATGCCTTTACAGAAGGTTTGCAAAGGATTATTTAAGTCAATTGTTTTTTGGAAGCATTCTTGAGTGTCTCCTTCTGGGATGAAAATCCACTCCTAGCCACAGAAGCAGGCACAGGATTCTGAAGAAAGACACAACGTAAGGCCTTAAATCAGAGGTAGCCAACCTTGGTCCTCGAGAGCTCACCTTTTCCAGACAACTTAGCTGGTGCACAGGTGTATTCATTTCTCACCAAAACATTTAGAAAGATCCACAGGTGGAGTTAATTATTATAGTTTTGATTCTGTGAGGAGACCTGGAAAACATGCCCTGTTGGTAGCTCTCGATGACCAGGGTTGGATACCCCTGCCCTTAAATCTTAGATCATACGCTTGTCCACATATCTGTGCTGGTTAGGTGGTATTTGAGGCCTCTAACTAACTATGTTTTTTTTATGTCCCTGTACAGGTTGGGAAATGTCTTTAGAGAAGGTTTGCAAAGCATTACTAAGTCAATTGTTTATTTTTTTGGAAAGCATTCTTCCTGGTCCCCTTCTGGGATGAGAAAATCAACTCCCAGCAGCAGCAGCCATGCTCAAGGATTCTTCTGTGGCAAGGACTGATGTAAATGTACTGTATCACATTTTTTTTTGTAAATGCCTCCTCCCCTCCCCATCTCCCTCATAAATTTTCTTTGGAATCAAAAAACCAAACTAACTAACTATGTTTTTTTAATGTCCCTGTTCAGGTTGGGAAATGCTTTTTCATGTGGAAAACACTACTAGAAGTTTTCCTGGTCCCCTTCTGGGATGAGAAAATCCACTCCCAGCAGCAGCAGGCATGGCGCTCTAGGATTCTTCTGGGGCAAGGACTGATGTAAATGTGTTGCAATTTTTTTTGTAAATGCCTCCTCCCTCCCCTTCTCCCTCAAATTTTCTTTGGAATCAAAAAACTAAATTAAATTTACTACCAATCAAACCTTCCTGTCCCTGCCCTACATTCAACTACATACATACTCCAACCCCCTCAGGCCTCTCTTGAATAATAAAAGTGTTTCCTGATGTGCCATGTTTGAAGTTGAACTGCCATGTGTTTGTACCGCCCACTGCTGCAGCTTTGTTTAGTCAGCCAGCTATCTTGGTGCAAATTATGGGCCTAAATTAGATTAACAAATCAATATTGTGAACTGTGAGGTGGTCAAAATTGACTGGAAACGAGTGGAAATAAATGTTATTGAGGTTATTAATACTGTAGGAACAAAAAAGGCTAATTTTACGTGATTTAAGCTGTTTTTTTAATTTTTAAGAAACAATCCAGATCCAAAACACGAAAACAAAACACAGAGGTGAGGTTTTGGCAAAACCAATCCAGATCCAAAACCAGGGGAGATCCAGATCCAAAACCAAAACACGGGGGTCGACGCACATCTCCACTTATCATACCTGCAAAAAGATTTGCAATTTATATTTCCATGGAGGTGGCTAAGAAGGAACTTTCCTTTCCTATTGTATTTTCAAAGCTTGAGTTGAATAGACAGGTGCATTTATAAGAGCTTTTGTTATCATGATAATAAGAACTAGAGATGTGGCCGATCCCCATGTTTTGGCTTTGGTTTTGACGAATGAGGATGTTGATGATGCAGGTGTTGGTGGTAGAGATCGAAGGCGCCTTGATCCCACAGAGAGGGAGCAGGTAGGTGACACTGGACTTGTTACGTTTTGAGTTTTGGAACTTGGCGACATTACACTTTGATATTTGATTAATGCGCTCCAAGTGACGTAACAAAGAGGAGGTTCCTAGGTGGTTTAGGTCCCTCCCTCTACTCACTCTTGCTTGACAATGGTTACATATGGCTTGACAACTGTTGTCCGGATTGGGGTGGAAATAATTCCACATGTGAGAAGTGGATTTTTTTGTCTTTTGCCTTGGCATGACAACAAAGGGCTTTGGCTTTTTCAATCCATGGGCAACAGCTGTTGCTTTTCTTACACAAAGGACATCCTCGGCATCAACATCCTCATCACCAAAATATCCTCCTCCATGTGAAATTCCCCAGAAGCATCCTCACTGACTATGTCTGCAAGATGTTGACTGCCCTTCCCCACATTTACAGAGGGCACAGAAATGTTGGAACTTGGAGGATCCTCCAGTACACTAGTATTTATGTCTTGCTCACACATGGCAACCATGGACACACTTGCACTCTCCTCTGGGATTTGTGATTTTGATTTCTCAGGGCACACAGTTGGGTTTTCAGGAGCTGTCTTACTCTTCTTAACAATTTTCAATTTTTTAGTGGTACCATCACCACTACTACTACAAGCAGAAGGGCTATCATAACCAGCAGTCAACATAAATAAAGCCCAATGCTTTATCCTTTCCTTGCCACTTTGTGTAGTGAATGGCATATTGCCAATTTTTTGTTTATCTAAAGGCAACTTGCCTTTCGATTTTTTTTTCTTTACTACAGTAAATGTAGCTTTACCATATACATGGCATGAATTAAGCCCTGGGGCATGCGCCTTCATAAAGGACAAGGAAGTTGATGGCCTTGAATTATCATGATGACTGCTGGGGGCAGCTATTGTACAACAAGTGATTCTTGGCCTTGCTCTCCTGTCATGTGACAGCCCTCCATATTTTCTGCGGTCTTGAAGCAGTGTCACAAGTACCAATAGTGTAGCCAAGGTGCAGTTACAAAATTCACACACGTGCAGTCGTGCGCACACAGAAAAATATTAGACAAAAAAAAAACACCATTTGTTTTATTTTTTGGGGGGGTCCAGAACTTGGGCCCAGAGCACAGATTGATGACAAGACTGGAGTCGGGTAGCACTAGGTTCCAACTTGCATTCTGGCTGTATCTTGTTCTTGTGCGGCTAAGCCTAACACACACACAGAAAAATATTAGACAAAAATAGACACTATTTGTTTTTTTTTTTTTTCAGGTAAAGAACTTGGGCTCAGAGCACAACATTGATGACAACTTTAGTCGGGCAGCACTAGGTTGCGTTGCTGTAACTTGTGCGGCTAAGCCTAACATGCACACACACAAAGAAAAATATTAGACAAAAAATACACTATTTGTTTTATTTTTATTTTGGGTCCAAAACTTGGGCCCAGAACATAGATTGATGACGACTGGAGTCGGGCAGCACTAGGTTGCATTGCTATATCTTGTGCGCCTAAGCCTAACATGCATACACACACAGAGAAATATTAGACAAAAAAAAGACACTATTTAAAAAAAAAAAAAAATCGGGGTCCATATCTTGGGTCCAGAGCACAGATTGATGATGACTGAAGTCGGGCAGCACTAGGTTGCATTGCTGTATCTTGTGCGGCTAAGCCTAACACACACACACAGAAAAATATTAGACAATAAATACACAATTTTTTGTAAAAAAAGTTTTGGGTCCAGAACTTGGGTCCAGAGCACAGATTGATGACGACTGGAGTTGGGCAGCACTCGGTTGCGTTGCTGTATCTTGTGCAGCTAAGCCTAACACACACACACACACACAGAAAAATATTAGACAAGAAAACACATTTTATTTTATTTTATTTTTGGGTGCAGAACTTGGGTCCAGAACACAGATTGATGACGACTGGAGTCGGGCAGCACTAGGTTGCATTGCTGTATCTTGTGCGGCTAAGCCTAACACGCACACACAGAAAAATATTAAATAAAAAAATACACTATTTAAAAAAAAAAAAAATTTGGGTCCAGATCATGGGGCCAGAGCACAGATTTATGATGACTGAAGTCGGGCAGCACTAGGTTGCATTGCTGTATCTTGTGCAGCTAAGCCTAACATGCACACACACAGAAAAATATTAGACAAAAAAATACATTATTTGTTTTATTTTTATTTCGGGTCCAGAACTTGAGCACAGATTGATGACAACTGGAGTTGGGCAGCACTAGGTTGCGTTGCTGTATCTTGTGCAGCTAAGCCTAACATGCACACAAAAAAATATTAGACAAAAAAATACAAATTTAAAAAAAAATAAAAAATTGGGTCCAGAACTATGGTCCAGAGCACAGATTGATGACGACTGGAGTCGAGCAGCACTAGGTTGTGTCGTTGTATCTTGTGCGGCTAAGCCTAACACGCACACACAGAAAAAAAATTAAAAGACAATATATATATTTTTTTTCCGGGTTCAGAATTTGGGCCCAGATGGACACAGCAAACAGCACAGCACCAGCCCAGATGGATCAGTACCAGCCCAGATGGACGCAGCAGACAGCACAGTACCAGCCCAGATGGATCAGCCCAGATGGACACAGCAGACAGCACAGCACCAGTCCAGATGGATCAGCAACAGCACCAGCCCAGATGGACACAGCAGACAGCACAGCAGTGACAGCACCAGATGGATCAGCAGTGCACCAGGCCAGGACACAGCAGACAGCACAGCACAGCACCAGCACTCGCACAGCACCAGCACAGGTAAGTACCTCCCAGCCCTACACTACCCACCCTCCCTGTTCAGTCTCCACAGCCGGAGTGAAATGGCGGCTGGGGCATGGTGCCTTATATATAGAGATGAAAGCTTGCAAGCTGCAAGATTTCGTCTCTATGGTTTTGCCTTGGTTTGAGATCTGGGGTCGGCGGGGGAACCGAACGCACGGTCGGTTCTCGCCCCGGATCTCAAAATTCGGGTGGGTTTTGGGTTGAGATCCAAACCCGCTCATCTCTAATAAGACCATACCATACCAAAGAAAGTCCAGATGTAACTTATTAGTAGAAAGAACAATGTATATTCTGTTTTTAATGTGCTCATTAAGAGCTTTAGTCATCCCAAGTTATGTCACCATACAGGTAAATGCAGAGCTCCCTTTTTGTACAGTTTGCCAGGCACCTACCATTACAATACTTAAGATACTGGAGTTTATGCCTCATCAGTTACCTGGAAACTGATTGGCTGGTTCAGTTGTAGCTCAGTATTTCGGCAAAGGATATGCTAAGAGAGTTGTGCATATTCTAAAATGATTTACATGAGAACTAGAGCCATAACGGTACTATGTGGACTAATACCCTGAACAGAGAACTTTTATTTACAATAATTTACTACATCTGTGTTCTTCATCTGTATTAACATTGTATTCAAAACACCAAACTGAGTAATGTTTTGCTACAGATTATATAATATTATAATTTTTTCTCATATTTCATAGATTTGTAGATATTAAAGTGTTAAGCAGCGACAGGAACACTCATCATTTTTTCCTTCAGGTCTATAAAGTAATTCAATTAAACAGAAAATGAGATTGTTTGTATGATATAATGGGGAATATATTATTAGTGTGCATCTACTGTATTGTAGGTGAAAATGGATATCTTTAACATATATAGCTATTAGCAATGGCAAATTTGTCCTTTGATGGAGAATGTGAGCAAAGGGTAATGTTATTCTTAGAGAATTATTTTTCGATGACATAATGTTGTTTTAGTTAATGAGGTGTGCTGCAATCCATCTGCATAATGTGTATGTACAGTATGTATGTATGAGCACTTATGTATGGTATTTGGAATGCCAATAGGAAAAATGCATCGCATGCAATATTACTCAGCATATTAAATTCTACATGTATTTGTCATCTGTGGTTTCGCAGCATCAATAAGAAATAATATTATATGATTGCAATTATATAACAATCTATTGCTAAAATCTAATTTTTTTCCAATAAATTCCATCGGACGTAGTTGTATTCAAGGAGAAATTATAAAAATATATTATTTTAAAATAAATAAAGCAATTTATAATCCTCTCGTCATCATTACCGGCTAGAGTTATATTAGTGAAAATGGCATTACTCACATATATCTGGTGAACAATATGGCAGATTAATTGTGTGTTTGGGACAGAACCCCAGGCCAAGAATTATAGGGGGCCTAGACTATTCTCATTTCAGCACAATGCTACAGAAATTTTTAGGGTGAGGGGCCTGATATATTTCCCAGTGGTCTAAGGGGATAAACTACTAGTTAGGATTTCAAATTAATTAAAGAATAAGGGATGTTGAATACATCAAAAAATGGGTATTAAAAGCATTTTCTGTGTGTTTTATTGAGAATGTTAACTCAAAAATGTTCTCTAGGGAATTGTATAGATTTATGTCTCTTTTCAGTGGATGGTTGGTGTGGGGAATCGATTGCTTGATCAATGCCCAGAGCCTTTAATAGATGTAATTTGGCACTGGTGAGCAAACAGTCCAGTGTACTAATGATACACGTGATCATCAGAAATAAATAGAAGGTAGAATCATCTATGATCTATGCATGGAAGGAATAATCCCAACCACCAGGCCCAGAATAAACTGTTTTATCCTCTTTAGACTATTTCTGTGGCACCCTCTACATCTTCCTCCTCACAGACATAGAGTATAGCCCAGCATTTTCTATGGCCCCACAAGATCCTACTTTTGTAATATAATTAAATGAACCCATGCTTAAAGAAAGTAAGTAAATTATAAATTATTTATGTAAATAATAAATACCTTCTGGTCTAGGCTTGAACCTACATGGCTAAGCTCCAAATCCAGGCATACCTAATAGAGAAAGGTTTAGCTAATGCTAGCTTGTCCCCACATTTAATCCTGTTGAGTAATCTTCATATAATTCCAGTTCCAGGTTGAAAACAATACCCCAGATTAATCATTGCTGTGTCATCAGAAATATGAGTATAAAAATAAACAGGACAGTCACTGCTTTGGCTTCATGCCCATTTGGACAAAGTGTCCAGGAATTTGTAATTTGGGGAACCATTTAGACAAGGTTGTGCTGCTTTGGGTTATGGCAGGGGTGCAGCTAGGAGGCACCAGTGGAGGAGCCGGTCTTGCTGGTGACTTGATTAGTGTGGCAGGTCCCTGTGGTGTGATGCTGTTAGGATAGCCGAAGTACTCCCTCAGTTCCTACCTAAGACCTTGACCCCTTCTCCTTCCCCGAATCCCCTCCTCTTCCATTTCTCTGCCTTGTCTGTTTATTACTATAGTCCCTCCCATCCCTGCCTGATGCCCTGCCCCATCCTCTCCTCTATAGCCTGTCCCTCTATTCCTCTACTCCCTCCTGAACTCTGCAGAGACCAGATAGAGCCTACTTCTGGAGGTTTGGGGATGTTTTAATGGTATCCAGGAGGGAGGGTTATTTATGTTATGGGTAGGGGTGTATTTGTTTAGTCTGGAGGTGTGCGTGTATTAATATTGTCTGTGGATGCGGAGGTGTGTTTTAATTTTGTGTGTTAGCTTGGTGTTTGTATTCATATTGTCTGTAGATGGGGGTGGTGTATTAATGGTGTGTGTGTGTGTGTGTGTTTGGGGGGCATATTAATATTATATGTACTATATGGCAATCACTGCTGCTTTGTGTATTATCTATCTGTATTATCTAGTGGTCACCATAATATTATCTGCATTATATGGCAGTCACATAAACTCTCTGCATTATACGGCAGTCGCCGTAATATTCTCTGCAATATATGGTGGTCACTGTGATGCTCTCTGTATTGTATGGCAGTCACTACAATGCCCTGTGGTAGCGATCCTGAGCCATGGTACAATTGAACCTGCATGATCCATTCAAAGGTGAGGACACCCAGAACCACAGAAAAAAAGGCAGCAGTCTCTGGCACCTCAATGTGTTGGGACTAAAGAAGGAATTTACACTGAACCTGCATACATTTCAGTCCTTTATAATGTTGATAGCTATAACCAAGCAAGTTGAGGGTAATTACTATCTACCGATTAGGGAGGGGGGGAGTCTTTGCCCCGGGTGACAGAGAGTCTAGCTTCCCCCATGGGTGCTGGTGAGAATTTATATATTCTGTGAAAAAGAAGAACTTTCTGGCAATTGTATCAGTAATAAACCTCACTAACGGAGGCAAAGGTGATTCTTCTCTCACCCCCTCCTTCTCTCACCCAGTTCCCTTTCTCCTTGTACCATAATAAAAAAAACTAAGTCAGAAGAAGCATCTTACAATGATCTCAAAGCAATATTGGAGATCTTGTGATTCCCTCACATATACCTGTTTGATGATTGCTAAGAATTATTTATGTGCCATGAACTGTGCAAGAGAGCTGGACAGATATAGACAACAGTATTCCTGTGAGATACAAAAGGTAAGAGATTTGTTCAAAATAAATAAATAGGATTTTTATGTCATCTTTACTTCATTTATGTTCCATTTAAAATTAAGACCAATTGTTTTACATTCCAATTTCTTTACTTTTTCCAGTGACTTATTAAATTTTATAATACAAGATATACCATGTATATACTATATAATTATATATTTTTCTTTCTAGTATTGCATATAAACAAATATGCAATATTTATGCCCCGCATGTGAGGGGGCAGAGTTACCATTGCAACGGCATGTAAACGTCAGCAACAGGATCAGAACATGCACCCGCACAGTCCTCGCACAATTTTGCTCGCAGCCCTATGAGGTACCGTAAGTGCGGCATATAGCCACACTTAGTCGTGGTTGCAATATAATGGAACCTATTTGAATTGCCCCCAATGTTTTTGTATTGGCAAAAATCGTTTTCTTTGTTGGTGTATGTGCACTTTTAGTTATTAAGAAAAAAGTATTTATTAGTCTTGTCTATGGACATCTCTGAACAAATTATTATTCGTCCACTCCAAAGATGTGTGCTGGATGTACAGTAGTTCTCAGTATATATCACATGTAAAAAATATTATATAACCTAAAAGATGAACATTAATTAATGTCCCTTTACAGCTATGCGTTATTTAAGGCTTAAGTGTAACTTCAAGTGGGCCTTCAACAAGCTTCATTGTCTGGGAAATAGAACATATATAGGCAGGCTTTTCACATTTTTAAATGATGCAGACTGGTGTTACAATGAGTACCTGCACAGGTAAACATCTAAAAGCAGAATGAGGGCTTGTTGAAGTGCAAAGAGGCTAATTTGTACATTAAAATAGTTCTGTCTCTTTGGGATATATACAATACCTCCGGTGTAATGAAAATATTACTAATTCACTATGTGGACATATTATCTATAAAGTGTTAAAATGTTGAGCACATAGAGGAAATCACATGAATCAGATAATGTACATGAATGTCCCAGTACAAGTACTGATCTGACACTACCGTAAATGTAGCACAGCTTGAAATCTGCAGTTCATAAATGATTTCTAAGGAGCAGGAGAGTTGAAGATGCTTAGAAGAATGATTTGAAGGTAATTCTCTTTCCACATTTACACTAAATAACTCATGTTTTTGCAGTGAACAGGATGCCTCGTATTAATGAGATGCTTATTGAAGATTTATGTTGCAGTATTTTTTTGTTTTTCTTAAATGTGTATACAGACATATATCAACTGACATTTTTTTCTTCATGTGTATTTTGAATAATTTGCACTGAAAAGTGAATAGACAGTGACTGTATTTTTACTTGTGAAAACTTAACAACAGTACAATACATGAGCGCGAATATCATACTTATTGCAGCGATGAAGGAACTGTAATGTGATGGTCATGCATGCGCACAGGGCCTTATTCAGAGATGTACATTAATCCGATGATTAATGTACATCTCCGATGTTGAGGGGTCTGCGCTTGCGAACATGTGCAGAATGGGTCCTGCAGACTCCCCCAAACTGCAGCATCATTGACATGCTGCAGCATTTTGGGAGAGGAGCGGGGACATGCCTGGTCACCATTCCCGGAAATGGTGGTATGTCGCCCCCCCCCCGTTTTCTGGCAGGGATGAGGCCAGGTTTTGCGTTGGTGGACACAGATTCCTGGCCTCTTAAGTGACTAGCACCCAATCAGGCTGCGGGAAGCTTCAGCTCCCACAGCCTGACCAATAGAGCAAATATTGCAGCCATCGGTCACGATGGTTGTGATGGTGATCCTGCCTGCGACGTTGGCCACAGTGCTGGGATCGCAGATGCAGCAAAGAGGTGTCTGACACCTCCTTCTGCATTTGCATCTGAGATATACAATTTGCAAAGCCGGTGGTGTGCAGTTCTGCACATCCGTCCATCTTTCAGGCCCACAGTACAGTTTCCAGAGAGGGGACCAAAGATACAGTAGAGGCTCATAGGCTATAGCATCTGAAAATGGTATTTGCTTTCAGGGCCAGGCTCCAAAAAACGAATCTTTACAGGAATTGGTAAATTAGCCCAGATCACAGTCCCTATTGAGAATAATGAGGACTGTGGTCTTCAGTGTAATGGGGCCTATACATATTGGCCCTGATTCAGAGCCGGACGCTCTGACCAGAGCGCTCGCTCTGAATCAGGGCCCACCTCCATAAATATGGAGCGTCCTCCTGGATGCTCGTATAGCTGTGGGTCACCACCCACAGCATATACGAGCGTGCAGGATGATGGTCCGATGGTCTTGACCATCGCGACCATCGCCACTGCGAGCAGAAGCCTGCGGTTGAGTTTCTCAACCGCAAGGCCAGGAGTGATTTTGGCTCTATCAGAGCCAAAATCACTCCCACTGACATCACTAGTGATGTCAGTGGGGCCGGCTTCTGACGGTAGGTGTTCCCTTGGGAACGCCTCCGTCTGGCAGGCACGCCCCTGGCACGCCCACCAAAGGGGGCGTGCTGTCAATCAACATCGACAGCATGCCCCCTTTGATCAGACATTACGAGCGAAGGAAAGTCCTTCGCTCGTCGCGTCTCGCGCATGCGCACGACGGAGCTCCCTCCGTCGTGTGCATGCGCAGTGCAGACCATCGACCCACTTGCGAGCGGACAGCCGCTCGCGAGTGGGTCTGAATCAGGGCCATAGCCTCTATCGAGGTGACTTCCCATTCTGCTGACCCTTGGGTAGGGAGATTGTGAAAATCCAACATGTTGGACAATCTCAATTCCCTGATTCCGACCTGAAAATGGTCGGAAGTGGCGAGTCAGGAATTATTAACATCCGCAGAATGGGGAATCGGCCGGCAGATGTATTGCCTGCATTAGTTCGCCTAATGCAGGAGATATCTCTAATCTTTCCTGCGTTAGGCTTTTCTTAAATTGCAGATATACTTAAATCATATGGAAACTGTAATAACCACAAGATTTTCAGCTGAATAAATATGCTTTTTGTGCACTTATTGGTCCAGATTAAAATAATGTGCACTGGATTTAAATATACACACCTATCTATTCACATATACTTCACGAATATATTTCTAAACAAAGATTTAGGCAAAATCTGCATTTTAATACAGAAAAAGTCACAGATTTTGCTCATTAGTTTAAAAAAATCTATTTAGCTGAATTTTACTTATCAGGAGACTTAAGAAATAGCAACAATAAACTTCCACACAGTGTGATAGGCTGTTGATTACAGAAATGTATTACTACAATTTACTGAGACTACATTTGGCAGTGTCGCAGATTTAAGTCCCAATTTCAAAACCATGCACAGTGTTTAGGAGGGTATTTAAATAACATTAGAATATGTAAAAATATGAGGATTCACATTATCTTCTACACTATTCAAGTCCACGTCCCTTTATCATCTCTTTTTTTTTTTTCATTTCTGCAACTGCAAATCATGTCATGACAGCAACATTATTTAGCCTTTATATCTTAGCTAATTACCAGCCGGACTGTGCATTTACATCAGTCCCAGTCCCTTGACAAATAACTGGTTCTGCAGGACACACTGTTAAGGCACAAAAAAAGCTTTGCTTTGAGTAGTCTAGTGAGCTCTGCTCTTCTCGCTCAGTAGGGGGCGTCTGTCTTCTGTTCCTGCACAAACCTCAGGGAGAACCAGATGACTGGCTATTGCAGAGTGTGAGCAGGTGGATAAATGGCAACATCAGGATTCCGCTGTCAGGATCACACAGGCTTCCAGATACAGTAGCTGTACACTTTCTTGCATATCAGAGCAGCACAGACAGGAATCAGAAGGCATGTTTGCAATGTTTTATCGAATAGGCATGTGTTACCCAGCCAATCTCTGAGTGTGGGTGTTCTTAAACTATCTACAAGCGGAGTTTGATTCATGGGATGCACAAGTAGTAACCTAAAGGACCTAATGAAGACATAAGGTGCAATGTAAACAGCGGAGGAACTGAAAGTGAATTTAACAGAAGATCTGCACCTCTTACCTTTACTGGTGCTTTTATATAGAGGGTAACAATGAGCCCAGAAAACTGCTTGTTGCTGGAATTTGAAGGCGATAACTTTGCAGTGCCCAGCTCATGTTTTAACCAGAGCTCAAACCACTCTACTGAGGACTGGTTCTACCCAGGGGTCACCTATGCAATCGCCCCTATATATGGGCTCATCATCCTCATAGGTCTTATTGGCAACGTCACACTGATCAAGATTTTCTGCACTGTAAAATCCATGAGAAATGTCCCGAATCTGTTCATCTCCAGCCTGGCTCTGGGAGATCTGCTGTTGTTGGTGACTTGCGCCCCAGTGGATGCCAGCAGGTACCTGGCAGATAAATGGCTGTTTGGAAGGGTAGGCTGCAAGCTTATTCCTTACATACAACTTACATCTGTTGGGGTATCAGTGTTCACACTCACTGCCCTCTCAGCTGACAGGTATGTACTTTACACCAATGTCAGTTTTATTGTACATGCAACATTTGGCAAAAATATAAATTGCACATGATAAAACACTTTCTAAAATATTTTCTGGGAATTTATTTATAATTAAATTATAATCTATTTATTGCACAGGTTTTGGTATTTAATGTCTTTATTGCACAGTGTTTCAAAATGGACATATGTTACTTTACCAACTATATAACTGCATAATGAACATTAAAAAAATCTCTGATTCTATGTAGTGCTCATTATCAGTAAGCACTTACTGTAAATATAATATGCATATTAAATATTCTACTTATTACATAGTTGCAATTCAATTAACCTTTTTTCTGCAAAATGACAAACAATTACATATTTTGTATACTCTTATATTCATATAATAATTCATTTATATATTTTTTCTACTACTACTGTAATATTATTCTTTGGAAAGCAGTGTTAAGAAACTTATCTCAGTAAAGAGAAAGAACCTATTTATTGTATAGGAACACATCAACTCATTTATTGAATATGTATTAAACCATCTCAATATTGCCCAGTCTGCAACAGTAGCAAATTACTCTTTTTATATTATCGTGATACTAAATTCTATTTGATTGGGATAGTATGTTTTTTTTCTGAGACACAGATATATCCTGTTTCAATCGCACAAAGCATTTGCATGGCTTGTTCTTTGTATTATTCCCTAAATAAGTACATTAGTGTCAGATGAATAATGCATTTGGCAAGTAACCAACCTTTGAATGAAATATAATTATATAAAATCAGATTGTTTTGTTATATTTATTTCACATTCACTCCATAATGTATCATGCTGAGAGGCATATCCACATATCACTACGTCTTATAGGCTGTTTTGACATAAACCCATAGTAAAATACACATGTGTTCATGTATATGTTGTATAAAAATTAAAATTTGATGCATATTAATGTTTTAATATGATTTGTAAAATATTTGTATTGTGAATTAATGAGATTAGAATTGAGGCTTCACAGTACTAGGGTCATGGGTTTGATTTTGACGACGCACCTATTTGTGTGGAGTTTGTATGTCCTCTCTCTGTGTGGGTTCCCTCCAGGTGCTTCCACACTCTATAAACATACTGTTAGGTTTATTGGCTTTTGACCAAATAGACCCTAATGTGATTGCGTGACAGGAATTTAGTCTGTAAGCTCCAATGGGGCTGGGACTGATGTTATTAAATATTCTCTGTAACGAGCTATGGAATATTTAGGTTTTATATAAATAGAGCATAATAAATTAATTTACAGATTTTAATTATATCTGCATTTTGAAAACCCTTAGATCCAGTATATCTACTATTATATATAAAGGCACTGTAATATTATCCACAAAGTAGCAGATAATCCTGTAGTAATGTCATAAATTATACTGCAGGGCTAATTATTCAATCTAATCATGCTTCTTGTGTCTCCGAGGCACCAGGTCCTGGATAATGCGCTTTAACAGGTTGTCATTCAGAATTTTGTGCAATGGATTTTCAGATAGTTCCATTGTTTTAAAATGAAAGCACTAGTCACCAAGGGAGTGGAAGCATATTTAAGAGATCACCTACTGTACAGCTGGATTTATCTGTGCTTGGTGATGGTCCTCAGATAACTCACAGTAATAGGATTATAAAAAGTAGAGGTCAGCTACATTTCACTTCTGTAAAATGACACTCTGGGCTGTGCAATATTAGAGAAAACTTGTGGGACTGAATATAAAAAATGTGTGGCTTTCTCCTGTGACAGTCTATGTAAAACATAAGCGCTCCTTTAAACTACTATAAACATAGGGAAGAATTTCAGTACAATGTAATCTCAACAAGATGAGGAACCACATTACACAATATTTTCCAATGCTTCAATGAGGGATGTTTTCAAATAACTGCAAGTTGTCATGAGTTATAAATGGGACAGACCTTGATGAAAGTTTGCAAAATAAAACATTTAACCTTTTAACCTAACCCCTACCCCAAAGGGAACTTGAAATTCTATCTATCTATCTATCTATCTATCTATCTATCTATCTATCTATCTGTCTGTCTGTCTGTCTGTCTGTCTGTCTGTCTGTCTGTCTGTGTCTCTGTATCTTTCCAACCGTCTGCCTAAGTATCTCATATATCATATCTTACTTTCTATCTAATATCTAGGAGAATGGTTTTGGTGGATTATGGTCTTAGTTTATTTTGTCTTGATTTTGTTGTTTAACAATTTGGCAGGTATGGTATATTGTATATGTTTTGGTTTTCATTAAAAATGATCAAAAACAGTTAAAATCATTTAATTTTTAGCTGATTTTCTCCCTTAGTATTTTTCTCATTAAGTCTAAGGGGCCTATTCATCCCCGTGATTAGTAGCGTAGCTACAGAAGTAGCTGCCTTACTTACCTGTCCCCGCAGCTGGGGAGTTAGTGAGGAGGCAGCGGAGGAATCTGCTGGCATCCTTCTTTGCATCCCTTGAAATCCTTCCAATAGGAAGGAGCAAGTGTACGAGAACAAGGGCCATCTGAAGATGGCGCTTGTTCTCGCAGGCAAACTCTGAAAACGTTCAGTTTTCAGAGTTTTCGGAATATCAGGTGGTCCTAATCGGACATCAGATGATGAGTGGTCCGGTAACTTAAATATGCTGAAACTAGTGTTTCCGCATGGTTACCAGGACATTTATAGTATGATGAATAGACCCCAAATTTACAGTGGATAGCACTTGCAGCAATAAAAGCTAGATCTTAAAGTACAACATAACATATATACAGTAAAACTATTCATATATATATATATATATATACAGTCAGGTGCATAAATATTGGGACATTTACAGAATTTTCATATTTTGGCCTCTATTCACCACCACAATGGCTTTGAAATGAAACGAACAAGATGTGCTTTAACTGCAGACTTTCAGATTTAATTTGAGGGTAATTACATCCAAATCAGGTGAATGGTGTAGGAATTACAACGGTTTCTATATGTGCCTCCCACTTTTTAAGGGGCCAAAAGTAATGGGACAAACTAAACAATCCTAAATCTAACTTTCAATTTTTAATACTTTGTTGCAAATCCTTTGCAGGCAATTACAACCTGAAGTCTGAAACGCATAGACATCACCAGACGCTGGGTTTCATCGTTGGTGATGCTCTGCCAGGCCTCTACTGCAAATGTCTTCAGTTCCTGCTTGTTATTGGGGCATTTTCCCTTCAGTTTTGTCTTCATCAAGTGAAATGCATGCTCAATCCGATTCAGGTCAGGGGATTGACTCGGCCATTGCATAACATTCCACTTTTTAGCCTTAAAAAACTCTTTGGTTGCTTTTGCAGTATGCTTCAGGTCATTGTCGATCTGCACTGTGAAGCGCCGTCCAATGAGTTCTGAAGCATTTGACTGAATATGAGCATATAATATTGCCCAAAATACTTCAGAATTCATTCTGCTGATTTTGCCAGCAGTCACATCATCAATAAATACAAGGGAACCAGTTTCATTGGCAGCCATACATGCCCACGCCATGACACTACCACCACCATGCTTCACTGATGAGGTGGTATGTTTTGGTTCATGAGCAGTTCCTTTCCTTCTCCATACTCTTCTCTTCCCATCACTCTGGTGCAAGTTGATCTTTGTCTCATCTGTCCATAGGATGTTGTTCCAGAACTGTAATGGCTTTTTTAGATGTTGTTTGGCAAATTCTAATCTGGTCTTCCTGTTTTTGTGGCTCACCAATGGTTTACATCTTGTGGTGAACCCTATATATTCACTCTTGTGAAGTCTTCTCTTGATTGTTGACTTTGACACATATACACCTACCTTCTGGAGAGTGTTCTTGATTTGGCTAACTGTTGTGAAGGGGTTTTTCTTCACCAGGGAAATAATTCTTCTGTCATCCACCACAGTTGTTTTCCGTGGTCTTCCTGGTCTTTTGGTGTTGCTGAGCTCTCCGGTGCGTTCTTTCTTTTTAAGAATGTTCCAAACAGTTGAGATGGCCACACCTAATGTTTTTGCTATCTCTCTGATGGGTTTGTTTTGATTTTTCAGCCTAATGAAAGTGACAGCTCTTTGGATCTCATATTGAGAGTTGACAGCAACTGATTTCAAATGCAAATGTCACACCTAGAATCAACTCCAGACCTTTTACCTGCTTAATTGGTAATGAAATAACGAGGGAATAGCCCACACCTGTCCATGAAATAGCTTTTGAGTTGATAGTCCCATTACTTTTGGCCCCTTAAAAAGTGGGAGGCACATATAGAAACCGTTGTAATTCCTACACCATTCACCTGATTTGGATGTAATTACCCTCAAATTAAATCTGAAAGTCTGCAGTTAAAGCACATATTGTTTGTTTCATTTCAAAGCCATTGTGGTGGTGAATAGAGGCCAAAATATGAAAATTCTGTCAATGTCCCAATATTTATGCACCTGACTGTGTGTATATATATATATATATATATATATATACAGTCAGGTGCATAAATACAGGTGCATAAATACAGGTGCATAGTATATATATATACTGCATCACTTATGGATCCCCCATATTAGGGTTCCGCGGCAGAACAGTTCCCATAGGTTGCTGTGCGGGTGCAATCTGGGCCATATGTATCAAGTTCCATTAGATGGTGTTAACTATTCTAACCTACAGTATGGGCTACTTTCCACAAATTTCCATTACATGTGGCTTGTAAATGTGTAGGCCCATGATCGTGGGTCAGCCGGGACAGCTGGATATCGGAAGCACTGTCCTGACAAAAAAAAAGATAATACATGGCCGCAAAATTAAATGCTGATAAGGCACCGATGATAACGGGAGATAATTGCAATATAACGGTGAACAATAGTATATCTCCACCTTTAGTAAATCTTAAGGAAACCCAAAGATCCATTCCATCTCTATTCTCCATAGGAAGTCCTCTTTCCCAATCACAGTTACCTGGAAATTTGTACTTATTCCCCTGTCTCAGCAACTGGGATTGTTTGATTCTAGAAATTTTGCTATCTGCCCTTGTTCAAAGCAGTCCTTTAGTTCCACTTCTCAGTTACTATAGAAACCAGCGACCTGGTCATGCCGGGCATATTAACTGGCTCTGTGTGTAGCGGAAACCACCCTGCATTGATCCTCACGGGGTTTGTGTCCAGGTGGTCCTTTATAATGTGTAGGATATGCTCCTTTGTAACATTGTTTCCATGACCACCACATTTTTAAACAGCCAGAAGTGGCCTGCACTCAGCTTAGATCTGACTTTATGGATCAGGCAAAGGAAATCAAAGAATAGATTTTGGGTAGCCCCAGGGTCAGCAACAGAAATCTTGGGGTCCAGTACACTAATTTTTTGGGGGTCCCCTCCTCGGGAGATGCATTGTGCCTTGCCACCGGGCACAGGTGTAACTAGAGTTGATAGCACTCAGCAGAGGTGTCGCCGGGTCTGGTGACACACGGTGCGCACTCTGGATACCCCTGCGTACCGGATGAGCACCTGGCCATAAGGGGTGTGGCCTAAATAAAGGGGTGTGGCTTCACAAGGGGTTCCCGATAACCACTCTGGGGGCAGCCCAGCATGACCGCAGATGCTGGGCTGACCCCAGAGGCTGGGCAGTCTGCACTGTCGGCTCCTCTTCTATGACAGAAGCCGGGTGTTGCAGGAGAATGTCACACTGCAGCACTCTGCTCCTGTCACTGCAGAGGAGCTGACATTTTGGTGTCACCCCCTCAGAGTGTGACACCAAGGTGCAGCCCGCACCCCCCACATGAAGCACTCGGGGTACATAAAGAAAATGTCATCCCTTGAAACCTGTTCTTTAAAATTCTGGCTAAATACTTATATTTGTAGAAAAACAGAAACAATATTATAGAAGTTTAAGAGAAAGGCAAAACATAATTATGACAGGGATGAATGCCAAGTGCACATACACACTGTTATGGATCGGAAATTTTAAGTGTAACACCTACCGTAGATAGCCCTTGTGCTTGTGAGGCTTTTTTTTTTACCTATATGGTGTTTTCTATGCTACAAATTGACATTATTCATGTAGGAGATCAATGGTCCGGAAGATGTCTGTAGGCGTAGGAATATAGCATATGTAATCATCATACAATAGAGGTTCAGCCAGTTAATACATAGGAAAAAAAGATTTGGGGCAGGACTAAATGTGAAATTCCTTGATCAAACCAGTTTATATTATTAAACTGTATATGCTAATGTAGTACCATTCATGTCAGTAATATGGTTTCTTTAGAATTGGTGTCTTAATAAAGAGTACTGTCCTCAGCCTTTTCCTTTTAATCCTACCAGTTGTGATTCCCCTTGTATGTGTCCAGCATCCTTTCTGTGGGCTCTATTTATTAACATTACTTTTACTAAAATAAAGTGAAAAAGGGTGTTTTCACACCCTTTTTACATTATTTTAGTATCACCTATAGTTATTACAGGGCAATTGGAGTAGAATTCATAAAATTCTACTCCAGCCCCTAAGTATCACTTATTTTTAGTAAGCAGATCGCATTTCCCACAATTGTAATGGGAAATGTGATCCGACCAAAGTTACTAAAAATAAATTGTAAAAAAATACCAGAGAAAGCCCTGTGATAATAACGCCACCTGGAGGTGGCGTTATCCAGGGTCTACCCCGGTTACCGGACTCCTGCCCTGCTTTAACGGGAGAGCAGAGCCGGTAGCCGGCCCCTGTGATCAGCTGTGTCGTCTAAACAGACAGCACACTGATACGGTGTAAAAAAAAGTAAAAAAAAAAAAAGTAATAAAAAAATTAATTTACCTGACTCCAGGGACCGGTGGTCGGGGCTCCGGTGATGTCTCCCCTCCGGTCAGCTGGTCTCCCATGCTGCACTGCGGCCCGGTCATCAGGTGATCGGGTCCCAGTGCAGTATGGGATATCGCCTGACCGGAGGACATGGAAGATATCGCCGGAGCCCGGATCATGCAGGTAAGTGTAATTAAGGGAGAGAGGAGGTGCCAGGGGGGTCCGCGATCGTGGGGGGCGGGGCTTAGCGCCGGGGGGTAGCAGCGGCGGCCGGTCGGCGCATGTGCGGGGCACTAGTCACTATACTTACTTTTTTTTTTGCGAAAATACCATGACTAGTGTGCGGATGGGATTCGCAGGGACAGAGCTTTCTCGCAAGCTCTGTCCCTGCAAGGGATTTGGTAGTAAATCCCTGTGATATTGCCTGAATTCGCAATGCGAATTCAGCGGTAATATCACACTACAATCTGCATTACAAATGCGGATTGTAGTAAATAGAGCCCTGTGTCTCCAGCACCATTCACCCCTGTGTCTCCAGCACCAGCCCTCCTGTGTCTCCAGCACCACTCTCCTTGTGCCTCCAGCACCACCCCTCCTGTGTCTCCAGCACCACTCTCCTTGTGCCTCCAGCACCCTCCCCCATTTGCCTCCAGCAGGAACGTGCAGTCAGGGTAGGCAGAGCCTCCACTGTCATTCTCCCTCCCCTATCATACTCCTTGTCATACTCCAAAGTTTTGATATAAAAACTGTGTTTTTTTATACGTGTGCCTCCCCAGTCATTGACCTCACCGCATGTCACTGGCCTCCAGCATCCATCCCCACTGTGTCTCCAGCACCATACCCCATGTGTCTCCAGCACCATCCTCCCTGTACCTCCAGCACTTTCCCCCCTATGTGTCCAGCACTTTCCCCCATGTCTCTAGCCCCTCCCCACCACTCCCCGTGTCTCTAGCGCTATCCACCCCTGCGTCGCCAGTGCCTTCTTGACTATAGGTAAAGAGATTACTCAATGGTGCAAAAGCTCAGAACCTGGGAGAGAAAAATGTATTAAATATAATATATAAAATATGTATTAAAGGGTTCTTTTTGTAGCAGCAGTCCCAGGGAGAGGGAAAGCCCTATAGTACCTTGTGGAAAATGTAAATGTGGAAAAAGGGATTTGAGTTTGAAATCAGTAGCAAATGTGCAAAAAATAATAATACAAATTATTAAAGCAATATCAGAAAGCTATGAAACAATGAGAGTTTATTAAATTTATACTTGCTGGTTGGAAAGGAATTGTGGAATGGTGTAAGCACATATTCAGTGGCTCATAGTATATTAGGCCATAGACATAATAAAATGATGGTATTATACACTTTTCTACGAACAGGAATAGTCAGCCAATGTACTGTATAGCGGAAAGATCCCAATTCAACTGATTGTCAAATACTGTAGCTGATAATTGTGCTCTAGCGGTACAGATGTGTCCACATACATCTATCCTCTGTGCGCTACAAGTCGCGCTACACATAACGCAGAAGCTCAGTGAGACTCGGTAGCTCCAAGCATTTTTTCGTGTGACTTTTTACCTTCAAATGCGTCTTATTTGCACAGCGATGCTAATTGGTCACACAAGCAGCTTCTGCTGATTAAAATGATATGCGGCATGCCTATATTCTGTGTGCGGGTGTATCTGCTTACTACGTAACAGTGACAGTTGCACAAAAAGACGTTCAGCGCTACCAATTCATGCCACGGCATGTTTAATGCGCAAGGAGACTAGATGTATGAGGACACATCTGTATATAATGGTATCAGAGTTTTGCAAAGAATTCGATAAATGTCCATCTAGGTGAAATGTGGACTAGCACTCTGCCTGCCTGGTGTGACAGAGAAACAATGGGTGCTTGCTTACCGCAGAAGGCAGTCTTTAGTGCCACAAAGTGCAGGAATTCCATTATCATACTACGAGTGCAACAGTGAAGGCTCCCTGGATATTCCAGTCCTGACTCTGTTGAAGTGATCCCAGGATGAATGTGTGGTAAGGTGGACCACTTGGTAGCACTGTTGTGGTGGAATATTTTAATTATGCAGCAGCTCAGCGGTCAAAGCCGCGTCCAGTGCAGCTTGCTCCTAGGTGGGATGCACAGGAGAAGCGCAGCCGTATCATCATGCCATCACCGTGTACTCTCACGCATGTGCACTTTTTTCCCTCAATTACACTATGTGGTTAATCAGGGAGGAGGTTTAGTTAAGTTTCATGTCATTCTTCTTTATACACCGGGCCGGTAGGGTTCTCAAGAAGGTATTTATATAGCCACTGATCTATCTGTATCAGCCAGTGGCAGCTCTTTAGTGGTTGGGTGTCTGGGGTCCCTCTGAACCTCAGGGCCCGGCACAAGCATCCCCCTTGTACCCCCCCATCGCCGAGCCTGGATAGTCCCATACAGACCTTTTTAGGATGGGTTTGCTAAACAGAGGTTGTCACATGGGATTCCACCAATCAACAAATTCAAACTGCACATCGCCCATATATTCTATCTCTCCAGGTTGCTGAACTATTGCCACTGTGATGGCATCCTCACACACCTCCAATATGTTATTATATGTAGCACTACATGATCTGCAATACTCTCCCGCACTTCTAATGTCTACTTTTATTAAAATTCCTGGCTTCTATTACTGCAGCAGCCTGGCCTCTTCTATGAGAATTGCATTATTTTGGCAGCTGCAACTTTCCTTTGGCCGCTGTCCCCAGGGAGGGGCGAGAAGTGTCAGCAAGTATGGCTAAGACTGCAAATTTTAAAGTAGACCAATTTGTGATGCAAGGGGTGCAAATGTATTTCTAAAACAATGCTGCCTGTTTTTCTATTTTGCACACAAATACTGGTCAGGTCTTTTATTTACACTGAGAGCTAGAACGCGTGCTGCTCCAGTCCCTAAAGTCTGTCTGCACATTTTAAATGACCTCACCCACACTCCCTGCAGCGCAACATGGTTTTGCCAATGGTGTAAAATAGTACCTTCTACCTGGATTTATACCTAACTCTAAATGAGGCTCTTTATTGAAATGTAAATGTGAATTGCAGTCAATAACTTGTGACAGGGCTGAGCAATCTCACAAGTACTGTAATGAGGAAAGAATACAAGTATAGGCTTAGTGAATGATGACTGGTGGAGGAACCTTTTTTGCCAGTAAATTAGGTTCTCCACTGTTCTAACTGCTTTAATGAATAGAACACTTGTCAATAACTATACGTGAGCTAATATTTATTTCTTATAGCTATCCTACTAGATATTTACACTTGATCAGAGCTAACTATAGAAGAATGTACATGGATGTTAATAACATTTCTATATTACTTAAAGAAGATATAACCAGAGGCAGTACTGTGAATAACTAAAAAACATAGGAGCATTTCGTTTTCAGTTGGCTTTCTTTCCCATTGCAAATGAAAAAGACTTAAGAGGGAGATGTTTCAACCCATGGAGAGAGCTAAAGTACCATTCAATCAGCTCCTAACTGTCATTTTTTCAAACTTAAACTGACAGGAGCAATACTTTATCTGTCTCCACTTTATCTCTCTCCAAGGCTTGATACATCTCACCTTTAGTTGTCCACACACAGTGCAATTTCACTGTACAACTAGATCTCTTGACACCTGAATTTTCAAATTGTTTGGAGACACTCATGTAACAGGCATAGTTGGGCATAGAGCGAGTGGCGAGCAACTGCATCGATCTGTGAATCTGGCCTCCTGCACTGGTCTCACATCCCAGGATGGCCTGTGCCCTTTCGCTAGCAATAAAGATGACCTGTCAATTCAGTTTACAGTTAAGAAGGTGACTTGCCATCTTACTGAACAGGTTTTGATCTGTGAGGATGGAGAAAACTATATTTACAACAATACAGAAAAATAGAGACTTTGGGTAAGATTTACTAAAGCATCTAAAACAGACAAGTGGTGGTGTTGGCCGCAGCAGCCAATAGTCGCACACTACAAGTCTTTATTCACAGTGTGATTAACAGGCAGGAAGTTTTTTGGCGAGGCAAAAAAGGCAGGCGTATATCAACCATTTTGGGGGCGTGTCACATACTGCATCTGCAATCCCGTACGCAGTAAACATGGCTCCGGTTCTGTTACGGCGGCCATTCTGAGTAACCATAGACTCACTGGAGAAGTCGATGTTTGCCTGATCTGCGTCAGATGGTGCGTATGTGCACCCAGTTGTGGACAGCTGTGATGGCTCAGGTGGGCGTCTCAGTAAAAGTCCCGGGCGCTGTTGCATTAGCATATTTGCGCACATCCACAGCTGCGATGATCTATACTTATGCACATAAAAAATAACATTTTGTTTTTTAAATTAAAAGTTCATGAAGATAGATTTAAGAGACATTTGCCATGCATGCAAATTATATGGCTCATTATGGATAATGTCAAATTTAATTGTAACATAACTTTTTTAGGTAAGTATTGTAATTATAACCAGGGCTTTGATAAATTATGTTCCATTATTAATTATGTTCTAATTAGAGTTACTGCATTTTTTTGTTTTACAGAAGCCCAGAGTCAAATGGGACTAAATTAACACCTTTCATTGACATGCCATGAAACTTTCAATTAAAGGACTTATATATTATGGTCCTTCTTCTCATTGTCACATTGTAAAAAGTACATATACTGTACCAAATGAATATGTTAAAATTGCATAGTTTCCTACAGTTTACCAATACAGTGCTTTACTGTTGAAAATAAGAAATAAAACATAAGGCTCTAAAGTCAATTGAAATAAAGATATACAGCCAGAATGTCTACATTTAGAAGCAGAAGGTCGATATTGATGATGTTGATGTTGTTAAAATGTTGACATCATCAATGTCGGCACCTGCAAAATGTCGAAAATTACAAAACATCGACATCGGAAATGACAACATTATAATAATTTTAACATTTCCATTAGAGTTAGAATTAGTGTTAGCATAAGGGATAGACTTTGATGAACAGCTCGTTTTTGATATTTCATCAATGTCGACTTTACTGTACATCAGTGTCCACATGATGAATGTCGACTAGAGAAGTGGGCGGACCGTCATGTTTTGGTTTTGGTTCTAAATCATCATGTTTTGGTTTCGATTTTGCCAAAACTACCTGTTTTGGTTTGGATTACGTTTTTTTCTTTCAACAATTATAATGGTTCGGATTAAGGGGTTATCTTTAAAAACTTACAAATATAGCTAAAATTATTTAATTTGGACCTGTTTCTGTTCCTTTAATACTAGTAACATCAATAACAATCAATTTTGACCACCTCACAGCACCTGAAATCATGAGGGAGGGACGTAACTGCAATCCAAAACACACAAGATCTAGTTCTTAAATCCGGGTTCCAAATTACGAGAAGACCTGAGTCAGGATTCTGTTCTACGCAGAGCCCTGAAGTGATTCCAAACTGGGACCTACATTCGACTTGGAACCCCTAAGTTCAGATGTGTTTGGTTTCCAGGGAAACCTGTAGGCATTATGAAAATGTTGATATGTTCAGTGTTGATTGTATAACATTGTCGACACAATGAAAATCAACATTGTGTATGTTGGCAAAATATACCACACCCTAATGTACTTTAGTATTACAGGGGGAAGAAATTTCTGGCAAAAAAGAATCTGCACAAGACAAACAGGGAAAGCTATTTTTCTTAAAGGAACTTTAATTTATATTGGTTAGCATTTATTTAAAAAAAAAAATCTAATAGAGAAACCAGTGTACATATAAAATAAAAAGCATTCATTTAGAATCAACTTTATCCTGGGTGAGCTTATATCATTAAATGTATATCCCTAGTATAGGGAGAGCCTTAGTATAGGGAATAAATAAAAAATATTTATGATTAAGAGCCATGTATCCTCAGGAGAGTGTCCAAAATTGTGGTATGGGAAAAGACAATGGAACCAACAAAATTATGCGTATCGCGTTCCAATAATGTTTCACTTGCCCCTCAACTCCAGGGATCTTTCAGAGTCGATATATACAGTGTCAGCATGTATGCTCAGAAGCAGCAAGAAAAAGGCAATGTGATCTTATGACTTGTAGAAGATGGATCTCAGGCTCAGCGGTGCAATGTGCCCTTGCAACGTAATGGAAATGCTGGCAACAGCACCTCAACTTATCCCAATCTCACCCTTGGCTCTTGGATTGTTGTACGCAGTCCTATGGGGCTGTGAACAAAAATTAGCAATTCTGGGGCCACTGTAAGTGCCAAATATGCCCTTACTTACTTGCGGGGTGAGCCATCTCGTTCCAAATTGAACCAACCCCTATTTTGAAGAAATAGACCCCTGTTTTGAAAAAATCTAAGGAGTTTGATATCCAAATTCTATTAGTGGTGAGAACACATTGTTGGGTCTACTGTACTTTCTGATTTTGTGCTAAGCTAATTACAGGAGGGACTTTTTTTGGTTCCGTTGTTTTGCTCCAAACCACCGAACTATCACTAATTTGGCTATCTCCCAAGAATACATAGCTCTGGGACTTTGTGTTCCTTTATTGAATTATTCGGCAAATTAGGTTTTCACACTTTGCTTTTGAGCTGTTGCATAGAAGCATACCACGCACGAGTCTTCACAGCAAATATTGGAGCACTCATGACAATATATAGAATTGTTAGTAACATACTATTTTGTATTTTAAATAATCTTCATACATTTTTAATAACCCTTTCAAGACAATAAAATAAGAAAGAAATGCATTTTAACATTTTAAAAAGAAGAGACTTAGGCAGGGCCATAGGGAGGGTGGTGCGGCCAGTGCCTCCGCACAGGGCGGAATCCTCTAGCAGCACCGGCCACGAACTGGCCGGCTCCGGAGAGGTCTGCAAGAAGAGATCTGCAATACTGTGCGGCGCACACCAGCAATGCCGATGAAGATCCATGCCCTCCATCCACCTCCCAGAGGAAAAGATAAGTGCTCAGAGGGAGGAGGGGGGACGGGGGTGAGCAAGAGGGGCGGCAGTGCAGCACAGGGCGTACTGCCGTCCTGCTACGGCGCTGCTCTTAGGGGCCTATTCATAAACGATAAATGGCCTGGTAACCATGCCGAAATGCTACTTTCCGAGTGGATCCCTCTGCTGCCTCCTCACTACCTCCCCGGCAGCTGTTTCCATGTGTGACCTCTGGTCATGCATGCATCGCTGGGCTGACGGGGAGGAGGTAAGTAACACAGCTACTTCTGTAGCTGTGATACTAACCAAGGGGACAGCTGCTTCTTTAGGCAGATCTTATGCTGGCTTAGTGGTGTCACTTCACACAGCGAGGAGCAAGAGAGAGCCTTCCTTCCTTCGGGCAGTCTTCGCGATCGCAGACATTTTCATTCTGGCTGTGGAGAGTGAAGAGGAAGGAGGAGGCTGTGCTGTGCTGTTGCTGACTGTGTTTAAGGGGCTGGCTACTGTTGTCACTTGTCAGGGGCTGTCTGCATAGGGGCTGGCTGGCTGTTGTCTACTCCATACTAGGGCTGGCCGCTGTGCTGGGCTGTGCTGTGCCTGTGTTACTCTACTATACTAGGAACTGTGCTGTGTGCATTAGCCATATATATCAGCAAAGTAGCTGCGCAGGAGACAGTGCTACCTGTGTCATTTATCAAGGGGATGTTGCCTCGTTCAGGGGTGCTCCCCCCAGTGCAAAAAAAATATTAAAAGTGTTTTTATTTCTGTGTGTGCATTAGCCACACTTATCAGCAAAGTAGCTGCACAGGAGACAGTGCTGCCTCTTTCAGGTGTTCTCCATCCCAAGTGCCCCCCCAAAATTAATCCAATCAATTAATCAATCAATCAATGTGTTTTTTTTTGTGTGTATGTGCGTGTTAGCCACACTTATCACCAGCAACGTAGCTGTGCAGGGGTGTTGCCTTTGTCGTTTATCAAGAGGCTGCTGCCTCGTTCGGGTGCTCTCCCTCCCAAGTGCCCCCCAAAAATTAATCCAATCAACCAATGTGTTTTTTTTTGTGTGTGCGCGTGTTAGCCACACCTATCACCAGCAACATAGCTGCGCAGGAGTGCTGCCTGTGTCGGTTATCAAGAGGCTGCTGCCTCGTTCAGGTGCTCTCCCTCCCAAGTGCCCCCCAAAAATTAATCCACTCAATCAATCGTGTTTTTTATTGTGTGTGTGTGTGTGCACGCGCATTAGCCACACTTATCACCAGCAACGTAGCTGCGCAGGGGTGCTGCCTGTGTCGTTTATCTAGAGTCCCCTATAGTTAGTGTGACACAGGCAGTGTAACTGTATGGCATAATGGCTGGCCCCTATGTAAATTCTGAGCGGCCACCGTTATCTTGTCCAGGCACAGTCACAGATAGTTTACTAATGGCAAGGCCCCCCTATGTAGTGTCCAAGCGGCGGGGGCCGTGGCACTTGTAAAGCTGGCCGTGGCCACCGCACTATGTTGTAAGGGACCGAGGACCTCATTCAGAGGAGCTCGCAAAATGCAAGTGCTCGCTCTGAGTGAGGGCGGCCGCATCTATTTTCCGTCCCGGCCTCCTGGCTGCTCGCTAGGCTGTGGGTGACAGCTTTAGCGAGTGGCCAGATTGATGGTCGCGATGGTCAAGACCATCGCGACCATCGGGGCTTGCGACGAGACCCTTGTGGTAAGGTCTCGTCTGCCGCAAGCCCGTGAGCTTTCGGCTCTAATAGAGCCGGAGGCTCACCACTGACATCATGAGTGATGTCAGTGGGGCCGCCCCCAAACGGCAGGCGTTCCGTCGGGAATGCCTCCGTTTGGCAAGCCACCCCCCCGCCTACAAAACGGTGCGAGCTGTCGATCACCATTGACAGCCACCCCTTTTGTAGTAAGCCCCGGAGCGAGACAATTTCTCTCTCACTCCGGGGCTTGCGCACGCCTAGTGCGGCCGCTGCGCAGGGCCTCTACATCGACCCGCTTGCGTGCACATCGGCGCTTGCGAGCGGGTCTAAATGAGACCATGAGACAGATTGTGTAGCTGCAGCAGTGTCAGTGCTGCATGCACACTGTCTGTCTCCTCACTCCCCGGCCGGCCCCTCCAGCCGCAGCTTCAGACGGCGGGTTCAAAGCAGGCAGGCTGTCAGTCTGCATGCTTTGTCTGTTTGTCACAAGTTTGGCATCAGCGCAGCCGCTGACATAATGTTACGTTCCGCCCAGCTGCAATCCTTGCCAGCCAATCACCTGCCCCCCTAGTTTTTCTCTGTACTTTCCCTTTTGCTCCTTCTCTTTTCCTCTCAGAGACGATGAGCAGGGAAAAGAATTAGGATGCTCCCCGGGCAGAGAGAGGTCTGTCTGAATGCTAGGGTAAGACAAGAGATTGGCAAATTACTTGAGAGATACTGATGTGTTTACAGAGGCCCTGTTGAAATCCAGTGTTTGAAGAATACAAGTATTATGTCTGGGGAATATTGTGAGTTGTAAAACAAAATCCTACATGGGAATTGTCTTTGCAAAGTTTGAGTTTCTCAACATGAATGTTTGAGAACTCCTGGGACTGTGAGAGCTGAGGGAGGGAGCCATATGGAAGCTTCAGGATTCAATGGGCGGAATTCAATTGTTTTCATCCCCTATCGCACCCGACGGAGCTATTCTATTCTTGCTCCTGTCGGGCGCGATCAGCTGCTAAGCGCTACATTTCAGCTCGCAGCCCCTGGGGGATGAGAGCTGAAATGTGCGAAAAGTGACATGTTTGGGCGCCCAAACATCACTTTTCGCGATCACGCCCAGCACTTTGGTCGGGTTTAGCTGCTTTACGCGGCTAAACCTGACATCTATGGGCGCGATCAGCACGAAGAACGGCAGCAATTGAATGGCGGCCCGCGATCTCCTGTCACTTTAGACGGGAGATCCGGACCGCGTAATCAATTGAATTCCGCCCAATGAAAGAGATTTAGTTGTTTTAATGGATGAAGATAGAGACTTCTAGGAAGACCCATGGGACTGCAATCATGGCAGCCCCCTGAATAACCATATAGTACATTAAAAGGTCCCTAGGGAATTTTGGTTGAAACATAAGCTCTTGATTTCTTCTGAACCTTTTGGTATATCACATAAAATACATTATAAGGTTTATTTACTAAGCATCGGGTTACAAAACCTGACACCTCCAAATCGTATTTTTACCCAAAATTTAAAAGGGCAATGATTTTACTAGCTGTGTTTTACTAATAAAATCATTGTCCTTTTAAATTTTGTCCCTCAATCTGGTGGGATGCAACCTGAAGCTTAGTAAATAAACCCCTATGTGTCACTGAAAGACCCCATTCTACTCTTTTTAGAAAGAAAACAGGCAAAGTTCAAAAGAATTAAAGTGTCTGTTCCATTTTTTTCCACCACGTAGCAAATTATATGTTTGTAAGGCCTACTGTAAGAGTTGGCTAACATAATTCTTAGCGTAAATAGAAGTGAAAAGTTGGAAGTAAGCTTTTTGTTTGCATAATATACATTTTTTCATACTGCACATGTGCACAACTTGTCTTATGCTTCAATCCATAGAGCCTTTCAGTAGGTTTATATCATTCTCTACTCCTAGTGCAAAATATTTACTAAGAATGATGTTGAGTCTCAGCCACTTCATACAGATTTAATCCCTGCATTGAACCCTACCACTGAAAGCACATAAATTATTAGTGTGATTATTGCAGTCTATTCTCATTACTTAATTGATATTTCAATTCAGTGTGCAGCCAGGGCCAGCTCTACCATTAAACAGCATTAGGCAGCTGCTTTGGAGTGCTGGTCACTGAGGGTGATGCATGCTGCCGATAAAGATAACATACATAACATTGTGTGCCATGACTGTAGTGACGGTCTAGCGGCAGCCACAACGCTGGTCTAGGCAGCCGCAGCCACCACTGTCAGTCACTGTGACAGTGTGCACCAGCAGTGTTGCACACTGATCTCCTTTCTCTCCGTAGCCACAGTGTCTGACCGGCCAACTGTCATCAGCGCTGATGTGTGCTTGATTTTAATCACTGTGGCACCTGCAACCTGGTCTCCTCTATCGTTCCCTGAGCTCCTACTCTTCCTCTCAGAGACGAGGAACAGGGAAGCCGTCTGGGCTGAGAAAAGACTGTGGTGTCTATGTACTAAGCCTTGGAGAGAGATAAAGTAACAGCCAATCAGCTCCTAACTGTCACATTACAGACTGTCTGAAAAATGCCAGTTAGGAGCTGATTGGTTGGTACTTTATCACCGTACACTTTATCTTTCTCCAAGGCTTAGTATATAGACCGGTACATCTGAGTGTTCATAGATAGTAAATTCGTTACTGTACTGCTGTGCTGTTGCTGTAGTATATTTAATAACAATGTCTGTTGTGTGTGGCACTGGTTAAATATATATACCAGTTGCAGAGGGATATGCTGCAGGGCAGATCATAAAAAAAAGTAATAATAAATAAATCAGAAAACTAATTGTAGCTGGCACTGTCAGTTTTGCAGGGGGTGTATGTGTGTGTGAGTGTGTGTGTGTTGGGGGTGGGGGAGGGGGAGTGTGTGTGTGTTGGGGGTGTGTTGGGGGTGGGGGAGGGCAGGTTTGCCTAGGGTTCCGATAAACCTTGCACCGGCCCTGCGAAGTGCTGTGGCAATGAATGGTCAGTGACCGTTCCGGCAACTGCATCTATCGATTTTGACAGCTGCAGCGTTCTTCACTGCACCACCACACTGTCCCTGGATGTCAGAATATGCAGCCAGGGACTGACCCTACAGTGTCAGAGGCTGTGACACTATAACGTAGCATTTCGCATGCAGATACACCCGCAGTCGCACACAAAATATAGGCATGCTGCATATCATTTTAATAAGCAGAAGCTGTTTGTGCGTTCTATGCATCACTTTGCATTTGAATGTAAAAAGTCGCACAGAAAGACACTCGGCATGGCGCGACTAGAAGGGCTATTTAACACACAAGAAAGTAAGATGTATGTGGACACATCTGTGTGATAGAGATGAGCAGTTTGGTTTTGTTGTACATTAAACAAACCCAAACTTTGGGGTTCCAAGATGAACCGAATCCCGGCTCGCATAAATTTGGGGTTCCAAGTAGAACCTAGTACTGACTCTTCTCGCCAAGTTTAGAACTCGTATCTCAGAAACAGATCTCACATGTTTTGCATTGCATGCAAGTCCATTTTTCATGAATTCAGGTGCCATTTCACACAGGAGAGTGTATGGAGGGAATCGGTATGACGGGACGCCGGTTAGATACCGACGCCGGAATCCCGACAGCCGCCATCCCGATCGTACGTATAGCGGGGCGGGGGGTTTAGGTTTAGGCACCACGGAGGGGGGGGGTTAGGATTAGGCTTTGGAGGGGGGGCAGTTTAGGGTTAGACACCACTGGGGGGGGAGTTAGGGTTAGACACCACTGGGGGGGGAGAGGGCCACTGTTAGGTTTAGGCACCAAGGGAGGTGGGTTAGGTTTATACACTAACGGGGAGGGCTAGGGCGCGGGGTGTGGAGGGTTAGGGTGCAAGAAGGGAGGGTTAGGGTTAGTGGAAGAAGGGAGGACGGTTAACATACTTACCCGACCCCTATTTGGATTCCGAGCATCGGGATGCCGCTGTCTGCAGTTTGACAGAAGACATCCCGACTGCCGGTATTTCATACCGATTCTCGTTTAATCAAGGTCTAAAACAGCATAGTTTATTTTTGTTTACTTTTATTTTTTACTATTCTTTTAATCATTAAAGTCTTAACTTAAAATCTATTCAATACATTTTGTAAACAGTAGTAACTACAACAGGAGTTACTATAGCTTATTCAGCATTCTTTTGTACGATAGCTGGTTAAATTAAAATAAATGCAAATAAAATAAGTCTAAATCAGGGCACAACCATGCCTCATTAAAAATGTTGCATAATGTTGCTGTCCAGGTCACATTAAAGTCCCCTGAAATTGTCACTGTCCCACTGAACTCGGGACAGTTGTTAGGTAAACAGGTTATAGTAAAATATCTCAAAGAAGTTAACCTGTCCTAACAACAGTACCAGGAATAATTCCGTAATGAAGTCACATGGTGATGTTGATGAGATTTTATGTGAGAATATGGCAGCACTCCAGTTCCTTCAGATTGTATAAACAGTGTTCAGGATTGAAGTCTGACCTTCTACACCTCTCACATAATTCCCATCTCCGTCGCTACACCTATGATTGACATTCGCGTATCGAAGATGACAATCACACAGGAGCGCGATGCTCCCATCTCCTTGATTTTATTTAAAAACATCATTCTGCGGTATGACATGCAGATATGGCATTTGTAAAGGGTATTTTTCATTTAGGGATTATTAAAAAGAATATTCCAATGTATGATTTTCACAAAATGCAAATGTAAAAGTCTTTAAAAGTTTCAATATCTGTTTCAGCTGCAGGTGTGTTCAGGGATGTAGAGAGCCTCGTCGGCCCCGCGGGAAAGGGTGTGGCTTATTTGTGGGAAGCGTGGTCACGCCCCCTTATGATAAAACAAATGTAAAAAAAAAAGTGTGATTGCTTCCCCCCCACAGGCATAGGAGACTGCTGCGGCTACTGCTCAGTCTCCCACTGCAGCCCAGCACACAGCAGCATGTGCTGGGCTCCTGTGAGGGGAGAGGGGGTGGTGCCGGACCCCCGCCAGGCCACTCCAGCAAGCCTGGGCCTGGGTAAATAGTACCCCCCCACCTCTCTCAGCGCCCCTGGGTGTGGTACAAGCATCAGTCCGTTTTTAGTAAAATGCAGTAATACTTTTAAACAGTACTCCTGAGCTTTTTATCTTTGATCTCCAGAGCCTGACTCATTGTTCTAGCATTATTCCTTATAACAGCAAGAAGATGTGCAGTTTTGAACCAGTAGAAATGTTTGATAAAATCGTTCTGGGCAAAAGTTATATTTTCCAAGATTGTCTTGTGCCAAATTACTTAAAAATTGCTATTTTTGGATGCTTGGAAATTATTATTAGAGCTGTTACTTTAACTTACATTAATTTAAAAGTAGATAAGTCAATGGGTCTAATAAAAAGAATAATAAAAGAGCTAAGTGTAGCACTTGCAGCCCCATTAACCAAACATTAAAATCAATTGCTGGAGAAGTGTAATTCCAGGTGATTCAAGAACGTTAGATGTTTTTCCAGTACATGAAAAAGGCAGTGGGGAAGAGTATAATTATGTATGAGTCTCACATGAAGACTAGGAAAAGTAATCACTTTAGAAAGGGGGAGAGGAAGAATTGTGGACTATTTAGAGTCAAACAAAATATAAGATAGCATAGATTTGCTGATGGTGGGACCTGGCAAACAAATGTCATTGGATGTTTCAGCAACCAAAGGTATAGATTATTGGGGATAGGTGAATATCGATTATTTACTTTTCAGTAAAGCATTTTATACAGTATCTCCATGATATATTCATTCAGGAACTGAAGATCCTTGGCATTGACTCAAGGATAGTGAAATGGGTATAGTTTCACTATTAGAGGTATATTTACTAAAGTAAGAGTTTTTAGAAATGGAGATGTTGCCCATAGCAACCAATCAGATTCTACTTAACATTTAACTAGCACCTTCTAGAAGATAATAGCTAGAATCTGATTGGTTGCTATGGGAAACATCTCCACTTCTACAAACTCTCACTTTAGTAAATATACCCCTTAGAGTGTTGTAGTCAATATTGAAAGCTCAGATACAGGGCTAGTAAGTAATATTGCACCTAGGGACCCTGGAATCTACTTTGTTTTATGTAGGCTCTTGTATCAGTTTACAGATGATATAAAGATTTATAAGATACTCCAGAAAGGGCTAAATAAACATATAGTGATTTTGCAAAACATATAGGAAATTACTATACATTTAATACAACACACAATAAAATAAAGAATGCAGGACAAACGAAAATAAATCTTATATATAAAGTTCATTAATCTGCTTGTTTTCTTGTCTGTCCGGTTATGCATACGAACACCCCTGTACCAATTGGGATGAAACCAATGCGAGGTGGTCCAGTTCAATCCTGGACTGGTTTTAGGGGGGTTAGGGTCCTGTTCCCACCTCCCGTTGGTGTACGCTGGGCGGCCCTTTGACCCGGGGAGCCTGTTCTGAGCCTTCCACTGGATGGATTTGGACGAAAACTTCATAGAGTTGTAACATTGGATCCCAGAAGACATAATAGGGGGTTGAGCTTCCAGTTGAGCTTGTATGCTGGGCAGAACTTTGACCCAAGTAGCCTGTTCACAGACGGAGTGGTTGGGGTCCCAGTTGGACCTCACAGTGGAGTGCGCCAGAAAGAAACTTCCTCATGGGTGTACTGGAAGAGCTGCTAAGCTGCTAATTATATTTAAAATGTTGACAGTTACATCCAACTCATTGATAACTTATTAACTTGAAGATTTAAACCAGGGCAATGCCGGGTACTTCAGCTAGTAAATAAATAAAAGTAGACTGCAGAATAGGTGGGGATGTAATGTCTACAACATCCAAAGAAAGGAACAGTGGAAAAGAACATTGGACTAATAGATTCAGATAATATGGAGGTAGGGAAAAGTTAATTAGATTACAAGGTCCTATAAAAAGAGGTATTAGAAGCAGGAAGGGGTAGATTATGTTACCACTTTATTTGTTACCTGTAAGAACTCACCTCATTTACCTTGTACATTTATGGAGACTATCTACAAGAAGCGATTATGATAAGATCAGTGCGTGATGACCTTTTTGTGGCTCTGGCGCATGCACATTAAACTTAACGTGCACTCACACGCCGACACCAACAGGTCAGAAGAGGACCAGGAACTGAGGTGGTAAGTAAAATGGGTCAGGGAATAGGGATGAGCTGTTCTGGGGACTGGGTGCCTCAGGTGACCTGGCTGATGCTGGGTCCATTTATTTACTAGTATATTTATAGATTGAAACAGTTCAGAGAAAAATGTGTTATCCACCTATTCAACTTCAGATTGCTCTATAGAGAAAGCAAGTGAGGTGTCCTGATTCATTGAAGTAAAGATTCTTTCTCCGAGATTAATGACAAAACTATTGTCCAAATCATTTTATAAATGATATCTGACTGATAGGTCTTAACTGCCCCTATGGATTGCTCCACTGTACAGGGATTTGCGGTACATATCCCAATCTAAAGTGCACTTTGCAAACAATGGTGGCAGCTAGTTTTGCAAAATCTATGCTCAACGTTTCATCTAATGAGCAAAGAATGAGATGTGGAGAAAGAGACCAATAAGATGTAAATGTCAAATTATTTGCCTTGTATAGAACACATCCATTCATGATATTCTGCGGCATGAGAAAGATACATGTGTTTGAATTAAAATTCCCATTTCTTCCCTTGAGCTATTAACATTCCAGCTGCTTAACCATGATAACGAGTCAACGTTATTGTTACGTTCTTGTATTGCTTGCTCTCAGCAGCTTTGCATGCCAAATACCTTGATGCTCTGTAATTCTAGGATGTGGCGCTTTTTAGAACTTCCTTTTCCTCTGCCATGGATATAATTTTATGCAACTCAGGCTATAACTGTAGTGCATTCTTGGTAGAAACACACTAAAGTTTACAAATAATTTATTATGCTTATATTATGTGAACTCGTATAATAAATAGTTATAAAAAGAGCAAAAACTAGAAAAAAGACAAATAAGCCTTTGTTGGGGCACTCTTAGAAAGGAAATGTAATGAAAATGAATGAGCAGAATTATATGAAATTAAAACTTAACTTTTAATAGTGAACTTGGGGCCCTATTCATCAATACTAAAATAACGTTTTTAAGGACATTTTCCTTAAATAACGTTATTTTGGTATTCATGTAGCCACTTAGCACAGGAGATATCACAGATATCTCCTTGCTAAGTTCCCCTGCGTTAATTTCCACACTCCCCATACATTAGTATGGGGATGTGGAAATTATGGTATTCATCAAATTCCGAAAATTATCAATTTTCGGAATTTGATGCAGTTACTATTCGCCACTGTGAAACTTACCTGTATCCACGTGTGCAGGTCCCCCGACGAGTCCCTCCGGCGCTCTGCTCCGTCCTCAGGCTCCGGAGGCTGGTCGGACATGTGTGCTCCCCAGTAGAGCACAAGAAAGTTTAGAAAAAGAAAAAACATTTTTTTTTTTCTAATCTGTCATGTGGTCTGCTGGGAAACCACATGACAGACCAGCAGGACGGAGCCGGAGGCTGCTGCGCGGACAGGTAAGTCGGGGGGGGGGGAGGTGAGCGGAGGGGGGAGGGGGGTGGTGGGGGGAGGGGGGGGGGTACACAAACTTAACGCATCTGTAGGCAGTGCTGCGCATGCGCTGGTTTTACAGATGTAACAGCGCATGCGCAGCACTGTTTCCAGACGCGATAAGGTAGTGTAGGCAGGGAAAAGTATCTATTTCCCGAAAAGCTGTCATCGCAAAAATGACAGCTTTTCGGAATAGATACTTATGGAGAGGTGGAATGATGAATTCCACCTATAATTAGCTAGAACTCCATGAGAGTTCTAAAGCTAATTATCTCCTTAGAATTTTTAGGTTTAATGAATAGGCCCCTTGGTAAGATAAATTCTCTTCAGTTAGGTAACTCACATGTAAAACAAATACATATAGTAAACAAACGTAAACAACATAAATGTTGTAATCAGCATACAGTAAGAAAACAATTGTTGGTATATATAATATGATATAGGAGAGTGATTTACCTTGAATCACAAATCATTGATTGAATGGCAGCAGGGAACAAGAGTATTTAGACGCTATATGTACCAAGTACATCAATCAGTGTAAATCCGCTGCCAGTAACAATTATGTATAAACATGGATAAAGAGCACAGATGTTACAATCAAGACTAAGGAAAGCATTCAGTTTATATACACTAGGATAAATTCAGTTAGTTAACTCACAAGTAAAACATATACAGGTAGTGAACAAACGTAAACAACATAAATGTTGCAATCAGCAAACAATAAGAAAACAATTGTTGGTATATATAATATAATATATGAGAGTGATTTACCTTGTATCACAAGTCATTGATTGAATGGCAGCAGGGAACAAGAGTATTTAAATACTATATGTACCAAGTACATCAATCAGTGTAAATCCGCTGACAGTGAGAATGATGTATAAACATGGATAAAAAGCACAGATGTTAAAATCAGGACTAAGGAAAGCACTCAGTTTATATACACTAGGATAAATTCTCTTCAATAAGATAACTCACATGTAAAACAAATACATATAATGAACAAACGTAAACAACATGAATGTTGTAATCAGCATACAGTAAGAAAACAAATATTAGTATAAATGATGATATATGGGAGTGATTAACCTTGTATCACAAGTCATTGATTGAATAGCAGCAGGGAACAAGAGTATTAAAACCCTATGGGCCAAATGTAATAGGTAGTCTGTTTTGGTAAATTGCGAGTTTGGTGCTAAACTCGCAATTTTTCACAACTCTCCAATGTAATAGGGTGTCTGTTCACTAAAACTCGCATTTTTCAGAGTTACTAAAACTCTCCATTCTCAAACTCGCATCCAGATGTTTTCACATTGAAAACAATCAACTCGCCCAATGTAATAGGGTGTCTGTTTCAGACTCGCAAAAAAAAGATTACCAAAAGTCCCCAAATAATAGACCTGCTTCAGGCTAGCGAGTACATCCTGAGCAGGTCAGATTAACACAGAAACATGCACATATCCATGAGATATGTACATGTTTCTGTGTGTACTTATGTAAAATGTGTTTAAATAAAAAAAAAAAGACGTGCACCCCCTCCCCAAAAGCACAACCAGCCCCGGGCTTTAGAAAGCCTGTTCTGGTTCTAAAGATACAGGGGCCAAAATGCTTAGGGGGCCCCTGTATATTAAGAACCAGCACAGGGCTTTGTTGAGCTGGTCCTGGTTCTGGAAAATCAGGGGACAAAACGAGTAGGGGTCCCCTGAAAATTCCAGAACCAGCACCGAACTCTTTCTAGCAGGGGGATAATGCCACAGCCAGGGAAAACCTTTCACCGGTTTCCCCGGCCAAAGCATTATCCCTGACTGCTAGTCAGTCCAGGCTGGGGATCCCTGGGGAGTTGGGGACCCCCCCAATATAGGGGTCCCCCTCTCCAGGTCACCCCAGGCCTAGACTGATAGCCCGGGGCTATCCCCGGCACACTAGGGCGGTGGGTGCCGGGTTGATAGTGTAAAGTGTAAAATTAAAGTTTCCATATTGTCTTTGGTTGTAGAACCACAAGTACCAGCAAGCCTCCCCTGCGTGCTGGTATTTGGAGAACCACAAATACCAGTATGCGGGGCATTACGGGCCCGCTGGCACTTGTAGTTCCACAACTAAAGAAATATGTAAATAAACAAACATACACCGTGAAAGTATAATTTTAATAAAACATACATGCACACTCACACTCACACATACTCACCTAGTATCCGAAGTAATCCATAGGGGTGTACCTGAAAAAAAAAATCCATACTCATCTCTCCTATGCGTCGATCACGTCCTCTTCTCCAAGTAGGCAATCCAGGGGTTAAAATAAAAAAACGCAAAAAAAAACGATCCATACGGACTGAGCAAAGGTATGTGTGTACACATACCTTTGCTCCGCGTAAATGACCGGGGCACACGTGTGCCCCGTCAGTGAAGGGGCCGCCAGCCAATCAGGGAGCATCTCCGTCGGAGCAGCTCCCTGATTAGCTGATTGCGGCCAGCCTGTGTGTCCCATAGACGTCTATGGTGAGAAATCCCCATAGACGTCTATGGTGAGAACCGCTACATCGTAGCCGCAAGATTAATTGAGGTTAATCTTGTGGTTACATCCAACGGAGATGCTCCCTGATTGGCTGGCGGCCCCTTCACTGACGGGGCACACGTGTGCCCCGGTCATTTACGCGGAGCAAAGGTATGTGTACACACATACCTTTGCTCAGTCCGTATGGATCGTTTTTTTTTGCGTTTTTTTATTTTAACCCCTGGATTGCCAGTGGACATGATCGTCGCATAGAAGAGGTGAGTATGGATTTTTTTTTTCAGGAACACCCCTATGGATTACTTAGGATACTAGGTGAGTATGTGTGAGTGTGAGTGTGAGTGTGCATGTATGTTTTATTAAAATTATACTTTCACGGTGTATGTTTGTTTATTTACGTATCTCTTTAGTTGTGGAACTACAAGTTCCAGCGGGCCCGTAATGCCCCGCATGCTGGTATTTGTGGTTCTCCAAATACCAGCATGCAGGGAAGGCTTGCTGGTACTTGTGGTTCTACAACCAAAGACAATATGGAAACTTTAATTTTACACATTACACTTTACACTATCAACCCGGCACCCACCGCCCTAGGGTGCCGGGGATAGCCCCGGGCTATCAGTCTAGGCCTGGGGTGCCGTGGAGAGGGGTACCCCTTTATTGGGGGGGTCCCCAACTCCCCAGGGATCCCCGGCCTGGACTGACTAGCAGTCAGGGATAATGCTTTGGCCGGGGAAACCGGTGAAAGGTTTTCCCTGGCTGTGGCATTATCCCCCTGCTAGAAAGAGTTTGGTGCTGGTTCTGGAATTTTCAGGGGACCCCTACTCGTTTTGTCCCCTGATTTTCCAGAACCAGGACCAGCTCAACAAAGCCCTGTGCTGGTTCTTAATATACAGGGGCCCCCTACGCATTTTGGCCCCTGTATCTTTAGAACCAGAACAGGCTTTCTAAAGCCCGGGGCTGGTTATGCTTTTGGGGAGTGGATGCACGTTTTTTTTTTTTTAACACACACAGAAGCCATCACGGATCTCACTGATCTGTGATGGCTTCTCTAAAACTCGCACCTTTTAATGCTACTCGCATTAAAAGGTGTCAGTTTACATAGTCCTAAACTCGCCTGCACTCGCAAATGCAGTAGCCTCGAGCTGAAAAGTTCGCAGGCTACTGAATTTGCGAGTTTCAGTACAAACTCGCACTTTTTAAAAGTGCGAGAAAGTGCGAGTTTGTACTGTTACTAAAACTAACACCCTATTACATTTGGCCCTATATGTGCCAAATACATCAATCAGTGTAAATCCGCTGCCAGTAAGAATGATGTATAAACATGGGCAAAAAGCACAGATGTTGCAATCAGGACTAAGGAAAACACTCAGTTTATATATACATAAAACAATGTTTCACCTCACCTTTATCTTGCATAAAGGAGTATTTAACAACATATATTTTCTCCTGTTAGATCTATAAAAGTAATTCTGCTGTTAATTATAGGTAAGGTGAAAAAAAAAAACAATGGGCGAATATCTAAGACTGAATTAACCCCTCTTCCGAACTCCACTTGTTTGAAAATCACAGTGGGTCAGAGAGAAAACACACAGATGAGAATAATTATAAGAATAAATAGAGTCAATATACAGGCACCAACAGTTCTAATCTATAGGTCTGCTGTAACTATCACTTCTAAGGCAAAACCAGTTTAATACAATGCAGTTGAATTGCTCAGGATCTCAGGCAGCAGTAAGGTGAAGATTAATTACACCATGTAACAAGATCAAGTTCTGTCAATAGGTACAATACAATAAAAGAACAGCAATTAGATCATATAAGATAAATGAGTTTCACATGGAAAAGATCTTATGGGAATGCTGCCGAAGAAAGTTAGGTCTGTGCTTTCCCATGTCCAATTCTAACATGGGATGAGAGAGTGAAAATAGCTTAACACACAGAGGAAACAACAGAAAGGCACTTCTGCTGTCTGAGGAGAAGCAGCGTCTCTCCCCTGTTACCTTAAGGCATTGTAGGAGGAGTCGCATGCTGGGAACTCAGATGAGAGAGTGCATGGAAGTGACAGTAAAGTTACCTCACCAAGATAGTCAGCGGACCAAGGCTGTGGTGCCGTGTGTGTGGGATTGCTGATGCTAATGCAGTCTGCAGGCAGGACGCACGTTTTGCCGGGGTGGCTTGGTCACCTGATTATGTGAACTCGGCCTGGCAAGAGACGTCCTTAACGCACCTAAACTGAGAATTTGAACCTTTAACCAGTTAACTGTTTTCAGCTGTAAACCATGACAAACAAATTTAGTTACCAATTTAAAGTGCCCATGCACTACCAACAGATCGTCGCGATGCTGCAATCCTGCAATCCGGCATTGCAGGATCGGTGAAATACAACATGTTGGATTTCACCTATTTGCTGATCATGATTAAAATATGCTCGTGCTTGGCACATTGGTGAAATTTAACATGGAGATATATATAAAGGAATGATCTTAACTTGCTCTAATAAGGATTATAATAAAGTATACTATTAACCAATTGAAAAAAACAATATGTATACCTGGTGCTCCTTTCTATTGACCCCGTTAGACGAGCCTATAAAGAAATGTAGATACAAAAAAAAGGAGGGTGCTAGATTATAACTTCTATAAGGATCCGTATTTACACTTAAATACAGTATATAATATAACAATAATCAATCCATAGAATTAAATTTGAAGGTAGATCAGTCCTGGATATAGATAGATATATATATATATATATATATATATATATATATATATATATTATATATCCAGTAAAAAGTCCGCACTCACATATTCTCTTCAACCCAATAAACAATTAATGGGGTGCTCCCCACTGTGACCTTCACTTGGTCCTGAATAATATACTCAACAGTAAAAGGAGCACTCACCAGAGCATTTTTGATGCAACAAGAATTTAATGCTTACATATCCATGTTGGTACAGTATCGATGTCCGAAATCATCTCACCTGAGACTCCTTCTGTAGCCACCATTCCCATGTCCCAAACAGCGCAGGATATTCGGACCGGAAGTAGGTCCACCTGCTGGAACGCACAACCCAAAACTGGAAGTGTCCATAAACTGAACTGGATAATAGAAGTATAGTAGAATCTTTATTTAGTATAGATGTAAGCACATCCCTGTGAGTTAAACTGCCACATAGGCGGTCACTGCAAGGCAAAGACCATTGGCAATCATTAGACTGAAAGCCATGTACATACCAATAGGGTACTGATGTCATAACCCAAAGATAAAGAGCTTCATCAACAAACTTTAATCAAAGTAACATCAAGTCACAATCGGACTCATACTGGATTCTATTGGCATCATTTGAATAGTATAGTATCAATACCAAGGAAAGTGGAATAAACCCAGAGCCTCAGTGTCTATATATTAATACCTTAAATATTGCTACCAGTATCATACATATAATTACATAAAACCTCATTTTCTTTTATATAAACCATTTTTAAAAAATAAAAGCATTTTTCAGATTTTTTATGTTATATAAATTTTTAGTCATTTTTATAAGGATTTTTTAAGACACATTTTGATTACTTATAGAAAAATCAAAAAGTGAAAAGGGACTGATAATTTGATAAATTACAAATATTGTATTATATGTGAGCTGTTGCCTATTATAAAAAATCTTACCCAAATGTGGATGATTAAATGTATCATGCACAATGCGGTACCGGCATGTAGTGTAAGCACACCTGAAGCATCCATTACTTTTAGACATAAAATGAACGGGCCCTGTTTTTTCAGATTAATGACATTCAGTTTCCATACTTTTTGTTTGGTTTAGTCTAATAAATTGGGATTATATCATTTCTCAATATATTCTCATATAAGCATATGCTACTGAGGAAGCCACTGATACTGAGGCAGAGACGGAGAAACATGTTTTATTGCCTGTTCAAACAAACCAGCTGAAGACCACACGCTCCAGAGCTCCCCTAATCAGAATTCCCCCTCTGTTCCCTTGCTGACAGCATCCAGATCTGCTCGGATAAGTGACTGTGTGTAATATCACAATTAACCTCAAGTTCAGAGTGGGAGAAAGGGAAGAAAAGGGCACCCACCGAATGAGGTGGAGGACTAGTCCCCTTCTTTTAAAACTTCAGGGGAAATATGTGGTGATAATATATATATATATATATATATATATATATTTTTTTTTTTTATTATTCATGGCCAAGATGGATTAACTTTTACCATAAACATATTTTTTTAAATTGATGCATAGGAACATATATATCATTGATACATACACCTGGTGGATGCAAAGCATTCAGTTTTATACATGCGAATACATATATCGCTGAAACACTATATCTGTGATGCAATCTATTTTTTACAAAGTATACGTTCACATCTCGCAAAAGAGATTTTATTGCCACTGTGCTTGTGTAGTCAGCTATAATCATAACTGGACATTATTTATATCTAATGCAAAATCTTGCACCTTAAAATGATCCAATTGTCACTGTGTCTGTATATTCAGCCATAAACAGAACTGTTTGCTGTGTACTTAGTGATACTGCAGAACGGACATTCTTTTTCACAAATCTATACAAAATTGCAGTATAAAAGGGAACATATGGTGTTAGCTGGAACTAAAAATTCATATACAATATTCCAGAAAAGGATAATATCAAGGGAGGATAATAAAAGCCTCAAGTGGATACACATTATCTGCTAAAAAGTGAAAAGGCTACAACTGTTTGTTTATCCTAAATGAGATCTGCTGTTGTTTCTAGACCTATGATCTTTTTATGTGTGCTTTAAATGCAACTGGTTACTATAACAGAAATTAGTGGAAAATATTTTTTTTAGTAGTAACATTGGAGGTATATGTTCTAATTAGTTCATCAGTGAATTACATGTGAACGTTTAATAAGTATTCTTATTGGGAAAGCGTTTTTGTATAATGAGAATTTCTGAATGTGAAGCAATGTGTGTATGTCATAAATACCCCTTTTACAGCAGAGCTAAAACCCGGGTTATTGCAGGGTTAACTCGAGCAGCTCCTTGTTGTGAAAGGGGTGAGGGTTGGATCGCCGGGTCGAGTGACCCGGCAATCCAACCCAGGTAAATAGCAGGGTTTAACACGGGAGTAACGCGTGAAACCCCGCTGTGTGTACGGCGTACTCCGGGTCTTGATGTCCTGCAGTGCGCTGCAAGCCAGCCAATTGGTCCGGCTTCAGTGGCGCAGATGACGTCATCTCCAAGCGTCCACTTTCACGCCGGAAAAGCCGGGTCTATGCAGATCCGACTGCGGTGTGAGCGGAGCCGAATCGGGAATATCCCGAGTCGGCGTCGGCTAAATTCCGGGTCTGATCCAGATAGGAACCCTGTTCCAACTCCGGGTCAGACCCAGAATTTTGGTGGAAAAGGGTATAAGCTGGTTTAATAAGGAAACTAGATAAAATAAACAATTTTTTTCTTTATATATAAAACTGTCTGCCAGCACTATCAGTTTTGTATTTTTTTATTTAACTTATAAAAGAGGGTAGAGTAAATCATCTGCTATAGAGAGCAGCAGGCTACTCAGTGGTCAATTACTAATTTATCTCAGGCGCCGGTGATTGCTTTTTATTTTTTATTATTCTCAATAATAGTCGTGATCAGCTTTTGTATCCTAGGTTTAAAATTTTCTTTTAATTTCATATAAGTAGATCTGTCTGCTGGTTGGCGTCTAACCTCCTGATCAAAATCATGTCAGTTCTGGATTACGACTGCCCCACCCGTATCCGCAGGGCGAATCGTAATCGAGGGATTATTTTTCATTGACCATAAGGCCTGTCTCTATTCAGCTGTTAATATTGATTGTTAGTTCGGACATTATCAATATCCTGACTGGTCATACGTAAGAATGTACGTATATTCACGCTGCTAGATTACAAATTAAATACCTATTCAGTTGTTCAATGTTTGAACCCTTATCAGAAAAAAATTCCTGCAACCTCAATTTGCGGCCAAATTTATATTGGTCTATCATCAGCTCAATATTATTATGATTTGCATAAAGTACGAAGGATAATGTACGAAGGGCCAAAAGTGATGTCTTTGTCACTTACAGATGACAATCCTGAAAAGGTGTAAAATGCAAGGCATGCGTATATCAGAGTGTGGCCGTACACCCAAGATTGGTATAACCATTACATTACGTTTAGAGCTGACCTAATAGCTGACCGATGGGCCACCAATTTTTCTTTACAAGATCTTTTTTTTTCGCAAATATATGACAGACCACAGGGACAGATCATTTGATAAATTACAAATATTGTATTATATGTGAGCTGTTGCTTAATATAAAAAAATCTTACCCAAATGTGTATGATAAAATGTATCTCGCACAATAAGGTACCAGCATGTAGTGTAAATACACCTGAAGCCTCCATTGCTTTTAGACATAACATGGACAGGCCCTGTTTTTTTCTTCAGATTAATGACATCAGTTTTAATAAGAATATCATGTAAATTTCTGCCTCTGGTATAACATGACATCAAATTGGTATCAGCAAGTTCAGGGTCAGTTTGAATTAATGGCCAAGATACAGTAGTTTTGATATCTTATTGATACAATCACTGACTTGGTTGTATATATAGGAGAAAGGAGCCATTACAGTTCTGTCCATTATGTTAAGAAGGAAACCTCTATCTATACTTAACACTTTTTGTTTGGTTTGATCTAATTAATTGGGCTTATATAATTTCTCAATGAATTACTGTATCATGTGTTCATCTGTAATTCTGCCTCTACTGGGCCACTATTAACGCATTTCATTGACAGTAATTGCGAGTAGAGAAGTCACATACTGTACGTAAAGATTTCTGGTATAAACTCTTAATCCGCAAAAGGTAGTTACCGTCAGTTTCCTTGGTGTATAAGAAGGGTAACACATATTGGGCCAAATCTTCAAAACACGAGCTGTTGTGTGTGTGAGGACCCTATTTGGAAAACACTGATATGTTAATTTCACAGAATGGTTTACTTGTCCTTACAGTCTTGTCCTTGATTTCCTCCTTATATTATTCTATATATATTCCACTTTACCGCTTATTTCAGTTACTTCAATTTCTCTGTATAGTCATTCCAGAATGGTACACACATTTACCATGTCATATGCAGGGGCGTAGCGTGGTTGGAACAACTGTATCTCATGCTTGGTGTACCAGATGCTCTGTTGGAGTGCTGCACAGGCACTAACAATTTTCCTGCTTAGCTGTGAGTCAGAATCACAGCTGTGCAGGTATAGCAGTGGCACTTTGTGCTCTCATTTCAATACTGAGCGCTCCCCCTTCCTTTACGCTGCATTGTATCTGCAGCCGACCGACCAGCTGGAATCGGTATGATTTACCGCCGGACCCCTGGCCGGCAGTTCAAATCCCAACAGCAGCTACCAGACAAGGATGAAAATCCCGACCGTCCCTAGGTAAGTATTCACTAACCTAATTCTACCCCCTAACCCTAATCCACCCTTAGGGGTGCCTGACCCTAACCTTCCCCCCCAGTGCCTAACCCTAATCCTCTTCTAAGTGCCTAAACCTAACCCCCCCTTCCCCGCCGCCTATGCCTAAGTCCCCCGGGGTGGAGCCTAACCCTAAGTCCCCCCGGGGGTGCCTATCCCTAACCCTCCCTCCCCCTAGCCTAACCCTAACCTCCCGGGGGGGTGCCTAACCCTAAATCCTCCCCGGGAGCCCTAAACCTAATCCACCCACCCCTCCCCGCAGCTGTCCGCTGGTCTCCTGGTGTCAGTAAAATGACAGGCGTCTAGGCGCCGGGATTAAGCAGTCGGGAAGTCGGCTGTCGGGATTAAGTCCGCCGGCTTCCCGGCTGCATACCGTCCAGCTCTTAGTCACTGTCAATAAGAGAGTACTGTGACAAGGTCAGTGACAGGGATATGCAGCATCAGGTGCAGTGCTGGACTCCATTTCCAACACCTCTCTCCACGGCACACTTTAAAGTAAGAAGGGGAGGAGGATGTAGAGTTGATTTGATGTATACAGTATGTGTGTGTGTACTTAATGGATGGGGGATGAAGCGTTCCGGGCGCCCCTTGCAATACGACTGGTCATATGCCAGCCTAGATTTAAACCAGTAGACCCACATACAGTAGAACATTTTTTTTTCTTTAAATGGTAAGTTAAGTAGGGTTAGATTAGGCATGTATCTAATAGCATTATTCTTAGCTATCCTGCTACAAATGTTTTTTTTTTTCAAAATCAATTTGAGGGCAAACAAAAATGGCTGCCAGAGACAGGTAGAATTAGTCTGCTACACAGGCACAGGCTAACAGTTATTAGCATGACTTGTGATGGCTGATAGGGTAAGCAGAGAATGTAATATAAATGATGAGTCCGCACCAGTTAAATTATATATTATATAGAAAAAAAAAGATAAAATTGTCTCTAAAGAAACCAACGTGATGGTCTATCAATAAATGAGTATTAGATGACCCTGTGTTCATGGTGCTCCCAAGGGATTTGTGTTATACACATACTGTACATACACTTTGCATAGAGGCAAAAAAGACATAAACTGTTTTTTGGGGCACTGTTTAACTGATTGTTTGAAAATGTGGTAATTAAATGATGTACTGGATGAAATTGTAATCTAAAACTTATTAAACAGAGAATGTCACAGCGCAGATTTAGGACCTGATTTATCATGGATCACAACTGCAACAGCATACGCAGATCGATCGATGGTGCATACTGCGCATCAATATGCACCACAGTGCATGTAAGTGAGTTAGCATTTGCTAATCTGAGTTGCGTACAACGAGGTTAGCAATTTCTGAGTAAGGTTAGGGCTGCTGTAAGTCTGCGTGAAGGGCCGATGTTACTCAGCGAGATAGCGGTAGTGGGCGTCTCCCTGCTGGCTGTGTGATGGCTTTGCGATTGCATTCATTAGCATATTTTCGCAAGCAGACCAACGTGCATAATCACAGGTGCAATTGCAATAACTATCCGTAGTGAATCATTCCCTTAGCCCAAAGGAGAGTTCCAAAGCCTCTCTACTCACTACATCATGTGCCATACGACTGTGGTTGCCATTGTAACTCAGAATCATAAATAATTAATAAGGAAAATTTTGCATACAAGCATTATTTTTATATCTTGCCACAATCATTTATAATATTACATTTAGTGGGATTTTTCGTGGGAGTGCTACTTTAACTGGTCATATCACCTTATGCTCTTAATTCTACTTAACTAACTTTTTGTCTATTTTTTATATACTATACTTATCCTTCCTTAATTAATTCAATTAATTTGAAGTTGTCTACTATCTATGTTGAACATTTGTACTCAGTTTTAATATTTTTTTGTCTATCTCCCATTTTCCCTATCTAATTTCCTTATTTCATTTAATATTGCTGCAACTGTTAAAGTGTTCCTGTTTGAATATACTACATAATGGTACCACTTGCACTGTGTCTTCTATTCCCAATAGAGCTTTCCAGATTTAAATGAAATATTTCTACTTTACTCAGCTGTTCAGTAACAGTTGCTGAAAGTGTCTATACCTGCACTGAATACAGGCAGGGTACTTTGGTAGTGAATCTCAGTAGGTTTGCTGGTCTAAATGTGTGCAAGTTAGGTTAGCTTCTTTGCATGTTGATATGCTCCCTGCTCTTAATCCTTACACTGCTTGAATTAACTTGCAATTAAATCTGCCTATGTAATAGAAAAACACATTGTGTCGACTACTGAGACGTGAAAGTCAAAATAGTTTTTGAGTTGAAGAATGAATAAATGTTCAATTTGGCTCCTAGCACGATCACAGTGAACAAAGCTCTTCTGAGAATTAATATTAATTCAAGCCTTACTAAAAAGCCAGTAGACTGAATAATGATATTTTCAAACAGTGTTGTTTTTGTTTGTTTTTTGACAAGTGCAGGACAAAGTGTGTGTTCCCTACTGTAAATTATTTGGAGTACAGTATAATGTACAGTATTATACAGTATTTACAAATTTCTAGGTCACTGAAAGCAAGTATGCATCCTCTGATATTTTATCTGCACATTGCATGGACATAATAAATTCTCCTGGACTTACGATCTCATGTTTGATTACTGCTGTCATCTCTATACAGTTACTTGACATAGACGAAACTAGAAATCTTGTAATGGGTGGTCCCAGTGTTAGCACCAAGTCAGATATTGTGTTACTGTTATATATATATATATATATATATATATATATATATCTATAAAACCCAAAGAACCAGCACTCCAAATCACAAGCAGCTGCTCAGGTGCCTTTCTACAAAAATCAAGTATATAGCTGCAACATAGATGGCACTCCAAGGACTTTAAATAATTCAAAAGAATGACCATTACACCAGTCAGTGTATTATCAATACAATACACTGACTGGTGTAATGGTCATTCTTTGAATTATTTAAAGTCTTTGGAGTGCTGTCTATGTTGCAGCTATATATATATATATATATATATATATATATATAAATATATATATATATAGTTGCAAGGGGTATGGCACCTATTAGTGAAGGAGGAACTTTTGTGCGTGCCTGCGTCGCGTGCTCAAAAAAAACAACCCCCTTTTGTGTCATGTGCCAGCCCCTCTGCTGTGTCTCCAACCAGCCCCCTTGCTATGTCTCCTGTCAGCCCCCATTCTGTGTCTCCCCAGCCAGCCCCCCTTGCTGTGTCTCCCCAGCCAGCCCCCCCTGCTCTGTCTTCTCCCAACCACCTTGCTCTGTTTCCAGCCAGCCCTTCTTGCTGTGTCTTCAGCCAGACCCTTTGCTGTATCTCCTGCCAGCCACTCTTGTTGTTTCCCCAGCCAGCCCCCCTTGCACTGTCTCCCCAGCCAGCCTCCCTTGCTGTGTCTCCAGCCAGCCCCCTTTGCTGTGTATCCAGCCAGCCCCTTTGCTGTGTCTCCTGGCAGCCCCCCTTGCTGTGTCTCCAGCCAGCCCCCTTGCTGTGTCTTCTGCCAGCCCCCCTTATGTGTCCCCAGCCAGCCTCCCTTCTCTATCTCAAACCAAGGCAAAACCATAGAAACGAAATCTCGCAGGTCGCGAGCTTTCGTCTCTATGTATCTTAGGGACCATGCAGCGGCCGTCATTTCACTACGGCTGTGGAGACTGAAAAGGGAGGGTGGGTAGTGTAGGACTGGGAGAGGTAGTACTTCCTATGCTGGTGCTGTCTGCTGTGTCCTGGACTGGTGCACTGCTGATCCATCTGGTGCTGTCACTGCTGTGCTGTCTGCTGTGTCCATCTGGGCAGGTGCTGTTGCTGATCCATCTGGGCTAGTGCTGTGCTGTCTACTGCATCCATCTGGGCCCAAGTTCGGACCCCAAAAAAATAAAAATAAATATATTGTCTTTTTATTTTTTTTCTGAGTGTGCGTGTTAGGCTTAGCAGCACAAGATACAGCAACGCGACCTACTCCAGTCATCATCAATCTGTGCTCTGGGCCCAAGTTCTGGACCCGAATAAATTTTTTTTTTTTAAATAGTGTCTTTTGACTTTTTTTTTCTGTGTGTGCATGTTAGGCTTAGCCACACAAGATACAGCAGCAACGCAAGTTGCAACCTAGTGCTGCCCGACTCCAGTCATCATCAATCTGTGCTCTGGGCCCAAGTTCTGGACCCGAAAGAAAAAAAAAGAGTCTTTTGTCTACTTTTTTTCTGTGTGCGCATGACTGCCCGTGTGTGAATTTTGTTACCGCACTTTGGCTACACTATTGGTGCTTGTGACACTGCTTCAAGACCACAGAAAATATGGTGGGCTGTCACATGACAGGAGAGCAAGGCCAAGAACCACATGTTGTAGCTGCCGCCAGCAGTCATCATGGTAATGCAAGGCCGTCAACTTCCTCATCCTCTATGAAGGCCCATGCCCCAGGGATTAAGTCACGCCATGGATATGGTAAAGCTACTTTTACTGTAGTAAAGAAAAAAAAAATCGAAGGGCAAGTTGCCTTTAGATAAACAAAAAATTGTTAACATGCCATTCACTACACAAAGTGGCAAGGAAAGGATAAGGCCTTGGCCTTTATTTATGATGACTGCTGGCAGTAGTAGTGGTGGTTGTACCATTAAAAAATGTAAGTTGTTAAGAAGAGTAAGACAGCTTCGGAAAAACCAACTGTGTGCCCTGAGAAATCGAAATCACAAATCACTGAGGAGAGTGCAAGTGTGTCCGCGGTTGTCATGTGTGAGCCAGACCTAAATACTAGTGTACTGGAGGATCCTCCAAGTTCCAACATTTGTGTGCCCTCTGTAAATGTGGGGAAGGGCAGTCAACATCTTGCAGACATAGTCAGTGAGGATGCTTCTGTGGAATTGCACAAGGAGGCGGAGGATATTTTGGTAGTTGAAGGCGCTAAGGATGATGAAGATGTTGGTGATGAGGATGTTGATGCCGAAGATGTCCTTTGTGTAAGTAAGGCAACAGCTGTTGCCCATGGATTGAAAAAGCCAAAGCCCATTGTTGTCATGCTGGGGCAAAAGACAAAAAAATCAATTTCCTATGTGTGGAATTATTTCCACCCCAATCCGGACAACAGTTGTCAAGCCATATGTAACCATTGCCAAGCAAGTGTGTAGAGGGAGGGACCTAAACCACCTAGGAATTTCCTCCTTGTTACGTCACTTGGAGCGCATTCATCAAATATGTGTATGTCGCCAAGTTCCAAAACTCAAAATGTAACAAGTCCAGTGTCACCTACCTGCTCCCTTTCTGTGGGATCCAAGCGCTTTCGATCTCTACCACCAACACCTGCATCATCAACATCCTCATTCATCATCGGGAGTAGTCCTGCTGCATCCAATGTTGTTATTCGAAGCATGATTGACTCCTCTCCTATCCATTATTCCTCAGAAAGATCCTTGATGACTACGCCTGATGCTGCTGCTGTTGCTGTGAGTGGCTCTTCATCCCAGCTGGGGACCAGGAGGAAGACTACTTGTAGTGTTTCCTCCAAAAAACAATTAACTGTCAAACAATCGTTTGCAAGGGCAAACAAGTATGACAGCAATCACCCGGTTACTGACGCCATAATAGCTATGCTGGTATTAGATGGGTGTCCAGTATCCACCATTACTGCAGTGGGTTTTCAACAGTTAACTGAGGTCCTGTGTCCTCGCTACCAGATCCCTTCTAGATTCCACTTCAGCAATCACCCAGTTGCATGAGAGAATTACTGACGCCATAACAGCTATGCGGGTATTAGATGTGCGTCCAGTATTCACCATTATTGCAGTGGGTTTTCAACAATTAACTGAGGCCCTGTGTCCTCGCTACCAGATCCCTTCTAGATTCCACTTCGCTAGAACAGCAAATCCACGTCTGTACAAGGACATTAAAAAAAACCTTATTAATGTCCTCAGAAATGCCGTTGTACCCACTGTCCACTTGACCACTGATATGTGGACAAGTGGGACAGGGCAAACTAAGGATGTGACAGCCCACTAGGTAGGTGTATTGCCCACAACAGCAACAGCAACATCTACCAAAAGACAGCTGATACAGAGGCAGGCTACTCTTTGTATAACTGGTCTCACCAAGAGGCATACCGCTGAGAACCTCTTAGAAAAACACAGGAAACTCATTGCTAAATGGCCTACCCCACTTGGACTCTCCTCGGGATTTGTGCTTTTGGACAATGCCACCAATATTGTGAGAGAATTACATGTGGGCGAATTCCAACATGTCCCATGTTTTGCTCACACAATTAATTTGGTGGTGCAACATTTTTTAAAAAATGACAGGGGTGTGCAGGAGATGCTCTCAGTGGCCCACAAAATATCCAGACATTTTAGACATTCGGCAACCACTTGTCGAAGATTGCATGACCAGCAGGTACTGTTAAATTTGCCCTGCCATCAGCTGAAGCAAGAGGTAGTAACTCGGTGGAATTCTACCCTCTATATGCTTCAGCGTATAGAGGAGCAGCAAAAGGCCATTCAGGCTTATACAACAGCCTATGACATCGGCCGTGGAAGGGGAATGCACCTTACTCAAGCTCAGTGGAGAATAATTTCCGTGTTGTGCAAGGTTCTCAAACCCTTTGAACTTGCCACACATGAAGTTAGGTCAGACACTGCCAGCTTGAGTCAGGTCATTCTCCTCATCAGACTTTTGCAAAAACAGCTGGAGAAACTGAAGGAGGAGCTGAAACAGAGTGATTGCACAAGGTATGTCGGACTGGTGGATCAAGCCCTTGATTCACTTCACCAGGATCCAAGAGTCGTCAATCTATTGAAAAATATATTTTGGAGACCATTCTGGATCCTAGGTTTAAGTCCTACCTTGTGAGTTTTTTTCCAACAGACTGAAATCTAAAACTATGCAAAGAGCTGTTGGTAAAAAAAATTGTCAGCTACAGCTGCATGTGAAACGCCATCATCTCTTCCTTCAGTTTCTGCAGCTGCCAGAAAAAAGCTCAAATTTCCTTACAGAATGCCTGCTGGTCATGCAGATCGTTCACCAAAAAATGACATCTGGTCAGGCCTGAGAGAACTGCCTACTATTGACATTTCTACCGTGACTGTGTGATACGGTCTCCATTCACAGAATGGTGGAGGACTATTTCAGAGATAACATCCTAATAGGCATGTCAGACAGTCCCTTTCAGTACTGGCAGGAAAAAGAGGCAATTTGGAGTCCCATACACAAACTGGCTTTGCATTACTTAAGTTGCCCACCCTCCAGCGTGTACTCCGAAAGAGTTTTCAGTGCAGCTGGCAAGCTTGTCAGCATAGGAGGTTACTTCCTCAAAATGTGAAAAAGATGATGTTCATTAAAATGAATTACAAATTCCACAAGGAAGACCTCTACCAACAATTACATAAACAAATTACAGAGGCGCCTATGGTGGATTCCAGCGGGGACTAATTAATATTGTGTGAAGAAGAGGATGTACACACTGATGGGGATGACGAGGATGACGACAGCCTGTAATGTAAAGCCAGTTTGTGTATGGGATCATTTTCATTTCAATGTCCAATGCACATTGGCAGCTTGTTTTATGGGATCCAAACAAACCAATCATTTCAGCCACAATTGGCAGTCCTTGTCTCTGAAATGATTGGTTTGTTAAACTGTGAATGTCCTGTTTCATATACAACATAAGGGTGGGTGTGAGGGCCCAAGGACTCTTCCATCTTGCACCTTTTCCTTTCCATTATGTGCTAGTGGGGCATAGCTGCCTGACATTTTAAATTAATGTTATGGTTGGTTTAGGAACCAATGATTTGTTTTTAAATGAATTTATTATCAATTTTACAGCCAGGGGCTGCACCAATTAATTTATTTTTATTAATTATTCAGCCAGGGGCTGCACCCAATGAATTGTTTTTTACTTTTTCATTATATTATTAATTATTCAGCATGGGGCTGCACCAATGAATTGTTTTTTATTTAATTTATTATCAATTTTATATCCAGGGGCTGCACCAATTAATTTATTTTTATTATTAATTATTCAGCCCAGGGCTGCACCAATGAATTGTTTTTTAATTAATTTATTATCAATTTCACAGCCAGGGGCTGTACCAATGAATTTCTTTTTATTATTAATTATTCAGCTTGGGGCTGCACCAATGAATTGTTTTTTAATTAATTTATTATCAATTTTACAGCTAGGAGCTGCACCAATGAATTGTTTTTAAATTAATTTATTATCAATTTTACAGCCAGGGGCTGCATCAACTATCATTTCTTCAATCCTCAAGGGTATCCCAACCATCATCTTTGCACAGTCCTCAACTCTATTAATAATTATATCAATCAGTTTTGAGCCAGCAAGCTGGATGCAACCTCTTGGCCCTTTAACTAGATGAAAAAATCAATATTGTGAGCTGTGAGGTGGTCAAAATTGACTGGAAACAAGTGGAAATAAATGTTATTGAGGTTATTAATACTATAGAAACAAAAATGGCCCATTTTATGTGATTTTAGTTTTTTTGTTTTTTTTAAGAAAAAATCCAGATCTAAAACCAAAACCCGAAAACAAAACACGGAGGTGAGGTTTAGGCAAAACCAATCCAGATCCCAAACCAGGGGAGATCCAGACCCAAAACCGCCGACCTTCCCCTACCCCCATGGGACCCAGTGGCAGTGCCCTCTGAGTTAAAGTCACCTGCCTCCTGCACAGTGATCCAAGCAGACTCAATCCTACTTCTTTGTATCCTTGGCATCCTTTCCAGTTGCAGCAGGTAAATAGCCATAGGATTCCGCAGAAGCCAGCACAGAGGGTGCCGTAGCGAGACCTCCCCCTCCATTGGGTCATGGACTACCCCCTCCCTCCAAAACATAGACTACTCACCTGGCCGCCTACAATGATCCCAGGGCAGGAGTACTGTACTGTACTAATACTGGTGCAAGATTAATTTTCTTTGGAAAGCAGTAAAGGGATGCAGAAGCCTCAATAATAGAGGAGAGGCAGTAAAAGAGTCAGCAAATTATCCTTAGCGTGATAGCTACTGACATTACAAACTGCAGGTCAAGCCAGAAGAAGCCTCAAGTGTCAAACCCATAGCTGCAGAGTCAGGATACATTTTAGACTGTGGATGTGTTACCTGCCACAGTGTCCAAAAAGGTGTAGACTGTGGGTAAAAACTAGATTTGTGCACCGACCCCCTTGTTTTGGTTTTGGACCTTAATCTCCCCTGGTTTTGGATCTGGATTGGTTTTGCCAAAACCTCACCTCCGTGTTTTGGTTTTGGTTTTGGATCTGGATTTTTTCTTAAAAAATAATAAAAACAGCTAAAATCACATAAAATGGGTCTGTTTTTGTTCCTGCAGTATTATTAACCTCAATAACATTTATTTCCACTTGTTTCCAGTCAATTTTGACCACCTCACTGCTCACAATATTGATTTTTTTATCTAGTTTAGGCCCAAAATTTGCACCAAGGTAGCTGGCTGACTTCAGCAATTGGCGGCACAAACACATGGCAGTTCAACTTCAAACAAGGCACATTAGAATACTTTTATTATTGAAGAGAGGCCTGAGGGAGTTGGAGTATGTATGTAGTTGAAGATAGGGCAGGGACAGGAAGGGTTGATTGGTAGTAAATTTAATTTAGTTTTTTGATTCCGAAGAAAATTTATGAGGGAGAAGGGGAGGGGAGGAGGCATTTACAAAAAAATGTGATACATTTACATTAGTCCTTGCCCCAGAAGAATCCTTGAGCAAGGCTTCTGCTGCTGGGAGTTGATTTTCCCATCCCAGAAGGGGACCAGGAAGAGTGCTTTCCAAAAAAAATAAACAATTGACTTAAATAATCCTTTGCAAACCTTCTATAAAAGGCATTTACCAACCTGTACAGGGACATAAAAAAAACATAGTTAGTGGCCTCAAAGTGCCACATAACCAGCACAGATATGTGGACAAGCATAAGAGCTATGATTTAAGGGCAGGGGTAGCCAACCCTGGTACTCAAGAGCTACCAACAGTGCATGTTTTCCAGGTCTCCTCACAGAATCACAACTATAAAAATTAACTCCACCTGTGGATCTTTATAAATGTTTTGGTGAGTAATGAATACACCTGTGCACCAGCTAGGTCATCTGGAAAACGTGAGCTCTCAAGGACCGAGGTTGGCTACCCCTGATTTAAGGCCTTACGTTGTGTCTTTCTTGAGAATCCTGCGCCTGCTTCTGCGGCTAGGAATGGATTTTTATCCCAGAAGGGGATCATGAAGAGTGCTTCCAAAAAACAATTGACTTAAATAATCCTTTGCAAACCTTCTGTAAAGGCATTTTCCAACCTGTACAGGGACATTAAAAATCAGATTTAGTTAGTAGCCTTAAAACTGCCGTCATTCCCACTGTCCACTTCACCATATGAGATATGTGAATAAGCGGAACAGAGCATTAAACGCAACATTTCAGATTTAAGTTTTAAGTCTTACGTTGTGTCTTTCTTGGGAATTCTTTCTTGAGCGCCATGCCTGCTTGCTGGGAGTGGATTTTTTCATCCCAGAAGGGGACCAGGAACAGGAAGTGTGCTTTCCAACAATAGATAAACAATAGATAAAAAATAATGCTTTGCAAACCTGCTGTTCTGTAAAGGAATTTCCCAACCTGTACAGGGACATTAAAAAAACAAAGTTAGTTAGTGGCCTTCAAATTGCCATTGTTCCCACTGTCCACTTCTTAGATATGTGAACAAGCGGAACAGAGCATTAAATGCAACATTTCAGTTTAAGGTTTAAGTTTTACGTTGTGTCTGGAGATCATTTAGAAAGCAGAAAAAGACCTCCACCACAAGCGGAAGATGACTAAACTCACACACAAAGGTTTAATAGAATAGAAACAACACCAGATTAGATGTTTACCCTGGAGGATCTGTCTGATTCATTTTGGTGCCCCCAAGACCAAGATTGTGCAAATTCTACCAAAAGAGAGACTGACACCACAGCTAAACATAAGAGTCACCTTCCGGATGTGAATTGTCTCATTTGCATGGGGAAAACCCAACCCTCAGATGAGATGGATCTCAGCCAGTGGACAACATTGAAATCACCATTAAAAAGTCACAATGGAAGACTACAGTGTGGAGAAACTTTCTTCACAGTCAGGAGAGGCCTCAGAGAACATGAAAAAAGATGCTCTAGGTGCTGAACCTCAAGGGATTTCTCCATCATGTTTTGCAGTGTGGAGGTTTCCTTCACGTTTTCTATAAAGCAGTTTAAAGTTACAGCCTTCAAAGTGTCTGGCTATAACACCCACCTTTGCCAGGAATTACCAAAGATTATCACAAGCAAAGGATTCATCTGTCCGGAATCTGTCTGGGAATTCAGACATGAATTCACTAAGACATCCAGTGATTCTGTGTTCTTTAGCCGACTTTATTCCGACCTGAATCGCAAACTGAAATACGGAATAGTGAGCACAGACAACATGGAGGCCTTTGTTTTTCCGCTGCCTGCATGTCAACCAATAGCTCCCAGACTACACCCACTGGTGGGAACAGGTCTTGATAATGACCATCCCCTACTGTTGCTAGGCCTTCTTCTTACAAACCATCCATCCTGGGCTTCCTGTCCAAAAAGGGTGAGCAGGGTACAGAAAGAGGAGCTAGATGTCCCCGATTACTTTTTTTTCATCTAAAATAGATGATGTGGAGAAAAAAGAGCTTCAGATGTTGGAACAGGGGCTCCCACCTATTTAGCTTCCCTTCAGAGAACATAGGGCCTGATTCAGACCCACTCACGAGCGGCTGTCCGCTCGCAAGTGGGTCGATGGTGTGCACTGCGCATGCGCACGACGGAGGGAGCTCCATCGCGCGCATGCGCGAGATGAGACGAGCGAAGGACTTTCCTTCTCTCGTTGTGTCTGATCAAAGGGGGCGTGCTGTCGATGTTGATTGACAGCACACCCCTTTGGTGGGCGTGCCGGGGGCGTGCCTCCCAGACAGGGGCGTTCTCAAGGGAACGCCTACCGTCAGAAGCCGGCCCCACTGACATCACTAGTGATGTCAGTGGGAGTGATTTTGGCTGTGATAGAGCCTTGCGGTTTAGAAACTCAACCGCAGGCTTCGGCACGCAGTGGCGATGGTCACGATGGTCAAGACCATCGCGACCATCAACCTGCACGCTCGTATAGGCTGTGGGTGGTGACCCACAGCTATACGAGCGTCCAGGAGGACGCTCTATATTTATGGAGGTGGGCCCTGATTCAGAGCTAGCGCTCTGGTCAGAGCATCCGGCTCTGAATCAGGGCCATAGCTCTGTTCCTCAGGAAGTGTCTATGCCTGAGCTGATAGGTAGTCTCTGTCTGTTGGTAAACACCATTCAGGAGATGGCAACCCAAAATAACAACAACTATAATAAATAATGTGTCCACTGATAACCAGCCGATCCCTTAACAGTAACATACCCTATATGGCCAACTCATAACATGACACCCAGTTTGCAGCCTCCTCTTCCTTATGACACTAATCCAGTCGCCATGGCTGATCAATCAGCCATGTGTGGTCCACCCAATTTTTGGCCGTCTACATTCTAACATCATAATAACACACTATAACACACTAGACTTATAATCTTTGCTTTTGTTTACGTTTTTGAATAGAACAGTTTTAGAATTTAGGATGTCCACTCTATATAGGTTTGTAAATAAATATAGGCTTTAGTTTTTTAGAGCATATAACTTTATAAGCTGTTAGGATAACATTTCTGCTATGTTTAAAATAAAAAAACAACAACTTTTGGTAACCCAATAACTTTAAAAAAAAAAGTTTTCATTGCAATATTCATGCAGCCCCTTGACATACAGCAGCACAGCACCCCTGCGCAGCTACACCGATGACAGTGACAGCCAGGTGTGGCTGACATGCACACGAAAAATATTTGTTTATTTATTTTTTGGGCAGCAGCCCCTCGACAGACAGGAGCACAGCACCCCTGCGCAGCTACACCGATGACAGTGACAGCCAGGTGTGGCTGACACGCACACAAAAAATATTTGTTTATTTATTTTTTGGGCAGCAGACCCTCGACAGACAACAGCACAGCACCCCTGTGCACCTACGCCGATGACAGGTGTGGCTAACACACCACACTAAAAAATTTGTTTATTTTATTTTTTTTAACACTGTTGTGAAGCCCTGAAAAGAGGCAGCAGCCCCTTAACAGACAGCAGCACAGCACCCCTGCACTGATGACAAGGGTGGCTAAGCTAATACTAATTTTTTTATTTTTTTCACACTGGGGGGGGGGTGAAGAGCACCCCTGAAGGACAGAGCACCCCTTGGACAACACAGCACTACAGCCAGCCAGTCCCTATGGACAGGACAATGACAGCCAGCCAGCCCCTCTATAGACAACAGCCAGCCAGTAACAAGTATTAAGTATTGACAATAGCAACAGCACAGCACAGCTTCCAGCTCCCTCTCTCTTCACTCTCCACAGCCAGATTGAAAAATGGTGGTGAATCGCAGGACCTTTATAGAATCCAAAACCCGCGAGAATCCAACAGCGGGATGATGATGTTTTGCCTAAATTTCAGATCCCTGGGGAACCTAAAACTAACCCTCCCCCCCGCGGCTAATTACTAACAGTCCCCTCTTACCTTCGTTCGGGATGCCGGGCGTTGGGATTTTGGCGTCTGGCTAAAGATAGGCATCTGTATTTAGATGCCTATCTTTTGTAGAAAGTCGGGCTTCCAGCGTCGGTATTCTGGCGTCCGGCATCCCGGACGCCGGTAAATAACCTGCATCCCCATACTGTAATGTCCGCCATTGCCCGCCTTTTAATTATTTATTTATTTTTTAACAACTCTCGCTACAACTCTCCAGCAGGAGCCGCCCCACGCATGTGAAGATCTGGTCCTGCATAATCAGATGCAGTGCGGCTGCATACAGTGTGCAGCTTTGAGGCGGGGAAGTGGGAGCATTTAACAAAACACTGTTTTTGTGGCATGCCAAAGCCAGTGACACATGCAGCGGATCTGAGAAACTAGATGGCACCTCCAGCATTTGCATAATATCTCAGATCCACTGCACCAACACCACTTGCATCCAGCACCATCACTGGTTGGTACACCGCCCTTTGCTAGCCAAAACCCCCGAATGCATGGTGTCATGATGTCATGATGAGGGAGGGGCGGCAGCGCCCGGTAGAACAGCAGTGCCCGGAGTATTCTCAGGATGCTCCAGGGTGCTGTATACGCTGTGGTGTCCATGTCTGTAGCATCTAGAGGATGCTCTGGGTGTCTCTGCAGCAGCGATTCTGGCTGCTAAACAGATGCAGGGACCATGGGGCAGTGACGGTGCCACCCACAGGGCCCTGCATTCTATGTGGCGGCACCATTCGCACAACCTCTAGTTACAGTCCTGCTTGCATACACCTCTAAAGGTCCCAAGTCTCAATAATTAAAAAATATACCCTCAGTCCATAGGACTACATATCAATTACTACATTTTTGAAAAACCCTGCAGACTACAGCATGGTCAGATTTAGGGGTCAGGCTGCCCATAGGCACAGCATTAGTAGGGGACCTCCCCAATTTTATTTTTTCCGTTATTAGGTTATGAGCCCTATTTTGTAGATTGCCAGTATAATATAATTTAATGGGACAGGGTGACTCTTTGACATTTGTTTTATTTCTGTCCCCGACAGTAATAAACCAAGATGATACCTAGAAACAGTCTGTGAGTGAAATTTCCCAGTAACAACAAAAATTTTACACTTTACAATACTGTATGCCATCTGGAGTGCAGTGTACAGAGGTCATATACAGGCAGATGCGTAACTAAGGCAGGGCGAGCGGGGTGCTTGCCATGGGTGCCGTGGGACCAGCGGCACGGGGGGGCGCCACTGGCCACGGTCCGGCCCGCCCAGGTTAGCCACCAGTGTAGCGCCGACCGCAATGAGTGCGGTCAGCACTACACATTTACACAGGACCGGCGCTAGGCTTCCAGCGCCGGTCCTGTGCTGCACACCTGAGCCCGTTCCCTCCCCCTGAGCGCTTGCCCAATAGCGCCAGGAGGCGGGCTCAAGCTGTGCATATCACACGCATCGCCGCCAGCGCTGGCGGTGATGCGTTTGCTAAACAGCAGCCAATGAGAGTCAGATAGACTCTCATTGACTGCTGCAGCACCCACTGCAAGAGCCGGACTTACGTCCGGCTCCTGCAGTGGGTAATGGGACAGACGTCATGACGTCATGACGTCTGTCCCATTATGCTGAGCGCGCCAGCCCGGGAGGACTGGCGGGCTATGGCGGCGGGTGCGGCGTCGTGGACTGGAGGAGCAGCAGCAGCAGCGTGGATTCAGGTAAGTATGTTTTTATATATATATTTTTAAAAACCTGTCAGCACTACTGGGGGCACAACGGGGATGGCTACCACTGGGGGGACCTCTACTGGGGGGTAGGCACAACGGGGGGGTGGCTACTACTGGGGGCACTATTATTTGGAGGACCTCTACTGGGGGGGGCTATTACTGAGGCACCATTATTGGGAGGACCTCTCCTGGGGGGGGCTATTACTGGGGGCACCATTATTAGGAGGACCTCTTCTGGGGGGGGCTATTACTGGGGGCACCATTATTGGGAGGACCTCTACTGGGGGGGGGGCATTACAGGGGGCACTTAATCGGGAGGGGGAACCTCAACTGGGGACCACTACTTGGGGGGGAACTACTACTGGGGGCATTATAGAAGGGGCCTACTGCTAGGGGCACTGCGCTGGGGGGACCACAACTGGGGGCAATAACAGGAAGGATCACTACAGGGACCACTGGATAGGGGGGGTCACTACTGGGAGCCTGCATCAGGGGGACCACTACTGGGGACACTGCATGGGAGGGGGGGACTACTGCTGGGGGCACTTTATAAGGGGCTTACTGCTAGGGGCACTGCAGGGACCACTACAGGGGACACTAGATAGGGGGGATCACTACTGGGTGCCTGCATTAGGGGTACCACTACTGGGAAACCTGCATGGGGGGACTACTGCTGGGGGCACTATATAAAGGGCACTGCATGGGGGGGACTACTACTGGGGGCACTATATAAAGGGCACTGCATAAGGGGATACCACTACTGGGTGCACTGCATTGTGGGGACTGCTACTGGGGGCACTGCATAAGGGGGAACACTACATAGGGCACTGCATTTGGGGAGACCACTACTGGGGGCATTGAGTAAGGGGAACTAATTGGGGGCTGTATAAGGGAGACCACTACTGGGGATACTGTATAAGGGGCACTACTATGGGCCTGCATAAGAGGGACCACAACTGCATACTGGGGGTACTGTATAAGGGGTACTACTGGGGTTAAGGTGCATATGGATAGGAATGTTCAGCGTGAAAATAAAGGGGTGTGTCATGTTGACACACCCCATTTTTAAGTGACCACGCCCATTTTTTCTAGCACGCGCCGAAGGTGCGCGCAACTATCGGGATGTTAGGGTGGGGGGGATGTTTATCTCCGTTTTCAAATTTGCCCTGGGCTCCAAATACCCTAGTTACGCCACTGCATACAGGGGCACCGAGAGGGGGGGAGCGGGTACAAAATACCCTGGCCCGGGCTTCCTGAGGGGCCTGGCGCCCCCCCCGTGTGCTGAGCTGCAGTGGGAGACTCTTCGTGGATGCTGAGCAGCAGCCACAGCAGTCCCCTATGCCTGTGGGGGGAAATGATTACACTGATCGCGCCCCCCTGGCTTTGCGCCGGGCTGAGGGGGCCCAGAGCAATCCCCTCGCCAGCGCGCAGCGCCGCTGAAATGCTTTTTTTTTTATTTTTTCGAAGGGGGCGTGACCATGCCGCCCACGATTAGGCCACTCCTCCTGTTACCCGGGCCCACCGCGGCTCTTGGCGGGCCTGGTCACATATCCTGCTGCATCTGCAACCTAGTCAGTGAGATGCTTCTGATAACTGGACAGGCACCTACTAGGCCCACCTGCTGATTGGCCACCCCACAGTCTTGCACAGTCTGTGTGTGTCCTACCACTCCATACTCTACTCAAGATGCAGTACTTGAGTAGAGTAAGGAGATAGTTACTGGGAGATTTCAGATGGAAAATAATAAAACAAGCATCTAAATACCACCCCCAGGAAGTGGCGCCCCTAGGCACATATCTCACGAGCCTAATAGGAAATTCTCCACTGGACTTTACTACTTTCCATTCACACTCACAGCAATGTGGCAAAGAATGGATTAAGCGACTAGCTGCTCAATTAGTGAAGATTCATGCAACTCACGCATAGTACACTATATGAACATCCATGTGGAGACCTGTAAGTCACTATCCATACTTTTTATTAATAGCTTTGTAACGCTATGTATTACGTTACATTTATGCTGACCAATTACAAAGTTTCTAATATTGGCCCTCATTCAGACCCGGACGCAAGTGGCCGTTCGTACGTTCGACGTACGTAAAAAAATATGTAAATTCAAGCACTCGCTCGTATTTTCGAACGCAGCCAAACATCCTCCCCAAACTCAACCGACCCCTCCTCTAACTAACGAGCGTGCCAAATAGCGAGCGTACATCCCCGAAATGGCTTGAATGGAACGCACGCACAAGTACAACCCGGAAGTGGGACTGTCAGATTTCGATTAACTGCTCGTTTATTCTGCCTACCTCCCTCAATCGTATCATGGCAATCAATATATCAATTAGCTTAATTGTTTTTTTGTTTTTTTTTAACACAATGCAATAAACTTTAATCTTGTCCGTGTTTGTGTTTACCCGCAGAATACGTACGGCTTAAACATTCGCTTTTATTTGTCAAAATACATGTTAGCCCCAATTAAACAATTGTTCTATTTGTTTTTCTCCCCGCATATTTCCCGGGGTTCATTTCTTTATTTAAATTTGCTTACGCATGTCACTGCATCAAGCCTATCATAACTCTCAAGAGATTTGTGGCCCTGTCGAACACATGACTCATACACTAACCAATAGAATTGGTCCTGTTAATTACCCAAATACATTAGCCAATCAAAATTATTTTTGGCTCTTTATTAAAAATTATTTTTAACAAATACACCATTGTAATCATGAGAGCCTCGGCATTCACCAAGCGCGAGCTGCTGGTGCTAATGGAGGTGATGGATAGGCGGATCACCAGCCAGCCTCCACCCATCACCAATCGCGAAAAGCGTTCCACATATGCGGAGGTACGTGGCCGCCTGCTCTCCTTCGGCTCACGCCGCCAGATCAGCCAGCTGGAGTGCAGGTGGTCGGACCTGCAACGGCGGACGCCCCGCTTGCTGGCATGCTTTCGCATGCAGATCGCTGAAAGTAAGTTTTAGGGACTGTGGTTTTCATGTTTATCTTTGTGGCCCTAACTGCATGTGCATGTTTTCATGTATGTCCTATTTATTCATTGTACTCATATCTGCATGGCCATGTTTTCATGTATGTCCTATTTATTCATTGTACTCATATCTGCATGGGCTTGTTTTCATGTATGTCCTATTTATTCATTGTACTCATATCTGCATGGCCATGTTTTCATGTATGTCCTATTTATTCATTGTACTCATATCTGCATGGCCATGTTTTCATGTATGTCATATTTATTCATTGTACTCATATCTGCATGGGCATGTTTTCATGTATGTCCTATTTATTCATTGTACTCATATCTGCATGGGCATGTTTTCATGTATGTCCTATTTATTCATAGTACTCATTACTGCATGGCCATGTTTTCATGTATGTCATATTTATTCATTGTACTCATATCTGCATGGGCATGTTTTCATGTATGTCCTATTTATTCATTGTACTCATATCTGCATGGGCATGTTTTCATGTATGTCCTATTTATTCATTGTACTCATATCTGCATGGCCATGTTTTCATGTATGTCATATTTATTCATTGTACTCATATCTGCATGGCCATGTTTTCATGTATGTCCTATTTATTCATTGTACTCATATCTGCATGGCCATGTTTTTCGATTTTTTTGTGTCATAAAATAGTGTTTTTCTCGGATTTTGGTTGAAACTAACCACAATTTGTTTCACATCTTTTAGGGGCACAGCGAAGACTACGGCGTCATCGTCATCCAAGACGGCGCTCATGCCCACTCTTCCCAACCCCCATCCAACCCTCCACAACCCCAAATTCCCCTATTTCCCACTCCTCCCCAGCCTGCCAAGACCCTGTGGCGGATATTTCGGGGCTCCTTCCCCTCCATCCCAATTCCCCCTCTCCAACCACCCCTCTTCAAACTACCCCCTCCCCGGAATCAGAAATCACCCCGCCAAGATCGTTGGGGAATGGAGGAACCTCCAAGGAGGACGAGGGAGTGCCTTCTGGAGCTGCCGTTTTTTCGAACGGTATGTTTTTGATTTTGTTTTTTTTTCGCCACAAACTGTTTGTATGTAATCATGTGTCTTTCCCTTTTTTTGTGTTTTTTGGTAGACTTTTGGGGAATTTTCGGGTTGCCTTTACCTGTTACTGCTGATTTCACCACACACATATCACACCTGTCGGAATCTGTTTTTTGGACTTGTATTTTTGGGCTACACCATTTTGGGGGGCTGGGTTTTAATGGTGTAATTATGCTTTGTTTCAAAATATTTTCATGTTTGGTTTGTTTTGGCTTGTTTTTTAATGTGGTTTCATTATTGATGTATTAATCCCCACACTTTTCTAACCCACAGAGGAACAGAGGCATAGGGCTGAATTAGCCGGCTGTGTGGGCCGTATGCGGGAACATATCATCGGTCTGCTGGTGGTCCTTGACCATATGTCGGTCCTCCTTAGGGACTAGTTTTTTGTTTTTTTTTGCTAAATGTAAATAAATTAATATTTTCAACTTAACGTTCTGTCGCATTTGTTGTTTCAAAATCAGTGATTGTTTACACTGACATAAGTAGACTCTTCCAGCAAGGATTTGCAATTTTTGTCACTAAGATTGTGTGTTGTATTTTTAAGGAAAACAGGCACAAGAAACACCTAACAGTAACAATCTCATTTCCCTTTTTTGGTGTAATCAAAATTAGATATTACTACATTTTACAGGTTCCTATTTGGGGTGCAAGCTGCTTAGGCCGATATTACGAAGCCAACTGATTGTACAGGATTCCTTTGGGTGTTGGTTTGGACCCAGAAAACATATTACATTTTAGCTCAACTTGCGTCATTACTGGATTACCCCTTAGGCAAATGTAACGTGTGTGAACCTGGTTACACTTGCTTGTAACGTTCCAAAAAAGGTACAAAATTACACTCTCAAGACATTTATTCACAACATAACTCCAAAATCAAAGTGGTCACTCACAAACAAAACACACAGTGATAATCATAAATACAACACATACCAAAAACTGAAAAAAAACACACAACAAATCAAGAACTGGTTGACGAAGGACCATGCCAACATAATTCCACAAATATGGCGTTGCAATATGGGTTCCATAATATATTCCCAAAGTTTCCACATAAAGGTTTTTTAAGGGTAGCAGGAAGTAGTCATCGTTGGAGTGCCAAAGATTATGGAAAAAAACAGAAGATGGAGAAAAAAAAAAAATAATTAGATGTTCTCAAACAAACCGTACCACATTGGGTATAAACACTGTTGTTTTGACAATAATTACCTAAAATATCTGGCCACTACATCATCGCGTATGGCCCCCCCACATACTGACCTCCGACCAACCTCGGGGGGGCCATCCTCAGGTAAGGCATCCTCTGGCTGCATTGGGACACCACTCCTTATGGCGATGTTGTGAAATATCCCACACAGGACCACAATTTTCGAAACCATATCCGGCAAATACATGAGCTCGCCACCAGAGCGGTTGAGGCATCTGAATCGGCCTTTTAAAAGGCCGATACAGCGCTCCACCACTTGCCTGGTGGCTGTAAGTGCGGCATTAAACTCACTGTGTCGCCCTGGTGTGGGAGCCAAATAAGGAGTGAGCAGCCAGGGCGTGCAAGGGTAGCCACTGTCTCCTGTGAAAAAGAATAGACAACATCAGGATCACTCTGTATGAAGCTTAACATTGTTATGTACTAAAGGTCTCCACTTACCCAGAAGCCACACATCACCAGCTTGTAGGTTGGTTAATTTGTGCCATATCCCTGATTGCCGGATGACGAAGGAGTCATGTGCACTTCCTGGTAATTTTGCATTCAGGGACAGGATCTGGAGGGAGGCATCACATACCACCATTACATTCAGGGAGTGATAGTATTTCCGGTTTCGAAATATGGCCTCCAGCCGTGCTGGAGGCTGAAGTGGTATGTGAATACCATCCACAACCCCTATGATGTGTGGGAAGCCAGCTATTTGGTAAAAATTGGCCTTGGCCACACTAAGGGCACCCATATCCAAAGGCATTTGAATAAAATGATGGAGGTGCTTGAAAAGTGCCTCCATCACTGCCCTCAGGATCCGGGAAAAGGAGGATTGTGAGATGCCCGCCACTATTCCCACCATTGTTTGAAATGATCCTGAGGCACAGAAATGTAACACCGCCATAAATCGCGTAAGTGGTGGTATTGCTGTAGGACTGTCAATTTGCCGCTCAAGATCACTCTCTATTAATGAGAGAGTGTCGATGATGATTTTGGGAGGAAGACGGTAAAACGTCTTAAAACCTCATCATCGGGCATTCCAAAAAGGGTGTCACGTGTTCGAAATATCTGGGGCCTTGAACGCCTACGATGCCTATGCCTGGGATGAGATTGAGGTTGGTCGGCTTCCGGGAGCATGGCCAGAACAATCCGACCCAGATCAACCTGAAATGGCAAGATTTGAATGTAAGGCTTTTTAATCCCCCCCCAAAAAAAAAAATATAACTTAGCTTGATGATACCATCCATTGATGCTTACATGCCGGGGTATTGTCATGATACGTGCAAACTGGAAATAATCACAATATAAAAATACATAATTTTATGCTGGGCATTTCTGTTTCAAAATTTTGTGCAAGACAAAACATAAAAGGGGAGAAACACACATTTGCCCAAAGAGCAAAACGACATTGCGCACACCATGTCAAATTGGGGCCAAATGTAAGCAACAAATGCTAAAGGGAAAACACAAACAATTTAACGGGATGAATAAGCATTTAAAAATGCGCTAATTAGTTTGCAAATACAAGTCACAATAGAAACTGATAAAAATGCGCTAATTAGTTCGCAAATACAAGTCACAATAGAAACTGATAAAAATGCGCTAATTAGTTCGCAAATACAAGTCACAATAGAAACTGATAAAAATGCGCTAATTAGTTCGCAAATACAAGTTACAATAGAAACTGATAAAAATGCGCTAATTAGTTTGCAAATACAAGTTAAAAAATACGCAGCTACAAAAAAAACACATTTTATAAACATTTCTGACTAAGAAAAACAAAGGTTACAAGTGTAAGGCCACACAAAGTTGCATAAAGACAAACATGAACATTTACAAAACAATTAAAAAAATGAACTTATCAAGAGATAATATATAAGATTCCGGATCAAAAGGTCTTTGGGGCAGAGCCAAAAAAAAACCTAAGAGAGATGAAATTACGCAAAAAAAAGTTAGAAAATTCAGAAAAAGGAGACACAAATTGAACCAAAGTTAGACTTCCAAAAACTTACCAAAACAAGAAACGCCAAAAAGAAATCCAACAGAAAAAATGCGAACGGAAAAACAAAATGCAAATATAGGGAAAAAAAAGTACTCCCACCAACGCAAACTCCAAAACCCGCCAACAATCAACTCTGACCAACGTAACCTCCAACAATCCAAAAACGCCACCTCGACTCGAGACGCCCCAAGCCATAAATAGTGTTTAGTTTCCCGCACAAATTAAGGAGGGATCATAGGAACGCACAATCAATGATGCGGCCGAAAAATAAGGACGCATGTATAAATACGTCACGAGCCAAACCAAACATTCTGGTGTATTTCTTGTTTTGAGCTCAGACATGGCTACAGACCAGGGAAACAATGGGCAACAGTCTGGCGGTAAGTATTTCAGGCATTTTGAAACAATGATTAATTAGAAACATAATATAGTGCAAGTTGTGAAGTTTACAATTCTCAACATTTAAACAAATAGGTGAGGAGGATGACATGGAAGAGGCTGCCGGGCCCAGTATTCCGGGCAAAGCTGGCAAAAAGAAAAGGCAGCCACAATTCCCAAGAAAGGAGATGGAGGTTTTGATTCAGAAGTGTGTGGACATCCTGCCACAGGTAGACAGGAATATGAGTGCAAGCCAGAAGTGGAGAATGTGGGAGGAGGTAGCCGTTGCTGTCAATAGGGTGGGTGATTATGTCCGTCTAGCCCGGGATGTCAAACGGCGGTAAGTAAACACTTGACCCCCCCTAAAACCAAAACCCATTTAAAACAAAAGGATAATGGTTCCAATTTCACTCACAGATGGGCCGACTTCAAATATCGCCTGAAACAAAAACTGGCGGACAGGGCTAGGCATGCAAGGGGGACAGGTGGGGGTCCCACCCCTGTGTCATTGGAGTTGAATGATTTAGAAGAGCTGGCATAGGGGTGTGTGCAGCCTGTGGACGTGTTTGGCGTGTCCAACATGGATACGGACATGCCAGACTTTGCGGCTCCTCATGTTGTCCAAGGTAAATATTGTGATGTCACCAACTCTGAAATGTTATTGTGCCAATATGTAGATTCTAATGTGAGTCTTTTCTCATTTTTCCAACAGAGACACAGGCGGATGAGTCTGCTCCAGAGGGGAGCCTTGGCCGCAGAATTTCTGCTGGCTCTGCAGGGGAGGAACCAGTACATCCGGCTGAGGACCCTGCAGAAGCCAGTCCAGGGCAATCCCCCTCGCAGGCAGTGTCCCTCCTCACAGAACTCAATTTTAAATCGGATTTCCATACGGAGATTCTGCAGAGGATGGACGCCAGTCTGGTACGGGTGGCTGAGGCCCTGGAGCAAAATGCTGCGGCCAACGTGACCATTGGTCAGGCCCTGGCAGAAAATACCAGGGCCAACATCCGCATCGCCAATGCCCTGGAGCAGCTCGTTCGCCAGCACATGGTGGAGCCAACCTCCCTTCCTGCCGGAACATCAGGATCCTCCACCTCTGGCACAACATCAGCCAATCCTCCAAATGTGCCTAGCCCTGTGCCTAGTCCAGAGGCCACAACATCTGCCTCTGGACAGGCCAGCCCGATGACATCCCGGACCCGGTCTGGCGCCCTCCCTCCCCCAGCCAAACGGGGGAAAAAACGTTGACAGCATTGGCTACTTTTCCCACACTCCTTCTGTGCTTGGCTCATATTCCTTTCTGGCCAAAACTTCCCTCTCCTTTCTTGTGAATTGTTTTTAATTTTTTGCTTTACGTTTACAAAAAATTTTATGTTTGCACAATTATTAAATATTGTGGAATGAACACTGCAAAAAATGTTTGTGTAAAATATGTGCATGAATTTTTTGTTGGATAGCAATAAATTTACATAAAATGTACGACTTTGTATTCTGACATTATTGTCAAAATGGGTTACATTTAATCCGGGCCCACAAGGCAACAAAGTTCAACAACAACATTTTACATTGAAAAAAAAAAGGGCTCTTTAAGGAACGTTTAAAAATTTACCTAAGGATGCAAATTCACCTGGCAAAAACAAAATGGCCCAAAAAACCTAAACATGATGACATTATTGTTACAATAGTCCAAAAACCAAAAATTGAGCCCAAAATAAACCCCCACAAATGTAAGCAAATTGATTGTGTAATCCTTACATTAGCAGCTATGACTTCCACCTGCGTTCGGTTTTGTGCTAACCAAAAAAACTGATTTCCAAACACATACCAAGCCGGTTTTTAATCCAACACTAATTGATTTTCTGACAAGCCGTGATTAATCGATGCTACATCGTGGAGTGCCGGGACGGAGGAGAAGGCCATCGCCAATGTGGTCGAGTAATCCAGACCCTAAGCTGTGCTAGCATTTTGAAGGGAAAGAGGATCATCCAGTGACGTATGAGTTGGTACGAACACATTTGACGTTCGCATTTGTTAATGTATGTACGCCCCAAAAACGCCTCGCCACGCCTGCGTTTTTCCATCTCCTCCCCCGTCAACACCCAAAAACGCCCTGTTCTGTCAATCACATTTGACATGTCACTTCCTGTACGCTATTTGACGAACGAGACAAAAAAAACTCGCAATCTGCTGTACGCACATGCGCAGTGTAACACCGACGCATGCGCGGTTAGTCAACATCAGAACGCAACGAGCGTACTGCTGTTAGCGAACGGCTCTAAATCAGGGCCATTGTTTCATGGGCACTTTTTCTGAACTATATCCTAGCAACAGAGAGAACTATGATTTGTTTAATGATTTATTAAGAACATTCTAATTTTGGAACTGATTTTGAGTTGAGCACAAAGTGGCTGTATTTGCTGGTAGCTTCAGAAGCCAGACTTACTACCTTTTGCTAATGTGAGATTCTGTTCAGCCAATGTGAGGATCTTTGCATTTGCAAGAGGGAAGCCGTGTACACCACATGGATATTCTATCAGCATACATTAGGTTGTTTTATTTATGTATTTCTACTTTTTTATTGGCAGCATAGGTATGTTACCTGATATACAAACCTTGGTTCACATACCTCCCAAAATTGATACCTGCAAATTTGGGACAAAATAAATTCCATACACTAATCTGCCCAATCATAACCCAGATCGTCCCAGTTCCTAAACCCCTAACACCTTTCTATGTCTTTAATTTTGGATTGTCCAACCTTTGGTTGCTCCTGGGTGCTCCTGTTTTCTCTCACAATCCAAAAATATAATGGTACTGTAGGGTAGCTTGCTTCTGACAAAAAATAATAACCCTAGTGTGTAAGTGTACATGTACAGTAGTAGGGAATATTGATTGTAAGTTTCAATAGGACAAGAACTAATGTGAATGACTAAAATATACTCTCTGGAGTGTTGTGTAAGATGTGTGCACTATATTATTATTATTATTATTATTATTATTATTATTATTATTATTATTACCAGTTATTTATATAGCACACACATTTTCCGCAGCGCTTTACAGAGAATATTTGGCCATTCACATCAGTCCCTGCCCCAGTGGAGCTTACACTCTATATTCCCTATCACACACACACACACACACACACACACACACACACACACACACACACACACACACACACACACACACACACACACACACACACACACGGTAATTTTGTTAGGAGCCAATTAACCTACTAGTATATTTTTGGAGTGTGGGAGGAAACCGGAGTACCTGGAGGAAACCCACGCAAGCACAGGGAGAATATACAAACTCCACACAGTTAGGGCCGTAGTGGGTATCAAACCAACGACCTCAGTGCTGTGAGGCAGTAACGCTAACCATTACACCAAATAAATAAATAATACATATGGTGTTAATTTTGACAAAATGTTCTTTACCCAGCAGTTAAACAAGTTCTTCCCACTTATACACTGTTGTAGTACTGTATACTGCTCCTTTCCCTTTCAGCCTCTTGCTTTCTATATACCACCACCTTCTGATGGGGAACTGCCCCATCAGATGCAGCTCTGTCCTCATACATTTCCTCAGTTGCTGGTCATTCATTACCATAACTACTTGCCTGGCGTGGTCACATAGTTTGGACTTCACCGGGCTGTGCGTTCCCTGACATGGTTGCAAATAACGAGCAGTCAAAAACACCCACTAGGCAGGGGCAGGGTGTACTCAAAAAGTAACAATAATTGGAAAAAACAATCATCAGTATAGTGATTCCTTCGTGGGGCACTCTTTTGTACATAAATGATTTGTTAGTATAATTAAAAATTAGCTTTTAATATATCTCCAATAAAAGAATAGGAATTTGTTGTGCTCATTTATAAACTATCTAATTGAGCTCCCTTAGCAATTAATCTCATGAATTTATAAAAATAGATCTATTATAAGAATTAGCATAAAGTATGTGGTGACTATGCTTGTTTGAATTCATATGCTCATATAGCTCCTGATGGGAACATAATATATTATAATAGCAGGGTCAGGTACAGTTTGTATGACATATAAAAATTGTAAATAATAATTGGAAATAACTCCTAAATTAGAACTGTATGTAATAATAACCACACGGTCCCCCACCTCTCCCTTTATTTTCTATTGGAGTTATTCCTGATCCCTCTTTCATCCAGGTGTCCGCTCATAGAAGACCCTGGACAGCAGAGGGGACCAGGTACTTGTACTCCGTACTTACTATTTAAATTTCTATGGGGTTATGTGGAACAACATGATATTATCTGCCTATAGTAGTTTATAATATTTAAGTATGTCATCTGGGATTGCTATTCTGATATAAATCAGTATCAGGTCATCTGGGATATTTACGCCTACAGGGTGGTCTTTGCTCTCCCCTCTTTTCCGAGTACTCTGCTAGCATTTCATGTGTATATTTATATATTTTTGGTTACATTGAGGTAGTATCCAACCCGGCAATAGGATTAAATAATTTGTTTCAAACCGGGGATCATTTGCATATGTGTTTGTGTTTGTCCATACATGGTATATGAATTTGGGATGATACTCAGCAGACAAGCTATTATCACACTCAATGTATAGATTTATCTCAAATGACCGAGTAGTTATTATTACATACAGTTCTAACTTATGAGTTATTTCCAATTATTATTTCCAATTTTTATATGTCATACAAACTGTACCTGACCCTGCTATTATAATATATTATGTACCCATCAGGAGCTATATGAGCATATGAATTCAAACAAGCATAGTCACCACATACTTTATGCTAATTCTTATAATAGATCTATTTTTATAAATTCATGAGATTAATTGCTAAGGGAGCTCAATTAGATAGTTTATAAATGAGCACAACAAATTCCTATTCTTTTATTGGAGATATATTAAAAGCTAATTTTTAATTATACTAACAAATCATTTATGTACAAAAGAGTGCCCCACGAAGGAATCACTATACTGATGATTGGTTATTCCAATTATTGTTACTTTTTGAGTTCTAGTTACTCGATTCCAGGGAGCACCTCCAGCATATAAAATTTATCTTATAATAAAATTATGATATAAGATATGATATATATGGTACCTATTGCTGGTTTTACTTATAGATGTGAAATATAACACTAGTTATTATTCCTGTGCAGGATATTCTGGTTTCTTTGGGATAAGGGGCAGGGTGTATGGCAGACTAGTGCCCAGAGTCTACTGCTGCGATCAAAGCACAGCTGGCCACCGGGGAGAGAGATGGGAACTCCGGATGGAGAATGCACACGGGCCACGCCCCCCCCTCTCTTAATACGCCTCTGCCACTAGGAGGTTGCCGAAAGATAATATTTAAGCAGCTGCCAATCGAATAGGGACTTCCCGGCCCCCCTGCTTCCTTGCATACTCCCCTAGTGTCTTATCACCACACTGCGGCTGCAGAGAGGAGCAGCTGCCGGGGAAATGTAAATGAAGCAGCCCTCTGCCCCCGAGTGTATATGTAGAAATGCAAAGTCTCATTGTTGCAATGCAAAGGTCTCAATGTTGCAAATGTCCAATCTTCAATCGATGTTAAAATCAGTGGCGGATTTTACCTAGGGGCTGGTACAATCCGCCATCTCAGTGTAGTCAGTTCAGTCCATGTCTGCTCTGGCTACACTTTGACTGGCAGTGGCTTCACATTGGAAGCTCTGCCTGCCAGTCACATACACAACAAGTAGTTTCAGGAGGAGGAGACACCTCCCCCTGGGACTGCCAGTCCGGGCTGCTATTAGCAGGGAGCGGCTTCCAGTAAGAAGCCGCTACTCTGCCTTTCCGCCAGCCATACTCAGCTCCTAGGGGCTGCAGACAGGACCAGAACCAAAAATCTTGGAGCCTGGTACACTCATGTTTTTGGGGCCCCATATCCCCTCCCGGTAGGTACATGCAGGTCGGCATTTGGCTCATCCCCTATGTCTCTCCAGCCTCATCCCCAACTGTGTCTCTCAGCCTTATCCTTGCCTGTGTTGCACCAGACTGAACCCTCATCTCTTCAGCCTCTTCCTCACCTGTGTCACTCTAGTACCTTCTCTGTCTCCAGCCTCATCCCCTGTGCCTCTCCATCTGCAGCCATCCACTGATATTTCTTGTATCTCTTAGCATCATTATCCCCCCACCCATGTATCTCAGCTTCATCTGCGTCTCTCAGATTAATTTCCAAGCCCCCGTGTCTCTCATCTTTATTCCCAGGACCCTGTGTCTCTCAGCTTCATTTTCCTTGAGGTAGGGTATAGTCAACCTCAAGCGCTGCGTTCGCTTAAGATGGAACCTGATGTAACGATGGTTGCATACACTTCCTGGAGATGACGTGCACTAGTGGGCATCTTCAGACAGGCTGGTGAGCGTCTACATACACAAAGTGATTGCATGCCAAGACATAGTGGGCGTGCTTACGCCTTGCCATGCGATGGCCTGCAGTGCCGTCACTTAGCCGAATTTGCATACGCTGGGTGCGAAAGAGCGCATCTAGCGAGCGGGTGTGAATGAGCACCTCAGTGAGTGTTGGGGCCATAGAAAACTCTGGTGATGGTGGGTTGTGTAGCCATACAGAAATGGTCCTGGGGGTCAATAATGTAAATATGGACATGTTATGAGATTGTTGAGTTGTTATTGTATACAGTAGAAATGTAAGGTACAACGTACTAGAATACTCCAAAACTTAAGGGAGCTCTCCCAGACTTGCAGGAGAATAGATCAGCTTTTTGTCTCCCCGTGTCTCTCAGCTTCTCAGCTCCGGTGTCTCTCAGCTTCATTTTCTGCATCTGTGTCTCTCATCTTTTCTCTAGCCCGTGTCTGTAAACTTGATTTCCTGCAGCCCCTGTGTCTCTCAGCTACATTTCCCCCAGTCCTATACATCCCCCCTCTTCCTCAGCCCCTGTCTGTCACACCCTCCCTCTTCCCCAGCCCCTGTGTCTGTCACACATACGTCTCTTCCCCTTCCCCTGTGTCTGTCACACCCCCCCTCTTTCCCAGCCCCTGTTTCTGTCACATCCCTCCAATCTTTCCCAGCCCCTGTGTCTGTCACACATACCCCTCTTCCCCAGCCCCTGTATCTGTCACTTCCCCCCTCTTCCCCAGCCCCTGTGTCTGTCACTCCTCCCCTCTTCCCCTGCCCCTGTGTCTGTCACTCCCACCCTCTTCCTCAGCCCCTGTGTCTGTCACACATACGTCTCTTCCCCTTCCCCTGTGTCTGTCACATCCCCCTTCATCCCATGCCCGTGTCTGTCACATCCCCCCCTCTTCCCCAGCCCCTGTGTCTGTCACATCCCCCCTCATCCCATGGCCGTGTCTGTCACATCCCTCCCTCTTCCCCAGCCCCTGTGTCTGTCACATCCCCCCTCATCCCATGCCCGTGTCTGTCACACCCCCCCTCATCCCCTGCCCGTGTCTGTCACATCCCCCCTCTTCCCCAGCCCCTGTGTCTGTCACATCCCCCCTCATCCCATGCCCGTGTCTGTCACACCCCCCCTCATCCCCTGCCCATGTCTGTCACATACCCCCCTTCTTCCCCAGCGCCTGTGTCTGTTACATTCCCCCCTCTTCCCCAGCCCCTGTGTCTGTCACATCCCCCCTCATCCCCTGCCCATGTCTGTCACATCCCCCCCTTCTTCCCCAGCCCCTATGTCTGTTACATTCCCCCCTCTTCCCCAGCCCCTGTGTCTGTCACATCCCCCCTCATCCCCTGCCCATGTCTGTCACATCCCCCCCTTCTTCCCCAGCCCCTATGTCTGTTACATTCCCCCCTCTTCCCCAGCCCCTGTGTCTGTCACATCACCCCCTCATCCCCTGCCCGTGTCTGTCACATCCCCCCTCTTCCCTTGTCCATCTGTCACATTCCCCCCTCTTCACCTGCCCCTGTGTCTGTAACATCCCCCCTCTTGCCCAGACCCTGTGTCTGTCACATCCCCCCTTATCCCATGCCCGTGTCTGTCACACACCCCCTCATCCCCTGCCCGTGTCTGTCACATCCCCCCTCTTCCCCAGCCCCTGTGTCTGTCACATCCCCCCTCATCCCATGCCCATGTCTGTCACACCCCCCCTCATCCCCTGCCCATGTCTGTCACATCCCCCCCTTCTTCCCCAGCCCCTGTGTCTGTTACATTCCCCCCTCTTCCCCAGCCCCTGTGTCTGTCACATCACCCCCTCATCCCCTGCCCGTGTCTGTCACATCCCCCCTCTTCCCTTGTCCATCTGTCACATTCCCCCCTCTTCACCTGCCCCTGTGTCTGTAACATCCCCCCTCTTGCCCAGACCCTGTGTCTGTCACATCCCCCCTTATCCCATGCCCGTGTCTGTCACACACCCCCTCATCCCCTGCCCGTGTCTGTCACATCCCCCCTCTTCCCCAGCCCCTGTGTCTGTCACATCCCCCCTCATACCATGCCCGTGTCTGTCACACACCCCCTCATCCCCTGCCCGTGTCTGTCACATCCCCCCTCTTCCCCAGCCCCTGTGTCTGTCACATCCCCCCTCATCCCATGCCCATGTCTGTCACACCCCCCCTCATCCCCTGCCCATGTCTGTCACATCCCCCCCTTCTTCCCCAGCCCCTGTGTCTGTTACATTCCCCCCTCTTCCCCAGCCCCTGTGTCTGTCACATCACCCCCTCATCCCCTGCCCGTGTCTGTCACATCCCCCCTCTTCCCTTGTCCATCTGTCACATTCCCCCCTCTTCACCTGCCCCTGTGTCTGTAACATCCCCCCTCTTGCCCAGACCCTGTGTCTGTCACATCCCCCCTTATCCCATGCCCGTGTCTGTCACACACCCCCTCATCCCCTGCCCGTGTCTGTCACATCCCCCCTCTTCCCCAGCCCCTGTGTCTGTCACATCCCCCCTCATCCCATGCCCATGTCTGTCACACCCCCCCTCATCCCCTGCCCATGTCTGTCACATCCCCCCCTTCTTCCCCAGCCCCTGTGTCTGTTACATTCCCCCCTCTTCCCCAGCCCCTGTGTCTGTCACATCACCCCCTCATCCCCTGCCCGTGTCTGTCACATCCCCCCTCTTCCCTTGTCCATCTGTCACATTCCCCCCTCTTCACCTGCCCCTGTGTCTGTAACATCCCCCCTCTTGCCCAGACCCTGTGTCTGTCACAGGCTTACACAGCAGGTGGCAGACACGCAGCTTACACAGCAGGTGGCAGACACGCATCTTACACAGCAGGCGGCAGAGGCAAGAGGGACACATGAACTGGGCTCCCAAAATTCCTGAGGGGTCGGGGCCCCTCGGAATCTTGGGCCCATTACAAGTGTCCCCTTTGTACCCCCCTGTCTCCGGGCCTGGCTGCTGATGGTGCAGCCCTTTACAAGCCGGTGATATGCACATGCGCGGCACCCTGCTGCTAGTGCGCATGCGCCAGTCCGAGCTCCTGTCAGATCGATTGTGCAGGCGCTGGGAGCGATATTGGTGTTATGTGTTTTTAAACAAAAAAAGAAACATTTTTAAACGAAAATCGTGTTGGATAAGTTATATATACTGTAGATGTTATTGACCTGAAAAAGAACCCGACGATTTCTGAGTAGTTTTTGGAAAACATATTAGCCAATTACTAAGTGGTTAAGATCAGCACCGACATCTCCTGAAATACTTTGCTGCTGTGAGTATTCTGCCTGCTTATAAACACAGACGTATAGGAGATGGAAACTGAAGACACCATAAATGTACCATAATTAGGGCTCCGTTTAAGAATGAGTCATAACCCATTTAGCACTCACTAAAGGGGTTATGACATATTATCAGTATCTAGCAAACTTCTTATTATGACTGAACCACTTACAGAATGCCATCTTTAGTGGTACAGTCATTGCCGGCAATGGGGACCCAGCAAAAGTTTTTCCAGCTTCAGCGAAGCATTCCAGGCTGCTCAGACGAACATCTCGCGGGCACATTTGGCAGCAGTCTGTCACTGGCAGCAGTAGGCTGCCAGCAACACATCGGAGGATACCGCAGAGGAGGGAGAAACCATTACTTGCCAGACAGGTAATTGATGCTAAATACCGGCAACATGTTCAATAGAATTACAGTGATACTAAATTCAATATGCTGCAACTAGGATCGTTATTAAATGGGGCCCTTAGACTCTTCAATGAACAACTACCGTATGAGTGCTAACTTGTGTGCTTCATTTATTATTCCATTGACCAGTAAAGCAATATCTAATTTGTGAGACATTCCCTGCAGAACAATTTGAGTGTATCCATTGCTAAAATTAATTTACTACATTCTACTACCACCACCACCCCCCAAGTCGCCTGTAACCGCCCGGCCTCTGTTTGCCTTATTATAGACATTCTCCTGCTGTTACTAGAACATTAGCACAGTAAAAATTGGATGACAAATTCTGCTGTTACATTTTCATTCCACCATGTTGCTTATCTATTTGATTTACTATTTAAACACCAACCAAAACAAACATCTTGGAATGAAAGTGTAATGAGAATAAAGAACATACGATAGGGAAAAGGACAGTAAATATAAATACTTTGGACTTCTTTCCAAAAGAAAGTTAACCTGCTTTCATGTACAGTATATCTCATACACTGAAGGGTTAAATGATTTGCAAACTATGGCTTTAGAGAATAAACTAATTTGTTTTATCTGATTTACTGGGTACATAAATGTATAACTAAACAATCAACCTTGGGAAATTGATATAAAAATAGGATAAGTAAGACTCACAATGGATGGGTTTTGCAAGTATAAAGCACACCTTAGATCTAAAACCATAATGTATTTACCACCGAAAGGTAATATAAATATACTTAATCTATTAAAGTGTTCAAACAATACAGTAACACACAGTGTCTACTTTACTAAGCACACTGCAAAACAGTGTATACTGTATATCTATTTTCTATTATTATCTGATCTGAATTAACCTTTTCATAGTTGGTTGGGGACATAAGATTAAGAAATACTTTGCCCTTGCTTTCACTATTGGTTTTTGGACTGTAGAACTATTTTTAGATCCCTCTTTACAGTCACTTATACCCCTTTTATACCAAAAGTTCCGGGTCTGGCCTGGGGTTTGGAACATGTTTCTAACCTGGATCAGAACCGGGACAGACCCTTTTCCACTGCGATGCCAATCCGAGTTATGCCCGGGTCGTCACCGTTCACACCAGACTCAGGTCTGCAGTGACCTGTGTCTTCCGGCGTTGCAGTGACATCTCCAAGTGTCGATGAAGCCGGCCAATCAGCTAGCATGCAGCGCGTCCCGAATTTACGACACGGGGACGACACCCGTGCTCAACCCTGCAAGCTAGCCGGGTCGGATCCCTGGGTCACTGGACCCGGGTTGATCTATTTACACTGACAAAAATCACGGGTTGATGTGCATTTATTTCACGTGCATCAACACGATATTTTTAAGTCAGTGTGAAAGGGTATAACTTATAAGGGGTAACTAGCGACTTTTGTAGTGATAAAATCAGGCTCAAAATAGTGGATAAGATATCAAGGCCCAAGCATAGAGAAAGGTGTCAGAAATCAGCATAACCACCTGTTTACCGTATTAAAGGGGCAGTTAGTGGGCCCGGGCTTGTGACCTGCAGGATTCTGAAAAACTGCAGGTCCGTTAAACTCGGTGCCTTGACATTGCCAGGTCTGACCACTAACTGACTAAAAAAGTCCATAATGCTTACTTTTCACACCATTATTTTTGTCTTTTGTATATTAATGTGTTACTTAGATTTCAGCTAAAATTTACATGCATTGATTTTCTACGGTATAGATGAGATTCAGGACCTCATTCAGACCCGGACGCTAAGAAGCGTTCGCTAGAAGCTGGCCGATGTTCGCACTCTGCACGTATGTATGCATCGCAGTGCGTGTGCGCAAATCAGTGGGAAAGTTCGGGAAGCATTCACTTATTGCGCATAGACTGCCCAGCAGAGTGAGTGACAGGAGAAGCTGTTTCTGGGTGGTGACAGGGGCAGGCAGCTAGAAACGGGGGGAGTGGAGGAGCGAACTCAGGCATGCCTGAGCACACAACGCTGTTTCAGAGCCATGCATAATTAAAAGGAAGCGTCATAGTACACGTCACCTGGCTGTTTTTTACACTCAAGTGATCACAGTGCTTGAGGTAGGGTATAGTCAACCTCAAGCACTGCGTTCACTTACGATGCGTTCGCTTACGATGGTACCCGATGTAACGATGGTTGCATACACTTCCTGGAGCTGTCGTGCTCTAGTGGGCGTCTTCAGACAGGCTGGTGGGCGTCTACATACACAAAGTGATCGCACGCCAAGACATAGTGAACTAGCTTATGCCTTGCCATGCGATCGCCTGCCGTGCCGTCATTTAGCCGAATTTGCATACGCTGGGTGCGAAAGAGCACATCTAGTAAGCGGGTGTGAATGAGCTCCTCAGTGAGTGTTGGGACCATAGAAAACTCTGGCAATGGTGGGTTGTGTAGCCATACAGAAATGGTCCTGGGGGGTCAATATTGTAAATATTGACCCCATCAGATGAAGCTGGAGTTTTAATATCCAGCGAAACGCATTAAGCCTGCTGACATTGTGATTTCTTTCAATTGTGTATCCAGAGAATCTTGCACATATCCATTGTATGGTTCTATCCTCACTGTTGGAGGAGACAGCTTTTCAATACCGTGCAAACACTGTACAATTGTCTGGCCGATCAGTTGATATCGGGTGGATCGGCAAGATAATTGTACAGTAAATGCCCAACGTAAGTGACACAATCACCTCAATTTTCTCCATCACGCAAAATTGATAAGAAAGAGGGGCAGAATTGAAACAATGACATAGACATAGAAGGAAGGGCAGGAGAGAGACAGGGGGAAAAGAGCAAGACAATGGATGGAAGAGGCAAAGAAGCAGGATCAGTGAAAGGCGGTGAAGAATATCAGAGGGAGAAAAAGAAATAGTGATCTGAAGTTGCTACTGTACATTACCTATGGCAGATGCAGTTTCTCCATCTCAGTAAGACCTCCTATGTAAGCTGCTGTGTCTCTGTTTGCAGCCGCTTCCAGAGACACTCCTATAAGACGCAACATCTGTGTGTGATGGATTTGCCACACCCCCTGTTATTTACCAGTCGCTGCACAGGAATGCTTAATATAATTCCAACGCCCTGTATACCAGAGCTGGATTAAGGTCTGTGGGGGCCCCTGGGCAACAAACGTGTGGGGGCCCCTATCAATAAGTTATATATATAATATATATATATATATATACTGTATATATATATATATATATATACATACACGTGTATATGTGTGTACAGTATATGTGTGTGTGTGTATGTATATATATATATTTTTTTTCTTTTAACTATATATATTGTTGAATTTTAAAATTAACCTTTTAATACATTCCTGCCTATAAACCTCTAAGATTCACCTGCCTAGAACCTCTAAGACAAAACCTGCCTATACCTTCTAAAACCACAAGATGTCGCTAATTAGTGCTGTGTTTGATTATACCATTAATGAAATACTGAGACAGTTGAATAGCGGTCCAACGCGCTAAAGATTATTATTCAGGTAAAAGTACAGATGTTACAACGCTATGATCTAATAATGAGCGCAAATACAATGTACAAACATTAGGTCATAAGGTACAGTTAATATACATGAAATGGTTATTAAAGATCAAAATACAATGAGCAATATGAAACAGAGAGACAGAGGACAGTGAGACAGAGAACAGAGAGAGAGAGAGAAAGAGAGACACATTAAAATACAATGAGAGAGATATCAATGTCTGCTGAGAGCACATGTTCAAGATGGCTGGTGATGGTGTGTGTGTGTGTGTGTGTGTGTGTGAGGGGGGGTTGGGAATGCTTCCTGCCCTATTGTCCAAACTGCATGGTCTACAGATAAACTCCATTATGAAGCTACCTGAATATCCTTAGCAAACTACAAACCACAAACCATGCTAAGCTAATAACAGATTAACACCAAAAATAGCTACAGACACCCATATAGGCTAAATGTTGCACAATTTATACTTAGTTATAACCCAGGGGAACTGAGACCCATTTTCCGTTGTCTTGTGAGAGAGGGAACCTCTCTCTTCCAAATCTGCAAGTGTGTCTGCTGGCCTGTGTGTTCTCAGAATGTGCATGCTATGTTCCCGCCCCCTTTCACCTGTGAGGTCATCAGAAAGGGAGTATCCTTTTGGTTACCTCAAACTACTGCTAATTAGATTCTAGTCCCAGTTAGCTATCTCTATTGACCCTTTGGTAAGGGTTAGAAATCTGTTACAGGGCATTTATTGGACAATTTCAAATGGATACAAAAGGTCTCCAACCTCCCTTTGCATCCCCCACATGCAAATCTAAGCTGCTATGGCTTACAACATTTCAAATAGTTATTCTCTCTAACATTCATATTTCATAGCCGCATGGTCTGATCTTCATATTGATGTCTCCGGAACGCTGTGGAAACAGAGTAGATCAGTACGGTTCCAAACACAGTCCAATTGTCATTTACTAAGCCATAGTTACAGAAAACATTCATTTCTTTATATACTGACATTGCATTTAAACCAAGTAATAATTATCCTTTTTGCGTTACGGGACCATTGCTTTTAAATGTATGTATGCGGAGAAAACACCACTGCTTTGCTGTTGCTCAAATATATGTCTGTGGTGATTTCAATGTGTTGGAAAGTTATTTTATGTATTCTGAACACTGTCGGTATGTGTTTGGGGAAGATTGTTAAAAAGCTGTTCGTGCTACTTTAAGCAACTTTGCACTGTGGTTTGTGTACTATGTATTTTTGACAAAATGGCGCTTGTGTAAGCTTTCTTTTCTAAAATGGAGTCTTGCTGCCATTCACAAGATGGCGTTGTGCAGGTTTTCCTGATTGCAACCAGATTCTGTCTTACCCAATTAGCCGGTTTCGACAATATATATGTATATATATATATATATATATATATATATTATCATACAAACTCGCCACTCACTTGGTTTTCATACTGCAAATCCTTTGAAGGGAATGTTGGTTCCAAAATATTGCAATAATTTGTTAAGCTGACCACCACTTCACGGTCATTCCCATCTGGCCAGTCCCTATGCTGATTCTCAGATAAATGATCTTCGGCTCAAGCTTGCATACATTTTAAACATGAATATGGGTCCTGGCTTAAAGAGACAGGACCACACCCAGGGATATCAGTTAATAAGCGCCTGGTTATAGACAAAAAAAGTTTGTCTAACATTTGAAAAACAGGGTGCCCTAGCAAGTGTGACCACAAAATTTTAATAAATGACAGGCTTAATCCACGGCACTCAACCATCTGGGGTGCCCTTGGTATGTGACCACACAATCTACATAAAAAATATCATACAAACTCAGCACTCACTTTTCAAACTGCAACTCCTTTGAATACAGGGAATGTTTGTTAAGCTGGCCACCACAAAATAAGTGGTGGCCAGCTTAACAAATTATTGCAATATTTTGGAACCAACATTCCCTGTATTCAAAGGAGTTGCGTTTGAAAACCAAGTGAGTGCCGAGTTTGTATGATACTTTTTATGTAGATGGTGTGGTCACGTACCAAGGGCACCCCAGATAGTTGAGTGCCATGGATTAAGCCTGTCATTTATATATATATATATACATATACATATATATATATACATATACACATACACACCGGGCTAGCTGCCTGATGTCCAATGCCCCCTGTAGTTGTGCCCCTTCTGGAATGCCCCCTGTAGTTGTGCCCCTTCTAGAATGCCCCCTGTAGTTTTACCCCTTATGCAATGCCCCCATGTTGTTGTGCCCCTTCTGAAATACCCCCTGTAGTTGTGCCCCTTCTGCAATGCCCCAGTTGTGCCCCTTCTGCAATGCCCCAGTTGTGCCCCTTCTGCAATGCCCCCAATTGTTTGGCCCCTTCTGAAATGCCCCAGTAGTTGTGCCCCTTCTCCAATGCCCCCAGTAGTTGTGCCCCTTCTCCAATGCCCCCAGTAGTTGTGCCCCTTCTGCAATGTCCCCAATTCTTGTGCCTCTACTTCAATGTCCCCTGTAGTTGTGCCCCTTCTTCAATGCCCCTGTAGTTTGCCCCTTCTCCGATGCCCCCAGTAATTGTGCCCCTTCTCCGATGCCCCCAGTAATTGTGCCCCTTCCGTAATGCCCCAAGTATTTGTGCATTTCCTCAAATGCCCCCTACAGTTGTGCCCCTTCTTTAATGCCCCCTACCCCTGTAGTTTTGTCCCTTCTCTGACGCCCCCAGTAGTTGTGCCTCCTGCAATGCCCAGGTAGTTGTTTCTCTTCTTAAATGCCCCCTGTAGATGTGCCCCCTAAAGTAGTGCCCCCAGTAGCTCTCCCTCCCCACCCACACCCCTGTGAAAAAACTTACCTGCCTTCGTTACACACGGTCAGGGCTCCCGAGTCCCTCCGTCACTGCTGCTGCCTTCTAGATCGAACTGGATCCAGTAGAGGCGCGCAGGCTCCTCTCCTCTGCAGTGCGTGGGTGACGTCATGACGTCACCCGTGCACTGCATCACTGGGAACACTGGCCTCTGAAGCGATCAGGATTCAGAGGCCAACGTTCCCACTTACCTTAAGTAAATTTATTGAGATCTACAGGTGGGAGCTCCACGAGCTTCCAGTAGATCGTGATCAACCTTTCGCTGGGCATGTGGCCAGGGGTCGGGGACAGTGTGTGGGCCCCGGGACTACCGTCCCTGTCGCCCTGCCTATAATCCGGCCCTGCTGTATACAAACCTGTACTGCGTCTCTGTGGGCAGATAATCAGGATACATGCGCGGTGATGAAAAACATTGGCTGTTTGCATTCTTATTGGCATAGCGTGCAACTCAGAATCAGGTCCTCAGTATGGACCCATCTTTTCCTATATGTTTAGTATGGATCCATGTTTTCTGGGTATGCACGTGTGGGAAATTAGGGCCTGATTCGGACCCGTTCGCGCTCAGCGCTCGCAAGCGGGTCGATGGTGCCCTAGTGCGCATGCGCACGACGGTGGGAGCTCCGTCGTGCGCATGCGCGAGACCCGGGGAGCGATGGGGAAGCTGTCGCTCCAGGTCTCTCACCAAAGGGGACAAAGGGGACGTGCTGTCGATGTTTTTTGACAGCATGCCCCCTTTGGTGGGCGTGCCAGGGGCGTGGCTGCCAGACGGAGGCGTTCTCATGGGAACGCCTACCGTCTGGTTCCGGCCCCACTGACATCACTAGTGATGTCAGTGGGAGTGATTTTGGCTCTGATAGAGCCAAAATCACTCCAGGGCTTGCGGTCACCGAGACCCTACCGCAGGGTCTCGTCGCCAAGCCCGATGGTCGCGATGGTCTTGACCATCGCGACCATCATCATGGACGCTCGCATAAGCTGTGCGTGGTAACCCACAGCTATGCGAGCGTCCAAGGGGCCGCTCCAAGTTTAGGTAGGAGGGCCCTGATTCAGAGCGAGCGCTCTGGTCAGAGCGTCCGGCTCTGAATCAGGCCCTTAGTGTGGATCCAGCTTTTCAGTATTTCCTATGGATCAGGTTTTTTCAATATGCTTGGATCTGGCTTTTGCATGTTACCTGAATATATAGATATGCTAATGACATTTGGGATTTATTGTATCCAGGTATTCCGGTATGTTATCATATATTAAGTGTGCATTTTATAAATCTTCTATGTCAATACAGTATATTTAATTGATATAAATATGTGATGTGTATTGTTTGGAGTGTTTTTTTTTATTTCTGAGCTCTTGTAATGGGAACTTATAGATACTTAGAATTTTACGGCAGATAAGAAAAGAACCACTTGGCCCATATAGTTTGCCTCTTTTAATTTATCCTTTTGGCAACATCAACCCTATTTGCTGCTTATATCACACCATTGCCATTTATGAGTGGCAAGGATGTGATATACAGTATTTGGCATATAGGGATTTTAGGACTCATAATTTTTGGACGCATGCGCAATAGAGACCTATCTTACTATTTTATATTTTCTATTATATATCTAAGACGTTATTTGGATTATCGGAGTGTTTGACCACATATCATATGTAGTTTAAAGCCATAATTGACATATTGTAATGTTTCTAGGGTAATAAATAGTTTGCTAGTCCCACTAACATTTTTGTTGGGCCCCACCTACAGTTAATTTTGTCCTGTCTACATGGGGAACTTTTAGGAAATTTTTCCAGGGCTACTTTAATTTGCCAATCCACCGTTGACTGGGGTATTATTAACGCAATTGCAATGCGATCTGGGCATGACATTACTGCCCATGATCGCATTGCAAGATGCAATCCTATCGCCGGAATGCGTCATCCGGCACCCGCAGGGACAGAGGCCCCGAAAGGAGCCCATCCCTGCGATGTGCCTGGACAGCTGCCGGGGCTACTGTGCATGCGCAGTCCCGCTGACTGCACATGCATGGCCACCAACGGCACCGCAGCTCGCACCCTTTGCTACTCAACCTAAGCCAGGATTCGCATAATATTGCTCGGAGCCTTATGGGGCTGCGAGCAATATTAGGCGAATCTGGGCTGCCGTAAAGTGCGGCCACTGCCACGATGACTCGTGCTGGCGAGATCATCGCGGCTAATAGGATTGACCCTCAAGCTGGGCCTGTGTGCTTTAAAATGCCAGGGCCTATTTACAGTCCCAGTCCAGCCCTGAATGGGGCCCATAGTAAGGGCATGTTCCTGGTAGGGATGTGCGCTGGACCATTTTTGCCGGATTTGGATTTGGTTCTAATTCGTCGTCCGGCTTTGGATTTGGATTTGGATTTGCCAAACTGCGGTGACTGGCTTTGGATTTGGATTTGGATTTGGATTTTTTTACAAAAATTTACAAAAAAAGCTAAAATCACATAAATTGGTATTTTTTTTCTTCCTAGATAACCTCAATAACATTAATTTCCAGTCAATTTAGACCATATTACAGCTTATAATATTGTTTTCAACATTATTGGCCAAAGGTTGCAGTGAGCTGACTGGTTACTATTACTAAGCGACAAAGCAGCGGCACAATGACACAGACACCACAGTATAAAGCACATCTATGACACATTGCCACACAGCAGTGGCAGAAATGAAAAGTAGTGCACCCACCCAATGGGGTACGGCCAGCAGAATCACAGTACTTGTTTACATAGTGGGCTACGGCCCAAGGAGTCACAGTGCACAATCTTATTCACATTACACCGCACATAGGGCCTGATTCACATTACACAATAAAGTAGTGTCTCTTATTTATGTTACGACACACAGTAGTGCCCCTTTTACACAATGCCCACAGTAGTGACCCTTTTACACAATGCCCACAGTAGTGCCCCTTTTACACAATGCCCACAGTAGCGGTGTCCCTTACACAATGCCCCCAGCAGTGGTGCCCCCTATGCAGTCCCCTTAGTAGTAGGGTCCACTATGCAGTGCCCCCAGTAGAATGCCCCCCAGTAGTATGCCCCCCATTAGCAGGCCCCCCCAGTAGTATGCCCCCCATTAGCATGCCACCCAGTAGTATGCCCCCCATTAGGAGGCCCCCCCAGTAGTATGCCCCCCATTAGCAGGCCCCCCCAGTAGTATGCCCCCCATTAGCATGCCACCCAGTAGTATGCCCCCCCAGTAGTATGGCCCCCCCAGTAGTAGGCTGCCCCAGTAGCAGCCCCCCCAGTAGTCGGCTGCCCCAGTAGTAGCCCCCCCTGTAGTATGGCCCCCCTCTGTAGTGAACCGCCTGTAGGCGGTGAACACCCGAACAGGGTTCGGGTGAACTCGGATCCCCAATGTTCGGAGCGGTTCGGATTCCACAGAATCCGAACCGCTCATCTCTAGTTCCTGGCTACACATGCAGACCACCACAAAGATTCATATTTGTCTGCCAGGAGGAGTTTATCATGCAGGTGCTCAACTACTGGTGCACAGAGCCAGATTAAGGGGGGCACAGGGGGCGAGTACCCCCGGCCCCCCTCTCTCAGGGGTCCCCCCAGCCAGAGGTTCTCTGACCCAGCTCGGGCACTAGAGTGTCCAGACAACATTCTCTGCTTACTGCCTGGCCGGCTATCGTAGATGCAGAGGGTGCAGGCTTTCATAAAGTGCCAACCCTGCTCCCTGCACACAGCCATACTGCACAAAGAGTTAAACAGTCACAGCTACAGTAGCAGCTGTCTGGCTTGCAGGGACCACGCCTCCTACAAGCGTCACTGTAGAGAGACAGACCAGGCGGACTGGAGACTGAACAGTGAGAGAACACACACATCTGAAAGTAGCTGCATTCTGCTGATAAGAATGTAAAGCAAACTAGTCTGGAGTCTGGACTATTGGGAGGAGAGCACCCACCCCACACAGTAGTGAATGATACAGCCTGCAGCAGCGCAGGCTGACGCAGAGCTCACTGTGGCAGGGGGGCCCATATACCATACACACTGCCACGAAATGTAAAATCTCATATCCCTTTGTACAAAATGTATTTCTTTTTTTGTACTAATGTTTATGCCCCATAACACTGTAAGGCATCTTGTCACAGTGATACTGTTATGATGAAAATGCTGTGAATTAGCATTGACACGTTGACACCTTCAAGCGAGGAGTGCTGCACCTGATGAAGTTTATGCAAGTGGATACTGTGGGGGCAACCAGCTAAGTACTCATATTATCATAGAGTGCTGGACCATTGAAGTATATATATATATATATATATATATATATTACAAGATGAATCTGAAAAAGCCTAAGCCCAGTGGATTTCTGTACAGATGTAATCTTCTTTAGATGAGAAAAAGGAGTCTGTTCCACTATAATCCCGTTCTCACAGTGGCAGCTGTATGTTCTCCAAATAGATCACTTGTTTCTATGATCCCAGATTTATGAAAAATAGAAGGGTGAGAAGAAGCGCCTTATAGTGTAGTAATTAACAAAATACGGCACTCTCTTAGATAATAAATGCGTACCGTATTAACCTAATTCAATAGGCTTTGATTTGTATGTCTTTTCCTGACTCCACAATGGCACCCTCTATCACCCAAAATGTGTGGTACTTGACTCCAAAACACAGTAAGAAAAGAGAGAGGGATGCTCTCATAGTATAATAATTAAAACATTTATTCACATCACAACAAAGACACATGTAAAAATGGGAAAATTACAAATAAAAGTTTCAATAAGGCTTATGTGAGTAGAGCAGCTGGTTGCAGATACCAGGGGTCACCAAATTTCTCAACGCGTTTCGTCGCTTATGCAGGAGGATACATGCAAGGCCAAATTCATGAACTTATATACCCTAGTATTAATTGTACATATCCATAAGTGTCGTTTCCGGTAATCGCTGCCATTTTGCCTATTATTGCGCATGTGCGTGATTTGAGATGGTCACGCGAGAGTCATAGTGGATACCAGCCCTTAGCGCTATGTGTATTGTTTACAGAAGTCGACACCATCTTGTATTCACCCGTGTATGCAACGTATTTAGATGTGGCAGGGGATAAATTCATAGAGCTATTTATACACGGCATCAATACCGGAATGGACAGGGTGGCACCCATTCTAGAATGGTACATGTTTAAATACATTCAGAACCCTAACTATAGTTATATCGCTCATGGTTAAGGTCACCATATATTGGCTTGCTTTTACACTTCTATTTTTCATATATATATATATATATATATATATATATATATTAAAAAAACACAAGGTGGAAAAAGAGCGCCTCCTTGTGCAGTATCATTACTAAGAGTAACTTTCACCAGGTATAATCACCCTCTGTGTAGTGGGGGTGTACCTTCTAAAGTGGAATACACCACTTATATATCAGCATGAACAACCAAACAGGTCCTCAGTTTCCACTCTCTGGATCCAACTAGGTATCTTACATCATATGTCACCAGGCATGGTATAAATGCATAAGAAAGAAAAAAAGAGAACCATAGTGTAATACTACACACACAGATTTATTCATACAATCAGGACAAAACAAAATGCCCGTACATCATAGAAAAACATAAAAGCTTATCTGTAGATATCCATCACCGCATCTCCCACTGGTAGAGGATATCACCTGTTTTCACTAGGGGTGTGCACCGGCCACTTTTCGTGTTTTCTGTTTCGGTTTTGGACCTGGATCTTTCTTGTATTTTGGATCTGGATTGGTTTTGCCAAAACCACCCTTCCGTGTTTTGGGTTCTGGGTTTTGTGTTTTGGATCTGTATTTTTTTGAAAAAAAGCATAAAAACAGCTAAAATCACAGAATTTGTAGGTTTTTCTGCTCCTATGCTATTATTAACCTCAATAACCTTAATTTCCACTCATTTCCAGTCTATTCTGAACACTGAACACCTCACAATAGTGTTTTTATGTCCAAAAGGTTGCACCAAAGTAGCTGGATGACTATGCTAAGCAACACGAGTGGGCTGCATAAACACGTGACCCATCTAGGAGTGACACTGCAGTGGCAGACAGGATGGCAGTTAGAAAAACTAGGCCCCAAACTGTACATAATGCAAAGAAAAAAAAGAGGTGCAAGATGGAATTGTCCTTGGGCCCTCCCACCCACCCTTATGTTGTATAAACAGGACATGCACACTTTAACAAACCAATCATTTCAGCGCCAGGGTCTGCCACACAACTGTGGCTGAAATGATTGGTTCGTTTGGGCCCCCACAAAACAAGCTGGCAATTAATGTGTCCCTGCACAAACTTGCTCTACGGAGGCAAGATGTCATCCTCATCCTCCTCATCCACCGATTCCTCACCCTCTTCAGTGTGTACATCCTCATCCTCACAAAGTATTAACTCGTCCCCACTTGAATCCACCACCACAGGTCCCTCTGTACCTTCTGGAGGCTGGTCTCCCTGGAAGAGCTGATAATTCATTTTGATGAACATCATCTTCTCCACATTCTGTGGAAGCAACCTCCTACGCCTTTCGCTGACAAGGTTCCCGCCTGCACTAAACACTCTTTCGGAGTACACACTGGAGGGGGGGCAACTCAGGTAAAATAGAGCCAGTTTGTACAGGGGCCTCCAAATTGCCTCTTTTTCCTGCCAGTACAGGTATGGACTGTCTGACATGCCTACTTGGATGCTGTCACCGATGTAATCCTCCACCATTCTGTCAATGGTGACAGTATCATATGCAGTGACAGTAGACATGTCAGAAATTGTTGCCAGGTCCTTCAGTCCGGACCAGATGTCCAGACTTGGTCCTGCCTGCCCTGCATCACCGCCAGCGGGTTGCTTAGGATACCTAAGTTTTTTCCTGGCAGCCCCAGTTGCGGGAGAAAATGAAGAAGGAGCCGTTGACGTGTCACGTTCCGCTTCAGCTGACAGTGTGTTCACCAGCAGGTCTTTGCACCTCTGCAGGCTTGTGTCGGCCGGAAAGAGAGACACCACATAGGCTTTAAACCTAGGATCGAGCACGGTGGCCAAAATGTAGTGGTCTGATTTCAACAGATTGACCACCCTGGAATCCTGGCAAAGCGAATGAAGGGCTTCATCCACAAGTCCCACATGCCGAGCGGAATCGCTCTGTCTTAGCTCCTCCTTCACTTTCTCCAGCTGCTTCTGCAAAAGCCTGATGAGGGGAATGACCTGACTCAAGCTGGCAGTGTCTGAACTGACTTCACGTGTGGCAAGTTTGAAGGGCTGGAGAACCTTGCACAACACGGAAATCATTCTCCACTGTGCTTGAGTCAGGTGCATACCCCCTCCTTTGCCTATGTCATAGGTGGATGTATAGGCTTGTATGGCCTTTTGCTGCTCCTCCATCCTCTGAAGCATATAGAGGGTTGAGTTCCACCGCGTCACAACCTCTTGCTTCAGGTGATGGCGGGGCAGGTTCAAGAGTGTTTGCTGGCGCTCCAGTCTTCGGCACGCAGTCGCTGAATGGCAAAAGTGGCCAGAAATTTTTCGGGCCACCCAAAGCGTCTCCTGCACGCCCCTGTCGCTTTTCAGAAAATTCTGCACCACCAAGTTTATTGTGTGAGCAAAACATGGGATGTGCTGGAATTTGCCCAGATGTAATGCCCGCACAATATTGGTGGCGTTGTCAGATATCACAAATCCCCAGGAGAGTCTAAGTGGGGTAAGCCACTGGGCGATGATTTCCCTCAGTTTCTCTAAGAGGTTGTCGGCGGTGTGCCTCTTACTGAAACCGGTGATACACAGCGTAGCCTGCCTTGTAACGAGCTGGCGTTTCTGAGATGCTGCTACTGGTGACGCTGCTGCTGTTGCTGCGTAAGGTGATACATCTACATAGTGGGCTGTCACAGTCATATAGTCCTTAGTCTGCCCTGTTCCACTTGTCCACATGTCCGTGGTTAAGTGGACATTGTGTACAACGGCATTTTTCAGGACACTGGGGACACTTTTTCTGACGTTTCTGTACAGTCTCGGTATCGCCTGCCTAGTGAAATGGAATCTAGACGGGATTTGGAACCGGGGACACACTACCTCCATCAATTGTCTAAATCCCACTGCACTAATGGCGGATACCGGACGCATGTCTAACACCAACATAGCAGTCAAGGCCTCAGTTATACGTTTTGCTTCAGGATGACTGCTGTCGTACTTCATCCTCCTCGCTAAGGACTGTTGGAGGGTCAATTGTTTAGTAAAAGTAGTGGTGTTCCTACTTCCTCTCTGGGATGATGAACGACTCCCAGCAGCAGCAACAGCAGCAGCGGCAGCAGTAGGCGTAGCAATGCAGGATCCTCCGGAGGAATCCCGGATAGGAGAGTCAGTCATGCCAGTGACATGGCCTGCAGGACTACTTCCGATCCTGACTAAGGAGGAAATTGACGAGGAGGGAGTTGACGGTGTGGTTTGCAGGCGCTTGGATACAACAGGACAATGGGATTTAGGTGTCCCTGGACTGCTTACGGTCTTAGCCAAAGTTTCTGAACTTGACAGTAACTTTTTATGAATGCGCTGCAGGTGCCGTATAAGGGAGGATGTTCCTAGGTGGTTGACGTCCCTACCCCTACTTATTTCACCTTTACATATGGTACATATGGCAAGACAGTTGTTGTCCGGATTTGGATAGAAATATTGCCAGACCAAAGAGGTGGAATGTTTGGTCTTCTGCCCAGGCATGACCGTGATGGGCTTTTCATCCCACGGACAACAACTGTCTCCCCCGGAGCCTGATTTAAACAAACCACATCACCATCAGAATCCTCCTCGCCAACTTCCTCCTCAGCGCCAGCTACACCAGTATCCTCATCCTGTTGTACTTCAACAGTGACATCTTCAATTTGCATATCAGCAAGTGGACTGTGGGTGCTCCTTTCAGCACTTGCAGGGGGCGTGCAAATGGTGGAAAGAGCCACCTCTTCCCGTCCAGTGCTGGGAAGGTCAGGCATCGCAACCACCACCACACTTGGACTCTCCTTGGGGATTTGTGATATCTTCTTAGAAAGCACAGTTCTTCGCTGTGCTTTTGCCAGCTTAACTCTTTTGATTTTTTTAGTGGGAGGAGGGTTTCCATCGTCATGTGAAGCTGAACCACTAGTCATGAACATACTAGGGATCGACCTTAGCCGTTCCTTGCCACTCCGTGTCGTAAATGGCATATTGGCAAGTTTACGTTTCTCTTCAGCTGATTTAAATGTTTTTTTCAAGGTCATTTTCCTGAACTTTGTCATTTGGGATTGTATGTGCCCTCTACTATGACATTGGGCATCGGCCTTGGCAGACGACGTTGATGGCATGTTATCGTCTATGTCATGACTAGTGGCAGCAGCTTCAGCACTAGGAGGAAGTGGTTCTTGATCTTTCTCTATTTTATTTTTATCGGAGAAAGTTTGGTCCTCCATTTATGTTATATCGATTTGATATATACGTGCGGCTAAGCACAGAAAATAATTTTTTTTTTGGTTTGGACTGGAGTGTACTTTGGGGGTTACAGCACCCTTTAAAGGTCAAGCCAGCCGGCCCTTTACTTATGACACAGGCACACGTTTGGCACTACTTTGTTTATGCACGTGCGGCTACTGCGCACACAATTCACAAACACAGAAAATAATTTTTTTTTTGGTTTGGACTGGAGTGTACTTTGGGGGTTACAGCACCCTTTAACGGTCAAGCCAGCCGGCCCTTTACTTATGTCACAGGCGCACGCTTGGCACTACTTTGTTGATGCACGTGCGGCTACTGCGCACACAATTCACAAACACAGAAAATATATTATTTTTTTAGCACTTGGGGGGAGCACCCCTGATGGACAGAGCACCCCCTGGACAACACTACAGCACCCCTTTAGGACTGGGACACTGCACAGGACTTTGGAGTGGACACAGCCCCTATGGAGAACTGACTGCACAACACAGTCCAGCCAGCCCCTATGGACTTTGAAGTAGTGGACACAGCCCCTATTAACAACAGCAGCACAGCACAACACAGCCAGCCCCTATGGACTTTGAAGTAGTGGACAACAGCAGCACTACACTACACTACACTACACAGCCCTAACTCCCACCCTCCCTCTTCACTGTCCACAGCCGAGTGAGAAAATGGCGCCGACGCGGGTACCTTATATAGGATCCAAAACCCGTGAGACTCGGAAGGCGGGATGATGACGTTTTGCCTCGATTTCAGATCCGAGTCAGGCGGGAAAAGTCGAGCCTGACTCGGATCTGCCTCGGATCGGTGGGGCTCGGGGGGGTTCGGATTTCAGAAATCCGAACCCGCTCACCCCTAGTTTTCACACACTTCAGCTTAATTCACCCATGTGCTGCCATGGGGTGACTATATGTATGAGCCCATATGTGCACAAACTTCTTTTAAACCCACCTGATTTTCATTTCACACCTGGGGTTTTATTGTGCCCTTAATAGGGTTATTTATAAGGTGCAACGAGTGACCGCTTACTTTACACTATCACTTCATATTATGGCATTATTACATGTCTTCAGCGATCACCTGTTATTATATACCCATACAGTATCTACTTTCTATAGATCAACCATCACCTGTGCGGCCCTACGCAGTTGGACACATGCCATCTAGTGTCGCATGCCTGACAGTGATAGGTGTTGTGACACTTGGGATGTGCTGTGCATCAGCGCGACTGCCCGTGCACCAGTGTCCTGGTGTCTGGATACACACGGGGTTGTTTGTTTACATTGTTGACTCCGCCCACACACCTGACACCCGGCAAACAATGAGCCACTAGAGGGCTCGGCCGGAGGATGTCAGTATGGGCAATGATTGAAATTGTTTGGAGCCCTTTTTAGGATAAATACAAGCAGGGACACTGTGCACCATTAGACCTGAGGAAAACCAATTAGGATTTGGTTGAAACAGTCGTCGGGCGGGCTGCTGCTGCTGACTATTGGACGCTGCATTTTTCATATGTAACCTTCACAATAAATCTACTAAATGTGAGTGCTGGTTCTTTGTTGCTTTTTTTTCCCCCAAAAAAAGTGAGTGCATATATAATATATATATTTATCTATACATATACATATTTATAGTTTTTAAAAAAGTTTAAATATTACACAAAAACATTTTTTTCTGAATAAATCTGTTTTTCAAATGATTTTCAGGTATTGATCAAATGGGGTGGACTATCAGAGGCAGACTAGAGGAGTGGGATCAGAGGCACTCTATGAGAGGGGGTCAGGGGCACAGGTGGGAAGTAGAGCCACTATGGGAGGGAGGGTCAGGGGGACTCTTTGGTAGGCACACTCAGGTAGGGGGGTCAGAGGAACATATGGAGAGGCAGTGGTCAGAGGCACACTAGGAGATTGGGGTCAGAGTTTGTTTAGAGGCACACTATTAGAGGGGTTTCAGTGGCACAGTGAGAGGGGTGATAAGAGCAGAGACATACATGGAAAAGTTCTGTGACTCTATTACTATACAAGCACAGAATAAAGGAAGAGAGTTTGGAATGTGTACATATGATTAGGAGGAACTGACTCTTTATATGCGTTTCTGCTTTGATTTTTACTTGTGTTCAAGTATGCATAAAAAAACCTGCCAGTGAATATATCACCTTAGCTAGAGCTGTAGCCATGGAAACAATCAATGTAGTCCAACATACAGTAGTGGACCCATCGTTATAGATAGTGCAATAGAAGGTTAGTATTATAACTTATGTGTCAAATTGGATGAATGTAGCGATACTCAGATTAATGTACAACCAGCAATTTCAGACAAGAAGATGTGGATGTAATATGATGTGAAAAAAATCAATAGGCTAACATTATTTTCAAGTTCGCTTCCTTAAATAAAGAATGTATGGCAATCATTTCAAATTAAAGCCAAAAATATACTGCTATGGTTACAAAAGGCTGTGACTTTGTGCACATCTAGCGCGCTTGTCAGCTGTATGTAATAAATAAATAATTACATGATTTGATGCCTGCTGCAATCCACTTTGAATTTTGAAGTATTGCACAAATCTATAGCATCCATTACAGTAATTATAAGCAGCAACACCTGGATGTTTTTAGAATTGCCTCCTACAAGTTACTCGATTCTTATGGTTTTAGCCACCACTGTTGTTTTTGGGTTTATAATTAAGATTTGCTTATTCGCCAGTCTAACACGCATTCTATTCCCCTTGTGTAAATCTAACAATCTCATTTCCACTCAATTAGTTTTGAAGTGCTGATTAGTTTTTGTGTGTTCTTTTCTCTGTTTTGGATGGGTAGACATGCAATCGTTTTGTATTGGTGCACTTGCTTGTCATATTCAGCTATTTTGTAACCATTTTGTGCTGTCTACTTTGATGTTGGTGTTGTGCATTTATAGGTGACAAATGCTCATGTTGTGCTGTCACTATAACATTTTTAGTATAAATACGCCACCAGTTAGCACTAAAGGTAAAGGATAATAAAACAATAAAAAGACCATTGTAAATTAATGAATTCTCAACAGTTATATATATTTATCCAAAATGGATTGCAGCCAGCATCAAAATACATTTGCAGACTGAAACCACAGGGATTTCATTAATAACAATGACATACTACGAGCAATACAATTCTATAGAGTTTTATAGGACAGTATATCATATAGAACACCTAGGTACATGCCTAGAGCACACTATTCTGGAGCATCATATATATGATTTTATGCTAATTGTATACTTTGCATATTTTTTTTAACCTTGTCACCTATTTCTGAGTAACAATAATGGAATGGGTGTTGAAAAGAGAGGAATAACTATCTGAAGCACAATGTTTTCATTTAGGATGCACCACTCATTGCTCATTATAATTAATTTCAGGCTTCTTTGCTGCGCTGTTACTGTAGATCCTCTACTGTCAAATGATGCACTTGTGTTTAACACATCATTTTTTAGGTACAGTTGGCCTGTGTGTCACTTGGATCGATAATTCAATCAAAGTAAACCATTTCAGCAAGTTATTGAACAAGACCTCAATCTACAGTAATTGCTCAAAACTAGGATGTTTGCTTATCAATTGCTGAATTCTACCATTCATCCTTTGGTTCTGTAGTTTGGCTCCTTGAAACATGGCTTTGTGCACTGGGCCTGATTCAGACCCGGTCGCAAGCGCTGAGCGCTCGCAACCGGGTCGATGTGGCCCACAGTGCATGCGCACTACGGAGCCGGCTGGGGGGTGGCTGCCCAAACGGAGGCGTTCCCATGAGAACGCCTGCCGTTTGGGGGCGGCCCCACTGACATCACAAGTGATGTCAGTGGAGAGATTCCGGCTCTGTTAGAGCCAAAATCTCTCTGGGGCTTGCGGCCACGAGACCCTACCACAAGGGTCTCGTCGCAAGCCCGATGGTCGCGATAGTCTTGACCATCGCGACCATCAACCTGGCCGCTCGCTGTAGCTGTGGGTGGTCACCCAGAGCTATGCGAGCGGCCAAGAGGCTGCACAAAAAAAAAGAAAAACGCCCTGGTTCAGAGCGAGCGCTCTTTCAGAGCGTCCGGCTCTGAATCAGGGCCACTGTACACTTTATTATAGCTGTTGTACAGAGAAAGGACTTATACACAGAATCATTGGAGAAACAGTATTACAGCAAGTACTATTACTAATAACTCACTTTGGGGTCTAATTATTATGTTAATTATCGGTGTCCGGATAAACCCTGATAATTAACATTCATACACCTCGGCGAGCACTGGAGTAATTCATCATTGCTCCTGCACGGAGACAGCAGTCTCCCCAAACGTTTTCACTGCTGCTTTCGGAATCTGACTCGGCAATGATAGTGCACCTGCGTGAACTAGAGTTTATGCAGGCGCACAGTACCCCAGCGTCCAGCAAAAGGAGCCAGACAGGACCGGTGGAATCTGAAAGTATCCCTCTTCACAACCCAGGACTCCTTCCCATAGAAAAGGAGCGAGTTGCGAGATCAAACGCCATTGTATATAATATTATATTTCCGGAGTTTGATAAATTTAGGTCCCCATACCAGTGTATGGGAACAGCGGGCCACATCAGGAGAGAAAGGTAAGAAGGATATATCTATGATATCTACTGCGTGATGAATGGCCCCAAAAGTTAATTTCTCCAAAAGTAGGTGAAAATGTTAATTTTCACTATCTTTTGTAGAAATTAAGTGATAAAGAATAGACCCCCTTATCTATGGATCCTCTAGATTCAGGGTGGCCTGTAAGCAGCCCACCAGGTGTTGTAGAACTACACATCCCTTCCACAGTTTTGCTATTTGACAATGCTAAAACTGCTGCAAGACATGTTGGGATGTGTAGTTTAACAACACCTGGAGGGTCGCTTATTGCCCACCCCTGCTTTAGATTGTACTGACATGCCTTATCAGTATAAGTCAGCATTTTTCAACCACTGTGCCGCAAGCGGTCTTCATGTGTGCCGCCTGGAGAAGTGCCGCCGGAGATTCGCACCAGTGAGCAGCCGCTGCCAACTTTGAGCCCAGGCAGTGCTGGGATCTTCAAAGTTACTCATAGATGCTGCTCGGGCCGCAACCTATGAGATGGGGTGGCGTGACATCATAGGTCACTCACGCCGCGCCAACATTCTGCCCGCACTCACTACTCTTTACCCTGCCCTGATTGTGTGACTGAGGCTACACCACTGACTGCTGGGTGCCGGTGCCACCCATGGCTGTCGGACAGGGACGGCTGGGAGCTCCTAACTATGTTATCAGGTCAGGTAAATCTTTTGTGGAGGACTGGGGTAATAATTGAGTTTTATTTTTTCCCTGTGGGGGCCAAGATCTGATTTATTTTCCATGTGGGGAGCCCAATGTGTTTTATTTATTTTTTCTGTTTGAGCCAATGTATGTGTGTTTTTTTCCCATGTTGACCTATGATTGTGTTTTTTTCCCTTTGGGGGACTGATGGTGTGCCTTGGCAGTTTTAAAATCACGATTTGTGTGCCACGAGTTGAAAATGGTTGAAAAACACTGGACTAAGGGCCTGATTCTGACCCGCTCGCGAGCGCTGGACGCTCGCAAGCGGGTCGACGGTGCCGAAGTGCGCATGCGCGAGACCCGGCGAGCGACGGGGAATCCGTCCCTCCGGGTCTCGCTACAAAGGGGGCGTGCTGTCGATGGTGAGTGACAGCACGCCCCTTTTGGTGGGCGTGCCGGGGTTGTGGCTGCCAGACGGAGGCGTTCCCATGGGAACGCCTACCGTCTGAGTCCGGCCCCACTGACATCAGTAGTGATGTCAGTGGGAGTGATTTTGGCTCTGATAGAGCCAAAATCAATCCATGGCTTGCGGCAGCGAGACCCTACCGCAGGGTCTCATCGCAAGCCCGATGGTCGCGATGGTCTCGACCATCATCATGGACGCTCGCTATAGCTGTGGGTGGTAACCCACAGCTATGCGAGCGTCCATGAGGCCTCTTCAAAATGAGGTAAGAGGGCCCTGATTCAGAGCGAGCGCTCTGGTCAGAGCGTCCGGCTCTGAATCAGGCCCTAAGTGATGATAATTCTTTTGGATTGTGCTATACTGCACTGTGGATGACCATAAGAAAGATTGTCTAAACCTATATTATTATTATTTTATTCATTGTTAGTCCTATTGACCACTGTAAGATTTGGTGGGTGATTCAGAGGTATATGCTATTGCAGTAGCCGCTGCGTCTTTTGTCACAGACACCACTGTGTCTTTATTCTAATGTCACGATAGATGAGGGTCCCATTGGCAAAGATGCACAATCAGGCACCATTGATCACACCATCGGACATTACACCTTGCCTTTGGCAGATGCATAATGTGTGACTGAACATGGCCATCAGTGTCAGTGCAATTGCTTTAGATGCAGTCACTGACACCGACGCCCACACGATACACCCTTATCTGGTAAGCCCTCCCCCACAGTTAGCACCCAGAAACGGCCATGGAGATTGCATAAATGTGCATGCAATTACAAGCAGTCTAGCTCAGACATATACGCAGAGGGAAACCATCGGCCACTTGCACCCAGTGGCTTCCCTGAGTTCACCACTGAATCACCCCCTGGGTGTTTTCTCTTCTGTACCAAGCAGTGCACTAAGGACCTCATTCAGAGGCCCTCGGAAAATGTGAGTGTTCGCTCTGAATGAGGGCGACCGCATCTTAAAAATGATCCGTCGTCCTGGCCGCTCGCTAGGCTGTGGGTTACCGCCTACAGCTTTAACGAGCGGCCAGGATGATGGTCGCGATGGTCAAGACCATCGGGGCTTGCGACGAGACCCTTGTGGTAGGGTCTCGTCTGCCGCAAGCCCCAGGGAGCTTCTGGCCGGAAGCTCTCCCACTGACATCACTGGTGATGTCAGTGGGGCCGCCCCCAAAAATGGCAGGCGTTCGCTTGGGAACGCCTCCGTTTGTGAAACCACCCCCCGGCCACGCCTACAAAACAGGGCGAGCTGTCGATCAACATCGACAGTCGCCCCTTTTGTAGTGAGCCCCGGTGCGAGAGAATTTCTCTCTCGCTCCAGGGCTTGCGCACGCGCAGTGCGGTCGCTGCGCGTGTGCAGAGCCAAACCGACCCGCTTGCGAGCGCTCAAGCGCTTTGCGAGCGGGTCTGAATGAGACCCTGATTGCAATATTTGGTTAGTTTCAATTATTTTATATTATATTCAACTTGTTGTACTACTTTTCCTATAGGTTTGATTTGTCAGTTTTATATTATTCACATTTATTCTCAAGCAATGTTCCAATTTTTCTAAAGTTGTATGTACTCTCTTAGGAGGTTTTGCAGCCTCTGGGTATGGCTGCTGAATGTAATGGTGCATACACACGATCAGATTTTTTCTTCAGATATGGACGATAACGATTTAAAAATCGTTCAGTCGTTCATATCTGAAGGAAAATCATTCATATCTGACATGCCTGAACGATGGACGATCAACGATGCGCGTTCCCGTTTGTCAGATAACGATATCTGACATCTGATGGGTTTGCAGTCAGACTTGGACGATTCCATTCATTTTAATGCAGTCAAAAATCGTTCAATCGTTCAAATCGTTCAAATCGTTCAAAACTTTGGTCAAATCGTTCAAATCGTTCACATCGTTTAGTCGTTCAGTCGTTCATCTGACAAATCTGACAAGTCTGACAAATCTGACCGTGTGTACGCTCCATAAGTGTAATGGAGCGTACACACGGTCAGATTTGTCAGACTTGTCAGATTTGTCAGATGAACGACTGAACGATTAAACGATTTGAACGATTTGGACGATTTGACCAAAGTTTTGAACGATTTGAACGATTTGAACGATTGAACGATTTTTGACTGCATTAAAATGAATGGAATCGTCCAAGTCTGACTGCAAACCCATCAGATGTCAGATATCGTTATCTGACAAACGGGAACGCGCATCGTTGATCGTCCATCGTTCAGGCATGTCAGATATGAACGATTTTCCTTCAGATATGAACGACTGAACGATTTTTAAATCGTTATCGTCCATATCTGAAGAAAAAATCTGATCGTGTGTATGCACCATAAAAGGTGCATACACACACAACGATTTTTTTTAACGATTATCGTTAAACGATGAACGATTATCGTTCATGCGCGTTCACATTTGTAGTTTGTAGTTCAGTCAGACTTGTCAACTCAACGATTTTCATTAAGTTAATATGCAAAAATCATTTGTAGTTCAAAAAAATCGTTCATTACACTTTAAAAAATCTGACAGATAATCTGACAAATAATCTGACAGAAAATCGTTCATACAATCGTTCATAAAATCGTTGGTAACAAAATCGTTGTGTGTGTATGCAGCTTTATTGATTTAAAGAATCATTAAGGGGTCTCTTTTCCTTTTTGTTAGCATCTAGTGTGGATGGATGCATTTGTTATGATCTCTTACAGAGGTTACATGGGTTCCCCACTGATGACATGTATGTGTGGTATACATGAAGTGTGTCTCAGCAATATTCTCCTTTGGAAAAAATAAGGGCCTGATTCAGACCCGGTCGCAAGCGCTGAGCGCTCGCAACCGGCTCGATGGTGGCCCACAGCGCATGCGTACGACGGGGCCGGCTCCGTCGTGCGCATGTGCGAGACCTGGCTAGCGATGGGCAATCCGTCACTCCTGGTCTCGCACCAAAGGGGGCGAGCTGTCGATGTGGAGTGACAGCTCGCCCCCTTTGGTGGGCGGGCCAGGGGGTGGCTGCCCAAACGGAGGCATTCCCATGAGAACGCCTGCCATTTGGGGGCGGCCCCACTGACATCACAAGTGATGTCAGTGGAGAGCTTCCGGCTCTGTTAGAGCCGAAAGCTCTCTGGTGTTTGCGATGAATGAGACCCTACCACAAGGGTCTCGTCGCAAGCCCGATGGTCGCGATGGTCTTGACCATCTCGACCATCATCATGGCCGCTCGCTATAGCTGTGGGCGGCCACCCTCAGCTATGCGAGCAGCCGAGAGGCCGCTTCAAAAAAAAAAAAATCCCGGCCCTGATTCAGAGCGAGCGGCTCTGAATCAGGCCCTAAGTCCAGAAGAATCCCTACTAGGTACCTTGATGAGTCTTAACAGGTCCTCATGAAGCATACTTACCGACATCTGAGATTCCCTTCCCGGGAGAAGCCTGGGGAGGAGAAGCAGGTGGGCGGTGTTGGGGGTGGGGCCAGATGGGTCACGTCATTAAGCCCTGCCCCCTTGCTGCAGTTCGCCGCAAATGCTGCAAATTTAATTAGGGGGTGGGGCTAAATGACACGATTCTCATAGAATCATGTAATAAGAACCCACCACCTACGCACAGACCCGCAGATCCCAAGCAATATTCTCCCCAGAATACGGGAGAAGTGTCTACACTTCCGGTGGTACGGGGGGTTCCGTGAAAAATCAGGAGCCTCCCGCAGGTCCCGAGAGGGTAGGTAAGTATGTCAAAAAGTTGAAGATCAGTAGATTATATAACAGTCTTTTTGGTTCCCCAATTGCAGTTGTGTTGTGTTGACCAAAAGACTTAAAATTAGTATATCAGACAGTATAATCTGATGTCCGGAGTAAACATGACAAGGTCCGGGTACTGGTGGTAGAGAGGGAGGGAAGTGTGGCCAAATCTGGGAGATGTGACCACACCTCCTTTTATAAAATGGAAAAAATACTATGTGTGGCTCTGCAAATTGTCACTGTGCTCTGCATTTGTCCCCCTCAGCAGTGCTGCAAAGTTGAAATACTAACGACAGCAGACCCTTATTGTCCAGGTCTGCTGGCACTTTCGGTTCTACAAGTGTTATCATGCCAGGGCAGGCTTGTAGGGTTTGCAGGCCACCTGAAAAGAACAATATTATTAACTATTTTATTACTATTACCCCCGCACCCATCGCCACTAGGGGTGTGGGGAAGAGCCCTGAGCCATTGTCTTTCAAGAGGGAAGACTCCATTGACCAGTTTGTGTCTGTCTACATTGTCCCTCCAGCATTTTCAGCCTGGTGCTGGTAATAATACCAGACCAGACTCAGAGGTTTGGTTATCTTTTTTTTTTTTTGGGGGGGGGGGCAAGCATATTTTTTATTTAACTATTTATTTACTTTTTACACATACAAGGCCTGCACGGATCATGGAGAGTTGTCCATTAGAAACCGCTGGGGATCGACGGTGGCTTCGGTTCAGACAACAAAGCCGCCACTTAGGTAATGCTATCAATTTGACATGAAAACCACCATCAATTGACAGTAGTTTCCGGTGGGTTCTAAATGACACCAGGCCTGCCACTTAGTAAATTTTGCCTGTGGTGTTTTAACAAATGCAGTATCGCTATTAATTGCATATTTCTTCAACTATATAGTTTAGACTCTTATGAAAAGTACAGAAATAATATTATGCCATCTCCTGAGGTAAACGGTTGCATTTGTAAGACAGCAGCTAAGTAGTTGTACACCAGTCCAAGGTCTTGGTCCAATTCTCCATAACTAGTTTTATAAGCAGCATAAATATAAGCAAAACATAAACGTAAATCATGGCCTGTCTGGCTCTAAGGTCCCTCTCACAAAAAAAAGTCTTCAGCACAGCACTTATATTCCGTAATCACAATGTCTCGGAGCTGTTCCCCAGGCAGAGAGAAACTGACTACAGAGAAAGACACACCCTTTATCAGCCTTGCACAGTTAGGGGCATATTCAATTAGACGCAAAATATCGGTAAGGTTTCGCCTGCCGTACTTTTCGCTGATTTCACGTGTTTTGGAGGCGAAAACTTTTAGTGCTCGGCCCCGCTTTTCGCCCTATTCAATTCCAAAGGATGCGAAAACGGGACCTGGCGAAACACAAATAGGCGAAAAGTGCTGTCAGATTTGGGGAAATCAGCCTGACACCCCCCAAAAGATGCACTAACATTGGGGATCAATGTAGATGCCCCCGAATAGCCCTGCTGAAGGTATTTGGGGTACTTAAATACTCTCAATAGCTGCTAATTAGCGTCTTTGCACAAGTGGTGAAGAATAGCATTTAGCAGGTTTTTTTGAAGAAAATAACTAGTTCCAGCAAATTTGGGGTACATGAAAACTGGTGCAAGCATGGTTAAAAATTGCAAAAGTGAAGTTTTAAAAAACTTAATAAATGCACCTTCAGCAAGCACCTGCAATAAAAAAAACACCTCCCCCATACTTGCAGACCCCCAAAAAACTTATTTAGCTAGTTTTTAAGTTTGTACCCCGACTGTGGTTTTTTTTCACTCCCATTTTTTTTGACACAGTTATGCTTTGGGGGGCTGTCCCAAGGGTGCTGAGTGATTTACCGACATTTGCACCCCAAAACCGCAATTCTGCACTTTTTTTTACCACCTATTCATAGGTGAATCTCTTTTGCCTATTACATTGCATTGCGTTTTCACGTACGCGAAAAGTATTTGGAATTGAATACGGCGATACTTTTCCGCCTGGTGAAATGACATCACCCGTGATACTTTTCCGCGGAAAAAGACTTTTCGCGTCTAATTGAATATGGCCCTTAGTCTGGCAATCAGTGCTGCTAATCAGCTTCTGTCTACCAGCCAGAAATTCAAAACCTGGGGTATATACAGTATATCTATACCTACCTATTCAGCTGAAGGCACTAATGACAGCAATTGAGTTTATTACATGATGTATAATAAAATAAGGAAAACATTTATGGAGGCAATTCATCAGTGGTGTTTACACAGCTACTGTATGTGGCAAATGCTGTGCATAGCCTGGCCTGGGCTAGGATTGGTCAGCGAAAGGGCCACCAAATAGTAACGGCATTGCTGCCGTCACAACATACTTTGTAGCCTTTTCAATGGTTTAAGCACTTGATGTTTTCAAAATCAATGGCTTGCTAGTGGGCATGCACAGTGGACATCGGAACTTTGCATCTATGCTAAGAAGCTCTGCTACAGACACTCCTTCTTGGTGTATGCCGTAAAAGGTACAGTATGTCATCAGCCATTGGATGAGCCATCAGAAAGAAGCATGCAATGATGGCAACTATTGCAATCCTTACATTGATTGGAAAAATAAATAATACTAAATAATAAGTAATATGATACTACTAAAACTTAACTTTTAATATAAGTATATAAAATATTTGTAGAGAAGGGTACTCACATGACATGTGACAATAACACTACACATAAACATATGGTGACAAGAATAAGTGTTATCTTATCCTGAAAATATGTTCTGGGTCCTATAGTGTAGAGAAAACTACACCTAAGTCAGACCTCGTTGACATAAATTGCACCTATAAGATGATACATGTGTAAATCATCCTAGGTAGAATGATCAGGACTGAATAGTATCCTGTCTAGAGAAAAGTGATGTAGATAAGATGACAGGCACTCATTGACAAAGCCCCATGTGTGGCGGAATGTACGCCTGACCAGGAGGGGATGTAGGCACAGCCACAACCCCCCGCACACTATCACTCGGCATCCAGCAGCTTCAAAGTATTGTCCTTTCTCACAGGCACCATTTGGTTCCCACTACTACAGTCTGCACTGCATTTGCAACAGACAAAGAACCTGTGGACACAGAACCTCACACATTGCTCTGGTCACTGTTTCTTATTTGGGGGTAGGGACTGGGTTTTAGCTTGCTCACCCTCAGTTCACTGTGCTTGCACACACTCTGGGCAGTAGCATCCTTACCCAGTTCTTTCCCTTCCCCCACTGTCCTGAGATCTACTTTTTATGTCACTCTCATTGAGCCTCGGACTCAAAACTTTCTGTCTGCAATACACTGAAACAGACAGATGTTTATAGAACGGCCCAACAGCAGATGCCAATTTCCTTTCTTATTTACTTTCCTAATACTCATTTAAAGTCCGCTCACACATCATTCACTGTCATTTACACATGATGTGCAGCAGCCACTTTCTTATATTTATAGGAGTAATATATATCTCTGTCCATCCTTTATAGTACATTCTGATCATACTGCTCTCTATCCTATAGACAGACTACATAGTACACACAGCTACAGTCCTTATACCTCACTGTCAATCTTTATGCCAAAGACTCCAGATGTAATTTATGCAGTACACTTTTATCATTAGGAGACATGGCAGCACCTATTTCTATATGAGGAATATTACAACAAGTGCTCAATTTCTTTTGACATGTGAATTCTTATTCTATGCTAACTATTTTTCTACATGATCATATGTATATAGGGAATTCTTCTGTATGCTGTACACTCGCTCCCTGTATTCTGCAGCATACATGCTGTAGGCAATAATTTACAAACTGCCTACTCTACTGATTGTACCAGGTACCTTAAGTTTGAAGCACACGCTGCTAAAATTTGCCAGATTCATTGGTTTATGTCTGAGATACTTTTTTGTCTATTAGAGGTTCATAGGAGTAATCCATATTTTTGTCCCTCCTTCTATAGAACATTCTGATCATACTGATGTCTATCCTATAGACCAGGGGTGGGGAACCTTTTTTCTGCCGAGGGCCAGTTTTATATATATAACATTATTCGCGGGCCTGGTGCAGGCTATGCCCCCTCCATGTAAAGTGACACGGGGGCTAGGCCACAACTGCCAGTGATTACAGCAATGCTCGGATCAACCTGAGGATGCTCTGGGGAGTTGTATGGGCAGCAGTGTGACAATCTAAAGCGTCCAAATAGTAGTCCAGGCGGCACTGCTGCATAGATTGTGGCTGCAGGTACCATTCTAGGCACCCTGCTATCCAGATGAGGCTAGCAGGAAAAAGCTCAGAGGGCCAGACTAAATGGTTCTCCATCCCTGCTATAGACAGACTACATAGTACACAAGGCCATAGCCCTTATAACTCTCTGCCATATTTTATGCCAGAGACTCCAGATTCAATTCATGCATTACTGTTTTATCATTAGGAGACATGGGGCCTGATTCAGACCCACTCGCGAGCGGCTGTCCGCTCGCAAGTGGGTCAATGGTCTGCACTGAGCATGCGCACGACGGAGGGAGCTCCGTCGTGCGCATGCGCCAGACACGACGAGTGAAGGACTTTCCTTCGCTCGTTGTGTCCGATCAAAGGGGGCGTGCTGTCAATGTTGATTGACAGCACGCCCCCTTTGGTGGGCGTGCCGGGGGCGTGCCTCCCTGACGGGGGCGTTCCCACGGGAACGCCTCCCGTCAGAAGCCGGCCCACTGACATCACTAGTGATGTCAGTGGGAGTGATTTTGGCTCTGATAGAGCCAAAATCACTCCGGAGTTTGCGGTTGAAAACCTCAACCGCAGGCTCCGGCTCGCAATTTCGATGGTCGCGATGGTCACGACCATCGCGGCCATCAAAATGCACGCTCGTATAGCCTGTGGGTGGTGACCCACAGCTATACGAGCGTCCAGGAGGACGCTCCATGAAAATGGAGCCCGGCCCTCATTCAGAGCGTGCGCTCTGCTCAGAGCGTACGGCTCTGAATGAGGGCCATGGTAGCACCTACTTATATAAGAGGAATACTACAACGTATGCTCATTTTATTGACCTGTGAATCCCTGTTCAATGCTAACTATTCCTCAGCATGATAATACTGTATGTATATAGGGAATCCTTCTGTATGCCGTGCAATTGCCCCCTGTACTCTGTAGCACACATGCTGTAGGTAATGATTTACAAACTGCCTGCTCTACTGATTGTACTTGGTACCTTAAGTATGAAGCACACGCTGCTATATTTACCAGACCCATTGGTTTATTTCTGTATTAATGATGCCGATATGATAGATTTTTGTCTATTACTTGGATTTTGCTTCCATTACATTATATGATATTATAACATTGATTATCGCCAGGGGATGTTGGTGGAATTTTTCACCACTATCGGATGATTGAACTATCTATAATTTTTCCTATATCATGTTTGCCAATTTTTTCCTGAGCTAAGTTCAGTCGTGTATGATGATTATCACGTGTTACTTTCAGAACGTGTTTGAACCCAATGTCTAAAATGGTATAATTAAGGGGCCTATTCATCAACACTAAAATAAATTTTTTAAGGACATTTTCCTTAATTAACGTTATTTCAGTATTCATGAAGATACTTAACACAGGAGATATCACTGATATCTCCTTGCTAAGTCCCCCTGCGTTAATATCCACACTCCCTATACAATAGTATGGGGATTTGGAAATTAGGCTATTCATCAAATTCCGAAAATTATGTATTTTCGTAATGATGGTGTTACCATACGCCACTGTGAGGTGGCGTATAGTAGGTAACACTTACCTGCTTCCAGCTGGGCAGGTCCCCCGGCGTCTTCCTCCGTCGCTCTGGTCTCTTCTCTGGCTCCGTCTGCTATGCTGTCATGTGTTCTTCCCAGCAGATCACAATAAAGTTTTTCTAAACTACTGAGTTCTGCTGGGGAGAATACATGACAGCATAGCAGACGGAGCCAGAGGCTGCTGCGTGAGCAGGTAAGTCGGGGACGGGGGGGAGGTGAGCGGGGGGGAGGTGAGCGGCTGGGCAGGTGAGCGGAGGGGGACACACAAAATTACCGCAGCTGTAGGTAGTGCTGCGCATGTGCTGGGTTAACGAATTAACAGCACATGCACAGCACTGTTTCCAGCTGCGGTAAGTTAGTGTAGAGAGGGATAACTATCTATTTCCTGAAAAGCTGTCATCGCAAAAATTACAGCTTTTCGAAATAGATAGTTATGGGGAGGAGGAATGATGAATTCCTCTGGTAAGTAGGTAGAACTCCATGCGAGTTCTAAACCTAATTACCGGCAGAGAAAGCTTAGGTTTGATGAATAGGCCCTACATAACTTGTACATGGTGTTATCTACATCACTTTTCTCTAGCCAGGATACTATTCAGTGCTGATCATTCTACCTAGGATAATTTACACATATATCATCTTATAGGTGCAATTTATGTCAACGAAGCCTGACTTAAGTGTATTTTTTTCCACACTATAGGTCCCAGAACATCTTTTCAGGATAAGATAACACTTATTCTTGTCACCATATGTTTATGTGTAGTGTTATTGTCGCATTTCATGTGAGCACCCTTCTCTACAAATATTTTATATACTTATATTAAAAGTTACGTTTTAGTTGTATCATATTACTTATTATTTTTTATTATTTATGATGGTTTAGTACCCCACCTAGGAGAGTACCTTTTTATCTTTCCATTAACCAATATATACTCCATTTATGCTCATGGGAGCACCTCTGTGAACCTATTATATTCATTATCTCATATGTATTACTTATCACAGCAGTACATCCATCATTTAGCTTTTTTCTGTATTTTTCTACATAAGGTCATTGTGCCAGTGCTCAAGTCATGTCCCATTCCCCATTCCCCTTACCCCTTAGTAGCCTGGGCTACTAAAAGTAATACTTACAGAAGAAGCCAGACATTTTTCCTAGTACAATCCTGGAACTATGAGTGTCCGATGACCAGTAAGCAGCTTTTATAAGACTCTAGATATGTAACATTGCTCAGTGGTGAGTTAATGTCTTATGAACTGTTTGGCCTTATTCTCCAGTGAACAATATGTATTCTATAAATTTTTTTGTGAATTGTGATTGTTTGGAAATTAATTTGTTGGGGACAAAGCACTGATGTCCAGAATAATTTCAGAATTGGACAAATCGATTTGCTCATCTTGAAACTAAAGCTGGGTGCATACCTGAACAAATGGTTTGACCAGGCTCAGACTAGGCCTTCCAGGAGTTGGGGAGATCCCCAGTAGCCTACCTCCCATCTGTCCCGCATTCAGCGGGACAGTCACGTTTTTCTGCCAGTTCCAACTGGCCACCGCAGCATCAGTAGACTCTGGACACTAGAGTGTGCCCATAGTCTACTGCGTATGCGCAGATCGTCGGGGAAATAAGCAGAGCTGAGACACCCGATGCGGGACCTCGGAGAGGTAAGTTTTAGTTAATATGGTTGCAGGATGTGGGCCGTGTGCACTGCACAGCCTGCACCTATTATAGATACGCCCCTGCGTAGTTGCAAAAAATCGCTCTACTATGTGAACATCGGCATTGCGTGCTGCTCTGAATAAGGCCCTAAGTACCATACAATACTGAGGGGCCAATGTTACATTGGACACATTTTGCACCAAATGCACAGCAAAAAATGCTCCAGAAGAAAATATGTTTTTTTTGCAGTTTGCAGAGCAGGACGTATCTCGAACTATCTCGGTAACGGCATATGCACCAGTTGTATGGATAGAGAATAGCAGTATATATACAGTATGTGCCAGGTTGAAGCCAGGAGAAAACACTAGTACAGTATACAATATTTGCCCGGTTTATTGCAGGACCATCCACCAGGGCAAATATAGCCAACCTGATAAACTTTGGGGGCCATATTGGGAGGCACTCTAACCTATATATACTATACTATGGGGTTCCTACAATGGTTGGCCACTCCTCTCTGGTTTAGAGGGTCACACTCATTCCAGCAACAGGCCAGGCCTCTTATCGAGCCCATCATGCCAGAGTCCGACACTGTGTGTGACCTAGCACGACAGCAATGAAAAGATAAATCGCATCGCCGTACACACTGCACGATCCACCGTACCATGATGCGATATAAAGTCACTTGCTTCAGATAACAACACTGCGTCGTCTGTGGAATGGAATCTGATGTGCAGCTGGGATGATGCAATTCAGCCACCAGATTCATCAAACGATGATTGATGGAGAGTTGTTAGGGGCTGACAAAGGATCCTATTTGGAGAGGGGTTGATGGCTAAAATATGCGGTTCTTTGCCTTTAAAACTAATGATTAAATTGAGCCTTAAATCCAAAGAACGTTTGAAAATGACCCCGTATGTGACTGCCTACATATGTTAAAGTTGCCGTAGTGTCTCATGTCACAAACCAACAATCAGTAGTTCTAGTTTTATCCATGGGATTCTATTCAATGTATTTCTATAGCCTACAGTGTGAAAGGAAGAATTCTATCTCTTTGTACGTAGCACGACACGGTTCTTATAAGATGAATTTAATATATGGTATTTGTAGCCAGCCTGAATATTTGCTCAGGAATTGTTGAAATGCTTTGTGCTGAAAAAGTAGAAAATGTTTCAAGCTAACGGTCTATTATATGACATCATTTACAGTTAAGCCTTTAGCAAGGTTAAATTGCATTAGATATTCATAGTATGAACCAAGTATATCTTCATATTAGCAGAATGTCTAAAATTAAAATATTGTGTTGCGAGTGCGACAAATAGTTAAAAGATTCTGCTATTTAATAGTAATATTATTCTTTCAGTTCCAGTTAACTTCAGGCATTACTGCAAATAAAAAAATACTGCAGAGAAACATTTTATCTTGCTTTAGATACGCAAGAGCCACATTGACACAATCTATGCACTGTACAAAATATAGACGTTTGTTAAATATGATGCAATTACATGTCTCAACTGAGCTGCACATATCTTACAGTATCATACATGTGATTCAGCATATTAGGGTAAATGTGTCTACTCCATGAAGATACATCTGAAGTATATAGTACCGTATGCTTTAAGTGTAAAATCATGCACGGTAGTCACCATTCATCATCATCAAGGGGTGTTCTAAAACTTTTGACCGGTAGTGTATGTTTCCCACTTACGGTTGCAGTACACTTACGTGCACCATGTCAGGTTGCAACCTAGGATCGGCCGTTACTCACCCCAGTGCCGGCTTCCCCTGATCCCTCAGGTTGTCAGACGTCAGGTGCGGCACAGAGTGACGCGCTGAGCATTATACCTAAGAGCCATGTGGATATCCATGAGCTACGCTGTGCCTTGGTTACTGCGGTTGCCATCATGGATGCAGCCATGATAGTCCTCATCACCTGACTACCCTTTACCCAATGGTAGCATGGTGGTGGTCAGCTGATGCTGTCCACAAATGATCTGCTACCTCAGGGTATAAATCCAGTCTCTGGACATCAGGAAGTTGCCTGTGTAATGTTGTCACTACCTTGTGTATACTTGCCGTCACCTCGTTCCAGGTTCCTTTATCGTGATACCCTCGAGTCTCCAAGTGCCATCTGCTTGTGCAGCAGTGCGTCCAAACATTTAGCCTGTGTGCTATACAAGTGCCAACTCCTTGTGCAACAGTGTGTCTGAACATCTTGCCTGTGTGCCTTACAAGTGCCATCTTCTTATGCAACAGTGCGTCCGAACATCTTGCCTGTGTGCCTTACAAGTGCCAACTCCTTGTGCAACAGTGCGTCTGAATATCTTGATGTCGGACACAGATGAGCACTGGGTTTTTTATGTGTCTGAGTCACAAAGCGCATGCATCCTGGTTTTGTTCCTACAGAGTCTGCAGTAAGTACAAAGTCAGATGCACAGTAGCAGAAATATATGGGGTGTTCCTGGGTGGTGACTAGGAGATAACGGGGGGGGGCTAAGCAGATGCATGGAAATGTTGCATCTGAAGCTGGGTACACACCTGGCAGCAGGGCCGGATTATAGGCGGGGCATTAGCGGTGGTCGTCCACACTGTTCCCAGACATGCTACTGCTACAAACATGGAGAACAGCATTTAGCTGTCTCCGCTTTGGTCCTCCTTGGCGGCTTAGCTGTCCGCGGCCGCCGAGGAGTTCACTAGTCAGAGCCACTGAAAATCTCTTTATGCTGAAGCCTCGGCAGCTCGGCACTGACTGTCAAAGTCTCGCGAGATGATGATGTCAAGTCTCGCGAGAGTTTGACTGTCAGAAGCCGAGGCTGCAGCATAAGGAAGATTCCAGTGGCTCTTTCGTCCTCAGCCTTCTCCCCGCGATGCCGCTCAGACTCAGCAGTGCAGGTATACAGAGCTGACATGCAGGTAGCCCACATACATACATTATAGAATATATATATATATATATATATTGTGATAGGATCACTGGTAAAGTGGTCTGTGACAGGGACATTTATCCCAGATTCCTGTCTTATGTGTTTTAAAAAACCCAGGAGAAAGTCTGCAATGTAGCAGGCTTGAGTTTTGGCTTTTTGAAAAGCCGGTTTGGGACCTGGGGGTTGTGGGTGAGAGGGAGGGCTCCACCTACGACCACTCGAGGTTTTGGTTCTTGCAGCCTGGTAACAGGCTTGTTAGTTTTCCACCTGAGAGTGGGCAATATAAGCCTAGTGTGTTTAGGGCTGATTGTCTCACCTGGGAGAGCAGACAGGGAGTTTGCTCAGAGACACTGGAAAAACCTAACTGTGAGTGTTGTGCTGTGCTTTGTTGCTGGCGAGGGTATTAGGCCCTGCCAGGTTCTGGTAGTGAGGGAACTACCTGTGAAGTTAGTGCCCCGACAGGGCTAGGATTTATGTTTATGTTTTCTTTATGTTATTTCTGACATTGTACAATGAAGACTGGCGCCGACCAGCTTGTACTTGTATTCAGACTGGTGTGCTGCTTCCCTGCTGCTGTGTGTGTGTGTAAGGAAGGAGTCCTCTACCCAGGAGAGGGACCCCCTAACCGTGCCACAATATACAAACACACACTCAGTATATATAGCTATATAATACATATTCATATATATATATATATCCTATGTGTGTGATATATATATATATATTTATATATATATGTATATGTGTGTGTGTGTGTGTGTGTGTGTGTGTGTGTGTGTGTGTGTGTGTGTGTGTGTGTGTGTTTATTACTTTTGCCCTCAAATGTCCAATTTCTGGAAAGTCAGGTTCATATATATATTTATATATACTGTGTGTTTATATGTACACATACAGTATATATAGGTGAGTTTGTATGTATATATATATATATATATATATAATTATATACAGTATATATTCAGTAGCTTTTATATGTATATATATATATGTGTGTGTGTATGTATATATGGTATGTGTAGATATATATATATACACACACACCATTTGGGGTTTGGACTGTATATATATTTAGCTGTTTCATAGGGGCCCCCACAAACTTGTTGCCCAGGGGCACCCACAGACCTTAATCCGGCCCTGCCTGGCAGATATATCAGCAGATGATGGTTGTTCATACACACTGAACAACAATCAACTGTCGACGCAACAATCAACAGCCGATGCAATATGTCTGTGAACGACGTCGTACACACTGGCCGATGGACACACAATATCTCGCCCATTCAATTGAAGGGCCAGTGTGTACCCAGCATAATAGGAGTGTCTCAGGCATGGCACAGGCATGGCGCTAATAGTCGTTGCATTCCTAGACGTAGAATGGTTCACATAGGAGCCAACATTAACACAGATAATCTGCTCCTACCATAGGGCGGGTACAACTTTCGATGGTGTGACCGATGGAGTGTCTAAAGACACAATAAGTGGTATTTTTGTGTCTGCAGATGTTGAAAGTGGGCATCTCAGTCATGGCACATTCGGAGGCACCGCTGTAACCAGTGAGGGCATTTGATTTTGTAATGGTATTTGTATAAAGTTGCAGACACAGACAAGGAACAAGTATGTTGTCGTTTCAAAGATGCAAATTATTTAGGACATACGGCAGAACTTTAATACTGTAATGATTGGCAATGTGCACTATGGGACATTTTTTGTAGAAGCTTGATACTGTAATTATTACTGCAGTGCAAACAGAAATGATATAGACAGAAACATGCACAAAATAGGAATATACAGGAGAATGCTTTTATCAAGTCTTTTGGTTCCTTTGAATTAGAGATGTGCGCCGACTCCCGTGTTTTGGTTTTGGATCTGTATCTGCTTAGTGTTTTGGATCTGGATTTGGTTTTGACAAAACCGCCCTTGGTGTTTTGGTTTTGGATCTGTATTTTTCTCTAAAAAATCATAAAAACAGCTGAATTCACATAATTTGGGCCTGTTTTTGTTCCTACAGTACTATTAACCTCAATAACATTAACTTTCACTCAGTTTTGATCACCTCACAGCTCACAATATTGATTTCATCCAGTTTAGGGCAGAAGGTTGCACCAAGCTAGCTGGCTGACTAAGCTAAGCGACAGCAGTGGGCATCACAAACATGGCAGTTCAGCTTTCAACATGGCACATCTAGGAAACAGAGTGGTACTGCAGTGGCAGTCAGTATGGCAATTTAATAAACTACTAAAACACACTAAGGGTACGGCCTGCGGCATCACAGTACTTGTATTATGGATACACACTAAGGATACGGCCTGCGGAATCACAGTACTTGCATTAGGGTTACCCATACATGCCTACTCTCCCGGGACTCGCGGGAGGCTCCCGATTTTTCGGGTAACCCCCCGCGATCCCGGAAGAGTAGGCATATCTCCCGCATTCCGCCCACTTCCTAGTGAAGTGGGCAGGATGGGGAGATTTTACCTGAAATTATCGGGTCCGTCGGGAAGGGGCGGGGCTAAATTAGGCAAATCACGTCATTTAGCCCCGCCCCCTCCTCACGGACCCGCGAATCACGGGGGTTTTCTGTAAAGGGGGCGGGGCCTAATGTCATCTATCGTCTGGCCCCGCCCCCTAAGAGGAGAGCAGCAGGTCCCCTCCTGCTGCTCCCGGAAAGCTGCCCAGCAATGTAGGTAAGTATGGGGTTACCCGCTAAGGGTAGGGCCTGAGGCGTCACAGTACTTGTGTGTTAGGGATACACACTAAGGGTACAGCCTGATGCGTCACAGTACTTGTGTGTTGGGATACACACTAAGGGTACAGCCTGATGCGTCACAGTACTTGTGTGTTGGGATACACACTAAGGGTACAGCCTGATGCGTCACAGGTACTTGTGTGTTAGGGATACACATTGAAGTATGGCCTGCAGTATCACAATACTTGTGTTAGGGATACACTGGGGTACGGCCTGCAGCATCACAGTACTTCTGTTAGGGATACACTGGGGTACAGCATAAAAAATTATTTAAACAATTAAAAAATAAACAATTATTTTTTTACTTTTTTTTCAACTTTACTTGACTTTTTTTTACAATCGTTTTTATTTTACTTTTTTTCTTACTTTTTTATTTTAATTTTATTTTTTTAACACTGGAGCAGATGGACACCGGACAGGCTGAGTAAGATATCTGAAAGGCTTGTACCTGCTTAATAAAACAAAAAAAAAGAAATGGTCTCCACACAGAAATGTAATGTTCTCATATATTCATATATTAGTTACCAATATTTTTACAGATAACGTCCAAGGGAACTTGGACCTCTAAATCACTCTTATTGGTGGTGCTCCTCAGAGCCAAAGTACGACTGTATCCAAGGAAAAGAGAAAGTAGGCTCTCTTTGTGGGGAACTCTTGGATTATTTTAACAGATTAAAATATAACTTTTATTATGGTTATTAAAATAATTCCCAAAATACATGTATTAAACAAACAACACAAACAACATATATCCAATCAAGAAAAATTTATAAAATGGCTATAGTTTTCCATATGCGTAGTCTTAAAGAACTGAATCAAGTTCTAAAGTATATCCAATGGTATAGCGTCTTGATATGCTTTTCAGGGATCTAATGCATCTCAAGAACCCTGAGTCCTAGTCTCATCACTCAGTACAATTTAATACCATATGGACGTATTTATAACACAGTATAGAAAAGGGCGAAGATATTATGAGTGATGGTAAAGCTCAGATATCCAACCCTATATTGGGTATATTGGGTAAATGTTTAGCTCCGTTTCAATGTAACATATTCTGATAATATTGCATATGTAGTAATCCAGTTGTATGGTGTATACCTCACGTATTTAATTATCTGCATATGTATGTAATATAATAAAGTTCAAACATTAGGACTAACTTCTTGTGGGAAATAACAAAAGTAAAATTATGCAAGATATAAGTGTCTCTGACTGACACAAGTACTATATATTAATTCCCAAAAGGAATTGTATACTCGATGTAAATGTTAATCCCACACAGAGAGGGTCATTCAGACCCGGTCGTTAGCGCCGATGCGCTCGGACCGGGTCGATGGCCCCCCACAGAGCATGCGTGAGACCCGCTACGACCGACAGCGCCGGTCGTAGCGGGTCTCGATCCAAAGGGGGCGAGCTGTCGATGTTGATTGACAGCTCGCCCCGTTTGGAAGGCGGGCCGGGGGGTGGCAGCCCAAACGGAGGCGTTCCCATGGGAACGCCTACCATTTGGGGGAGGCCCCACTGACATCACTAGTGATGTCAGTGGAGAGCTTCCGGCTCAGACAGAGCCAGAAGCTCTCCGGGGCTTACGACAAGGGAGACCATACCCTAGGGTCTCGTCATAATCCCCGATGGTCGCGACGGTCAGAGCGGTCGTTAGAGCTCTGGGTGTTAACCCACAGCCTAACGACCGCAACAGAGGCAGGCGGTCAGGATGCAAGCGGCCGCCCAGTTTCTGAGCGACCGCTTGCATCCTCCAACCGCCTCTGAATGAGGCCCAGAGTCCCAATCTTCTCATATCTCTGAGGAACAGATGTATGAACAGATATATCTGATTTGGTACGTGAATATACAACAATGTATTGGAGCTATTAGTGCTACTCATGTTTTTGATGAATTTCCTTTTAAGTATACATTTTATAGCCATTGTTCATAGCTATCCTGCTATAGATCATTATCTCCCTCTCCATGACTCTTTGGAGAGCAAATAATAATGTCTGCCAATGGTTCCCATTTTAATAGGGTATTACTTTGCTAATATAGCAGGCAGACAAGCTGCAGGCTGGTTCTGCAGAAATAAATTTTATTATTTATAATGCGATGATTAACGGACATCATTGCCTACTTACCTGAGGGATCTTCCGCTAGTATGCACCATCTTCTTCTTACCACAATACATAGCTGTCTCAGCGATATCTTTACTTCCGGGTTTATGACCTAGGTAATTTAATGCACGTGTGCAGCCATCATGCTGCGCATACACTAGTGGCTACTGGCAGGAAGGGGTCCTTCGGATCCCTCTCTGGGCCATTTTGCGAAAAGAAGTCCATAGGCTTCTAAAGACAATGCCATCTGTAGGTGACGTTGACTATCGGGCACAAGCTCAGGAAAGACACGCTTTTCCAGAGCTTGGTGCATACCAGCACATCAAAGCCCCATTCTATTGAGACTGCAGTGCCGGCGGGCCACAGTGGATATCTTTGATATTCACTGCAAACCACTATTATGCATATTGAGAATGTACCGAACCTCCGGAAATGGCAGTTTTTGGATGTTTGACCGCATTTTTGAGGATAGTGCACAAGGCCAGGGCCAATTTTATGTTACATAGGGCTCTATTTACTACAATCCGCATATTGAATGCAGATTGTAGTGTGATATTAACGACTGAATTCGCATTGCGAATTCAGGCAATAGCATAGTTATTTACTGCAAATCCCTTGCAGGGCCAGAGCTTGTGACCGGCCGCCGCTGCTACCCCCCCGGCGTTAAGCTCCGCCCCCAGTGCTAATCCCTGTCCTCGTGATCGCGGACCCCCTTGAACTCACCCTCTCCCTTAATAGCACTTTCCTGCATGATCCGGGCCTCTGGTGATGTCCTCCATGCGTCCGGTCAGGTGATATCCCATACTGCACTGGGACCCGATCACCTGATGACCGGGCCGCAGTGCACTATGGGAGACCAGCTGACCGGAGGGGAGACATCAACGGAGGCCCGATCACCAGTCCCTGGAGTCAGGTAAGTAAAAAATGTTTTTGACAATTTTTCTTTTCTTTTTTTTACAGTAAGCTTGCGGTCTGTTTAGACCACACAGCTGATTACTGGGACCGACTCCCGGCTCTGCTCTCCCCATTAGAGCGGAGCAGGAGTCCAGTAACCGGGGGAGACCCTGGATAACGCCACCTCCAGGTGGCGTTATTATCATAGGGCCTCCCTAGGTATTTTTTTCACTATTTATTTTAACTTTGGCCAGATCACATTTCCCATTACAATTATGGGAAATGCGATCTGCTTACTAAAAATAAGTGATACTTAGAGGTTGGAGTAGAATTTTACGAATTCTACTCCAATTGCCCTGTAATAACTATAGGTGATACTAAAATAATGTGAAAAGGGTGTGAAAACACCCTTTTTCACTTTATTTTAGTAAAAATAATGTTAATAAATAGAGCCCATAGGCTGAGATTATGTTTGGACCTATAGATTCAAATTCCTTTAGGGCTCCATTCCTCAAGGTCTGGGAGGTGCAAGCTGTCTACAATAAAGTCTGAATGTCATATAGTACTTTAAATTTTGCAAAACATTTGCAATAAATTAGCCATCTTGCCATCCACCATCTTGTGCTGAGCTTCAGTGAGTTCAGCAATTGTGCTGGTTGTAGGGAGGAGGGATTACTGTAACAATGGGCCTGATTCAGAGCCGGACGCTATTTGCGCTCGCTCGTTCAGAAAAAGGGGGTGGCTATTTAAATTAACCGTTCGCTCTTTGCTGTCTATTGACGCCTCCATGTCTGAACGAGCGAACAAAACATGCGGCCGTTATTTTGAAAAATACGCCCCCTGGCCGCTCGCATCATACGTCATGTCCGCTATTTATTAGATTAATCGAGTACATCAAACAGCGTATGAACTGCTCGCTATTCTTGTGGTTGGTTTTTCCTACCGCAATCATGTGAGCAGTTCTGGCTAAAAGACACCCAACTGACGTGGTCGATGACGCTGCTTTGTTAATTATCCACACCCTTAAAACGCCCGTTTTGACCTTTAGGCATGCCTGCGTTCTGATTTCCACTCCCCGTTTTCAAGCACCTTCCCCTGTTACCACCCACAAACGCCTCCTCCTGTCACTCAAATTAGCAGGCATTCGCTATTTTGCGAGCACACGATTTTCGGCCGCACTGACTGGTTCGCGCATGCGTATTACAACCCGTATGCATGCGCAGATGTGCGACCATCGCTTAGAACGAACGAGTGGCCGCTTACGAGCGGCTCTGAATGAAGCCCAATGTTAGCACATGTCCTGTAATATGTTGGGAAATTTGGGAAGTATAGATCCATCACTGTGAATAATAAAAAAAATTTAATTGCATGAGTCAGTTTAAATACTTTGCTTTTGGCTGCTCAATTAAAGGTTTCTAAGCGTGGATTTTGCCTGGAGCCATTTGTTTTATAGTATAGCACAAATAAATTCATTAATGATGGAAGGAAGCTGAGCTGAAGAAAATTAATTAAACTAAGCTATGAGGTTTATTTTTAGAATATGTATTCCACAATTATTTTGTCCAGTAAGTAAAAAATACACCTAATTTTTGCTATGTGCAAACACGTCTAAATCAGTCAATTATTTGTTCAAACATTAAATGTAGTAATGTGATTGGTTAGTAATTTCTGCTTATCCCACCTTGAGCCCTCCTTCAGTGACTTTTGAATTGTGCCTGGCACTTCCACATTATGTACAGAATATATATATATATATATATATACAGTATATACACACACACATATACTAGCTGAAGTACCCAGCGTTGCCAGGGTTTAAGTCTTCAAGTTCTGAAGTTTGACATACCTGACCAATTAACGCCCCCTCTGTGAAGTTTTCATCCAAATTCATCCAGTGCAAGTCCCAGAACAGGCTCCCCAGGGTCAAAGTTCAGCCCAGCAGCATACCCCAATGGGTCAGTCCGATCGGGACTTCAACCCCCGAGTATGTCTTCTGGGATCCAATGTTACCACTCTGTGTAGTTTTTGACCAAATCTATCCAATGGAAGGTAAGAACAGGCTCCCTGGATCAAAGTTCTGACCAGCATATACCAATAGGAGGTCCCGCCGGGACCCTAATCCTCCTAAAACCTGTCAAGGATCCAACTGGACTAACTCACATTGGTTTCATCCCAATCATTCAGTGGTATATCTTCAAGTTATTAAGTCCAAATCCATCCAGTGGAAGTTCCAGAACAGGCTCCCTGGGTCTAAGTTCTGACCAGCGTACACCAACGGGAGGTCTAACCCCCCTAAACCTGAAAAGGATCCAACAGGACCACCTTGCATTGGTTTTATCCCATGCAGTGCAGGGGTGTCCAAATGCATAACCGGACAGACCAGAAAACAGACCAATATATATATATATATATATATATATATATACAGGGCCACCACTAGGGGAGGGGGGGCTAAGGGGGCACGTGACCTGGGTGCAGGACTTGATGGGGTGCCGGGGAGATGCTGCCAGGAGGCTAGGTTGCTGCTCTTGTGGGTTTGGAGCCGCATCCCAGCCTTGAGAGGCACAGAGACACCGCCAGTTTAATGTGGTGCTGGTCGCAAGCCAATCAGCAGAGGCTGTCGGTCCACGAGCTCCAATTGGTTTGTGAACGGCACCACATTACAATTAGGGGTGTGCACCGGCCACTTTTCGTGTTTTGTGTTTTGGTTTTGGATCTGGATCTTTGTTCGTGTTTTGGATCTGGATTGGTTTTGCCAAAACCACCCTTCCGTGTTTTGGGTTCTGGGTTTTGTGTTTTGGATCTGTATTTTTTTTTAAAAAAGCATAAAAACAGCTAAAATCACAGAATTTGTAGGTTTTTCTGCTCCTATGCTATTATTAACCTCAATAACCTTAATTTCCACTCATTTCCAGTCTATTCTGAACACCTCACACATCACAATAGTGTTTTTATGTCCAAAAGGTTGCACCGAGGTAGCTGGATGACTATGCTAAGCGACACGAGTGGGCGGCACAAACACGTGACCCATCTAGGAGTGACACTGCAGTGGCAGACAGGATGGCAGTTAGAAAAACTAGGCCCCAAACTGTACATAATGCAAAGAAAAAAAAGAGGTGCAAGATGGAATTGTCCTTGGGCCCTCCCACCCACCCTTATGTTGTATAAACAGGACATGCACACTTTAAGAAATCAATCATTTCAGCGCCAGGGTCTGCCACACAACTGTGGCTGAAATGATTGGTTCGTTTGGGCCCCCACAAAACAAGCTGGCAATTAATGTGTCCCTGCACAAACTGGCTCTACGGAGGCAAGATGTCATCCTCATCCTCCTCATCCACCGATTCCTCACCCTCTTCAGTGTGTACATCCTCATCCTCACAAAGTATTAACTCGTCCCCACTTGAATCCACCACCACAGGTCCCTCTGTACCTTCTGGAGGCTGGTCTCCCTGGAAGAGCTGATAATTCATTTTGATGAACATCATCTTCTCCACATTCTGTGGAAGCAACCTCCTACGCCTTTCGCTGACAAGGTTCCCGGCTGCACTAAACACTCTTTCGGAGTACACACTGGAGGGGGGGCAACTCAGGTAAAATAGAGCCAGTTTGTACAGGGGCCTCCAAATTGCCTCTTTTTCCTGCTAGTACAGGTATGGGCTGTCTGACATGCCTACTTGGATGCTGTCACCGATGTAATCCTCCACCATTCTGTCAATGGTGACAGTATCATATGCAGTGACAGTAGACATGTCAGAAATTGTTGCCAGGTCCTTCAGTCCGGACCAGATGTCCAAACTTGGTCCTGCCTGCCCTGCATCACCGCCAGCGGGTTGCTTAGGATACCTAAGTTTTTTCCTGGCAGCCCCAGTTGCGGGAGAAAATGAAGAAGGAGCCGTTGACGTGTCACGTTCCGCTTCAGCTGACAGTGTGTTCACCAGCAGGTCTTTGCACCTCTGCAGACTTGTGTCGGCCGGAAAGAGAGACACCACATAGGCTTTAAACCTAGGATCGAGCACGGTGGCCAAAATGTAGTGGTCTGATTTCAACAGATTGACCACCCTGGAATCCTGGCAAAGCGAATGAAGGGCTTCATCCACAAGTCCCACATGCTGAGCGGAATCGCTCCGTCTTAGCTCCTCCTTCACTTTCTCCAGCTGCTTCTGCAAAAGCCTGATGAGGGGAATGACCTGACTCAAGCTGGCAGTGTCTGAACTGACTTCACGTGTGGCAAGTTCGAAGGGCTGGAGAACCTTGCACAACACGGAAATCATTCTCCACTGCGCTTGAGTCAGGTGCATACCCCCTCCTTTGCCTATGTCATAGGTGGATGTATAGGCTTGTATGGCCTTTTGCTGCTCCTCCATCCTCTGAAGCATATAGAGGGTTGAGTTCCACCGCGTCACAACCTCTTGCTTCAGGTGATGGCGGGGCAGGTTCAAGAGTGTTTGCTGGCGCTCCAGTCTTCGGCATGCAGTCGCTGAATGGCGAAAGTGGCCAGAAATTTTTCGGGCCACACAAAGCGTCTCCTGCACGCCCCTGTCGCTTTTCAGAAAATTCTGCACCACCAAGTTTATTGTGTGAGCAAAACATGGGACGTGCTGGAATTTGCCCAGATGTAATGCCCGCACAATATTGGTGGCGTTGTCAGATATCACAAATCCCCAGGAGAGTCTAAGTGGGGTAAGCCACTGGGCGATGATTTCCCTCAGTTTCTCTAAGGGGTTGTCGGCGGTGTGCCTCTTACTGAAACCGGTGATACACAGCGTAGCCTGCCTTGTAACGAGCTGGCGTTTCTGAGATGCTGCTACTGGTGATGCTGCTGCTGTTGCTGCGTAAGGTGATACATCTACCCAGTGGGCTGTCACAGTCATATAGTCCTTAGTCTGCCCTGTTCCACTTGTCCACATGTCCGTGGTTAAGTGGACATTGTGTACAACGGCATTTTTCAGGACACTGAGGACACTTTTTCTGACGTTTCTGTACAGTCTCGGTATCGCCTGCCTAGTGAAGTGGAATCTAGACGGGATTTGGAACCGGGGACACACTACCTCCATCAATTGTCTAAATCCCACTGCACTAATGGCGGATACCGGACGCACGTCTAACACCAACATAGCAGTCAAGGCCTCAGTTATACGTTTTGCTTCAGGATGACTGCTGTCGTACTTCATCCTCCTCGCTAAGGACTGTTGGAGGGTCAATTGTTTAGTAAAAGTAGTGGTGTTCCTACTTCCTCTCTGGGATGATGAACGACTCCCAGCAGCAGCAACAGCAGCAGCGGCAGCAGTAGGCGTAGCAATGCTGGATCCTCCGGAGGAATCCCGGATAGGAGAGTCAGTCATGCCAGTGACATGGCCTGCAGGACTACTTCCGATCCTGACTAAGGAGGAAATTGACGAGGAGGGAGTTGACGGTGTGGTTTGCAGGCGCTTGGATACAACAGGACAACGGGATTTAGGTGTCCCTGGACTGCTTACGGTCTTAGCCAAAGTTTCTGAACTTGACAGTAACTTTTTATGAACGCGCTGCAGGTGCCGTATAAGGGAGGATGTTCCTAGGTGGTTGACGTCCCTACCCCTACTTATTTCACCTTTACATATGGTACATATGGCAAGACAGTTGTTGTCCGGATTTGGATAGAAATATTGCCAGACCAAAGAGGTGGAATGTTTGGTCTTCTGCCCAGGCATGACCGTGATGGGCTTTTTCATCCCACGGACAACAACTGTCTCCCCCGGAGCCTGATTTAAACAAACCACATCACCATCAGAATCCTCCTCGCCAACTTCCTCCTCAGCGCCAGCTACACCAGTATCCTCATCCTGTTGTACTTCAACAGTGACATCTTCAATTTGCATATCAGCAAGTGGACTGTGGGTGCTCCTTTCAGCACTTGCAGGGGGCGTGCAAATGGTGGAAAGAGCCACCTCTTCCCGTCCAGTGCTGGGAAGGTCAGGCATCGCAACCACCACCACACTTGGACTCTCCTTGGGGATTTGTGATATCTTCTTAGAAAGCACAGTTCTTCGCTGTGCTTTTGCCAGCTTAACTCTTTTGATTTTTTTAGTGGGAGGAGGGCTTCCATCGTCATGTGAAGCTGAACCACTAGTCATGAACATACTAGGGATTGACCTTAGCCGTTCCTTGCCACTCCGTGTCGTAAATGGCATATTGGCAAGTTTACGTTTCTCTTCAGCTGATTTAAATGTCTTTTTCAAGGTCATTTTCCTGAACTTTGCCATTTGGGATTGTATGTGCCCTCTACTATGACATTGGGCATCGGCCTTGGCAGACGATGTTGATGGCATGTTATTGTCTATGTCATGACTAGTGGCAGCAGCTTCAGCACTAGGAGGAAGTGGTTCTTGATCTTTCTCTATTTTATTTTTATCTGAGAAAGTTTGGTCCTCCATTTATGTTATATCAATTTGATATATACGTGCGGCTAAACACAGAAAATAATTTTTTTTTTGGTTTGGACTGGAGTGTACTTTCGGGGGTTACAGCACCCTTAACGGTCAAGCCAGCTGGCCCTTTACTTATGACACAGGCGCACGCTTGGCACTACTTTGTTGATGCACGTGCGGCTACTGCGCACACAATTCACAAACACAGAAAATAAATTTTTTTTGGTTTGGACTGGAGTGTACTTTCAGGGGTTACAGCACCCTTAACGTTCAAGCCAGCCGGCCCTTTACTTATGACACAGGCGCACGCTTGGCACTACTTTGTTGATGCACGTGCGGCTACTGCGCACACAATTCACAAACACAGAAAATAATTTTTTTTTTGGTTTGGACTGGAGTGTACTTTGGGGGTTACAGCACCCTTTAACGGTCAAGCCAGCCGGCCCTTTACTTATGACACAGGCGCACGCTTGGCACTACTTTGTTGATGCACGTGCGGCTACTGCGCACACAATTCACAAACACAGAAAATAATTTTTTTTTTGGTTTGGACTGGAGTGTACTTTCGGGGGTTACAGCACCCTTAACGGTCAAGCCAGCTGGCCCCTTACTTATGACACAGGCGCACGCTTGGCACTACTTTGTTGATGCACGTGTGGCTACTGCGCACACAATTCACAAACACAGAAAATAATTTTTTTTTGGTTTGGACTGGAGTGTACTTTCGGGGGTTACAGCACCCTTTAACGGTCAAGCCAGCCGGCCCTTTACTTATGACACAGGCGCACGCTTGGCACTACTTGGTTGATGCACGTGCGGCTACTGCGCACACAATTCACAAACACAGAAAATAATTATTTTTTTGGTTTGGACTGGAGTGTACTTTGGGGGTTACAGCACCCTTTAACGGTCAAGCCAGCCGGCCCTTTACTTATGACACAGGTGCACGCTTGGCACTACTTTGTTGATGCACGTGCGGCTTCTGCGCACACAATTCACAAACACAGAAAATAATTTTTTTTTTGGTTTGGACTGGAGTGTACTTTCGGGGGTTACAGCACCCTTAACGGTCAAGCCAGCCGGCCCTTTACTTATTACACAGGCGCACGCTTGGCACTACTTTGTTGATGCACGTGCGGCTACTGCGCACACAATTCACAAACACAGAAAATAATTTTTTTTTTGGTTTGGACTGGAGTGTACTTTCAGGGGTTACAGCACCCTTAACGGTCAAGCCAGCCGGCCCTTTACTTATGACACAGGCGCACGCTTGGCACTACTTTGTTGATGCACGTGCGGCTACTGCGCACACAATTCACAAACACAGAAAATATTTTTTTTTTTGGTTTGGACTGGAGTGTACTTTGGGAGTTACAGCACCCTTTAACGGTCAAGCCAGCCGGCCCTTTACTTATGACACAGGCGCACGCTTGTCACTTCTTTGTTGATGCACGTGCGGCTACTGCGCACACAATTCACAAACACAGAAAATATATTATTTTTTTAGCACTTGGGGGGAGCACCCCTGATGGACAGTGCACCCCCTGGACAACACTACAGCACCCCTTTAGGACTGGGACACTGCACAGGACTTTGGAGTGGACACAGCCCCTATGGAGAACTGACTGCACAACACAGTCCAGCCAGCCCCTATGGACTTTGAAGTAGTGGACACAGCCCCTATTAACAACAGCAGCACAGCACAACACAGCCAGCCCCTATGGACTTTGAAGTAGTGGACAACAGCAGCACTACACTACACTACACTACACAGCCCTAACTCCCACCCTCCCTCTTCACTGTCCACAGCCGAGTGAGAAAATGGCGCCGACGCGGGTACCTTATATAGGATCCAAAACCCGCGAGACTCGGAAGGCGGGATGATGACGTTTTGCCTCGATTTCAGATCCGAGTCAGGCGGGAAAAGTCGAGCCTGACTCGGATCGGACTCGGATCGGGGGGGCTCGGGGGGGTTCGGATTTCAGAAATCCGAACCCGCTCACCCCTAATTACAATGATGGCAGTACTGACAGTTTCCCAGAGTGTGGCAGCCCTGTCCCGCGCCTTCCTGAGCTAACCCACCGCATGGCCCTGGCAGGAAAGAGAAGGGAGATGCGGCATTACTGTGGCTTAATGAATAAGGGGCATTTCTGTGGCTTAATGTATAAGGAGCATTAGGTAGGAGCTGGGGGGCTCAAGAGGGCTGGCATTGCCTGTTAATTCCGACGACTCCTGGAAGATAACCTTGTAGCAACTAGTGATGGGCATTTCTGACACGGTCACATCACATGCAACCGTGTCAGTGATAGCTCAGCTTAGCATGGTCGTTTCTGATGCAACCATGCCTGGCACGTTGTTCATAATGCAGATGATATCAAAAAGTGGAAGGAAAGGTAAAAGAAAAGGGCACTGTGCTAGGTAATTTAGATGATAAATCTGTAGATTCAAAAAGAGATGGTATTCTTAAAAAAGAACAGACAAAACTAGTAGATGGAACTATGTATATCATTTGTATAGCTGCCCCTCAAAAAAACAGATAGTCTTCTGGGGAATCGGTATGAATCACCAGTGGACCTAAGCCCGGCGGATGAACTACCAACCCCGGAAGTCCGGCAGCTGAAGATCCCGACTAAGGTAAGTAACACCCCTAACCCTCCCCTCTCCCCCCCTAACCCTCCCTTAGTGGTGCCTAAACCTAACCTCCCCTCCCTGCACCCTAAACCTAACCCTCCCGGGGAGGTGCCTAAACCTATACTCCCCCCGGTGGTGCCTGACCATAAGCCCCCTTCCCCTAGCCTAATACTTACCCTCCCGGGGGGTTGGCTAGCCCTAAGTCCCCTTGGTATTCCCTAATCCTAACCCCCCCCCTGCGGCTAAGTGCTCCCGACGCTCGACTTACCTACGATCGGTATGCCGGGCGTCAGGATTTCGGCGTGGGGCTGATGACAGGCGTTGATATCGGCGGTCAGCATTTCGACCACTGGTTTCCTGACTACATCCCGTCTTCTGGTTAAACCATTTGTAGCAGTATAAGAAAAAAAGGCGGCGCTTCAAGTGTAGGTACAATAACCATATGATATAAACATTACATGTGTATTTTCCACTCAAAATTAATAATAATAGAGCCGTGTGATCATTTGTATAAGTAGATTTTTCACATAATAAAATCATATACAATAAAACATAATATATAAAAAGCTTTAGCTTTCAGAAACATAGGGCCGTATTCAATTAGAAGCGAAAAGTCAGTTTCGCTTATACTTTTTCAACGATGACGGCATTTACGCCATTTTTATTTATCCCCGTATTCAATTAGTAGTCTGACTTTTCGCCGGTGCGAAAAGTCAATGCATCAGACCTGGCGGAAAGTTTTGTCTATGAATAGGTGGTGAGAAAAAGTGTAGAATTGGGGTTTTGGGGTGCAGACTTCCCGAAACCACCCTGCACCCCTTGGACAGTTCCCTAAAGGTAATCTGTGTCATTTTTTTTTAAAAGTACTTTTGTTTTGGGGGCAAAAAAAAAAACAAAGTTGGGGGACAAACTTGAAAACTAATGGGGGGGGGGTTTCCCAAGTATGCCCCAGGTGTTTTTCGATTGCAAGTGTTTGCGGCAGGTGGATTTTTCACGTTTTTTAAAACTTCACATTAACAACTTCAAAATACGCTAGTACCCATTTTCATGTACCCCAAATTTGATGGGACTAGTTATTTTCCCCTCAAAAACTCCAAAATGTTATTCTTCACCACTTCTTTAAAAACACTATATAGCTCCGATTAAGACCATTTAAAAACCCAAAATACCTTCAGCTGGGATATTCAGGGGTATCCAGAGTGATCCCCCATGTCAGAGCATCTTTTGAGGGGTGTCAGGCTGATTTCCCCAAAACTGATAGAACTTTTTGCCAATTTCAGTTTCGCCGGGTCCTGTTTTCGCTGATTTGAAATTGAATACGGGGATAAGCCATGATGAAGGCAATACTTTTTCGCACCCAAAACCAGCGATGACGGCGAAAAGTCCGGCAACTGACTTTTCGCTCCAAATTGAATACGGGCATTAGTGTTAAAAAAGAAAAAAAGACACAATAATATATTGCACCCGACACTTGCTATGCAGTTGGTTTTGATGTTTTCATATAATTAAATCCTGATTATGCCTCCCAGCGGTATAAATGGTCATTGTAATTTAGTACAGATAATGCAATTAAAAGTCCAGTGCAGAGTTCTTAGAGGTACCTCAGCAATGGCATGAATGAGCTGCAGCTTGGTGCAAGATGAGCTGGAGTGGATTCACCCAAAATGGGGCAGGAGGACCGCTGGAAGGTGTTTACAACCAGACTACAGACGCTAAGGATTGGAGAGGTAAGAGTAGAAGTAGGATTGCAGTAGTGCAAGTATCAATGTCAGGTGTACTGGCTAACGCGTTTCCCAGCCATAAGACAGCTTCCTCAGAGGCAATGGGTGTCTCTCACAACATGTTCCAGACCAATCACCTTCAAATCTTTGGGTTGTCCCTCATGGTATTAGGAAAAGTGTCTGGGGACACCATGGTTTATAGCTTTCTTTATAATATTGCATGTACTGTATGTTCTAAATATCTTCTCTTTAAAGGTCTAGTAGTCCTATCTACCAATATATAGTAACATGGACATGAACACCATACAACATATATGACAAAGTGTGTGTCACAGTTGATGAATTGTTTGATATCTACTGTTTTTCTGAATTTGAAGCTGAAGCACATTGGCAGTGCAATCACTACAATCACAAGTTATGTGCAAAATGCAAAAGCTGGAAGGAAAATCCAAAACAAGCTTCTTACTTTTATAGTTCTATCATTTCAGAATGAGGGGTGTATTTAGCACAATCCGCAGTTCAGATGCGTTTATGATAGGGGTGAGCGGGTTCGGATTTCTGAAATCCGAACCCCCCCGAGCCCCCCCGATCCGAGGACGATCCGAGTCAGGCTCGACTTTTCCCGCCTAACTCGGATCTGAAATCGAGGCAAAACGTCATCATCCCGCCTTCCGGGTCTCGCAGGTTTTGGATTCTATATAAGGTACCCGCGTCGGCGCCATTTTCTCACTCGGCTGTGGACAGTGAAGAGGGAGGGTGGGAGTTAGGGCTGGCTGGGCTGTGTAGTGTAGTGTAGTGCAGTGTAGTGTTGTGCTGCTGTTCATAGGGGCTGTGTCCACTCCTCCAAAGTCCATAGGGGCTGGCTGTGTTGTGCTGTGCGGCTGTTGTCCATAGGGGCTGTGTCCACTCCTCCAAAGTCCATAGGGGCTGGCTGGGCTGTGTTGTGTAGTCAGTTGTCCATAGGGCTGTGTCCACTCCAAAGTCCTGTGCAGTGTCCCAGTCCTAAAGGGGTGCTGTACTGTTTTCCAGGGTATGCATGGTCCATCAGGGGTGCTCCCCCCAAGTGCAAAAAAAATAATATTTTTTCTGTGTTTGTGAATTGTGTGCGCAGTAGCCGCACGTGCATCAACAAAGTAGCGCCAAGCATGCGCCTGTGTCATAAGTAAAGGGCCGTCTGGCTCGTCCGTTAAAGGGTGCTCTAACCCCCAAAGTGCACTCCAAATAATATATATTTTTTCTGTGTTTGTGAATTGCGTGCGCAGTAGCCGCACCTGCATCAACAAAGTACGCCTGTGTCATAAGTACCCCCAAAGTGCATTTCAAACAAAATAAAAATTTATTTTCTGTGTTTGTGAATTGTGTGCACTGTGGCCGCACGGTTATCAACAAAGTAGCGCCAAGCGTGCGCCTGTGTCCCATAAGTAAAGGGCCGACTGGCTTGTCCGTTAAAGGGTGCTGTAACCCCCAAAGTGCACTACGAAAAAATAAAAATATATATTTTTTTGTGTTTGTGAATTGTGTTCGCAGTAGCCGCACGTGCATCAACAAAGTAGCGCCAAGTGTGCGCCTGTGTCATAAGTGAAGGGCCGGCTGGCTTGATCGTTAAAGGGTGCTGTAACCCCCAAAGTGCACTCCAAACAAAATAAAAAAATATTTTTTCTGTTTGTGAATTGTGTGCGCAGTAGCCGCACGTGTATCTACAAAGTAGCGCCAAGCATGCGTCTGTCTGTCATAAGTAAGGGGCCAGCTGTCTCATCTGTTAAAGGGTGGTGTAACCCCCAAAGTGCACTCCAAACAAAATAAAAAAATATTTTCTGTGTTTGTGAATTGTGTGCACTGTGGCTGCACGTGCATCAACAAGGGAGCAGCGCCAAGCGTTCGCCTGTGTCCCATAAGTCTGTTAAAGGGTGGTGTAACCCCCAAAGTGCACTGCACAAAAAATAAACAATTCTTTTTTTTCTGTGTTTGTGTGCGAAATGTATGCGCAGTAGCCGCACGTGCATCAACACAGCAGCAGCAGCGCCAAGCATGCGCCTGTGTCATAAGTCAAGGGCCGGTTTGGACATCTGGTCTGGACTGAAGGACGTGCCAACAATTTCTGACATGTCTACTGTCACTGCATATTATACTGTCACCACTGACAGAATGGTGGAGGAATTATTTTCTGTGTTTATGAATTGTGTGCACTGTGGCTGCACGCGCATCAACAAAGGAGCAGCGCTAAGTGTGCGCCTGTGTCATAAGTAAAGGGCCGGCTGGCTTGTCCGTTAAAGGGTGGTGTAACCCCCAAAGTGCGCTCCAACCAAAATAAAATAATCTTCTTTTTTTCTGTTTGTGTGTGAAATGTATGCGCAGTAGCTGCACCTGCATCCTCAAAGCAGCAGCGACAAACGTGCGTCTGTCTGTTAAAAGGGTGGTGTAACCCCCAAAGTGCGCTCCACAATAAAATAAAAAATTCTTCTTTTTTTTTCTGTCTTTGTGAATTGTGTGGGCTGTAGCCGCACCTGCATCCTCAAAGCAGCAGCGACAAGTGTGCATCTGTCTGTTAAAAGGGTGGTGTAACCCTCAAAGTGCGCTCCACAAAAAAGAAAAAATAATTTTTTTCTGTCTTTGTGAATTGTGTGGGCTGTAGCTGCACCTGCATCCTCAAAGCAGCAGTGACAAGCGTGCATCTGTCTGTTAAAGGGTGGTGTAACCCCCAAAGTGCGCTCCAACCAAAATAAAATAATCTTCTTTTTTTCTGTGTTTGTGTGTGAAATGTATGCGCAGTAGCCGCACCTGCATCCTCAAAGCAGCAGCAACAAGCATGCGTCTGTCTGTTAAAATGGGTGGTGTAACCCTCAAAGTGCGCTCCCCAAAATTTTTTAAATTCTTCTTTTTTTTGTCTGTCTTTGTGAATTGTGTGGGCTGTAGCCGCACCTGCATCCTCAAACCAGCAGCGACAAGCGTGCATCTGTCTGTTAAAGGGTGGTGTAACCCCCAAAGTGCGCTCCAACCAAAATAAAATAATCTTTTTTTCTGTGTTTGTGTGTGAAATGTATGCTCAGTAGCCACACCTGCATCCTCAAAGCAGCAGCGACAAGTGTGCGTCTGTCTGTTAAAAGGGTGGTGTAACCCTCAAAGTGCGCTCCACTAAAAATATATATATATTTTTTTCTGTCTTTGTGAATTGTGTGGGCTGTAGCTGCACCTGCATCCTCAAAGCAGCAGCGACAAGCGTGCGTCTGTCTGTTAAAGGGTGGTGTAACCCCCAAAGTGCGCTCCAACCAAAATAAAATAATCTTTTTTTTCTGTGTTTGTGTGTGAAATGTATGCGCAGTAGCCGCACTTGCATCCTCAAAGCAGCAGCGACAAGCATGCATCTGTCTGTTAAAATGGGTGGTGTAACCCTCAAAGTGCGCTCCACAAAAAATATAAAATTCTTTTTTTTTCTGTCTTTGTGAATTGTGTGGGCTGTAGCTGCACCTGCATCCTCAAAGCAGCAGCGACAAGCGTGCGTCTGTCTGTTAAAGGGTGGTGTAACCCCCAAAGTGCGCTTCAACCAAAATACAATAATCTTCTGTTTTCTGTGTTTGTGTGTGAAATGTATGCGCAGTAGCCGCACCTGCATCCTCAAAGCAGCAGTAACAAGCGTGCGGCTGTCGGTTAAAGGGTGGTGTAACCCTCAAAGTGCTCTCCACGAAAAAAAAATATATATTTTTTTTCTGTCTTTGTGAATTGTGTGGGCTGTAGCCGCACCTGCATCCTCAAACCAGCAGCGACAAGCGTGCATCTGTCTGTTAAAGGGTGGTGTAACCCCCAAAGTGCGCTCCAACCAAAATAAAATAATCTTCTTTTTTTCTGTGTTTGTGTGTGAAATGTATGCTCAGTAGCCACACCTGCATCCTCAAAGCAGCAGCGACAAGTGTGCGTCTGTCTGTTAAAAGGGTGGTGTAACCCTCAAAGTGCGCTCCACTAAAAATATATATATATTTTTTTCTGTCTTTGTGAATTGTGTGGGCTGTAGCTGCACCTGCATCCTCAAAGCAGCAGCGACAAGCGTGCGTCTGTCTGTTAAAGGGTGGTGTAACCCCCAAAGTGCGCTCCAACCAAAATAAAATAATCTTTTTTTTCTGTGTTTGTGTGTGAAATGTATGCGCAGTAGCCGCACTTGCATCCTCAAAGCAGCAGCGACAAGCATGCATCTGTCTGTTAAAATGGGTGGTGTAACCCTCAAAGTGCGCTCCACAAAAAATATAAAATTCTTTTTTTTTCTGTCTTTGTGAATTGTGTGGGCTGTAGCTGCACCTGCATCCTCAAAGCAGCAGCGACAATCGTGCGTCTGTCTGTTAAAGGGTGGTGTAACCCCCAAAGTGCGCTTCAACCAAAATACAATAATCTTCTGTTTTCTGTGTTTGTGTGTGAAATGTATGCGCAGTAGCCGCACCTGCATCCTCAAAGCAGCAGTAACAAGCGTGCGGCTGTCTGTTAAAGGGTGGTGTAACCCTCAAAGTGCTCTCCACGAAAAAAAAATAATTATTTTTTTTCTGTCTTTGTGAATCGTGTGGGCTGTAGCCGCACCTGTATCCTCAAAGCAGCAGCGACAAGCGTGCGTCTGTCTGTTAGAGGGTGGTGTAACCCTCAAAGTGCGCTCCACAAAAAATAAAAAAATCATTTTTTTTTCTGTTTTTATGAATTGTGTGGGCTGTAGCCGCACCTGCATCCTCAAAGCAGCAGCGACAAGCGTGCGTCTGTCTGTTAAAGGATTACATCGGTGACAGCATCCAAGTAGGCATGTCAAACAGTCCGTACCTGTACTGGAAGGAAAAAGAGGCAATTTGGAGGCCCCTGTACACACTGGCTCTATTTTATCTGAGTTGCCCCCCCTCCAGTGTGTACTCCGAAAGAGTGTTTAGTGCAGCCGGGCACCTTGTCAGCGAAAGGCGTAGGAGGTTGCTTCCACAAAATGTGGAGAAGATGATGTTCATAAAAATGAATTATCAACTCTTCCAGGGAAACCAGCCTCCAGAACGTACAGAGGGACCTGTGGTGGTGGATTCCAGCGGGGATGAATTAATACTCTGTGAGGATGAGGATGTACACAACACTGAAGAGGGTGAGGAATCGGTGAATGAGGAGGATGAGGACGACATCTTGCCTCTGTAGAGCCAGTTTGTGCAGGGACAGATTAATTAATTGCCAGCTTGTTTTGTGGGGGCCCAAACGAACCAATCATTTCAGCCACAGTCGTGTGGCAGACCCTGGCGCTGAAATGATTGGTTTGTTAAAGTGTGCATGTCCTGTTTATACAACATAAGGGTGGGTGGGAGGGCCCAAGGACAATTCCATCTTGCACCTCTTTTTTTTCTTTGCATTATGTACTGTTTGGGGCCTAGTTTTTCAAACTGCCATCCTGTCTGCGACTGCAGTGTCACTCCTAAATGGGCCACGTGTTTGTGCCGCCCACTCGTGTCGCTTAGCATAGTCATCCAACTACCTTGGTGCAACCTTTTGGACATAAAAACACTATTGTGAGGTGTGAGGTGTTCAGAATAGACTGGAAATGAGTGGAAATTAAGGTTATTGAGGTTAATAATAACATGGGAGCAGAAAAACCAACACATTCTGTGATTTTAGCTGTTTTTATGCTTTTTTTCAAAAAAATACAGATCCAAAACACAAAACCCAGAACCCAAAACACGGAAGGGTGGTTTTGGCAAAACCAATCCAGATCCAAAACACGAAGAAAGAACCAAAACCAAAACACAAAACACGAAAGTGGCCGGTGCACACCCCTAGTTTATGATGAGATAAATTTGACTACATTCGCATTAGCGATATTATCAAATATCACAAGAATGTATCAATATCCGGGTGCTAGGACAGAGCTTGCGAGAAAGCTCTGTCCCGGCGATGTCTTCGCAACAGGATTCTGCAAATGTTAAAGCCTTCACATGCGGCATCACACTCCAGCACATGCACAGTAAGGAAGTGCAGAGTGTCGAGACATGCATGCAGAGTGTGTTGGATAGAACACTGGCTGACTTCAGAAAGAAAATAAATGTTTGTAATAGAAAATAAATAAAAAATAGCTTACCTGCACCCAGGGATCGGTGATCAATGAGCTCCTTCTGTAATCCAGTCAGCTGATCTGCGTGGTCAGCTGTTACAGTATGTTGGTTGGGAACAGCTCAATTGTCTGGATTACAGAAGGAATTTACCAATCACAGATCCCTGGGTGCAGGTTAGATATTTTTTACTTATTTTCTATTACAATAATGTATTTTCTCTCTGTATACAGCCGGGTGTCTTGAACTGTTGTGGGAGGGATGGGTGAGCTGCTGGAGATCAATCACTGCATACTTGCCTACCCTCCCGATTCGGCCATGAGCCTACCAAAAATCGGGTGCTGCTTCCGCCCCCCCCATAAAGGCAGGCAAGACTCCCGGCCCCCGGCAAGTTTGTTGAATGGAGGGAAGCGTCTATAACGCCATCTGAAGATCGTGTTAATTTCGTGAGCCTCACTCTGGTATTATTTTACTATTTAACAAACAAAATAGTGGTTGCTCAAATCAGTTGCAGGTGCATGTAAGGGAGGGGTTAAGCTAGGCAAAAAAAAGACACCATTCTCCCCCAGCTCTATGCACTGTAAAGAGATTTGCATCCTCTATAAGAGTAGTAATCTCAGTACATATATTTGCAAACATATGGTTAAGCCACCAGCCACAACAAGGCATCTCTGCTTTTTGTGGTCATAACGCTACATGATATTAGCACCCACTTTGGGTCATACTGTTTATTTATGCATTTTCTTATGCTACATGATAATAGCACATACTTTGATATATTTCTGGACTGAGAGTTAACTGATCTGGAGACATGCCAGGAACTTCCAATATGGAACTACAAGGAGCAGAACACAATTGCCTACACAGGTTGAGTCTCCCATATCCAAAATGTTTGGGACCAGAAGTATTTTGGATATCGGATTTTTTTTACATAATGAGATATCTTGGGAATAGTACCCAAGTCTAAACACAGAATGCATTTATGTTTCATATACACCTTATACACACAGCCTGATACAATATTAGTAATAATTTTGTGCATCAAACAAAGTTTGTGTACATACACGAAATTAATTTATGTTGCATATACATGTTATACACAGAGCTGGATGATAACCTTATACTGTATTCTTAATAATTTTGTACAGTAAACAAAGTTTGTGTATATTGACCCATCAGAAATCAAAGGTGTCACTATCTTAGTCGTGCTCAAAAAATTCCAGATTTCTGAATATTTGGATATGGGAAACTCAACCTGTAGTAAATCTGAACAGATCGCATTTTTCATTACAGATATGGGAAATGTGATCTGCATACGGAAAACTATTTGAATTTCAGTGCATGGAGAAGTTTGTTTGTACGAAACTCCTCCAAAAGCCCTTTGATATATATAGATGATAGTAAAATACTGTGAAAAGAATGATAAATAGGCCCATAAATAAATAACCTGCAATGTTTTTTTTTAACTTCTTTTTAGATATATATAAAGGTATAAAATCTAAAATGTTGGGATAAAAACATAATCTCTGCAACCCTATTTCCCTCAACACAATGAAAACATGGCTTTCAATTCCCTTGTCACTCTTGTAATTTTCACTTTTTTGTCTGTAGCTAAGGGACAAGACCAAGGAAATATCTATACAAGAACAATCTTTTCAATCACGCACCAATAGACTGTACATTGGAATTTCTTTTACAGTTTTGTGTGGTTCAGAAAACGACAATATTCATTACAATCTTCATTACACCTTCGTATTAACTCATTCAGTAGGAAACTGTAGCCATATCTCTCTCTCGCTCTCTCTCTCTCTCTCTCTCTCTCTCTCTCTCTATCTCTCTCTCTATCTACCTCTCTGTCTAATAAAACTAATATCTGATAAAAATTACATAATTGCGGCTGTGGTGCACACACCTAACACATACCTCCCAACTGTCCTGCAATCAGCGGGACAGTCCCGTTCTTTTGGAACTGTCCTGCTGTCCCACTCACGGGCCGCGGTGTCCGTGGGAGGGGGGGAGCAGCGGGTAAGCAGAGCGATAAGATGTCATGCGCATGCACACGGCATCTATTCACAGTGCGGGGAGGAAGCCCGTGGACAGCCCAGCATCTCAAAGATGCTGGGCACGTCCATTAGTGATGTAAATGGAGGCGTATGGCCAGGCCCCGCCTCTTTACGGATAGGCCTTCGGCGTGCTGCAGTCCCGACCTATGAAACTCAATTATTAGGAGGTATGCCTAATATGCAGTGAGCATGTCGCAGCTCCCACTATGCATGCATGTTTGGTGTGATGTGCATGAGTGCTGCTGCTGTGATGACTGGACAGATAACCCAAAGAAGAGGCCCATAAACAGAGGGAAAAGTATAACAGGACAGTAGGGTGAGAGAGAGTGGGAGGGATGGTAAAGGGCAGAATGGAGCAGATCCAAGGTGGCATGAGATTTAACGGGTGCCTTCCAGAAAAAGGGGTCAGAAACACAAGATGCAACTGCATAGGAATAGCCATTTGTGTGGCCCTGTCCCTGGTGTTGCTTGCTGGCTGTGTGGCCCCTGTCCCTGGTGTTGCATGCTGGCTGTGTGGCCCCTGTCCCTGGTGTTACTGGCCAGCTCTGTGGCCCCTGTCAATGGCCGGCTGTATAGTCCCTTCCCCTTTAATTATTGGCCAGCTGTGCGCCTCCCCTAATCCTGACTGTGTAACTGTTTTTAACCTCCCTGACTGTGTAACTGTGTACATTCCTTCACTAGCCCTGACTGTGTAACTGTACATTTCTTCACTAGCCCTGACTGTGTAGCTGTGTCTATTTCCCATTTACCCTAACTGTTATCTGTATGCACCCCACCTTACCCCCAGCACTGCCTATCTCTAACCTCCTCCGTGCCATCAATACTGTCCCAACTATCTGCAATTGCCCCTCACTACCCCCAGCACTGCTTGCCCCTAACGTCTTTGCCCTCAGAACTGCCCCAGTTGCTATCTACTCTTACCCCCTCCCTACCCTTAATACTGCCAGCCCCTAACCTCTTTCTTGCCCCCAGTACTGCCCCAGCTGCCATCTACCCTTACCCCCTTACTATTCCCGGCACTACCTGCCTCTAGCCCCCCCCTGCCCCCCAACACTGTCACAACTGCTGTCTACACTTACCTCTACCTACCCCAGCTCTGCCTGTCATAACTCCCCTCTAGCCCATGCTCTACCCCAACTTCTCCCTGCCTTTACCCCTAGCTGTACCCCAACTGCTGCTTGCCCTTAACCCCTTCTACCCAAACTGCTACCTGCCCCCAGCACTGTCCCAGCTGTTGCCTGCCCTCATCCCCCATAATATGTGATGGGACCTAAAAACAGTGAAGTGAGGGGTCCCACAATTTTTTTTTGCTCAGCGCGATCACTTGTAATCAAAGTGAAGAAATGGCTAAGTTTTGGGCAGCTAAGTGCCATTGTCATTTCTTCATCAAATGAACAATTTGCTGTTTAAATTAATCTTGGAGTGTCGTACTTCTTGTTATGTCCAATATCAACTACACTACTTGCACCCATGATTGCATATTATTTTTGGAGTACCCAATGCTACCTTTAATATGTATATACAGTATTTGTATACACTGAAGTGCCAAAAGTCATGGATAGATGTTTAGAATTGTGTAGGACCACCTATAGCCCGGCAAAGTGCAGCAACTTGACATGGCATCGATTCCAAATATGAAGACCTTTGATGTTCACTCATGCCATCCGGAAAGCTTCACATAGCTCCCTGATATTTGTAGATGTAGGGTCTTGGGTGCGAATGGACCTCACCACAATGTCCCACAAATAGTCGTTTGGGCTAATGTCAGGCAAACGTTGTGGCCGCACCATTCGTTGGAACTCTACAGAACCAATTCTGGACAACTTGGGACCAATTACACAGTGCACCATCCTTCAGGAATATTCCATCCTTGTGGGGGTGTCACACTCTGCCCCTTAAAAACCACTTTCTTATCTCTCTGGTGTCTGTCCAGACTAGCACAGAGGTCCGCTCACGCTGCACATCGCTCCAGGCTGGTGCTGAGGTCTGTCTATGCTGCTCCTGCCCCGTTCACTCAGTGTCCTGTCACTGAGATGGAGATGGCTCTTTGCAGTCCCTTGCTCACAACCACAGTATGGGCGCAGCCATGTTGGACTCTGTCACCTGACCCATTTCCTCCACTCAGAGTTCTGCTCCCAGATCAATCGCAGCATCCAATCCCTGGAGCGGCACTCAGAGACACAGTAGCACAATCTTATTCACAGTACACTGCACATAGTGCTCCTGATTCACATTACATCACATAGTGTCCTTTATTCATGTTATGACACACAGCGGTGCCCCTTTTACACAATGCCCACATTTTTGCCCCTTATATACAATGCCCACAGTAGTAGTGCCCCTCATAAACATACTGCCCACAGTAGTAGTGCCCCTTATACAATTCCCTCAGCAGCAGTGTCCCTTACACATAATGCCCACAGCAGTAGTGCCATTTATTCAATGCTCACTGTAGTGGTGCCCCTTATGCGGTACTCCCAGTAGTGGTGCCCCTTATGTAGTGCCCACAGTGGTAGTGCCCCTTATGCAGTGCCCACAGTGATAGTGCCCCTTATGCAGAGCCCACTGTAGTGGTGCCCCTTATGCAGTGTGCCCAGGAGTGGTGCCCATTATGCAGAGCCCCTTGTAGTAGTGCCCCCCAGTGGTAATGCTCCCTGTAGTAGTGTACCCTGTAGTAATGCCCCCTGTTGTAGTGTCCCCAGTGAAAATGTCCCCAGTAGTAATGTCCCCTGTAGTAGCAATGCCCTCTGTAGTAGAGCTCCCTGCAGTAATGCCCCCAATAAAAATGTCCCCTGCAGTAATGCCCCCTGTAGTCGTGCCCCCAGTGGTAATGCCCCCTGCAGTAATGCCACCTTTAGAAGTAATGCCCCCTGTAGTAATACCCCCTACCCCCTACATTAATGCCTCAATAGTAATGCCTCATGTAGTAATTACCCTGTAGTAATGGCCCCAATAGAAATGCCCCAATAGTAATGCCCCTTGTAGAAGTAATGCCCCCTGTAGTAATGCTCCCAACAGTAATGGCCCCTGCATTATTGGCCCCTGCAGTAATGGCCCCTGCAGTAATGGAACCTGTAGCAACGCCCCCAATGGAAATGTCCTCTGCAGTAAAGCCCCCTGTAGTAGTGCCCCCAGTGGTAATGACTACTGCAGTAATGCCCTCTGCAGTAATGGCCCCACAAGTAATGTCCCCTGTAGAAGTAAAGCCCTGTGTAGAAGTAATGCCCCCTGTAGTAATGGACCCTATAGCAATGGCCCCTGCAGTAAAAACCCCTGTAATAGTGCCCCCTGTAGTAATGCCCCCTGTAGTAATGCCCCCAATAGAAATGTCCTCTGCAGTAATGCCCCCTGTAGTAGTGTCCCCAGTGGTAATGACTACTGCAGTAATGCCCCCTTTAGAAGTAATGCCCCCTGTAGTAATTCCCCCTGCAGTAATGTCCCCTGTAGAAGTAATGCCCCAACAGTAATGCCCCTTGTAGTACTAATGGCCCCTGCAGTAATGCCCCCTGTAGAAGTAAAGCTCTGTGTAGAAGTAATGCCCCCTGTAGTAATCCCCTGTAGTAATGCCCCCTGCAGTAATGCCCCCTGCAATAGTGCCCCGCTCATGCATCCACTGCCGTCCATTTGGCCCCCTGTAGTAATGCCTCAATAGTAATGCTCCCTGTAGTAATGACCATGTAGTAATGTCCCCTGCAGTAATGCCCTCAACAGTAATGGCCCCTGTAGTAATGGCCTGTGTAGTAATGCCCCCTGCAGTAATGCCCCCTGTAATAGTGCCTCCTGTAGTAATGCCGTCTGTAGTAATGCCCCCAATAGAAATGTCCCCTGCAGTAATGCTCCCTGTTGTAGTTCCCCCAGTGGTAATGACTACTGCAGTAATGCCCCCTGTAGTAATTCCCCCTGCAGTAATGCCCCAATAGTAATGCCCCCTTTAGAAGTAATGCCCCCAACAGTATTGTTCCCTGTAGTAATGGCCCTTGTAGAAGTAATGCTCCCAACAGTAATGTCCCCTGTAGTAATGGCCCCTGCAGTAATCCCCCCCTGTAGAAGTAATGCTCCCTGTAGTAATGCCCCCTGCAGTAATGGCCCCTGAAGTAGTGCCCCCAATAGTAATGCCTCCTGTAGTAATGGCCCTTGCAGTAATGCCCCCTTTAATAGTCTCCCCTGTAGCAGTGCCTCAATAGTAATGCCCCCTGTAATAGTGCCGAGCGCACACACACAAAAAAAACAATACTTACCTTAAACCCCGCTCCTGTGTCTGCTGCCGTCCGTCTGGCCGCCCGCTACTCTGAACTATGGGAGAGATGTCATGTGACGTCATGACGTCTCTTCCGTAGTGCACACTACAGGAGCCGGAGCTCAGGAGTGAACTCCAACCTCCGGCTGCCGCTGGCGCTGCGGGGAAGGAGCCGGGCGCCTGCTTGTAACAAAATCTCTGCAGGCGCCCGGCAAATGGAGCCTACCTGCAGCGCCGGGCTGATGTGGGCTTGCGTAGGCGGAACTGGTTCCGTCTCCAAATAGAAGTGACTGAACGCATGTTCCGCCCCGTTCCGGCCCTCTTTAACCCCTGCTTTTGTCCATATAGTGTATATCAGTGGTCGCCAACCTTAATTGAGGTGTGAGCTACTTTGGTAAAATTAAACCTCTTGAGGAGCTACTAAAATTGTATAAAAAAATCTGGCTAATAACCGAACAATTGAAGTTCATTTAATGAAAATTAAACAAAATGTTTCATAGAAAACAACAATGAATTTAATTATTACAGTGATATTTTTGTAGTTTGTAAATAAAATTTAAGCACAGGCACATGTCACTGTTAATTACGGGGCTCCAATGAGGTACGTGAAGTAAAGGAGCAAAAGATACTGTAAAGGCAGGCTTGGCAGGAGTCACTCGCTCCACCGTATCGTAGACGCTGTGGGTGGAACCACAGGGAAGCACAGCTGCGGCAATCAACTGACATGTTTCCCTGTGGCTTCACCTATGGCGTCAACACCCCAGGGGAGCACGCGTCAGAGGACACTTCCTCCAAGTTTACTCGGCAGTACTGCATATAGGTGAGCTACCTGAATTGCGAGTTACGAGTGGGCGACCACTGGTGGGTATATATATATATATATATATATATTAAGGATGTGCACCGTCCCCCGTGTTTTGGTTTTGGATCAGGACCTCCCCTGGTTTTGGATCTGGATTGGTTTTGCCAAAACCTCACCTCCATGTTTTGTTTTCGGGTTTTTGTTTTGGTTCTGGATTTTTTCTTAAAAAATATAAAAAGATGCTAAAATCACATAAAATTGGCCTTTTTTTGTTCCTACAGTATTAATAATCTCAATAACATTTATCTCCAGTCATTTCCAATCAATTTTGACCACTTCACAATATTATTTTTTTCATCTAGTTAAGGCCAAAAGGTTGCATCCAGCTAACTGGCTGACTAAGCTAAGTGACACAGTGGGCGGCACTAACATGTGGCAGTTCAGCTTCCAATTTCCAACACAAATACAGGGCCTGATTCAGTGACGGACGCTCTAAAAGTGACGGACGGGACAATATATATATATACAGTGTATATATATACATATATATATATATATATATATATATATATATACAGTCAGGTCCATAAATATTGGGACATTGACAGAATTTTCAGATTTTGGCCTCTATTCACCACCACAATGGTTTTGAAATGAAACAAACAAGATGTGCTTTAACTGCAGACTTTCAGATTTAATTTGAGGGTAATTACATCCAAATCGGGTGAAAGGTGTAGGAATTACAACAGTTTCAATATGTGCCTCCCACTTTTTAAGGGGCCAAAAGTAATGGGACTATCAACTCAAAAGCTATTTCACGGACAGGTGTGAGCTATTCCCTTATTATTTCATTATCAATTAAGCAGGTAAAAGGTCTGGAGTTGATTCTAGGTGTGACATTTGCATTTGGAATCAGTTGCTGTCAACTCTCAATATGAGATCCAAAGAGCTGTCACTATCAGTGAAGCAAGCCATCATTAGGCTGAAAAATCAAAACAAACCCATCAGAGAGATAGCAAAAACATTAGGTGTGGCCAAATCAACTGTTTGGAACATTCTTAAAAAAAAAAGAACGCATCGGAGAGAGCTCAGCAACACCAAGACCATTCATATATTTGCAAATGTATGTAACCAATACCTCTGACTTTCTATTATTATGTAGGATTCAAGTATTTTTGTTGATTTTGCTGCAGTGTGCTGGAGGGAAAATCCCTTTTTTTGTTCTGTAGTTTTTAAGAATGTTCCAAACAGTTGATTTGGCCACACCTAATATTTTTGCTATCTCTCTGATGGGATTGTTTTGATTTTTCAGCCTAATGATGGCTTGCTTCACTGATAGTGACAGCTCTTTGGATCTCATATTGAGAGTTGACAGCAACTGATTCCAAACGCAAATGTCACACTTAGAATCAACTCCAGATTTTTTACCTGCATAATTGATAATGAAATAATGAGGGAATAGCCCACACCTGTCCGTGAAATAGCTTTTGAGTTGATAGCCCCATTACTTTTGGCCCCTTAAAAAGTGGGAGGCACATATAGAAACCGTTGTAATTCCTACACCGTTCACCTGATTTGATTGTACCGTATATACTCGAGTATAAGCCGAGTTTTTCAGCACAAAAAATGTTCTGAAAAAGTCCCCCTCGGCTTATACTCGAGTCAAGTGTAGCGCTGACCGGACGGAGTTCGGTCAGCGCTACACACTGCCAAACACGCAGCCGCCGGAGCCGGCAGCTATGTGTTTGCTGTAATCAGCAGCCGCTGAGTCTCAGCGGCTGCTGCTGCTCCCACTGCGGGAGCCATCTTCCGGCTCCCGCAGTGGGTGATGGGAGACACGTCGTCATGACGACGTCTCTCCCATGCAAATCGGCCGGAGGAGCGGACAGCGGCGGGACCAGGAGCGGACAGCGGCGGGACCATGAGCGGGAGTTTCAGGTAAGTGTTTATTTATTTTTTTATTGTTATCCCGTCTCTCTCTACTAGGGGGGGGGACTACAGGGGGCACTACCAGGGGGCGATGACTGCAGGGGGCTCTACCAGGGGGCGATGACTACAGGGGGCACTACCAGGGGGCGATGACTACAGGGGGCACTACCAGGGGGCGATTACTACAGGGGGCACTAAAAGGGGGGAATACCACTGGGGGAACTACCAGGGGGGGATTACTACAGGGGGCACTACCAAGGGGGGATTACTACAGGGGGCACTAAAAGGGGGGATTACTACAGTGGGCACTACCAGGGGGGATTACTACAGGGGGCTCTAAAAGGGGGGATTACTACAGGGGGCACTAAAAGGTGGGATTACTACTGGGGGTACTACCAGGGGGGGATTACTACTGGAGGCACTGAAAGGGGGGATTACCACTGGGGGCACTACCAGGGGGGGATTACTACTGGGGGCACAACCAGGGGGAATTACTACTGGGGGCACTACCAGCTGTTGCCATTTCCCACACTAGGCTTATACTCGAGTCAGTAAGTTTTCCCAGTTTTTTTGGGTAAAAGTAGGTACCTCGGCTTATATTCGGGTCGACTTATACTCGAGTATATACGGTAATTACCCTCAAATTAAATCTGAAAGTCTGCAGTTAAAGCACATCTTCTTTGTTTCATTTCAAAGCAATTGTGGTGGTGAATAGAGGCCAAAATATGAGAATTCTGTCAATGTCCCAATATTTATGCACCTGACTGTATATATATATACATATATATATGGAAGAGAGAATAGGCACTCACCATTCAGTATGAAAAGTATTTAATAACTCACAGCTATTACATGAAGAAGTCGACGTTTCGGTCCTTCCAGGACCTTTGTCAAGGCAGAGACAGTCGCCAGAAAGCTACCACCAACAGGACACATATATATATATATAATTAAATGAAGGTAGGAAATTGGCTTATAGTGTGTAGGACCAATAATAAAGTACGGTACATAAAATTGCAAAAAAGTATATTAGATCCACAACTTGTCTTCACATGGGATAATCTTTGGTCACGTGACCATCAGTTTTGTTCAATATATAAAAGAAATAAGCATAACATTCTCACATAGTGTGTACCATATGTAAAGCCAGTGGAGCATATCAAGTTATGTTCCACCATATATATTAGGAATACCTGGGTACTATAATCACAACAACTCCAATATATAGTTTTACACATAAAAATGTATTATATCCAAACAGCGGTCAAATAGTAGGTATCACATGTACAAGAAACAAGTAATAAAATGGCTTATCTGTTCATACGAGAAGCAGCAACAGTCTCAACGTTTTTTTTCCTCATGCCAAAGACTTCATCATCCCTTTGATGTGTCCCTTCATGTATCTCTTTTGAAGATAAGTTGTGGATCTAATATACTTTAGGGCTCTATTTATTAACATTATTTTCACTAAAATAAAGTGAAAAAGGGTGTTTTCACACCCTTTTCACATTATTTTAGTATCACCTGTAGTTATTACAGGGCAATTGGAGTAGAATTCATAAAATTCCATTCCAACCCCTAAGTATCACTTATATTTAGTAATCAGATCGCATTTCCCATAATTGTAATGGGAAATGTGATCCCACCAAAGTTACTAAAAATAAATTGTAAAAAAATACAGGGGAAAGCCCTGTGATAATAACGCCACCTGGAGGTGACGTTATCCAGGGTCTACCCCTGTTACCGGACACCTACTCTGCTCTAAAAGGCAGAGCAGAGCCCTGAGCCGGTCCCAGTGATCAGCTGTGTGGTCTAAACAGACCGCAAGCTGATCTCTGCTACAAAAAAAGAAAAAGGTACAAAAAAAATGTACTTACCTGACTCCATGGACCGGTGGTCGGGGCTCCGATGATGTTCTCCCTCCGGTCAGCTGGTCTCCAATGGTGCACTGTGGCCCGGTCATCAGGTGAGGGGGTAGCAGCGGCGGCCAGTCGGTGCATGCGCGGGCACTTTGTCACAGTATTTTTAGCGAGAATACCGTGACTAGTGTGCTGAGGGGATCCGCAGGGACAGAGCTTTATCGCAAGCTCTGTCCCTGCAAGGGATTTGTAGTAAATGCCTGTGATATTGCCTGAATTCGCAATGCGAATTCAGTCAATAATATCACACTACAATCTGCATTCAATATGCAGATTGTAGTAAATAGAGCCCTTAGTGTGGAAGGTTAGCATCAATTAACATACAGTACAGTACATTTTGTCATCTCCTCATGAGTGTGATCCATTTTTTTCTGAAGAGAAACCGAAAGATTGCATAAGAAAAGAGGTGTTTTAAACCTCTAGGATGGGGGCAGGCATGTATGCAAATTACTTGTTGGAGTTAGCCTATGGCAAGCAGGGGCGGGTTTGTAACAGGAACATTATATAGTGGGCTAAAAGTTTGGGCCAAAGCCTCTTTGTTCCAGATTCCTCCAGGAGAGGGAAGTGCATTTTGTCAGTTGTCATTTTCCTTAATAAAACTCTCTCAGTGCTTCTCCTTTTTCTCTTCTTCTCTCCTCCTTTTGCTTATTGTATTTAGTCATTCTTTTCATTTACTTCATATCATTGCTTTTACTTTTCCTTTCTGTCCTCAATCACTGTCTTTTCTGATTTCTTGTTCTGCTGGGGGAGGGGTGGCTATGTTCTGCCTAGTAATGAGCCTCCCCAGACCCTGGTTCCTGGCTCCACAGTACCCCCATGTTATTAGGGGCTGCAGGTGTGGTTCCCCTATTGATAGTTCTATCCCCCCTCAGGCTGCTGCAGCTTTGTGGAAAGTGTGCCAGTGTGGGGGAGGGGTGCTTCCCTTCAGTCCTTAATGCCCCTGGTCAATATCATCTTTGTGGCTGCAGTGGCCAGCACCATAGGCAAATGCAGGAGGGGTTTATGAGCGCCTTGCCTGAACCCCCCCCCCCCCTAGCCCACACCATGATGACTGCAATAGATATAGCATATAATACTAAAGTTGCATGTTTTTTAGGATCACCTCATTGTCACAAATGAAATAACTAGCACTACAGTCCCTGTTGATCTTTTAAATGTGTCAGCCAGTAGAAAAAGTTAAAAAGCCAGTAATGAATATTGTTGTGCACCAACTAGGAGATCTGGAAAACATTCACTGTTCGGGGTGCACTGATATGGACCACCTATTGGATCAATTATTAATACTGGATAATACACCATCCAGTACATAAGGGGACCAATCTGTGCATCTATGTCCAGGACAGTGCATGGTTTCTTTTTCTGCCCTCTCCCAGATTCCCCAACTTGCTCAAATGATCTGTAAAGGAGCCTGCACATGAAATAAAAAGATTCAGCTCAGACAGGATGGCTCTACTTCTACATATAATTGCTTACTGTGTTTGCTGGTCCTGTATATGCCAGAATTATTTCATTCAGTACATTCGTATGATGTATTTTATATCTGGTCTAAGTGCTGATTATGCCCTCTTAATGGTAGAAAACAGTTGCAGCAAACAGTGTCAGTATTATGCTGGGCATTGAGGTCCCATTGGGGGAATAGGATGCTTTAGTGATGTGTTATCTGACAGTAAGGGGTAATGGCTTTGACACTGCTTTATTTATGTATAGCACCTAAGATCTAGCTTTTATCTCCTTTGAATCATTATTATCAGTCAATAGAGGAGATTGTATTATATACTGTATTCTGAGCATTTAACTTACAAAATAGACAGAATACATGTGCTACAGTGAATTTCTACAGGGTGCACAGCTTATTATTGCAATCACTGCCCCAAGCAGCTATCACCGGGAAGCTCCATTCTCAGCTATGCTCCCACTTCGACAAATATACATTGCTGGAGGTCACGCAGGTCTTCGCGTCCTGCCTATGAGGGGTACAAGGCGAGCAAAGCAGCTAGTTCAGTTAGTCAGGGCTAACAGCAGGCGTCTGGGGGAAAATGCTTCGCCTTTAATAATTCCACCTGTACGCAGGGACAAAAATTTCGTTTTCGTCACCTCTGCTTGCGATGTGGTGGCAACCACCCAGTTGCCAAGTGTTTCAAGGTGGGTGCCCAGCAGCAGCCTGCACAGCCAGCAAAAGGCACAAGTGCTAAGTAAAGCTCCATCCCCTGTCCGTGTCACAGCGATAGCAAAATGGTTGAGTTGGTACCCGGTTCTGCAGGACGCAGAATTTTCGTTAAAAGGCTTCAGTTTTGGTTTTCGTTTACCTATATGCAGGGATGTCAACACATATTTGCCTAGAAATTTGAAGTCTGCCTTTGAATTGCCTCACATTCTTAGGGAAAAAGTGGCTGGCGAGGTTAGCGTCAGGCGCATTGCAGGGCCTTTTGCAGAACCCCCATTAGGGATCTTGTGAATTCCCCGGTGGGAGTGGTTCGTTATTAGGTGTTATGGTCCGGGCGCACTGATGGCTAAGATAGATGTTGAGTCAGCTTTTCGTCTACTTCCTTTGCACCCAGACTCATTCCAGTTTATGGGTTTTTAGCTTGGACGACGGATATTACATAGACAAATGATTGCCTATGGGGTGTTCTGTGTCCTGTGCGTTTTTCGAGCGTTTTAGCACCTTCCTACACTGGTGCGCGGAATTTATTTAATTTTTGCGGTAGTCATGGGATAGCCCACTATCTCGATGACTTTGTGTGTGTCGGCCCTTCCGGTTCAGGCAGATGCAGTTATCTTTTGTTTTCTTTACGAGCACTGTTTTTTCATTTGGAGTTCTCGTTGCTGCGGACAAAACGGAGGGCCCTTCCCCTTGCTTGTCATTCCTGGGTATCGAGATCTGTACCTCGGCGGGTTCTTGTCGCAATCCTCTCAATAAGCCTGTCAAGTTGCGTAATGCCATAGCGGAATGCACGGCTTCCAGTAGAATTACCCTACGGCAGGCGCAATCCCTCCTGGGCCTGTAAAGTAATTCCAATGGGCAGAGTTTTTTCACGTAAATTGGAAAGGGCCACGGCTGGTGTCATTAACTGAGACATTTGCTACGTTTATCCTCAGAGATTAAGCAGGACCTCTCTGTCTGGGTCTCGTTTCTTCAGGATTTTAATGGCGTTCGGTTGTGGATGACTCCAGCCGCTGACAATTTGCAGCTGCAGCTGTTCACCGACGCAGCAGGCACCACGGGGTTCGGATGTTACCTTGATGGCTCCTGGTGCATTGGCCGTTCCCTGGAAGAATTGGTGGGAAAGGGTTTGACTAAGGACTTACTCCTTCTCAAACTCTTTCCCATAATGGTTTCCTTGGAAATCTGGGGGGAATGGTTACGCAATCGCAGCATCATTATCAGGTGTGACAACCTGGGCGTCGTCCATGCGATACAATCAGCAATGTGCTGCTTCCCTGCTGGTTTTGCGCTTGCTAGCGCAGCTGTGCTCACATGTTTGCGCTGTAACATCATGTTTAAGGCAAGACACGTTCCTGGGGTGGAGAATGAGATAGCCGATGCGTTATCACGTTTCCAGTGGGCTAGGTTCCGATCTGTGGCCCCTGGTGCTGACGTTGTGCTTTACCCCTCTTATGTTTGGCAGGTGATCGAGCCGGCATGGAGGGCTTAGCAGAACAGTCTCTAGCCCCCTCCACGTTGCGAGCATATCGGCAGGCATGGAATGAATGGGAAGATTATTCCCGTAGCAGCAAACAGGCAGGTAAGAGTCAGCATCGTTCGATGCTTTCTTTTATTTGGAGTCTCCATTTGGCTGGCAGATCCAGGGCTTCTGTTGCGCGCTCTTTGGGGGGCATTGCATTTTATTGTAAATTGAAGGGCCAACCTGACTTTACTAAAAGTTTTCTGATTGTGAAGGCTTTAAAGGGTTGGGCACGGGTCTCCCGGCCAGTAGCTGACCGTAGGAGACCTGTGGACGCTCATCTGCTTCCGGCAGTATTAGGGGCGGTTCTCTGAGTGGCTCTTACTGCGTATGAGGCGGTCCTGATTCAAGTGGTGTTTTCGGAGGCTTTTCACGGCACATTGAGGGTATCGGAGCTGGTGGCATCATCCAAATGGGTTGATGCCGCCATGCTCCTCTCGGATATCCTGGTCAGTGAGAGGTCTGTTCTCTGTAGGTTTGGTGGTCGAAGACCGACCAGATTGGTAGGGGTAGGTGGATCTCGTTGGGTCCATCTAGGGACGAACAGATCTGCCCAGTGGCACTAGCTATGCGGTATGAGTTATTGCGGCCGGATGTTCCTGGTTCATGACTCATGCATATGGACAGGACTCCGCTTACCAAATACCAGTTTGGTTGGTTTTTGAAGAGGTGTGTATCAGTTTTAGGCCTCCCGCCTGAAGATTTTGGTACACACTCGTTTCGGATCGGAGCCACAACTTCGGCGGCAGCTGCGGGTTTCTTGGCATCAGAAATTAAGGCCCTAGGACGTTGGAAATCGGATAGTTATAAAGGTTACATTCGACCAAGGCGTTAAGGCCCTTTGTTTAAAGTCATTTCACAGTCTGTTCCGGTTACGTTTATATGCTTGCCTGGTTTTTGTCTTGTCTCATGTACTGTCCTGTCTTGTCTTGTCTGTTACCCCTGTCCGTCCTACTCGGGATTAGCTACTCGCCATTGCTGGCAATGGGAGTCTTGAGGGATTTTACAATTTTTACCTGAACTGACGGATTCAATTCGGCTATTCTCAATCATTTAATTAGGCCAGAGTCCATCCTTCAGCAGGTTTTTATTTTACCTCTTGCCGAGTTCACCTGTTTTTTCCCAATTCCCCCCCACCCATTCTTCCCCTTTGTGTCTTCTGTTTGTCTTAGCCACTTTAAATAGTAAAGTCGGCGACCAATAGAAAATGTTTCTTTTTGGCAGATACTCACTTATGTTCTATCAGATCCCACTAATACACCATAAAATGTTATTGTTTTATGACAATTACTAATTTTTTATTTACTGCTTTCCTCCACCTTTAGGTTTGCTCTTTGACACGCAGGACATTTGGGTTATAGGCCACTCATATATTTTCTGGGCTGCTAGGTTTATAAGTTCAGATCAAGTTTCAATTTTTGAATATTCAGCTAGGGTCCGTTGGATAGGTTCCAGAGGTATGAGATGGCATTCCTTTTGTCCTAAACTGTTAGAGTATGCAAGGCTTTTTGGTAGGCCACGTATTTTGGTGGCTTATTTAGGAGGCAACGACTTAGGGCAGAGGTCTACTGTAGAATTACGAGTTGATATTGTCAACGATTTGGCGTGGGTGCTATCGGCCTGGCCCTTGTGTAAATTAATTTGGTCTTGCATTGCACCTCGACAGGTCTGGCATGGGGTTAGGAGTTTTCCTGCTAATGACGAAGCTAGGAAGAAACTTAATTTCGCAGTTGCCAAATTTGTGATGGCCAATTATGGCCGTGTCATTTACCATAAGAACATTCAATTTCAATTTAGTTATATGTATAGACCTGATGGAGTTCATTTAACAGAGGAGGGTTTGTCATTGTTTATTGGGGATCTTTTTGAGGAGTTGGCGTTAATGGGGTAGTACTTGGTATGGTGGCGGTGCGGCGGTTCTATAAGCAGAACCTTGCTGTGGCGGGAAAGAACGGCAGGTCGCCAGTCCGGGTGCAATTATGATTTAAGGGCGCTCCCTTCGTTGACTGGTAGTTGGCTGTACCAACCTAACGGGGGGCAGTATCACCACCTAAACGGGTGGGAAGTCAAGATGGGGGTGAGCGTTACCTTTTGTTGTTGACATGATTTACATGGTTATGTGTATGCACTCTGGGCGATCTACACCTGCTATGCCTTTTGTTGTTTGTGTGTGGGCATAGCAGATTTGGCTGATTTCTGGCCGTCCTTTCTTTGCCACCATACATCCTTAAATAAATAATAAATAAATAATAATTATTATTGCTCCAATAAATCGCTATCAAGTTATCTGCCAAATCCACTTCTCTGTGTCTTTATTTTATGTTAGTATGATAAGTGGTTTGCAAACATGACAACACCTCATCCGATAGAAGGTTTAGAGAAACCGAAAGATTGCATAAGAAAAGAGGTGTTTTAAACCTCTAGGATGGGGGCAGGCATGTATGCAAATTACTTGTTGGAGTTAGCCTATGGCAAGCAGGGGCGGGTTTGTAACAGGAACATTATATAGTGGGCTAAAAGTGTGGGCCAAAGCCTCTTTGTTCCAGATTCCCCACCCTCCCTCCCCTATAAATTTTGGTATGTTGTAGGTTTGGTTTTGGGTGGCGGGAAAGAACGGCAGGTCGCCAGTCCGGGTGCAATTATGATTTAGGGGCGCTCCCTTCGTTGACTGGTAGTTGGCTGTACCAAACTAACGGGTGGCAGTATCACCACCTAAACGGGTGGGAAGTCAAGATGGGGGTGAGCGTTACCTTTTGTTGTTGACATGATTTACATGGTTATGTATATGCACTCTGGGTGATCTACGCCTGCTATGCCTTTTGTTGTTTGTGTGTGGGCATAGCAGATTTGGCTGATTTCTGGCCGTCCTTTCTTTGCCACCATACAACCTTAAATAAATAATAAATAAATAATAATTATTATTGCTCCAATAAATCGCCATCAAGTTATCTGCCAAATCCACTTCTCTGTGTCTTTATTTTATGTTAGTATGATAAGTGGTTTGCACACATGACAACACCTCATCCGATAGAAGGTTTAACTGTTTTTGTAGTGCTGTCGGTTGCACTGGAATATGCTCATTGATACTGCTATGTTAGATACTGTATGTTTTCATATATCTGGAGGATTCATCTTTGAAAGTCACAAAGTATTTTTGTTTTGTTTTTTCCTTCTGGAGTTCGTGTTCTCATTGGACCACACAGGCTGCATTCAATTAATTATAATGGATGACTTGTTCTACTGTCACTTGCATTTCAGAAATCTATTGTGCAGTGATATATCTCAATCAAACTTAATGTTTTTATTTAGCATCTACAGTATTGCAGATGAATGTCTATGATAGGGTCATATGCTAGTCATAAATTCACCTTTAATAATGGGACTGAGGGGTCTATTCATCATAATTTAAAATTTGATGGAGGTAATTAGGTTTAGAACTCGTATGGAGTTCTACCCAACTACCGGAGGAATTCATCATTCCTCCTCTCCAGAACTATTTCGAAAAGCTGTCATTTTTGCGATGACAGCTTTTCGGGAAATAGATAGTTTTCCCTCTCAACACTAACTTGCCGCAGCTGGAATCTGTGCTGCGCATGCGCTGTTACATTCGTTAAACCAGTGCATGTGCAGCACTGCCTACAGCTGCGGTAATTTTGTGCGTCCCCCCAATGCCCCCTCCGCTCACCTCCCCCCTGTCCCGTACTTACCTGGCCGCTGCATCTGCCTCCGGCTATTCAGACACGTGTTCTCCTGGCAGAACACAGGGCCTGATTCACACTCGCTTGCAAGCGCTTGATGGTGTGCTCTGCACATGCGCAGCGGCCGCACTGCGCGTGTGCAAGCCCCGGAGCGAGAGAGAAAATCTCTCGCTCCGTGGCTCACTGCAAAAGGGGCGGCTGTCGATGTTGATGGACAGCTCGCCCCATTTTGTAGGCGTGGCGGGGGGGTGGCTTCACAAACGGAGGCGTTCCCAAGCAAACACCTGCCGTTTGTGGGCATCACCAGTCACCAGTGATGTCAGTGAGAGAGCTTCCGGCTCTATTAGAGCCAGAAGCTCTCTGGGGCTTGCGGCCACGAGACCCTACCACAAGGGTCTCGTCGCAAGCCCGATGGTCGCGATGGTCTTGACAGCTATACGAGCGGCCAGGAGGCCGCTCTAAAAATCAAGAAGGACGGCCCTGATTCAGAGCGAGCGCTCTGTCAGAGCGTCCGGCTCTGAATCAGGGCCTCTGTCCCTTCCCTCGGGCTCCTTCCTGTCCCCGGCTAATGCCCCGCCCCCTTAAAAACTTTATTTTAGTGTTGATGAATAGGCCCCTAGGGGAGTGTTGACTCCACGTTTCCAATCTTTCACATATTTATAGTTTCATTTTTTCAGGATTGTTTAGTATATATATATATATATATATATATATATATATATATTTGTCTGTCCACAACGGTTTGGAAGCTAAGGTTTGCCCGTCATCCCATTTCACATTTTGCCAGCACTTACATACAGTATGCATTTCTTTATGTACTGTAGTAAGGTGGGGTCGGACAGTTGCTTTCATAATGTCATGATTAAATTTTCTTGGCTGTGTATCTGATTCTTTAGCAACACTTTTTATCCTAAATATGGCATAGTAACTGTCATGATTATGGAGTCTATTTACTAAGCAGTGTTAGTAGACAGAGTGAAAATTGATAAGTCAGTGATAAGGTGCCAGCCAATCAGCTCTCAACTGTCATCTCACAGGCTGTGTTTGAAAAATGACAGTTAGGAGCTGATTGGCTGGCACCTTATCACTTTCTTATCACTTTTCACTGTCTCCTAACACTGCTTAGTAAATAGACCCCTATATCTCGTACGAGTACATGTCTCTATAAAGCACCATGTCAGAGTCAAACATTTTTTAGTCAGTACATGGTACTGCTTATTATACCTAGCTTATCTTTACATAATGTTGCTAAGAATTCCAGAGAGACTATTACTGCCGACTCGGGTGAGCCTCATCCTTGGCACAAATGCCACAGAAACAGTACTGTCACCTATTTGTGCATTCCGGGGTTTGGAAGCAGTAGACGTCTATGGGCTTTTATTTGCGACTCCTCCAATCCTCCAATCGGATCTCTCCCAGTCCCGTCCCCCCACCTGCAGCGTGTGCGTCACTCAACTCATGTGCAGAAGGACTTCTGGGTCATTAACACAGAGGTTCTTCTATCGCAAAGGACAGCTCTTTTTTTAAGCATTCAGCATTAAGAAATGCTGTTATGCTTGCAAAGAGTGGTGGGATGCATCACATTCAAATTGCAATGCATCATGCAAGCCCATGGGCTTTGTCTAATAGTGCACCCATGGCACTTAGACCATCTTCTTCCCTGACAGTATTCCACCTTGTTACCTCCTGCAGGTGGGGATCACTCTTTTAAGAGAGGACAATCTCCTGTGACCCTCACTCCAACAGGTCTTCTTGATTCCACTCTCCGGCATCCACTTTGCTATATTCATCCATATTCGGAATCGGTATGAAATACCGCAGTTCGATTCCCGGCAGCGCCTGGCCGACCAAAGCAGAGTTCCCGGCAGCGGAAGCCAGACAGCGCTGGAAATCCCGATCGTCGATAGGTAAGTACTGACTAACCTAACCTAACCCCCTAACCCTAACCCTCCTTAGAGGTGCCTAACCCTAACCTCCCCCCAAGTGCCTAACCCTAATCCCCCCTCTAAGTGCCTAACCCTAACCACCCCCTTCCCCGCTGCCTAAACCTAAGTCCACCAGGGTGGGTGCATAACACTAACCCTCCCTGCCCCTAGCCTAACCCTCCCGGGGGGGTGCCTAACCCTAAGTCCCCCCGGGTGCCCTAAACCTAACCCTCCCCCTGCGGTTGTCCGCTCGTGGCACCCGGCATCCCTTCGATTGGGATGCCGGGCGCCAGTCTCCCGGCGTCGGGGAAATGTCAGACGTCTACATCTAAACACCCGGCATTTCACCCTCGCCGGGATATGACAGTCGAGAAGCCGGCTGCCGGTATTAAGGCAGCCGGCTTCCCGATTGTATACCCCATATTCATCCATCGTTCCTAGTTGGACAGGCCAGTCTTCCAATATGCCCACATATGGTCTGTCCTAGCACTTACATGCATCAGACAGCCTAGACCAACAAGGACAAACAGAGCATAGACTTTGCATTCAAGGTTCACTCTTGTCACCTTGCTTGACAGTCACCTGGAACACACTCAGCTCCTGCAACAAAACTCAGTCCACCAACACTGGTTGGTAACTGTCAACCTATATGTGTTGTCCGCAACACTATAACTACTTAGCAACAGTACCTGGGCCCTACAACACAACTTTCCCTACTGTACAACAACAATCTAACAGGCTGTGTGTGCACTATCCTACCATTTCACAATACAATGACAGTCACTAAACACAATACAAACAAAGAACTAAGGGCCTGATTCGGCAAGCAACGCAAGTGAGAGAACGCACGCACTCGGCCGATGTTTTCGCACTGCGCATACTACCAACTGCGATGAAAACTGTGTGTGCAAAAGCCACGCAGACCCAAAGCAGAGTGATTCACAAGAGTGGTCGGGCGAACGCAGGCGTGCCAGTGCATTGCATCATCGTTGCAGGGACGTGCATAAATTAGCCACTACTGTGCCGCACGCAGCCGGGCATCTCTCTGCATGCAGGAATCTCTCAACTCCTGCGGCAGGGTCAGGTCAACCACTAGTGTGCGTATGGTTTCGATGGTTCGTGAGGCGACCGATGCTTCCGCCAACTTGTGGACTACTCAGGCTGTACGTAGAGAGAGGTGGGTGGAATTGACTTTTGATGGGTGTATATAGCTTTGTGCTGTGATTACCGTGCGTATGCATGATTAGCATATACACACACGCACTGGGTACGTGCTAATGCAACATTACGTTGCTTGCTGAATCAGACCCTAATTGCAAAGCTCAGTAGACAGATTACACACACAAGTCAATTAATCAAGCAAGGTGAGCCCCAGCAGCCTACCTTTAATCGGAACTTGACTGCTGGGAGGGGTAGTGGGGGAAATCTGCTGTGAAGGAGTAATGCCTAACTAGGGGATGTAGTTATGAGACCAGCGGCTGCGATGCCACGCCGGAATGCTGAAGGACGCCTGCCCGAACGAGGTAAACCTGGGGCACCCTTAGCGTTAGCTGTGCGGGAGGGGGGGGTTAGGTTTAGGAAGCATAGTGGGGATAGGGTTAGGTTTTGGGGGTGGAGGTTAGGGTTAGGCACCACTGGGGGGGTTAGGGTTAGGCTAGGTTTTGGGGGTGGAGGTTAGGGTTAGGCACCACTGGGGGGGTTAGGGTTAGGCACTAAGGGGGTAGGGTTAGGTTTAGCCACGAAGGAGAAGGGTTAGGTTTAAGGGTTAGGGTGCGGGGTGGGGAGGTTTATTGTTAGGCTACAAGAAGGGAGGGTTAGGGGGGGAAGGAGGGAAGTTAAGTATACTTAACCAACCCCTGTCGGGATATCAACCATCGGTATGCCGCTGTCGGAATTCTGACAGGAGGCATCCCGGCAGCCGGCATTACATACTAATTCCCTGAATATAACCCTAGTATATACTAAAAATAAGTATCTGCACAGTAATGCTGGCCATACACCAGAACTATATTGTTCAAACCAGCTAACTAGTTCAGAGTGAGGGAGCAAACGATAATCATTAGTTTGCTCCCACACACTGAAAAATGGCAAAAAAAGCTCAACCCAACAAGTTGGAAAAATGTAAAAAAAATAACTAGTTGCAACTATTTTGGTCAATGGCTTTCCCTCCAACAATTTTGATGTCACCTGCTACACACTGGCCCAGCACTGTGTACGCCGTGCCACCGTCCTCCTGCCGTCCTCCTGCAGAATAGTACTATTGGGCACTGTTTCCTCTCACTTTGTTAGACAGGCTGCCAGGGCAACGAACCATGCTTTTGGAGAAGGGAGACCGCACCTGAAACACTGAAGGTCAGTGTCAGTGTCCTGCAAGTGCAAAATGAGAGGGATCTCTCCTTCTGGTCAGAGTTGCTGAATGCCAGCAGCTATAGTGAATACCTGCTTCTGGCTGGAGTATGATCTCTGCCTGCACATTGGATGAGAGGGGAGGAGAGGGGGAAAGACACCTTTATGCAGCACAGATAGACAGAGGGGCTTGTTGGACTCATTACTTTTATGAGTGTGTGGAATCATCATGGGGGATTTGTCTCAGTATTGTATTTATGGCGTTAAGGGTGGTGCTGAGTGACACTGGACCTGATTCAGACCCGCTCGCAAGCGCTGGAGCGCTCGCAAGCGGGTCGATGGTGGGCTCTGCGCACGCGCAGCGGCTGCAGAGCATGTGCGCAAGCCCTGGAGCGAGAGAGAAAATCTCTCGCTCCGTGGCTCACTACAAAAGGGGCTGCTGTCGATGTTGATCGACAGCTCGCCCCGTTTTGTAGACGTGGCGGGGGGTGGCTTCACAAACAGAGGCGGCCCCACTGACATCATCAGTGATGTCAGTGGAAGAGCTTCCGGCTCTATTAGAGCCGGAAGCTCTCTGGGGCTTGCGGTCATGAGACCCTACCACAAGGGTCTCGTCGCAAGCCCCAAGCACCTGTACAAGAGAGCAGGGCCGGACTGGCCATCGGGCACTTCTGGCAAATGCCAGTAGGGCCGATGGGCACAAGGGCCGGTTTGACGGAGCGCAGGCGAACCCGGGAGAACAACCTCCCGGGCGGCACCATGCTCTGTAATGCACGGCCGCGTCATTGCGTAATGACGTCATGACGCAGCCGTGTCATGACATTATTACACGCGGCCAGGGCCGGATTAAGGGGGGGGGCACAGGGGGCAAGTATCCCCAGGCCCCCCTCGCTGAGAGGGCCCCCCCGGCAAAGCCACAGATCGGATTTTCTTCAGTGATCCGATCCACTTCGCTGCACCTGCCACCACTGACTGCCGTCACACTGACGGCGCCACAGTGACAGAGCAGTACTGGGCTGCCGACGGCCATCCAACGGCAAGGAATTGGATAGGAAGTGAAAGCCTGCATCTGCGCAGTCTTTCCGTGAAATCAAACGAACTGGCCACCGCGCAGGCTGCAGGGAATGGGGGATGATGTCGGGAGAGGAGCGGAGTGTGCCGCAGCCAGTGCACTGTGAAGCCAGACAGCTCAGCTGAGCATTAGATGATCAGGCTCTTCACAGCATCATAGGGGGAATCTCAATACACACAAAGGAAAAAGTAAGACAGTAGCTTTTTGTTTTATCAACTAAAATCAACTGTAACTTATGTGTATGTGTGTATATATGTGTTAATGTAGAAGAAGAGAGCGACACTCCAAATATATCATTTGCGTAAAAGCTGCAGTTTATTAGCAATTTTCAGCATCGTTCTAAACCCTCAGGACCTTTCTCAAGCCAAGGGTCTGAAACGTTTGGAGTGCCAGTCTCTTCTTCCGAATTAACTATTAATATTTGACTCTCCTAAGTTTGGTATTTTACTTTGGATGACCATTCCCGCTTCCATCCTCCCTCACCCCATTCTCTGCGCCACCTCCACCTTCCCTCTGTCCTGCCTCCTTCCTAGAGATTTGCCTCACTACTGATTCAATTACTATGTATGTATGTGTGTGTGTGAATAAATTAATGTGTGAATATTGAAACGTTTACACAGTAGGTGGTACTGTCGATTCTTGCAAGCAATCCCTGAGTGCCGCTGAACATAGATTATTTATATATATATATATATATACTCAGAATTGCATGTCACCATGGACATGTAGGCGTGTCCAGGTAGGTTTGCATGCAAATTAGTTAAATCAGTGGGGCCCTCCCCATCTTAGGTGCCCCGGGCCCCAAAAGGCCAGCTCTGGACGCGGCCAGCAGCCAAGCCCCACCCAAGCAGCATCCACCCGGGCAGGTGAAACGTAGTTAGAAGCTCCTGCGAGCTGTCAACATGCAGGGCTACCCAGCAGCCCTGCTTCGTCACCTACTATGTGCGGCCACGCCAGGGCCGGATTATAGGCAGGGCGGTCATCCTGGGGCCCCCTGGCTGGCTCCCGTGTCCCGGCAGCATCACACAATAATGACCGTGGCTGACTGTGGAAGCCCCGACCACTTTATGAAATAATGCAGCGGTTTGCTGGTGATTAGGGGCGGGACCTTATTCCTCGAAGTGCCCGCCCCTTTTAGGAAAGCTGGAACCTGAGGTAAGTGCTATCGAGACAGCGTGCAGTGCACACACACACTCCTTTCCTCCCAATCTCTCTCTCTCTCTTCCTCACTCCCTCCACTTCCCTCTCTGTCCCCTACTCCTGTCCCCCCTCCCTCTCTCTTCTTTTATCTCACTGTCTCTCTCCATCTTTCTCACTTTCTCCCCCCTCTCTTTCCTTGTCTTCCTCCCTGTCCCTTCCACCCTCTCTCTTCTCCCTCCCCCCTTTCCTGCTTTTAGGGGTCTATTTGATGTTAATTATCAGGGTCCTGATAATTAACATTCTAATGCTACGCGAGTGCCGGAGCAATTCATCATTGCTCCAGCACGGAGACAGCTGATCTGAAAATCAGCTGTCTCCCCAAAGTGTGTCACTGCTCCATTCAGAGGAGACAAGTGCGCATGTGTGACCTATGGGTCACGGATACGCACAAGAGCGTATGGGGACAGCGGGCCTTTCCGCAAGAGGAAGGTAAGCAGGAGATATCTGATATCTCCTGCTTTACCTTCTTGATGAATGGCCCAAATACCTAATTTCTACAATTGCAGGTGAAAATGTTAATTTTCCTCTGCTTTTGTAAAAATTAAGTGACGATGAATAGGCCGCTATATATCTCACTCCCTGTCCCTTTTTCTCTCTCCCTCTCCCTCCCTCCACTTCTCTCTATCTCTCCCTTACTCTCTCCCTTCCCTTTTTCTCTCTCTCTCTCTCTCCCTTCCCCCTGGCAAGTTTATTGACCGGGCCCCCCAGAACTTAGTTGCCCCGGGGCCCCCACAAGTCTTAATCCGGCCCTGGTCCATGTCATTACTTAGTGACGCGGCTGGCTATGAGATGCACGGTGGGGGCTGGGCCCGGAAATAATCTCGGAGGAATGCCTGGACAGCATTTTGACAGCTTCTATGAGCTGCCTGCAGGATTTCCCGGTGGCACCATGCTGAGGACATGGTGGAGTCACTGGAGTGTCACGTGCGGCCGCGGTGATGTCATGACGCAGCCGGCTGATGAATGAAAAGCGCAACGCGGGCGAGAAGCTGACTGAATGGACTGGATGCCATCTTTGGACACCTCATGATCTGCTGACAGATGCCATCTGCAGATGCCAGGGTATTACTGTGAGTGGCATAATATGTTTTAAGGGGCATTATTGTGTGTGTCATAATGTATAAGGGGCATTACTGTGTAGCATAATGTATAAGGGGCACTACTACTGCATGGCATAACGTGAATGGGCTCTGGGTGGCATAACGTGAATGGGCTCTACTGTGTGGTGTAATGTGAATAATGGGACACTACTGTGTGACGTAACGTGAAAAAGGGACACTACTTTGTGACGTAACATGAAAAAGGGACACTACTGTGTGATGTAACGTGAATAAGGGACACTGCTGTGCAGTGTAGTTTGACGAAGGGACACTACCGTGTGGTGTAATATGACGAAGGGATACTATTGTGTGACACTACCTGACTATGGGGCACTACTGTGTGATGTACCGTGATTGCTGACTTTCTGCTGCTTATCTTGAGCGTTATGATCGCTAATGCAGTATATACTTGTTCTGTATTCTGTTGTACTGTAAGTCACTGGTTTCTTTTGCACTTATTTGTTTATGTACTTTGTAAGGTGCTGCAGAACACATATGGCGCCATAGAAATAGAGGATGATAATAATAATGTGACTAAGAGGCACTACTGTGTGGCATAATTTGAATTGGAGGTACTATTATGTGGTTACGCGCCTTTCCAACGAGAGCACACCTGGATTTTTTGCCGCGTGCCGCAGGCACGCGCTCTCCCTGCTTCACCTGTGGATTGCGGCACAAGCGCCCTTTTGTTAAAATGTGTAGTTACAGCTCTGCTTTGGTGTGCACAGATGTGTCCTCTGCGTTCAGCACCCCTGCCCTAAAAAATTCCTACAGTGAACACGATCTAATCCTGAAAAACTTCTAAGCTAGGGATTGGTCATTTAGGAAAATGCCTTCCCTTTTCTCTATGTGTGACCTACACCAGTGATGTCTGACTATGGCACATGTTTGAATACCCTGCAGGATAAGCTCTGTTGTAGGTATTACATTTTTAATACAGAGAATGATGTGTACTTGTATGTTGTTCTAATATCAATTATATTTGTAAGAGAATAGACTAAGAAGTGGGAGGGGCCAGGAATAGTAAGGGGAGGAGTCTATGCCAGGAGCCAGATGCTGACGCGGGGTGGGCCTGTGTGCTCTCTAAATGCCAGGACCTATTTTTAGTCCCAGTCCGGTCCTGCAAGAGAGCATCTTAGCACAAACCACAGGTTAAGGGGGAACGGGTTCAGGTACATGCTGCCCTACAAGAGAGAGGGGCTTATGGCAGATACTGGAATTTTTTTGTTGGGGATTGGGGGTATTAAGGTGTTGCTATCCAAAGGCTCCAATTTTCAATGATGCTTATTACCGGCAGCATATTTTGCTTAGTATCACAGTGATACTAATGAATATTCCGCCGATATTTAACATAACTTACCTCTCTGACAACTTCCTGCAACATTTTCCTTTTCACTGCCTGCATCGAGCCGCTACATAATGCACATGCGCAATTATTATCACTCTCATGCGAGGGGATTCAGGAAAGCCTTCCACTGGATGGAAAGGCTTTTGCTAAATCCCAATTGCCTACAATCGTGACTGTACCGCTAATGCCATCTACACATGGGCCCAAATGTAATACTGTAGGTTGAAAGTTTTAGTAAAAATCCAACTCGCACCTTCCTGCATTTTTTGAAGGTGCCGGGACTCGCAAATGCAAACTTTTGAATTCAAGGCTATTTCACTATGTGAATGTGTGTGAGTATTTCCTATGTAAACTCACACCTTTTAATGTGACTAGCATTAAAATGTGCGAGTTATACAGAAGCCTTCACAGATCAGTGAGATCCGTGAAGGCTTCTGTTGGTTAAAAAAAAAGAAGTGACACTAAAATATTGAAAAAAAAATTATGTGCTCCAGAAGCATAACCAGTCACGGGCTCTGTAAAGCCTGTGCTGGTTTTTAAAATACAGGAGACAAAATGCATAAGGGTCCCCTGTATTTTAAGTACCAGCACAGGGATTTTCTGAACAGGTCCTGGTTATGGAAATACAGAGGACAAAATGAGTAGGGGTCCCCTGTATTTTCCATAACCAGCACTAGACTCTTTCTAGCGGGGGAGTAATGCCACAGCCAGGGGCACCCTTTCACTGGGTCTCCCGGCCAAAGCATTACCCTGACCGCTAGTCAGCCCAGGCCGGTGATCCCTGGGGACGTGGGGATCCCCCAATAAAGGGGTCTCCCTCACCACGGCACCCATGGCCGGTGGGTGCCCGGTTGATAGTGCAAATGTGGTGAAAAAAATACAAGTGAAACATTGTCTTTTGCAATAGAAATACAGGTCCCAGCAAGCCTCCCCCGCATACTGGTACTTGGAGAACCACAAGTACCAGCATGCGGGACATTACGGGCCCGTTGGTACCTGTAGTTCTACTGCAAAAGAAATATAAAGAAAACAACAAGACACACATACCGTGACAGTACAATTTTATTTAAACATACATGCATACTCACACTCACTGTCACACATACTTGCCTAGTACCCCTGTAGCCAATCACATCCACTTCTTCATGTAGCATCCACGGATACCTGGAAAAAAAAAATCCATACTCACCTTTTCCTATGCGTTGATCACGTCCTCTTCATTCCATGTAGGCATCCAGGGGGTTAAAAATAACAAAATTAAATATCCCGATTGATTACGAACAGGAGGAGGGGTATGTTTATGCATACCCTTCACCCGCGTGAATCACTGGGACCCACATGTGCCCAGTCATTGCAGGAGCCACAAGCCAATCAGCGGGCACCTCCGTAGGAGCTGCCCGCTGATTGGCTGTGCGCGGTCATCCTGTCTCCCCCATAGACTTCAATGGTGTGAAATCTCCATTGAAGTCTATGATGGGAACATTGTAGCCAGGGCCGCCATCAGGGGGGTACAGCCGGTACTATTGTACCGGGCCCGGGCTCAGAGGGGGCCCGCAGAGTGCAGACGATTCAGTCTTTAGTCACAGGCAGATGACTTCCTGTGAGTACAAAGCAGTTTACTGCAGGATCGGTGCTCTGCAGGGCCCCCTGTCAGTGTCAGTCACTATGTGACTACCAGCAGCTGCAGGGCCCCTTCTCATAGGAGGGCAGGACAGAGGCTTTGCTTTTAGCACTGCCTCACTTAAATTATTTGTGTCTCTCCCTCTGCACGAGTTATCCCCCATGCCGACGGATGTGTAAAGCCCACTTTCCCTGCCCCCTACCCGAGTCCCAGCCCCTCTTTTTCTCCTGCTCTTTATTACATGTCCTCTCCTTCAGATAGAGTGTGAGGTCCCTCCCTGCCCCTTTCCAGAGTCCCCACCCCCTCCCCGAGTCCCCGCCCCCTCATGCTTTTCCAGGCGTGCTTGGTGTTGTCTCTGCATCTGCAGCCGTTGTGTGAGGGACACAGAGCCTGCTGCGATGCTGCTAGCAGAGGAAAGTACCTTAGGGGGGGCTCTGTACTTTATGTGGTGCCCCATAGTTATGGTGTCCCTGACTAACCTCTGTTAGTTAGGGAAACCACCTTTGCCTAGTGGCTCAGCCCTGTCCCCAGGGATATTGTAAAGTGCTGCCCTTGTATAAGTATAATTTTTTCCAGGTGTCCCCTTGTACTTATACAGCATATCATTTTCAATATCCCTGTGGACAGGGTGGAGCCATTACTCAAAGGAATTGTCCCTAACAGAGGGGGTGGGGCACCACATTACAAAAATACAGGGGCTTTTAAACATGTCCATAAGGCACTCCTATACTATATGTTAGCTCCCTGATAAAAAAGCCCAGTGGTGACGATTAGGGGATCAAGGGAACACCTAGAAAACTGTGGGGTGTCTCCTATATTTATACAAGAGCAGCATATCATTTACAATAGCCTTGGGGACAGGACTAAGCCACTAGGCAAAGGCGGTGCCCATAACCAAGAAAGAGGTGACCCCATAATTATGGAGCACCATACTTATTCATGTTATGTTGGTGAGGTGGGGGTCTATACTTGTATTAATGGGAGGGGGGAGGGATGTATAAGAGAAGTGTAAGCATTACCCTGGGGAGTGATGTGGGTTGGGTGGGGTATTGCAATGTATCAGGGGGTTGTGAGGTGAATGAAGTAGTTGTCAAGAAAAAGAGGAGATCAGTGTTTTTAAAGGCAAGCAGTAAGTGGTTGTAGTATAGGCCCACACATACATAGCTTATATATACATATACACATACATAGCTTATATATACATATACACACACATAGCTTATATATACATATACACACATAGCTTATATATACATATACACATACATAGCTTATATATACATATACACACATAGCTTATATATACATGTATACATACACATAGCTTATATATACATGTATACACACACACATAGCTTATATCTACATGTATACACACACACATAGCTCATATATACACATACACATAGCTTATATATACACACACACACATAGCTTATATATACATATATACACACACACATAGCTTATATATACATATACACACACACATAGCTTATATATACACACACACATAGCGTATATATTAGGGGTGAGCGGGTTCGGATTTCTGAAATCCGAACCCCCCCGAGCCCCACCGATCCGAGGCAGATCCGAGTCAGGCTCGACTTTTCCCGCCTGACTCGGATCTGAAATCGAGGCAAAACGTCATCATCCCGCCTTCCGGGTCTCGTGGGTTTTGGATCCTATATAAGGTACCCGCATCGGCGCCATTTTCTCACTCGGCTGTGGACAGTGAAGAGGGAGGGTGGGAGTTAGGGCTGGCTGGGCTGTGTAGTGTCGTGTAGTGCAGAGTAGTGTTGTGCTGTGCTGTGCTGTGCTGTGCTGCTGTTGTCCATAGGGGCTGTGTCCACTACTTCAAAGTCCATAGGGGCTGGCTGTGTTGTGCTGTGCTGCTGTTGTTAATAGGGGCTGTGTCCACTACTTCAAAGTCCATAGGGGCTGGCTGGACTGTGTTGTGCAGTCAGTTCTCCATAGGGGCTGTGTCCACTCCAAAGTCCTGTGCAGTGTCCCAGTCCTAAAGGGGTGCTGTAGTGTTGTCCAGGGGGTGCTCTGTCCATCAGGGGTGCTCCCCCAAAGTGCTAAAAAAGTAATATTTTTTCTGTGTTTGTGAATTGTGTGCGCAGTAGCCGCACGTGCATCAACAAAGTAGTGCCAAGCGTGCGCCTGTGTCATAAGTAAAGGGCCGGCTGGCTTGACCGTTAAAGGGTGCTGTAACCCCCAAAGTACACTCCAAACCAAAAAACAAAATATTTTTTCTGTGTTTATGAATTGTGTGCGCAGTAGCCGCACGTGCATCAACAAAGTAGTGCCAAGCGTGCGCCTGTGTCATAAGTAAAGGGCCGGCTGGCTTGACCGTTAAAGGGTGCTGTAACCCCCAAAGTACACTCCAAACCAAAAAACAAAATATTTTTTCTGTGTTTATGAATTGTGTGCGCAGTAGCCGCACGTGCATCAACAAAGTAGTGCCAAGCGTGCGCCTGTGTCATAAGTAAAGGGCCGGCTGGCTTGACCGTTAAAGGGTGCTGTAACCCCCAAAGTACACTCCAAACCAAATAAGAAAATATTTTTTCTGTGTTTGTGAATTGTGTGCGCAGTAGCCGCACGTGCATCAACAAAGTAGTGCCAAGCGTGCGCCTGTGTCATAAGTAAAGGGCTGGCTGGCTTGACCATTAAAGGGTGCTGTAACCCCCAAAGTACACTCCAAACCAAATAACAAAATATTTTCTGTGTTTGTGAATTGTGTGCGCAGTAGCCGCACGTGCATCAACAAAGTAGTGCCAAGCGTGCGCCTGTGTCATAAGTAAAGGGCCGGCTGGCTTGACCGTTAAAGGGTGCTGTAACCCCCAAAGTACACTCCAAACCAAATAAGAAAATATTTTTTCTGTGCTTGTGAATTGTGTGCGCAGTAGCCGCACGTGCATCAACAAAGTAGTGCCAAGCATGCGCCTGTGTCATAAGTAAAGGGCCGGCTGGCTTGACCGTTAGAGGGTGCTGTAACCCCCAAAGTACACTCCAAACCAAATAACAAAATATTTTTTCTGTGTTTGTGAATTGTGTGCGCAGTAGCCGCACGTGCATCAACAAAGTAGGGCCAAGCGTGCGCCTGTGTCATAAGTAAAGGGCCGGCTGGCTTGACCGTTAAATGGTGCTGTAACCCCCAAAGTGCACTCCAAACAAAATAAAAAATATTTTCTGTGTTTGTGAATTGTGTGCACTTTGGCTGCACGTGCATCAACAAAGGAGCAGCACCAAGCGTGCGCCTGTGTCCCATTAGTAAAGGGCCGGCTGGCTTGTCCGTTAAAGGGTGCTGTAACCCCCAAAGTACACTCCAAACAAAATAAAAAAATATTTTCTGTGTTTGTGAATTGTGTGCACTGTGGCTGCACGTGCATCAACAAAGGAGCAGCGCCAAGCGTGCTCCTGTGTCCCATTAGTAAAGGGCCGGCTGGCTTGTCCGCTAAAGGGTGCTGTAACCCCCAAAGTACACTCCAAACAAAATAAAAAAATATTTTCTGTGTTTGTGAATTGTGTGCACTGTGGCTGCACGTGCATCAACAAAGTAGTGCCAAGCGTGCGCCTGTGTCCCATAAGTAAAGAGCCGGCTGGCTCATTTCTTAAAGGGTGGTGTAACCCACAAAGTGCACTACTATCCAGCAAAAATAAAAAAATATTTTCTGTGTTTGTGTGCGCCTTAGCCGCACATATATATCAAATCGATATAACATAAATGGAGGACCAAACTATCTCCGATAAAAATAAAATAGAGAAATATCAAGAACCACTTCCTCCTAGTGCTGAAGCTGCTGCCACTAGTCATGACATAGACGATAACATGCCATCAACGTCGTCTGCCAAGGCCGATGCCCAATGTCATAGTAGAGGGCACATACAATCCCAAATGGCAAAGTTCAGGAAAATGACCTTGAAAAAAACATTTAAATCATCTGAAGAAAAACGTAAACTTGCCAATATGCCATTTACGACACGGAGTGGCAAGGAACGGCTAAGGTCTTTCCCTATGTTCATGACTAGTGGTTCAGCTTCACATGACGATGGAAGCCCTCCTCCCACTAAAAAAATCAAACGAGTTAAGCTGGCAAAAGCACAGCGAAGAACTGTGCGTTCTAAGAAGATATCACAAATCCCCAAGGAGAGTCCAAGTGTGGTGGTGGTTGCGATGCCTGACCTTCCCAGCACTGGACGGGAAGAGGTGGCTCTTTCCACCATTTGCACGCCCCCTGCAAGTGCTGAAAGGAGCACCCACAGTCCACTTGCTGATATGCAAATTGAAGATGTCACTGTTGAAGTACAACAGGATGAGGATACTGGTGTAGCTGGTGCTGAGGAGGAAGTTGGCGAGGAGGATTCTGATGGTGATGTGGTTTGTTTAAATCAGGCTCCGGGGGAGACAGTTGTTGTCCGTGGGATGAAAAAGCCCATCACGGTCATGCCTGGGCAGAAGACCAAACATTCAACCTCTTTGGTCTGGCAATATTTCTATCCAAATCCGGACAACAACTGTCTTGCCATATGTACCATATGTAAAGGTGAAATAAGTAGGGGTAGGGACGTCAACCACCTAGGAACATCCTCCCTTATACGGCACCTGCAGCGCGTTCATAAAAAGTTACTGTCAAGTTCAGAAACTTTGGCTAAGACCATAAGCAGAAAAATTTCTGGCCACTTTCGCCAATTCAGCGACTGCGTGCCGATGACTGGAGCACCAGCAAACACTCTTGAACCTGCCCCGCCATCTCCTGAAGCAAGAGGTTGTGACGCGGTGGAACTCAACCCTCTATATGCTTCAGAGGATGGAGGAGCAGCAAAAGGCCATACAAGCCTATACATCCACCTATGACATAGGCAAAGGAGGGGGTATGCACCTGACTCAAGCGCAGTGGAGAATGATTTCCGTGTTGTGCAAGGTTCTCCAGCCCTTCGAACTTGCCACACGTGAAGTCAGTTCAGACACTGCCAGCTTGAGTCAGGTCATTCCCCTCATCAGGCTTTTGCAGAAGCAGCTGGAGAAAGTGAAGGAGGAGCTAAGATGGAGCGATTCCGCTCGGCATGTGGGACTTGTGGATGAAGCCCTTCATTCGCTTTGCCCGGATTCCAGGGTGGTCAATCTTAAGAAATCAGACCACTACATTTTGGCCACCGTGCTCGATCCTAGGTTTAAAGCCTATGTGGTGTCTCTCTTTCCGGCCGACACAAGCCTGCAGAGGTGCAAAGACCTGCTGGTGAACACACTGTCAGCTGAAGCGGAACGTGACACGTCAACAGCTCCTTCTTCATTTTCTCCCGCAAAAAACTTAGTTATCCTAAGCAACCCGCTGGCGGTGATGCAGGGCAGGCAGGACCAAGTTTGGACATCTGGTCCGGACTGAAGGACCTGGCAACAATTTCTGACATGTCTACTGTCACTACATATGATACTGTCACCATTGACAGAATGGTGGAGGATTACATCGGTGACAGCATCCAAGTAGGCATGTCAGACAGTCCATACCTGTACTGGCAGGAAAAAGAGGCAATTTGGAGGCCCCTGTACAAACTGGCTCTATTTTACCTGAGTTGCCCCCCCTCCAGTGTGTACTCCGAAAGAGTGTTTAGTGCAGCCGGGAACCTTGTCAGCGAAAGGCGTAGGAGGTTGCTTCCACAAAATGTGGAGAAGATGATGTTCATCAAAATGAATTATCAACTCTTCCAGGGAGACCAGCCTCCAGAACGTACAGAGGGACCTGTGGGGGTGGATTCCAGTGGAGACGAGTTAATACTCTGTGAGGATGAGGATGTACACAACACTGAAGAGGGTGAGGAATCGGTGGATGAGGAGGATGAGGATGACATCTTGCCTCCATAGAGCCAGTTTGTGCAGGGACAGATTAATTGCCAGCTTGTTTTGTGGGGGCCCAAACGAACCAATCATTTCAGCCACAGTCGTGTGGCAGACCCTGGCGCTGAAATGATTGGATTGTTAAAGTGTGCATGTCCTGTTTATACAACATAAGGGTGGGTGGGAGGGCCCAAGGACAATTCCATCTTGCACCTCTTTTTTTTCTTTGCATTATGTACAGTTTGGGGCCTAGTTTTTCAAACTGCCACTGCAGTGTCACTCCTAGATGGATCACGTGTTTGTGCCGCCCACTCGTGTCGCTTAGCATATTCATCCAGCTACCTCGGTGCAGCCTTTTGGACATAAAAACACTATTGTGAGGTGTGAGGTGTTCAGAATTGACTGGAAATTAGTGGAAATTAAGGTTATTGAGGTTAATAATAGCATAGGAGCAGAAAAACCAACACATTCTGTGATTTTAGCTGTTTTTATGCTTTTTGAAAAAAAAATACAGATCCAGAACACAAAACCCAGAACCCAAAACACAGAAGGGTGGTTTTGGCAAAACCAATCCAGATCCAAAACACGAAGAAAGATCCAAAACCAAAACAAAACACGAAAAGTAGCCGGTGCACGCCCCTAGTATATATACATATATACACACACATAGCTTAGATATACATATATACACACACACACACATAGCTTTTATTTACATATATACACACACACATAGCTTATATATACATATATACACACACACATAGCTTTTATTTACATATACACACACAGAGGAGGGGAGGCCATGCCAGTATTTTATCTAGGTCTCCACTGGGTCTCAATCCACCTCCGAGACTCAGCCCGGCTTGTATGACTTCACGCCGCACCACTATGCTGAGAGGAGGGGGGTGACAGGAGAGACACAGAAGGGGGGCTGGCTGGGAGACACAGAAGGGGGGCCCTGTCTATTTTGTCAGTCGCGGGCCCCATCATTTCTGATGGCAGCCCTGATTGTAGCCAATGATGTAACCGCAAGGTTAATTGAGGTGAACCTTGTTGTTACCATCAATAGCTACAATCAGCCTGGGCCTGGGGTGCCCTGGAGAAGGGGACACCTTTATTGGTGGGGTCCCCACCTCCCCAGGGATCCTCGGCCTTGGCTGACTAGCAGTCAGGTTTAATGCTTTGGCTGGGAGACCTGGTGAAAGGGCTCCCCTGGCTATGGCATTATACCCCCGCTAGAAGGATCTCGGTGCTGGGTATGGAACGTACAGGGGACCCCTACTCATTTTGTCCCCTGTATTTCCACAACCAGGCCCGGCCCAGAAAAGCCCTGTGCTGGTTCTTAAAATACAGGGGACCCCTATGCATTTTGTCCCCTGTATTTTAAAAACCAGCACAGGCTCTACAGAGCCCGTGACTGGGGTGGGGGTGCACGTTAATTTTCTTTATTAAAAATGTTTTTTTTTAGATATGTACAGTACACACAGAAACATGCACGTATCTCATGAATGTAACAGAGTGCAAATTGTTTTGCATGTTTTGTGCATGTTTCTCTGTTACTCTGACCTGTTCCGGATCAACTCGCTTTCTTGAAGCTGGTCTATTTTTTTTGGGATTTCTCAGGCAGTAATATGTGCGAGTGAAGAGTTCTATCTTGAGAATGGAGAAACATCTGGATGCGAGATGCTTTTTTGCGAGTTATAGTATACCTGAAATATTTGAGTTTTACTATAGTCGCACTCTATTACATTTGCGAGTCAGTAAAAAATGTGAGTTTAGCGCTAAACTCCCATTTAAAAATAAATAACTTGCACTCTAGTCTTAGTGATACCGTGAGAAACAGCGGTAAGCTAAGCTGGTCTGATGAAAAAAGTTGGTTAGGTGTGTGGAGAACACTTTATAATAGATTAGTTGGAATTTGGAACAAATGTTGGAAGTTGGTTAGTTAGATGAAAGTTTGTTAGATATGTGGCCTGCTTAGTGTGGGCATGGCGTGGCAGAAGTGGGGCGTGATGGCATAATTATTATACAATTCCTTGATTACTGGCTTTGTAAAACAGTGGCAAATTGCATCATAATGCGAAGGTGCTCCAGGAGACTTTCCTGCTCTTCCAGGCGTTCGGGCGAGGAACCCGAATTTCGGAAGCATCCCAGACGTTCTAGGAAGGTAGGCAAGAGTGCTATAGTATGAGCTTATGAGTTTATTGGGGGCTCATTGGTGTCAGTGGGGGCATTGGAAAGATAATAAAGTTATACTAAATGACAGAGGAAAAGCAGTCTGGGATCTTTGCTAAAACTGCTTTCTCATTTACACTACTCATGGTATATAGAAAAGTTATAGGAGTTAATAGGAGGTAGAGGCAGTGCACACCGTTTTTAATAATGATTAAAATATATGCTTGATGCAGTCATTCTTATCATATACAAAATAAAGATATGTAATGAGAAGAATGGAGTGAGAAATTATTTGAGAGAATGGCAAATAGATGTACATAAAAAGATATATTCATGAGATTGCTATTTACCCACAATCTACATATGAATGAAAATTTTAACCAATTTCATCAAATGGCAGACCCTGATTTAATCAACACCCATGGTAGGCTATCCTGATAAATATTTTTTTTTTTTAGTGCATTATTTTGTGAATGTATACAGTGTATAGAATATAACACAAAGAGACCAGCAGCACAGTTTGCGCTCTATAAATAGTAAAAATACAACATACAGTATATGCTACTGTAAAGGTGCATATCCACTACACGAGGGTAGAACAACTGTACGATTACAACATAATTGTTCAATGGTTCATCATACTGTGCAGTGGATATTGTGCCCATACTGAACGATATGTCGCTCAGTGCAGGCACCCTCCCTCATCCCGAACACGCACAACCTGTCGATATCGACAGGTTGGCCTGCATGTTCAGGCGATGACAGATGCCAACAACGACCAGCGGGAGCGCGCATTGCTGGTCGTTGCCGGCATATTCACTGCATGATTAATGAACGATAATGATGTCATAATCGTTCAATCGTTCATTTTTATCTTGTAGTGAATAATGAGAAAACCAACTGAATTTATAACATTGTTTTTATCATATCATTGTCATTCAATAGCTTGAATTGTTTGCATAATTTATTAGGCTGTTCTGTGCACGGAGCTCCAATTCAGAGCTCCGTTCACAGCACAGTCTAATAAATCATGCAAACAGGTGCTGGGGGAGGGTTGCAGTGTACGGAAAGTTTTTCCTGCACACAACTCCCAGCCTAGAACGTAGGACACACACCTCCTGCACAAGCTAGACCAAACAGGGGGTGGGGGCTGCTGACCGTTCAGCTCAAGGAGCCACTGAGGCAGACCTGCAGTTGCAGAGATCTGTAATAGCAGCAGCAACAATACTGTCCCCTCTATCTCACTGGCCACACCATACCCTATTTAGTGTGCACATTAAGCAATATGTACTCCCCGGTGTGCCTCACCCAGCTAAGTGGCTGCAGATTTGGGCACCCGGCTGGGGGTGGCATATGGTTATTTTCACCCTCCTGTGCCTCCTTTGCCCAGGACAGACAACACCAGAACCTGCTATTGATGCGGGGGAGGAGAGGGGGGCATGTCTTGCAAGTGTCTGATTGCCTATAGAAATCTATGGGCTTCTTTTTGGCAGATATCCCTGGAAACAGTGGCGCATCTATAAAGGGTGCAGTGTGTGCGGGGCACACGGGTCCCCTTATCCAGGGGGGCCCCACACCGCACACCCTGCACCCATGTTATTTTAAACTTACCTGTCCGTGGTCCCGTGGTGGGTATCAGCGCTGCTCAGAACACCGGAAAATGGCTGATGCGATCATTTTTTCAGTGTTCTGCACATGCGCAGTAGACTCCGGGCACACTCTAGTGCCCGGAGTCTACTAATGCTCCGGTGGCTGGCCAGCCGCGTCAGTTGGCTGCCAGCCACCGGGGAGAGAGGAGGGGGTCCCGCAAGGGAACTGCACATAGGCCCCCTCCTCTCTTAAGACACCCCTGCCTGGAAAGGGTTCCTTCTGATCCTTTCCTCCCCATGCATGAGCTGGCCCTCATTCATAAACCCAGAACTTTGCACGGGACAGCTCTTATCGAAATAGTTGTCCCGTGGAGAAGTAATCATTTACTGTATATGGCATCAATAAATGCCGGAATGCATACAATAAGGGGTGGGATGTATATGATACATCCCTTCTACAGTGGCCTCCTAAACTTATATCAGTTTTTTTATCTGCGAGTGCGACAAAAAGGAATAAATAATATAGAAATTGGAATAATCCATGTGACCACCAAAATAAAAGTGTATAAAAAAAAAACACCAGTAAAGGGGAAGAGTTGGGGCCAGTAAGGGTAGGTGCCAGGACAGGAGAGAGGCGGAGTCACAATATATTATTAAATCGCCCCCCCCTAAATGAAAAGTCTAGATCCGCCCCTGGTACAAGTGCACCTACCGTTTCTCCCTCCTAATTTTCCTCCTTTCAATGTGCACTCCCCAGACCATTGGAAACACCATGATCAGTGCATGCTATGTCTAGTTTTGCAAGTTGGCAGATTCTCCAGAATATGAGCTTGATAGAAACTATAAAAATGTCACCTCAAGTTCCAACCAAGTCCTACCACTTTCAGATCACCAAATGTACAGTATTTGTTTCAGACCTTTTCTTAAAACATGACTTGGTTTTGCTTCATTTATGACTTAAATATTAATCACAAGCAATTTTGAATTTATGGCAATAGTCTTTTTTTAACCAAGGTCTTATAAGATTGTCTTGTAGATAACAAGTCTTTTTCCTCCTGAAGTCAACATGAAAAGATTTAGTTATGATGTGACATCCAAAAAGGCAACGTAAAGTTGCCCATGAGAAAAACAGTGTCCACTTAGGACAACTCCTGCCACGTTATGTGTCTGCCCCTGTGCTTTATTTATTGTCATGCCAAAGCAGGCTCTTACCGGGAATTGGACTGGTTTGAAATTAAAGAATCGTTTTTCACATAAATTAAATTGGAAAGGTAATAAAGGGAAAAGCTGAAATTTTGTATCAGTAAACAGGGCTTACATCAATTTTTCTGGACAAACCAGATAATATGTATTAATCTCTACATGGTATAAAATAAAGTCCATCAAATTGATATATCTTTAACGGTTTAGGCAGTGTAAGCCAAGAAAGAGCTTGGACGTCCAATTTTCAATTGACTTCACTAAAATCATCACATCTCGACTCCCTTTTGTCATGCATTAATGTTTTATATACCTTAACCTTCCTTAATCAAATGCTCTATAGAAAAGTGAAAACTACATGAAAACTAGGGGTGTGCACCGGCCACTTTTCGTGTTTTGTGTTTTGGTTTTAGATCTGGATCTTTCTTCATGTTTTGGATCTGGATTGGTTTTGCCAAAACCACCCTTTGGTGTTTTGGGTTCTGGGTTTTGTGTTTTGGATCTGGTTTTTTTTTAAAAAAAGCATAAAAACAGCTAAAATCACAGAATGTGTTGATTTTTCTGCTCCTATGCTATTATTAACCTCAAAAACCTTAATTTCCACTCATTTCCAGTCTATTCTGAACACCTCACACCTCACAATAGTGTTTTTATGTCCAAAAGGTTGCACCGAGGTAGATGGATGACTATGCTAAGTGACACGAGTGGGCGCCACAAACACGTGGCCCATCTAGGAGTGACACTGCAGTGGCAGACAGGATGGCAGTTTGAAAAACTAGGCCCCAAACAGTACATAATGCAAAGAAAAAAATGAGGTGCAAGATGGAATTGTCCTTGGGCCCTCCCACCCACCCTTATGTTGTATAAACAGGACATGCACACTTTAACAAACCAATCATATCAGTGCCAGGATCTGCCACACGACTGTGGCTGAAATGATTGGTTCGTTTGGGCCCCCACAAAACAAGCTGGCAATTAATCTGTCCCTGCACAAACTGGCTCTACGGAGGCAAGATGTCACCCTCATCCTCCTCATTCACCGATTCCTCACCCTCTTCAGTGTTGTGTACATCCTCATCCTCACAGAGTATTAATTCGTCCCCACTGGAATCCACCACCACATGTCTTTCTGTATGTTCTGGAGGCTGGTCTCCCTGGAAAAGTTGATAATTAATTTTGATGAACATCATCTTCTCCACATTTTGTGGAAGCAACCTCCTACGCCTTTTGCTGACAAGGTTCCCGGCTGCACTAAACACTCTTTCGGAGTGCACACTGGAGGGGGGGCAACTCAGGTAAAATAGAGCCAGTTTGTACAGGGGCCTCCAAATTGCCTCTTTTTCCTGCCAGTACATGTATGGACTGTCTGACATGCCTACTTGGATGCTGTCACCGATGTAATACTTTAACAGACAGACGCACGCTTGTCGCTGTTGCTTTGAGGATGCAGGTGCGGCTACAGCCCACACAATTCACAAAGACAGGAAAAAAAATATTTTTTTATTTTTTGTGGAGCGCACTTTGAGGGTTACACCACCCTTTAACAGACAGACGCACGCTTGTCGCTGCTGCTTTGAGGATGCAGGTGCGGCTACAGCCCACACAATTCACAAAGACAGAAAAAAAATTAATTTTTTTATTGTTTGTGGAGCGCACTTTGAGGGTTACACCACCCTTTAACAGACAGACGCACGCTTGTCGCTGCTGTTTTGAGGATGCAGGTGGAATCTAGACGGGATTTGGAACCGGGGACACACTACCTCCATCAATTGTCTAAATCCTACTGCACTAATGGCGGATACCGGATGCACGTCTAACACTAACATGGCAGTCAAGGCCTCAGTTATACGTTTTGCTTTAGGATGACTGCTGTCGTACTTCATCCTCCTCGCTAGGTACTGTTGGAGGGTTAATTGTTTAGTAAAAGTAGTGGTGTTCCTACTTCCTCTCTGGGATGATGAACAACTCCCAGCAGCAGCAACAGCACTAGGAGGAAGTGGTTCTTGATCTTTCCCTATTTTATTTTTATCGGAGAAAGTTTGGTCCTCCATTTATGTTATATTGATATATACGTGCGGCTAAGGCGCACACAAACACAGAAAATATTTTTTTATTTTTGCTGGAGAGTAGTGCACTTTGTGGGTTACACCACCCTTTAAGAAATGAGCCAGCCGGCTCTTTACTTATGGGACACAGGCGCACGCTTGGCGCTGCTCCTTTGTTGATGCACGTGCAGCCACAGTGCACACAATTCACAAACACAGAAAATATTTTTTTATTTTGTTTGGAGTGTACTTTGGGGGTTACAGCACCCTTTAACGGACAAGCCAGCCGACCCTTTACTAATGGGACACAGGAGCACGCTTGGCGCTGCTCCTTTGTTGATGCACGTGCAGCCACAGTGCACACAATTCACAAACACAGAAAATATTTTTTTATTTTGTTTGGAGTGTACTTTGGGGGTTACAGCACCCTTTAACGGACAAGCCAGCCGGCCCTTCACTAATGGGACACAGGCGCACGCTTGGTGCTGCTCCTTTGTTGATGCACGTGCAGCCAAAGTGCACACAATTCACAAACACAGAAAATATTTTTTATTTGTTTGGAGTGCACTTTGGGGGTTACAGCACCCTTTAACGGTCAAGCCTGCCGGCCCTTTACTTATGACACAGGCGCACGCTTGGCACTACTTTGTTGATGCACGTGCGGCTACTGCGCACACAATTCACAAACACAGAAAATATTTTTTTTTTTGGTTTGGACTGGAGTGTACTTTGGGGGTTACAGCACCCTTTTACGGTCAAGCCAGCCGGCCCTTTACTTATGACACAGGCGCACGCTTGGCACTACTTTGTTGATGCACGTGCGGCTACTGCGCACACAATTCACAAACACAGAAAATTATTTTTTTTTTTCGGTTTGGACTGGAGTGTACTTTGGGGGTTACAGCACCTTTTAACGGTCAAGCCAGCCGGCCCTTTAGTTATTACACAGGCGCACGCTTGGCACTACTTTGTTGATGCACGTGCGGCTACTGCGCACACAATTCACAAACACAGAAAATATTTTTTTTTGGGTTTGGAGTGTACTTTGGGGGTTACAGCACCCTTTAACGGTCAAGCCAGCCGGCCCTTTACTTATGACACAGGCGCATGCTTGGCACTACTTTGTTGATGCACGTGCGACTACTGCGCACACAATTCACAAACACAGAAAATATTTTTTTTTTTGGTTTGGACTGGAGTGTACTTTGGGGGCTACAGCACCCTTTAACGGTCAAGCCAGCCGGCCCTTTACTTATGACACAGGCGCACGCTTGCCACTACTTTGTTGATGCACGTGCGGCTACTGCGCACACAATTCACAAACACAGAAAATATTTTTTTTTAGGTTTGGACTGGAGTGTACTTTGGGGGTTACAGCACCCTTTAATGGTCAAGCCAGCTGGCCCTTTACTTATGACACAGGCGCACGCTTGGCACAACTTTGTTGATGCACGTGCGGCTACTGCGCACACAATTCAGAAACAGAAAATAATTTTTTTTTTGGTTTGGACTGGAGTGTACTTTGGGGGTTACAGCACCCTTTAATGGACAAGCCAGCCGGCCCTTTACTTATGACACAGGCACACGCTTGGCACTACTTTGTTGATGCACGTGCGGCTACTGCGCACACAATTCACAAACACAGAAAATATATATTTTTTGGTTTGGAATGTACTTTGGGGGTTACAGCACCCTTTAATGGTCAAGCCAGCCGGCCCTTTACTTATGACACAGGCGCACGCTTGGCACTACTTTGTTGATGCACGTGCGGCTACTGCGCACACAATTCAGAGACACAGAAAATTATTTTTTTTTTGGTTTGGACTGGAGTGTACTTTGGGGGTTACAGCACCCTTTAACGGTCAAGCCAGCCGGCCCTTTACTTATGACACAGGCGCACGCTTGGCACTACTTTGTTGATGCACGTGCGTCTTCTGCGCACACAATTCACAAACACAGAAAATATTTTTTTTTTGGTTTGGAGTGTACTTTGGGGGTTACAGCACCCTTTAACGGTCAAGCCAGCCGGCCCTTTACTTATGACACAGGCGTACACTTGGCACTACTTTGTTGATGCACGTGCGTCTACTGCGCACACAATTCACAAACACAGAAAATAATTATTTTTTTGGTTTGGACTGGAGTGTACTTTGGGGCTTACAGCACCCTTTAACGGTCAAACCAGCCGGCCCTTTACTTATGACACAGGTGCACGCTTGGCACTACTTTGTTGATGCACGTGCGGCTACTGCGCACACAATTCACAAACACAGAAAATATTTTTTTTTTTGTTTTCAAGTGTACTTTGGGGGTTACAGCACCCTTTAACGGTCAAGCCAGCCGGCCCTTTACTTATGACACAGGCGCACGCTTGGCACTACTTTGTTGATGCACGTGCGGCTACTGCGCACACAATTCACAAACACACAAAAAATATTATTTTTTTAGCACTTTGGGGGAGCACCCCTGATGGACAGAGCACCCCCTGGACAACACTACAGCACCCCTTTAGGACTGGGACACTGCACAGGACTTTGGAGTGGACACAGCCCCTATGGAGAACTGACTGCACAACACAGTCCAGCCAGCCCCTATGGACTTTGAAGTAGTGGACACAGCCCCTATTAACAACAGCAGCACAGCACAACACAGCCAGCCCCTATGGACTTTGAAGTAGTGGACAACAGCAGCACAGCGCAGCACAGCACAGCACAACACTACTCTGCACTACACTACACTACACTACACAGCCCAGCCAGCCCTAACTCCCACCCTCCCTCTTCACTGTCCACAGCCGAGTGAGAAAATGGCGCCGACGCGGGTACCTTATATAGGATCCAAAACCCGCGAGACTCGGAAGGCGGGATGATGATGTTTTGCCTCGATTTCAGATCCGAGTCAGGCGGGAAAAGTCGAGCCTGACTTGGATCTGCCTCGGATCGGGGGGGCTCGGGGGGGTTCAGATTTCAGAAATCCGAACCCGCTCACCCCTAATTCAAAGCCATGTTAATTCTTTTATTAGATATCAAGGGTGTTATTTTGGATGACTGGTTAACAGAAAGCACAACAGTGAATCAACATTACTACAAAAATGTTCTAGTAACTTTGCGGGTAAGAATCAGAAGAAAGAGACCAGAGTTGTGAAAAAATGGTTTCATCCTCCATCAGGACAACGCACCAGCCCACAGCTCTGTCTGTGAAGCAGTGTTTGGCTTAGAATCAGATTGCAGTGCTAGAACACCCTCCATACTCACCAGACCTAGCACCGTGTGACTTCTTTATTTTCCCTAAAGTCAAATTTGTACTCAAGGGACCCGGTTTACATCAGTTACTGAGGTAAAGAAGAAAACGATGGCGCTGTTGAGACATCTGACAGACAATGAGTTACAGCATGGCTTTGACCAGTGGAAAAAAAGAATGCAGCGGTGTATGGATGCAGAAGGGGAGTACATAGAAAGGGAAAAAAGATCAAATGTACAGTACTTAATATAAATAAATATAAATTATAGCATCAGTCACATTATTTAGTAGCCACTCCTCGTATATCCAGGGGTGCTGAAAGAGGATGTGTGACTACAGTTCTACCTTAGCCAAGGCCAGTCTGAGGGGCCTGTGCAAACCAGGAATTAGGGGCAATGCCCCCCACAGACACATTAGGAACAATAGATCTTGTTCTGAGCAGGGGCGGGCTGCATTAGTTTAGGACTGGAGCACAGTGTCACAAAAGAGCATTTGCTTGAGGTTTTCCTCTATTCCGGTTCTTGAATATCTACCATTTTCATGTAAAGATTTATTTGGAAATAACCTTAATGTTTTTGTTTTTCTATCTACCGATATTGCATTCCCTAACAGTAACAAACATGTTGCAGGTACAAACATTATTTATAGCTTTGTTAAATTTAGATCAAGTTTCAAAGCCGTACCCTACTTGCACAGTACAGGGAAGCACTGCAAGTGTTTGTATATAAACAAGTGTAAGAATGTCCTAATTTGTTCCACTTGTTATTGTATTAGCAGTTAGATATTTACTTACAGGGACACTAGAAGGAAACCTTTTCCTGCTACGCTTCCCTAGTGCTGCAGAATCCTTCTTATGTACTTACAGCTGTGTACAACATATTGAATTCCCAAAAAACATAGGCCGGTATCCAATTAGCAGTAAAAAAATTTCGGACGCAAAAATCAGGGGGTTTTCGCCATTTTTTTTCCGTGGTATCCAATTAAACCCCGTTTTGTATTTTCACTTCCGCGATCGGGTGACAAATGGCTTCTTATCACGCATTTGATTTCTGGATAAGTGCCGCCATCGGGGCTAATTGGATAGCCATGGGCGAGGTAATTAGCCGTGGCAAATTAATTGGATACCGTCCCATTGAATGAATAGACTAAAATTGTTACCATTAGCAGTGTGACAGGTACTATAGTAGAGACAGATTGTTTAATCACACTGTCATAGGTAATCTTATTGCTAATGGTGTAACAAGGAGACATCGCATCTGTAACCCCTGGTCATAGAGATTGAGAAATGCTGTAAAGAGGCCACACTTATCTTCCACCTTCCTCCCCTCAAATGTCCCTTTAATACCCATCCATATATTCAACCAATCAAGCAAATACTCTGAAAAGTGTGAGGATACAGTGATCAGTAATAGTTATACATATCTACTTTTTGGACCCTCCTTCCATCATTGTTCAGGATAGAATGGGTGGGAGGGACGATTTGCGTCATCAAATCCCACCCCCGATCAGTAGCAATGGTAAGACCCGATGATGCAAATCATTTAATCATAGCCCAGTCAATATACAGTATAATCACCTTATCATGACAATATGAGGGATCAGCACTCAATAGTACAGGTACACGTTGTATGTCTTCATTGGTGTAACAACATAAGTCTGGTTCCCCGATGACCATAATAATCACCCAATGGGTGTGTAAAAGGTCAAAAAATGTGCCCAAAAGCATGCAGAAACCTGCTACCATTAAACTTTCATTACAGTGTGTTTCTAATGTAAACTACTAAACCATTATCTAAGAGGTGACTAGAAACTGCTTTACACGTAACAAGATATGGTTTATATAAATATCTATATAAAATCTTGTAAACAAATATACACATACAGGATTACATATAAAATACAGTAAACACATCAAAAAAACATTTCTCTACGGGACACAAAAATTACAGTAAGAGACCAGGTAACGTCAATTATTATCACCTATGGAAAGTTTCACAAGGAAAATGTATGAATTGAATCCTCAAGTCCAGAGCTTAATATAACTGTTTCACAAATAAAAAAACATATCCCTATATTCCAACAGTAAAAATCTGTATGCTTGGGAAGTCCTACTAGCTTAATAGAACACAGAAAATACTGTAATTGGCTGTATTTGCTTGAATTCCTTGGCCTCACAATAATAGTTGCAATCAGCTTCTCTTATACTGCATTCAATTAAGTTTTGCACCTTAATGTGTTAATAACAGCATTTATATAAGCAGCCAATCTACAATGTGCAGTGTTCTGGTTTTCTCATTCATACTTCATCCGTTCAGCATATATAACAAATTAGTAAAAATTCAATTCTTTATGTATATGATGTTTCAGGAAATTCAACATTCCCACATACTGTACAGCAGGGGTCTTCAAACTTGGCCCTCCAGCTGCTGTGGAACTACACATCCCAGCATACACTGCCACCTTTTTGATATAACAGCATGCTAAAACTATGTGCAGTGCATGCTGGGATGTGTAGTTCCACAGCATCTGGAGGGCCAAGTTTGAAGACCCCTGCTGTACAGTATCATCATATAGATATTGGGCATCATATTATGCTACACTACATTGTTTCTTTCATATCAAAATAGCTCATAAGGATCCTATTGTACTGTACATGTTATTTCTTCTGTAGCATACTCGTAGCATAATTTCTTTATATAATTATTATTTGTATATTCATAGTCCTTAAGTAATTTTGGCAGATTAAGTGAAATACAAGATATCCTAAATGGTAATATATTACTACTTTCTCTATATGTTATGAAGTTTACTGGTTTATGGTCGGACATGCTACAAAGGAATTTATGAGAATGCAATTCATATTTTTGTCTGAGATACTTATTCCTTGTGAGATCTTTCCAGGGAAGATGATAACTGATAACACCTGGTTCAGGTTTCTTACTTGAGTTTTCTGTCCTATAGAAATGTGTGTTAAATTATATATGTTTTAAAACCTGTATGCAGGGCCGGACTGGCCATCGGGCACTTCTGACAAATGCCACAGGGCCGGCTCGAGGAGGGTGGAAGCGCCCCTGCCCTCCACTCCATGGCGCCGAATATAGGTTATCGGGTGGAGAGAAGGGCAGCCACAGCAGTGATGGGCTGGGAAGAAACGGGACGTGCCACGAGGCCAGGGTTCCGTGACTCGCGTCAATCCCCCCTTCACGAGCGCCCTAAGGCGAGCACACAGGGCTGACTGCCAGGGCTGAACTACAGCCTCAGTCCATCCCTGCCTGTATGTGTAATTGTAATTCTATATTTGTAAAATAAATAGCAATATTTAAGCTCTTATATGATCCATTATCAAGGTGTGCACAGCTTGATTATGCATTTTACCTACTTGGAGTGCTGTTCTTTCTCCTTAAAATATTGACTTATGTTTTGGCACCCAGCCTAACAATTTGTATTACATTATCTCCAGAGTGCCCATTGTTACAAGCCTACAGATGATATTTATTGGACTACTAGGGGTAGGGGTTGGGAAATGGTTAATGGCTGAATATGCCAATCACAGCTCTGTGGTCTGCATCACCAACAGAGAAAAGGGTGTATTATAAAGCCATTAGAATTCTAGACTCTGCATTTCTAAATTATTATGCCACAAGAGATTTGAGGTTTGTATAGTACATTATAAAGCACCCATTGGCCTGTGGTTTGTATGTTAAAGTTACCAGAGATTTGTGGATCTGCATTTTACAATGGCCTCCATTGCAGAGCTAGCATAAAATAGTATGTCATTAGTGTATATTGTTTTCGCCTAATGGTCATGATGGTGCTCTCTGTATTTTATAGAGGTCACTATAGTGCTCTTTATTTTTATATTTACTATAATTATCTCTGTATTGTATAGCAGTTGTTATAATACTCTCTGTTTTATATAGAGGTCACAAAATGCTTATTGTGTTGTATAGAGGTCACTAAATGTTCTCTAGATTATATAGAGGTCACTAGAATGTTCTGTATTGTATATGGTTTGTTAAGATGCTCTCTGTATTGTTTGCTCTGGTACTTTACAATATATATTGTTCAGAGCCGTAACTAGACTTTTTGGTGCCCTGTGCCAGAAGAGCATTGATGCCCCCCTCATTTTTCAAAGGGACATAATGCACCCAAAAAAGGGCCATGGCTTTACGGGGAAGAGCCAGGGAAGAGATAGGGGAGGCCAGGAGATGCTGGGGATGAAATAAGAGGAAGCTACAAGCAAGAATGATAATAAACAGAAATTTGACAGGCTAAAATAGCGCCCCCTGACCTGTGGTTCCCTGTGCGATGGCACCGGCCGCACTACCCTAGCTATGGCCCTGGTATTGTTTATTGGCCTCTACAGTATGTTGCCCTCAATAATCCATACCCATTTAGTTGTCAGAACTGGATAGCAATGAGAATGTTGCTGCAAATCGTGTTAATCGAGTTTGTTATATGTCACACAGGGCATGGTCTTGCATCATCATGGGGGCATGTGTAGTGCTTCCAATACACTGAATTGCTAACTCCCTAACTGTTAATGATAATGTAAATCCAATTGAAAAAAAAAAGTGTCCTGCCAATATAGTGATAGTTGGGATGTATGATTGATCCCCACATTTTTTATAGGTTACTAAAACAAATAGTATTGTTTGTCTTATTTTGCATTTGTTTTTAAGCTTGCATATATAGAACTACCCCAAGGACATAGGCTTGTAAAATATTACCCCTGGCTCCAAACTACACAATTATACATATTTTTCTTTACATATTTTTTTCAGCTCAGTTTTTTTTTTCGTTCATCCATTCTTCTTTAATGGGACATGTAATATACTGTACGATAGGAAGTAGTCAAAATTGCCTCCTGTTATAAGAGATAGTGAATTGTGGTGTGACGTCCCAACAATGTGCACTGTCACTTGTCATCAAAGCTTAGAGGAGTGATTGGCATGATTGTACTGGCATACAATAATTACAGTCATCCACAGCTACGCAGCTTAGTAAGGTACAGTTGAGTAGGGCACCATTAACCAGGAATCCTGTTCAACTTTTGCTCAGTCTCTTTAATATAGTATAAAAGCAAGAACTTCCTGGATATCACCAGCTGCAGGCTGAATGCAATAATAGGCCCTGAAGCTGCAGTGTTACATTTGTATAGTTAACATTGTTTACACTTTGCTAGAGACTACAGATGTGTCCTCATACATCTAGCCTCAATATGGTACACACAGCGTGACTTGCCTGGTTGAGTGAGCTGCTAGGTCCCGTGCAACTCTGCTAGCGGTGGGCAAGTTTTCTTTGCTGAAATGCATCTAAGTCACATCTATGGGTGGTATCCAAAGCCCCGAACATTGTTCGGGCACTAATGGATCTCCCGAGGCTTTACAATTAGCCCCGAAGGGCCGCCCTATGCTTTTTGGCGCTACTGCAGCAAAAATGTGAAAGGACACACCTGTACATCTAATCAATGGGTAAATTATGCACCTGTATTTCCCAATTTAACCTTTTGGGTCTATTCTGCTTAAGTTGTCCTAGGGACTAAAGCTGGGTACACACGTAAAGATTTTCTGTTCAACCATCCAACTAGTTGATTGATTGGAATGAAAATCTGGTAAGGTATGAAAGCAAATGACATCAGCAATTTGCTCCCAAATGCCGAAAAATGGACAAAAACTGTTGTTTGAATAAATTGTATAGATCAAACATTTAACAAACTTGTCTGACGACCATTTTCATCTGTTTTCTGGCATTTAGGGCTCTATTTACTACAATCCGCATTTGTAATGCAGATTATAGTGTGATATTATCGACTGAATTTGCATTGCGAATTCAGGCAATATCACATGGATTTACTACAAATCCCTTGCAGGGACAGAGCTTGCGAGAAAGCTCATTCCCTGCGAATCCCCTCCGCACTCTAGTCACGATATTTTCGCAAAAACATACCGTGACTAGTGCCCCGCGCATGCGCCGACCGGCCATTGCTGCTACCCCCGGTGCTAAGCCCCGCCCCCGCGATCGCGGAATTTTACGAATTCTACTCCAATTGTCCTGTAATAACTATAGGTGATACTAAAATAATGTGAAAAGGGTGTGAAAACACTCTTTTTCACTTTATTTTAGTAAAAATAATGTTAATAAATAGAGCCCTTAGGAGCAAATTGCTGATCATCATTTACTCCCATACTTTACCAGATTTTCATTCCAACCAATCAACTAGTTGGATAGTTGGACAGAAAATCTTTACGTGTGTATGCACCTTAAAACTGGAATGATATGGTAGTTGTAAGCAGGATGAAAATGGGAATGAGTTATACATTAAAGTGGATTCATAAAGGAAAAAAAATATTATTAAGATGATAAATAAATGCATTTGGTAGTAAACACAACAGTCATGATATATTGAAAGATAAAAATTATATAATTCCAGTGTCTGGTAACTTAGAAATGTCTTACTCATTTACACTAAAATTGCATGTAATTTCTAGATCTGTATTGTCATGAATGTTGCTTTTGTTCTCATACAGAGATAACAATTGTATTTTAGCTATTATGGTTTCCATTTAACAAGATAAGAAAAATTGGATAAAATAAAGTTTATGAAACAGCCAAAATATGTATTCTAATAGCATTTTCTGTAACTATAATTTGAAATATAACTGGATATTAGGTTCTCATTCTCTCGCTAATAATAAATCAGAGTACATAATATAATAAGCAGCAGGATAGCAATAGGACAAACCAGACCTAATGGATAAGTAGAATGCATTTCAAAAAGTTTCTAGAAATCCATTTTAATATTAGGAAAAATAAACAGATTATTGTTTGGGTTGTGGTTTTCAATGGCTTAGTAAAAACAAACAAAGTTAAGGGCCACAGGTCATTTGTCATGTAAAAGGAAATTGCACATAAATTAAAATATGATTCCCAGCTATTGTGTTCTTTGCATAATTTAATGAGAATAATATGTTTTGTATACAGGGAATGGGATTGAAATACCGACGGGTCAATAGCCGCCGGTTCAAATCCCGACAATGGAAGGCCGACAGTAGGAGATCCCGATGCCCGATGGTATATATCCTAACCCTCCCCTCTCCCCCCTTAACCCTAACCCTCCCTTAGGGTGCCTAACCCTAGCCTCCCCCCCTAGTGCCTAAACCTAACCCTAACCCTCCCGGGGGGGTGGCTAACCCTAACCTTCCCCCAGTGGTGCCTGACCCTAACCCCCCATTCGCCTAGCCTAAACTTAACCTTCCCCCAGGGGGTGCCTACCCCTAAGTCCCCACGGGGGTCCCTAAACCTAACCCCCCATCCCCAGACTAAGTGTTATACTTACACAGTACACGACGATCGGGATGGCGGGGGTCGGTTTTCCGGCGTCGGGATTAAGATAGGCATCAGTATTTCGCCGCCTATCTTAAGTCCCATGTCGGACAAGTAGTGTCGGGATTTAGACTGGCGGCATTGCGTCCGCTGGTCTACATCCTGTATATAGTATTATAGACAGAGCATGAGAGGAAAGGTAATCTACAGACGTCTCATGCCATTTTGTGCATACTGTGTTCAGTCACACCCACTTTAACATGCAGCACATAGATATGCATGTCAGTGTGCATGCATGCGTGTGTGTACAGTACTGTATGTATGTCTGTTGGGGGGGGGCATATCTTTAAAGGTGTATTCTCTGTTAAGTGGTCCCAGAGCCTCTTTTGTCCTACTAAATGGCTGTTTATTAAAGATGCCTAGAAGTTGCTAATTATCAGGAGTCATTCTATACTTTCAATTAAATGTTGTTTTTTACCATCCAAGTGTATTTGAAACAAACAAAATATACTCCTGTAATAATGTCCCTTTGTTCTCATGACCAATTGATGACATTAATGAAGCTGGAATGAGACATATTGGCAGATATACATTCTTATTCAATGATGGAGATAACCTTAAAGGGAAACGGTATGATTTACCACTGGACGCAAGTCCGGCGGTTAGAATCCCGACAGCGGCTGCCCGACATGGGTGAAAATCCTGATCATCCCTAAGGTAAGTATTCACTAACCTAATTCCCTCCCCTAACCCTAACCCTCCTTAGGGGTGCCTAACCCTAACCTCCCCCCCAAGTGCCTAACCCTAATCCCCCCTCTAAGTGCCTAGACCTAACCCCCCCTTCCCCGCCTCCTAAACCTAAGTCCCCGGGGGGGTGCCTAACCCTAAGTCCTCCCCGGGAGCCCTAAACCTAACCCCCCCGCATGGCTGTCCGCGCTCGGCATCAATTCGATCGGGATGCCGGGCGCTGGTCTACCGGCATCGGTAAAATGACAGGCGTCTAGATTTAGATGCCTGTCATTTAACCCTCGCCGGGATAAAGCAGTCGGGAAGCCGGCTGTCGGGAGTAGGTCCGTCGGCTTCCCGACTGCATACCCCTTAAACTTATAATAGGAGGCATACAGTAGCAGTGATGCTGTTAGTCTTTCTCATAGCAGGATCATTGCTTATACAACCCAGATTACCCTAACATTTGTTTATGCTTTTTCAACAAGAATAGGTCCAAACTAGAGCATTGCCTAGGGCTCCATGATGTCTTTACCCGGATCTGCTATTTTCACTTGAGTACTGTACTCCCAGCCAGTCTCTCATACCCATAATATAGGTGTAACCAGGTCTGGATGTGTGGAAACAATGCTAATAATTATTGTTATGGCAGAATACAGTTATTATGGTGCAGGAAATTTGGCCTAGACAAAAATGTGATATCTGGGCAGGCTAGTTACTGCATATGGTTTGTAGACCAATGTATGTGTCAGGCAAATAAACAGGTTTATTTACAGGTAAACATGAACTAGGGAGAACATTTTTGCATATTAGTAAATTACCTCTATAATCTATAAAGCGAGCTGTGAATCCATATACACCATAAATAGGAGGAATATCCTGAATTTTTACTTGTTATCCTCACACAGTTTTGTTTCTTATTCTAGGTATACAGCAATAGTAAAACCCATGGATATTCAAGCCAACAATGCACTAACCAAGATCTGCATCAAAGCGGCACTCATTTGGATATTGTCCATGACCCTAGCAATTCCGGAAGCCGTTTTCTCGGACTTACACCCATTTTATGACAAAGAAACCAACAAAACGTTTGTCAGCTGTGCCCCGTACCCACACTCTGATGGATTGCATCCGAGAATACATTCAATGACTTCCTTTTTGATATTCTATGTCATTCCACTTTCCATTATTTCAGTATATTACTATTTCATTGCCAAAAATCTGATTCGCAGTGCATACAACATGCCGGTGGAAGGAAATGTACATGTCAGAAGACAGGTATGGTTTAATTTTTTTTTCTTCAAAAAACCTTTTCATTTGACCTAGTAGATAAAACATTTCTGCCCTCACTATAGATTTATACAATACAGTAATAGGTCAGAAGAGATCAAAAGTAATAGCAAAATATGTATTGAAATTACAGATCTTCAGAAACATAAACCACTAATACAAGTTGCACGAATTTAGGGCCTGATTCAGACCCGCTCGCTAGGATGCGTTCGCTCGTAGCTGGCCGATTGTTGCAAACTGCGCATGCGTATGCATCGCAGTGCGCAAACCAGTCCGAGAGATCGGGAAGCGATCGCTCATTGCGCATTGATTGCCCAGCAAAGTGAGTGACAGGGGAAGCCATTTGTGGGTGGTGACGGGCTGGCTGCTAGAAACGGGGGGAGTGGACATGCGAACGCAGGCGTGCTTGAGCGTCTCAGCGCCGTTTCAGAGGCGTGCATAACTTAGAAGCAGTGTCACAGTACACGTCACCTGGTTGTATTTCACACTGAAGTGATCGCAGTGCTTGCGGCACGGTATAATCAACCTCAAGCGCTGTGATCGCATCTGATGGTAACCGATGTACCGATGGTTGCATACACTTCCTGGAGATGACGTGCGCAAGTGGGCGTCTTAAGACAGGCTGGTGAGCGTTTACATACACAGAGCAATCGCACGCCAAGACTTAGTGGGTGTGCTTATGCCCTGCCGTGCGATCGCCTGTCTTGCCGTCACTTACCCGAATTTGCATAGGCTGGGTGCGAGCGAACGCATCTAGCGAGCGGATCTGAATCCTTAGTATGGAATTGATTACAATATTAACATGATGCCAATTTGCAGAAAATGGCACAACAAAACTGTGGACTGCACATAAAAAAGTTTCAGTATTCAGTTAAGTTTTTACACCTTTCTTGAAAAACATCAAACCTAGAAATGAAAATCCCATTGGCCTTTTAGCTCAGTCAGTTGTTTACTTCCTTTTCTCTGTTTTTTAATTATTCAGAGAACCTAAATGATCACTCTGCTGACCAATCAAGGCCTTGGTCAGCATACAAATGATAAGTGTTCCTGGTCTGTCTATGGATTTTGACTTTGGCCCACTTTTTACTGTACTTTTCTGCTACCTGCCCAGACCTCTGATGTTTTACCGATGGTTTGCGTATATCTCCGATATTTTGGGGTCTGCGCATGCGCAGGATGCGTCTTGCGATCTCGCTCGCAGATCCTCTAAGCCGCAGCCTTGGGAAGCGAAGCGTGAGCTTGCTGGCCAGCGTTCCCGGAAACAGGAACATGTAATCCCCGTTTTCCGGGTGGAACGAGGCCAGAGTCTGCGTTGGGGGATGCAGATTTACTGGTTTCACAGGCAGGAACTGATTGTCACAATGGTAGCGAAGGTGATCCAAGGCAGTATCTACGGACGCTGCACTCAGATTGCTGATGCAGCAAGAAGGTGTCTATTTCCTACAAACACCTACTGCTGCATTTGCATTTCAGTTGGACGGTATTGCACAGCCACTTCCTTGGCGACTGTGCTATACTGTCCATCTCTGAATCAGGCCTCAAGTCTGTTGCTCAACGATAATGCTCCAGTGAGAGTATATGGTGTTATTGTGGGTCCTGCATTCATTTATCAGTGGGCTAATGGTAGACAGTACCTAAAGTTATTGTAGATGTCACCTGTGCTGCATTATGTGAACACTCCACTGCAGTGGCGTAACTAGGGCAGGGCGAGCGGGGTTCATGCCCTGGGCGCCGATGGACCGGCGGCGCGGGGGGGCACCGCCGGCCACGGTACCGGCCCGCCCGCCCTAGATAGCCAGTGTAGCGCCGACCGCAATGAGTGCGGTCAGCGCTACACATTTGCACAGGACCGGCGCTAGGCTTCCAGCGCCGGTCCTGTGCTGCACGCCTAAGCCCGTTCCCTCCCCCTGAGCGCTTGCCCAATAGCGCCAGGAGGCGGGCTCAGGCTGTGCATAACACTCGCATCGCCGCCAGCGCTGGCGGCGATGCGTGTGTTAAACAGCAGCCAATGAGAGTCAGATAGACTCTCATTGACTGCTGCAGCACCCACTGCAAGAGCCGGACTTCCGTCCGGCTCCTGCAGTGGGTAATGGGACTGACGTCATGACGTCAGTCCCATAATGCTGAGCGCGCCAGCCCGGGCGGACTGGAGGGCGGGAGCGGCATCGCGGACAGGAGCAGCGTGGAATCAGGTAAGTATATTTTTATATTTATTTATTTTTAAACCTATCTGCACAACGGGGGAGGGGTTGGCTACTACTGGGGGGGACATCTACTGGGGGGGGACATCAACTGGGGGTGCCATTGGGAGGACCTCTACGGGGGGGGGGGGCTACTCTACTGGGGACTACTACTTGGGGGGGGACTACCACTGGGGGCATTCTAAAAGGGGCCTAGTATTACTAGAGGCACTGCACTCGGGGGACCACTGATGGGGGCAATAATAGGAAGGGCCACTACAGGGACCACTGGATAGGGGGGGGTCACTACTGGGAGCCTGCATCAGGGGGACCACTACTGGGGGCACTGCATGAGAGGGGGGGACACTACTGCTGGGGGCACTATATAAGGGGCACTGCGGGGACCACTACAGGGGGCACTAGATAGGGGGGATCACTACAGGGTGCCTGCATAAGGGGACCACTACTGGGAAAACTGCATGGGGGGGACTACTGTTGGGGGCACTATATAAAAGGGCACTGCATAAGGGGATACCGCTACTGGGCGCACAGCATTGTGGGGACTGCTACTGGGGGCACTGCATAAGGGGGAACACTACGTGGGGCACTGCATTTGGGGCGCCACTACTGGGGGGACTGAGTAAGGGGAACTAATTGGGGGCTGTATAAGAGGGACCACTACTGGGGATACTGTATAAGGGGCACTACTATGGGCCTGCATGAGAGGGACCACAACTGCATACTGGGGGTACTACTGGGGTTAAGGTGCATATGGATTGGAATGTTAAGTTTGAAAATAAAGGGGTGTGTCATGTTGACACGCCCCATTTTTAAGTGACCACGCCCATTTTTTGGCGCGCGCACATGGGGGGGGCTCCCTTTTCAAATTTGCCCTGGGCTCCAAATACCCTAGTTACGCCACTGCTCCACTGTGTAACATGCACAGCCAAATGAATCCCCATGATAACATACAGTATGTTAAGAAAAATACATAGTAACCCCCCCCCAAAGGAAAAAAAAATAATAATAATGGTACAATGTAACAACTTAGTTACAGTCAAAGTACATGTACAGGTGTCAGAATGGGTCTAGATTGCACAGTCCAAGTTGCTTTTGTAATTAGCAGTGGCCCTCATTCAGACCCACTCGCGAGCGGCTGTCCGCCTGCAAGTGGGTCGATGGTCCCCACTGCGCATGTGCACGACGGAGGGAGCTCCGTCGTGCGCATGCGCGAGACCCGACGAGCGAAGGACTTTCCTTCGCTCAGAGTGTCTCCTCAAAGGGGGCGTGCTGTCGATGGTGACTGACAGCACGCCCCCTTTGGTGGGCATGCCGGGGACGTGCCTGCCAGACGGAGGCGTTCCCAAGGGAACGCCTACCGTCTGAAGCCGGCCCCACTGACATCACTAGTGATGTCAGTGGGAGTGATTTTGGCTCTGATAGAGCCAAAATCACTCCTGGCCTTGCGGTTGAAAAACCCAACCGCAGGCTTTTGCTCGCAGTTTCGATGGTCGCGATGGTCAGGACCATCGCGACCATCATCCTGCACGCTCGTATATGCTGTGGGTGGTGACCCACAGCTATACGAGCGTCCAGGAGGACGCTCCATATTAATGGAGGTGGGCCCTGATTCAGAGCGAGCGCTCTGGTCAGAGCATCCGGCTCTGAATCAGGGCCAGTATTCCTATGCCTTTCATCAGTGTTGATTCCTTGGGGGTTCATGCTACCACTCAGAATGATGACCTATGTATCATGTTTATCATTTAATCAGTCCACCAAACATATGTACTCTACATGCTCTGATTGTAATCCAGTATCGGTCACAGCATTTCTTATATTCACATCCTGCTTGTACAGGGAATTACATAGTGTTCATTTGTACATACAGTACATGTATAAAATAAGAATAAATAAACACAAAATAAACATTCTACTTTCTCATTCTACTTATAAACAAGCATTTGGACTTTCAGCATTAGGAATTTGTTCAGATCTCCAGCATGAGGTATGGGAAACAGACCATTGGGTGCAGTGGCGGCTCCAAAGGTGCGGCTGCAGCGCAGTACACAATTCAAGTAGGAGAGCCACACCAACTTCCTGTGAGTCCCAGCTGGCGATATTTGGCAGCGTTTGGAAGGGCAGTTGGTGTGGCTCCCCTATTTGAATTTTGTACTGCGCTGCAGCTTGACATCTACACAGTTCAATTGAAAAGCAAATAGACACTTTTAGAATATAAAAAAAATACACTACTGTACAATACCATGGTTACATAAGTTATATAAGTAAGCATACACCTAAACTAATACTTAGTTGAAGGACATTTTGCTAATATTATAATAGTCTTTTTTGATAAGTCTGTATCATGTTAACACACCAGAGGCTAGATTTACGAAGCAACGGTTAATTTGTCGATGTGTATGACCTGAAAATTTACAGCAGCAATAATATTAATGCAAAGCATTTTTGCACATAAAATTATTGTTGCTTTAAATTTGCAGGTTCGCCATTGTTTTGCAAAATGTAGACATGCTTGGATGTTCTTTTTTTGGAGATACTGGACGTCCTGGTGGGTAACGCTACCCTATAGAAGCCTATGGGCTTTTTATCGGGACAGTCCCCCTTGGATCCCTCCCATCACATGCGCAGAAGGACACCAGAGGGACCTCTGGGTGTTAAACCCGGAAGTCCCCCTGTCCAGAGCCATCGCAAAGGACAGCTCTTATCGGGAGAGCTGTCCTTTGCAATATTTTTGGTACATACCGGAGTAATGAACCATGGTATGTCCCCGAAGACAGGCAGGATGTACCGCATCGCAGATACGATGCTGTGTATATCCCGCCCACTGTATGTCTTCAAACTCGCCAACTCACCCAATACACAGACATTCAGAATACGGGAGATTGTTATCACATGCCGGGAGTGACCAAGTGCCATAGACAACTTGGTAGCCTCCCTCCTGAGTTTATTCCTTCTCCTGTCATTAACTTTAGAGGGAGCTTGGTAATGTACCTGTTTTCTCACATTTTCTCCACTTATTGAAGACTGTCTTCAAATTGATCCATGGTACATGTACTGTAATACATTTGTAATTACAGTATATGCCTCTCCAGAGTTGTGCTTTTCAACAATGACATCATCTTAGGGTTACCACCTGTCTGGGATTGCCCTGGGCGGGCAGTCTGAAATTCACAACATCTATTTTTTGTTGTGTTTTTAGTTAGATGGGGGTTTTTTTGGTTCTGTTTCGGTTGTTCTTTTGCAAATTCTACTTAAGTTTGAATGTGATTGCTATTCATGTGTATTTTATTAGTTTTGAACAAACCCTCCCTCCCACATACTCTCACCATTCCCCACCAAATTATTCAGTGAATACCTATTTGAGTATAGGCATATAACAGACTGGTGATGAGCGTCATACTTAAACACAGATTCGAAATGGTTGGTAATCCAAGCCAAGTTCTGGGGGGCTATGCGTGTAACAGTTACCTTTCAGCATTGCAAGCTTGGGTAAACTTTTCCTTTAACCTGAAACATCTCTAGTTTTAACCTTTGTAGAAATGTCTATGTTAGTCAATGCATTGGAGAAGTACTGTAAATGAATAGTATCAGGTTAGAGGCTGATGAGGTCAGACAGACTCTCATCGGCTGCTGCTCCCACTGCCAGAGCTGGACATCTTCCGGCTCCCGCAGTGGGTAATGGGAGTGACGTCATGATGTGACATCACTCCCATAATGCAAAGCGGCGGACGGAGGAGCTGATATCGGCGGTGGGAGCAGGAGCGGGTTTCAGGTAAGTGTTTTTGTTTTTTTTATTATTACGTCTCTTCTGGGGGGGGAGGAAGGTGGATTACTACTGGGGGCACTACAAGGGGGGGATTACTACTGGGGGGAAGGAAGGTGGATTACTACTGGGGGCACTACAGGGGGGGCTACTACTGGGAGCACTACAGGGTGGGGGCTACTACTGGGTGCAATACAAGGGGGGCGCATTACAAGGGGAGATTACTACTTGGGGCACTACAGGGGGGGCTACTACTGGGGGCACTATGGAGGGGAATACTACTGGGGCACTACAGGGGGGATTACTACTGGGGGCACTACAGGGGGGGAGTACTACTGGGGGCACTACAAGGGGGGGAACACTACTGGGGGTACTACAAGGGGGGATTACTACTGGGGGCACTACAAGGGGGGATTACTACTGGGGGGAAGGAAGGTGGATTACTACTGGGGGCACTACAGGGGGGACTACTACTGGGAGAACTACAGGGGGGCTACTACTGGGAGCACTACAGGGTGGGGGCTACTACTGGGGGCACTACAAGGGGGGGCTACTACTGGGAGCACTACAAGGGGAGATTACTACTGGGGGCACTACAGGGGGGAAATACTACTGGGGGCACTACAGGGGGGGAATACTACTGGGGGCACTACAGGGGGGGAATTCTACTGGGGGCACTACAAGGGGAGGAAACACTACTGGGGGCACTACAATGGGGATATTACTACTGGGGGCACTACAAGGGGGGGATTACTACTGGGGGCACTACAAGAGGGGGGACTACTACTAGGGGCACTACAAGGGGGGGGACCACTACTGGGGGCACTATATAAAGGGCAGTGCATAGAGGGTACCACTACTTGGGGCACTGCATAGGGGGGGAGTACTACTGGGGCACAAGGGGCACTGCACAGGGGGGACCACTACCGGGGGCACTGTAAAAGGGGCACTGCATAGGGGGGTGCCAAAACATATACTCGCTTACAAAAAAATTTGGGCTAGGGCTGGCCCTGCATGTAGAAGTGTTATTAGCTACAACAAACGATTATTAGCTGCTTGCATTGTGTTGCTCAAAATAGAAACATCAAACATAACATCAGTCACATTTGATAGTATCGATTGTACTCTGGGGCTTGAGAGAGCACATACCCAACCTCAAGCTGTACGATCAGCCAGGCCTCGAACCTGCTCGCAGAGTGACGTTTTACAACTTCCAGCCTTCCATGTCGGTCGTAGCAGGAAATTTATGTACGCACCTGAAACACCCTGAAAACGGTGAGGAACACCTACGTTTTTAGACCACCACCCCTGTCAACACCTACAAACGGCCTTTCATGTCAATCAACTCTCGGAAGCCACTTCCTGCTCGTAAGCCGTACGATTGACAGCAGTTTGGATCGCAAGGTAACGCATGCATGGTTTGGAAACATTGGATGCGTCCGAGCAGCCACTTACACCCGACTCTGAATGAGGTCCTCTGTTTGATGGCATAAAAAAGGGCATGTGGGGACTGTGTGTGATGGCATATAAAGGAGCATGTGGAGAGCTGCAGAATGCATATTGGGTTTCATTCAGAAGCGGCCGTACGGTCTACGACCGCACGGCCGGCTCGATGGTTGTCCAGTGCGCATGCGCACGAGGGAGCGAGCTGTCGATGTTGATTGACAGCTCGCCCCGTTTGGAAGGTGGGCCGGGGGGGTGGCAGCCCAAATGGAGGCGTTCCCATGGGAACACCTGCCGTTTGGGGGAGGCCCCACTGACATCACTAGAAGCTCTCCGGGGCTTACGACAAGTGAGACCCTACCCTAGGGTCTCGTTGTAAGCCCCGATGGTCGCGATGGTCTATGACCATCGCGACCATCACCCTAGCGGTCGTTAGAGCTATGGGTGTAAACCCACAGCCTAACGACCGAAACAGGTGTCTATTTGGTTTTCACTTGTCATATTGTTGGTTTCAGAAAGGATTTAGCTTAATTTCAGGCTTTCAGGCTTCACAAAAACCTGCAATGTCAATAAGTGTGCATATACTTTTATATCTGCTGTGCTTGAAGGTGAGCTGTGGAAATCTTTATTCAATACTAGGTATGATCATGATAAGGATCTGGTGATGCCTTTTGGCATCTGCAACATGCCAGCAATTTTTATAGAGTTTTAGAGCTCTTCTATACAAGTATATAATTGTCTTTATTGCATTTATGATTTTTTTGCTTATACCCCTTTCAGACATATGACCCGGGAAATTTCCTGCTCAGACCCGGAAATTTCTCCTGTGCAAAATTACGGGTATTTGGTCGAGATGTCCCTTTCACACTACAGCTAAGCCCCGGGAAATTCCCAGACAGACCCCTTTCAGAAATTAGCTGGGTTTTTCATTGTTTTACATAGGAACAGCTGGTGAAAGGTGCAGGGGGACAGTTGGTGGAAGTGGCAGAGAGACAGGTGAGAAAAGTGACAGAGGGACAGGTCACTGAAAATATCTGCCCCTACTCCCTCTCTCTCTCCCCAGCCCCTCTCCCCCCATATGCAGCAAGTGTCATGATAGAGAAGAGCAGTCTCCCTGATTGTGCTGAGGACTGGGGGGCGCTGCTGTCAGTGCTGCCAGTGGTGACAACAGGGGGAGGACCCGCTGCTACCTCCGGTGAATAGCGAGGGACAGGCCAGCTGCTACCGCCAGTGAATCGAGGGCAGCGGGCCGCTGGTGCCGACCCTGGGCCAATCACAAGCTGCTTTGTGGAGCCTGGGAGTAAATTCTCAAGCAGCACCCGGGCATTTGCAAGATCCCGGAAATTTGGCCGAGGTAAGCCAAAATCCCGAGAATCTCAGTATGACTGAAAGGGGTATTAGATGCTTCTTCTCATCATCTTCATGTATAATCTGCTCTTCAATGTTTATAATACCCCTTTTACACCTAAATTCCGGGTCTGACCCGGAGTTGGAACAAAGTTCCTATCCGGATCAGACCCGGAATTTTGCCGGTGCTGACTCGGGATATTCCCGAGTCAGCGCCGCTCACACCGCAGTCGGGTCTGCATAGACCCGGCTTTTGCGGAGTGAAAGTGGACGCTTGGAGATGACGTCATCTCCAAGCGCCACTGAAGCCGGGCCAATCGGCCGGCTAGCAGCGCACTCCAGGTCTTCGTGACCCGGAGTGCGCTGTTCCCATAGCAGGGTTTCACGGGCTACGCCCGTGTTAAACCCTGCTAGTTACCTGGGTTGGATTGCCGGGTCACTCGACCCGGCGATCCAACCCTCTCCCCTTTTACACCAGGGAGCTGCCCGGGTTAACCCTTTAAAAACCCGGGTTTTAGCTCCGGTGTAAAAGGGGTATTATTCAGTGGTCTTTACACTAAATTGGAAAAATGTGTTTCTGAGCAAACAGGATTTCTTTTTCTGGGTTACAACATTTTTTCTGTACGATCTAAAATGAATTCATGTAAAATCTCTGTAGTTCTGAACTATTCTCAGTTAGTATGCCTTAAAGTCACATACTGTAGCACTTCCTTTACATCTCATTAATAAATAATTCTTCTATTGTGGCGCTAAATACCGCTCTAATCCAAAAAGGGTCTTGTCCTTAAAATTGGCATCAATAGTTTGCTGCTTTATTTGATTTTTTCAAAATGGTTTTTATTTGTTCCAGTTTTACAATATGCTGATCCTTATAAGGCATACACTATGTGTCCTCTGGTGATATGGGAGCAGTAATTTCCCTATAAAATGAATTAATCCTTGTAGTATATATATAGATCCTTGCTGGCACAATCCCTGACTAGTGTTTCATCGAAGGTCCTACATATTGTCACTTTTCCTCCAGATGTATATTATGTGTTACAGACATCTTGGTATGTATGATAGGGCCAAGCCCTCCATTTACATTGCTACTCCAAGATGGAGTGTTGGTAAGTACCCTCAGAGGCAATATTTTTCTGTATGAACATTACGTTTATGGCAAACAGAAGTATCTACACATTGGTGTTGTCATGTTCAAAGTACCTTGTGTTTCTATAAATGAACAAGGCATCCCACACACTTTGGCACATTAGTGATGTTCCCAGGTGAATTTGTCACACATGTCAGCAAATAGCGACCAGCCATATGTATAAAACTTGTTGGCAGATACAGTAGCTGACAGATTCTTGAGCTTTGATTTTCTAAACCAGCATTCCTGCTGGACTAATTCATTGTGTTTGACCCTGACATTGGCCAATGACGCTTCTGGTTCTTATGCCCTAGAATGTTTGCTAACTTTTCTGGATCATATCCCCTGAATTGGCTGGCAATTATGGTTCTCGAGCCCTGACTCTGTAATTATTTTTCTTAGTCTGATACTCCATATACTGCTAATGTGACTGCTGATTTCAGGGCTTTCTTCAAGACCTTTGTTCAAGCACCCAACCCTTGCTTGCTGACACCATGCTGCTTACTTAAGTGTTATGCAGCAATGTATAACTCATGTATTTGTCCTGCATTGTTTGTACTGTTAATAACTGTTTTCTTGTGTATTTATTTGTCTATGTATGGCACTGCAGTACCCTTGTGGCGCCATATAAATAAAGGATAATAATAATAATAATAAGACTTTTAGTGTGTACACTCCCCGTTATTGGATTGTTCTGGTATATACTATTGTCAGACTAATACAAGTTATTGAATACTTTTAAAGGTATTGGTAGGTGTTGAACTTCACCTGTTTTGCATTTCACAGAACCTGATTAATTGATCGCTAGCACTTAGCGCACAGTTTCACCACCATTAAAGCATCTGCCTTGTCCCAACGGTCATATAATTAGAGCTGTGCGCCGACCCCCGTGTTTTGGTTTAGGATCTGTATCTCCTTGTGTTTTGGATCTGATATCTGGTTTTGGATCTTTATCACTGGTGTTTTGTTTTTTGGATCCGTATTTTTTCAAAAATATGATATAAACAGCTAAAACCACATCATTTGGGATTGTTTTTGTTCCTACAGTATTATTAACCTTAATAACAATTATTTTCAGGCATTTCCATGCATTTTTAACCACCTCACAGCTCACAATATTGATTTCACTATTTTTCACCAATATAGGCCAAAGGATGCAGTGAGCTGGCTGGTTAAAGTAAGCAACAGAGCAGCGGCACAAACACACGGCAATTTAAAAATATATAGGACATCTATGAAACATTGCCACACAGCAGCGGCAGACAGGATGGCAGTTTAATAAACTATAATAATGTCAGTCGGCAATGCCCCAAATTGTGCATAATGTAAAGAAAAGATGTGCAAGATGGAATTGTCCCTCCCACCCACTCTTATGTGGGATATTAAAAAGGACATTCACAGTTTAACAAACTAAGCACTTTAGCGACTAGGACTGACACTTTCGTGGCTGAACTCCTTGGTTTGTTTGGGCCCCCACAAAACATTTTTTGGAAGGACTACCTTGAATTATTAAGGAGGAGGTTGATGATAAGGGTATTGGCGGTGGAGCTTGCATGTGCTGGTCCAAATTGCTGATACTGGATTGCTTGTTATTAATTTACAAATTATTATAATTTTGTTAAACGAATTGCATGAACTCGCTGCAAATGACGTAAGAGGGAGGTGCCTAGATGGTTAACGTCCCTTCCTCTGCTAACTTTGGCTTTACAAATGTAACTGATACCTTCACAACTGTTGTCAGAATTTCGATTAAAATAATTCCAGATCCAAGACATCGCTTTTCTGGCTTTCTTTTTATCATGAGCAAGAACTGCTGCCACTGGTGGCTCATTTAAGCAAACCACATCCTCATCATCAACATCCTCATTAGCGTCAGATAGGACACAAATTTCCCCCTCATCCTCCTTTTGCGCCTCCTCCACACTATCATCCTCATTTTCTATTATTTCACCATCTAATACTAGCACAGCTGTCATGGCGTCAGTGATCCGCTGTGAATCTGGGTGACAGCTGTTATACTTACTTCCTCTGTCAAAGGACTGTTTAATAGTCAATTGTTTTTTTAATTACTACTAGTAGTAGTCTTCTTGGTCCCTTTCTGGGATGAAGATCCACCCCCAGCAGCAGCATCAACAACAGGTGTAGCACTCAAGGATCCTACTGAGGAACCTTGGATAGGAGAGGAGTCAGTTATTCTTATGGAATTGGATGCAGGACTACTTCTGATCATGAATGAGGATGTTGATGATGATGCAGGTGTTGGTGGAGATTGCAGGCGCTTGGATCCAGATAGAAGGGAGCAGCTAAGTGATACTGGACTGGATGTTGTTCGTTTTTTCCCCCAAAGTTTCAGAATTTGAAATACCATTTCCAATTTGATGAATGCGTTGTAACAGGGAGGAGGTTCTCTACTCACTGTTACATGGCAACGGTTACAAATGGCCTGGCATAGGTTGTTTGGATTTGGGTGGAAATAATTCCACACATGAGAAGTGGATTTTTTGGTCCTTTGCCCAGGCATGGCAACAATGGGATTTCTACTTCAGGGTCCATAGGGTATCCACAGGATACCTTGGGGTATAGGTGTGATGTGTCACAGCTAGCGGTGACCCCAGATGTTCCGGACCATGGCCGGAATCAAGGGGGACAGCAAGGTAAGCAGCGGGGTCCCGCGGTGGGTCCCCGCTGTTACATGTTCTAGAGTCCCCAGGCAGGGGGCTCCCTGGGGACTGGCTGCAGCGTGGAGCCAGGTATATAACCTGCGCTTCCACTACCCCCCTGGGACAGCGGACCGCAGCAGAGCGGCCGCTGTTCCTTCTGGTTCAGGAACATCGTCCTTTCGGTCTTATAGGGCCCAGGGCAGGCCCAAACCACAGTCTTTTCCCCGACAGGCTGGTCCCAAGAAATCGGCCAAGCCCCGGAAGCAGGCATGGAGTACCAGACGTCCGGCCCCTAAGCCAGATGACAAGCCTGCGGCCTGACGGTCCGGGCCTCCCTTTGGGGGATCCCAAAGTGGGAGGCCGCCTGCTGCAGTTCGCCCAGTGTTGGTCGGTCACCACGACAGACACTTGGGTTCTCGAGGTGGTCTCCCACGGGTATGGCCTCTCTTTCCGGCACAGACCCCCGGCTCGATTTTTCACCACGGGTCTACCATCAGACCGGAACAAGGCCACGGAGCTGTGGAACGTCTTGCACACTATGCTCCAGGCTGGAGTTATAGTGCCTGTTCCATTCTCCCAGAGGGGCCAGGGTTTATATTCCAATCTCTTTTTGGTGCAGAAACCCAATGGGTCGTATCGTCCGATTCTCAACCTCAAAGCTCTCAACAAGTCTTTGCGGGTGCCGAAGTTTCGGATGGAGACCCTACGGTCCATTATTCTGGCGCTGGAACCTGGGGACTACATGGTGTCATTGGACATACAGGACGCTTACCTGCATGTCCCTATTCTTTTGCGCCATCAACAGTTCCTCAGGTTTGCAATCCGCAGCGACCACTTTCAGTTTTGGGCGTTGCCTTTTGGCCTGGCGACAGCACCGCGTGTGTTCACCAAGGTGATGGCGGTCATGGCGGCTTCTCTGCGGCTGCAGGGAGTCCGCATGTTGCCGTACTTGGACGACCTTTTATTAGTGGCAGGATCTCCGGAGCTCCTTCTGCGCCACTTGGACCTGACCATTGCGCTACTGCAACGGCACGGCTGGTTGATAAACTGGCAGAAGTCCACTCTAATCCCATCTCGGCGGATTCTGCACCTCGGAGTCTTATTGGACTCGGGACAGCAAAGGATCTTTGTGACGGGGGAAAAGATCTCTGCTTTACAGTCGAGGGTGCGCAGTTGTCTGCACAGCCGTCGGGTGTCTCTACACTCGGCGATGAGGTTACTGGGCTCCATGGTGTCGGTGTTCGACATGATGGAATATGCCCAGTTTCACTCCAGACCTCTGCAGCACCTGATCCTGTCCAAGTGGAATGGGCTGCCTCAGTCTCTAAAGTCCCAGATGATAGTGCTCACCCCGGAGGTTCGCCTGTCCCTTGCCTGGTGGTTGCAGGCGACCCATCTCAGCAAGGGACGTCCGTTCTGGGTACCAAATTGGGTCCTGTTGACAACGGACGCCAGTCTTCGGGGCTGGGGAGCAGTTTCGGGTCCACACTTGTTCCAGGGCAGGTGGACTCCGACAAAAGCGGAACTTCCAATAAATATCTTGGAACTCCGTGCGGTCTTCAATGCTCTCCAGCAGGCACATCGGGCTCTCCAGGGTCGCCCAGTGCAGGTCCAGTCGGACAACACTACCACCGTGGCCTACATAAACCGGCAAGGAGGAACCCGAAGTCGGGCGGCTCTCGTAGAGGTGTCTCGGATCCTGGTATGGGCGGCCATATCAGCGGTCTTCATCCCGGGAGTGCTAAATTGGGAGGCGGACTTTCTCAGTCACCAGGACGTTCATCCGGGGGAATGGTCCCTGCACCCGGACATTTTTCAACTGCTGATGGACAAGTGGGGTCTTCCAGGGATCGACCTCATGGCGTCCCGGCACAACAACAAGTTGCCGGTGTACGGGTCTCGCACAAGAGCCGAAGAGGCGTCTGGTGGATGCTCTGTCCGTCCGGTGGACGTTCCGGTTTGCTTACCTGTTTCCTCCGGTTTCCCTTCATCCACGGGTAATCCGGAAATTCAAACAGGAAGGAGGGACGCTCCTGTTGATAGCTCCCGCGTGGCCCAGACGTCACTGGTTCTCAGACTTTCAGGGTCTATCCGTGGACAGTCCTCTGCGGTTGCCGCTACGACCGGACCTTCTGTCGCAGGGTCCTTGTCTTCACCCAGACCTGACTCGGCTGTCTTTGACGGCGTGGCTGTTGAGATAGCCATGTTGAGGTCCAGGGGGTTTTCCAGCTCTGTAGTGCGTACCATGTTACGAGCTCGGAAACCGTCTTCCGCGAGGATATACCATCGCGTGTGGCATACGTTCTTCCAGTGGCGTCGACCGAGAGGTTATGCACCGCGGGAGTTTCGTCTGTCTCGGATACTTGCCTTTCTACAAGCGGGACTAGATCATGGGCTTCGCCTTGCTTCATTGAAGGTACAGGTTTCGGCCCTGTCTGTCTGGTTTCACCGTAGGATTGCTACAATCCCGGATGTGCGCACCTTTATGCAAGTTCTCCGCACTCAGCCGCCCTTTGTTCCACCTGTGGTGCCTTGGGATTTGGCTGTGGTCCTGAGGGCTCTCCAGGGACCGCCGTTTGAACCACTGGGCACAGTGGATCTTAAATGACTAACAGCTAAGACTGTTTTCCTTCTGGCCATTGCTTCGGCCAGACATGTTTCTGATTTAGGGGCTCTTTCTTGTAGACCCCCTTTCTTGATTTTTCATGGGAACAGGGCAGTGCTCCGCACTCGGCCTGAATTTCTTCCCAAAGTTGTTTCCCAGTTTCATGTTAACGAGGAAATAGTTGTTCCGGCCTTTAACTCACCTGGCCTTTCAGTGAGTGAGGCCACTTTGGATGTTGTGCGGGCCTTAAGGACTTATTTTGACTGCACTTCTTCGTTTAGGAAGTTGGACGCCTTGTTTGTCCTCTATGGCTTCCGTAAAAAGGGTTGGCCTGCTTCAAAGCAAACTTTGGCAGCCTGGATCCGTATGGCTATTTCTGATGCTTATCTTCATGAAGGTCTGCCGGTTACTCCTTCTTTGAAGGCTCATTCCACTAGGTCTGTGGGTCTTTCGTGGGCAGCTCGACGTGGTGCCTCTGCAGTCCAGATCTGCAAGGCTGCTACGTGGTCCTCTGTCCATACCTTCATGAGGTATTACAGGTTTGACACCTTCGCCTCTCAAGATGCTTCCTTCGGGCGGCGGATTCTCCTTTCAGCACAGGAGCATCCCCACCCTTAAAGGATACTGCTTTGGGACATCCCCAAGGTATCCTGTGGATACCCTATGGACCCTGTAGTAGAAAATATGAGATATGGTAAGAACTTACCTTTGTTATCTCTATTTCTATGAAGTCCATAGGGTTCCACAGGACTCCCGCCCTGTCGCACCTGTGCTGCAGATGGGCTTTGTTCTGGTCACCGGTTTTTCCGTCTCCCTCTGGTGAGAGTGTGATTCTTGTGTGTATCCAGATCTTCTTTCTCTCTCTTCCTTCTCCTCCTCCGGCCTATGGCTTGGTAACTAACTGAGGTGCCTTGGCTCGGGGCGGGGTATAGGAGGGGTACCCTAGTGCATCCTGGGAGGCTGAAAGCTTAACTCTATGGTGCCCGATGACTGACATCACACCTATACCCCAAGGTATCCTTTGGAACTCTATGGACTTTGTGGAAATAGAGATAACAAAGGTAAGTTCTTACCATATCTCATATTTTTTCCCACCATGGGCAACAACTGTTGCCTGATTTACAGTTTTTACACAAACATCCTCACCATGAAGATGCTCATCATCATCAACATCCTCATCATCCTTGTTGTTATCGCCAACTACGTAAATATCCTCATCCTCCAGGTGCAATTCTACTGAAGCATCCTCGATTTCTATGTCAGCATGTTGACTTGTGCTGCTCATCCCCACATTTGCCTAGGGCACACAAATGGTGGAAGGAGGATTCTCTTCAAGTACAGTATTAGAAAGGTCAGGCTCACACATGGCAACCGCGGGCACACTTGGACTCTCCTCGGGGATCTGTGACTTTTTGGAGACAATGAAAAAATTTTTGTACCTCTCCTACAAGCAGAAGGGCTTAACTCATCACAACTAGAACCACCAGTAAGGCCTTATCCTTTCCTTGCCACTTCGTGTAGTGAATGGCATATTGCCAATTTTTTGTTTCTCCAAAGCTAACTTAGCTTTAGATTTTTTATTCTTTAACAGGGTAAAAGTTGATTTTACATGGCCTGACTTAAGCCCTGGGGCATCGGCCTTCATAGCTGATGTTGACGGCCTTGCATTGTCATCATGACTGCTGCCGGCAGCTACAAGACTGATATGTGGATCCTGCTCTCCTGTCATGTGACTGTCCTCCATACTCACTGCGGTCTTACAGCAGTGTCACCACGCAATTATAGTGCAGCTCAGTTGCAGCTAATGCACACAACCACACAAAAATTATATATTTTTTTAAAACTGGGGAATAGCACCCCTGAACGAGGCAGCAGCCCCTTGATAAATGACACAGACAGCACCCCTGCGCAGCTACGTTGCTGATAAGTGTGGCTAATGCACACACACACACACACACACACACACAGAAATGTTTTTTTTTATTTTTGCACTTGGGGGGGAGAGCACCCCTGAACGAGGCAGCAGCCCCTTGATAAACAACACAGGCAGCACCCCTGCACAGCTTCATTGCTGATAAGTGTGGCTAATGCGCACACACACATAATTTTTTTTTATTTTTGCACTTGGGGGGGAGAGCACCCCTGAACGAGGCAGCAGCCCCATGATAAATGACACAGGTAGAACCCCTGCACAGCTACGTTGCTGATAAGTGTGGCTAACGCGCACACACAGATTTTTTTTCTATTTTTGCACTTGGAGGGGAGAGCACCCCTGAATGAGGCAGCAGCCATCTGATAAATAACACAGGCAGCACCCCTGCACAGCTACGTTGCTGATAAGTGTGGGTAATGTGCATACACACACATCATTTTTTTTATATTTTTTTTATTTTTGCACTTGGGGAGGAGAGCACCCCTGAATGAGGCAGCAGCCCCTTGATAAATGACAAAGGCAGCACCCCTGCATAGCTACATTGCTGATAAGTGTGGCTAACATGCACACACACACAATAAAAAAAGAATTTTTTTTACACTGCGGTGGGGGGGGGGGAGCACCCCTGAACGAGACAGCAGCCCCTTGATAAAAAACACGGGCAGCACCCCTGTGCAGCTACGTTGCTGATAGGTGTGGGTAACGTGTGCATACACAGTGGGGGTGAAGAGCACCCCTGATGGACAGAGCACCCCCTGGACAACACAGCAGCACCCCTTATGGACTGCAGTGATACAGGAGCCACTGAAGACCCCCTCTTCTGTCTGCAGCACAGCTCCTAGTATAGAGTAACACAGCCCTTAAGGACAACAGGCACAGCACAGCCCAGCACAGCAGCCAGCCCTAGTATATGGAATAGTGGACAACAGCCATCAAGCCAGCCCTTATGACAAGTGAAAACAGCCATTCAGCCCCTATGCAGTATGGACATTAAGCAGCCATCCCCTGACAAGTGACAACAGTAGCCAGCCCCTATGCATACACAGCAACAGCACAGTGATCACAGCCCCCTCCTTCCTCTTAACTCTCCACAGCCGGAATGAAAATGGCGGCGATCGCGAGACCTTTTATGGAATCCAAAACCCACGAGAAACCGACATCGGGATGATGACGTTTTGCATCATTTTGAAATCCGAGTCAGGTGGGAAAACACTAGCCGATTTGAATCTCGGCTCGGATCACTAAGTTCAGGTGGGTTCATGGCTCTGAGATCCGGACCCGCTCATCTCTAATATAAATAAAATTATTATTATTTTTACATTATTTTATACTGTGAATTTCCCAAGACAATGACATTGTTAATAATAATAATTGAATTTGCTAATTAAGTGAAAGGAGAACATGTATCAAGCCTTGGAGAGAGATAAAATGGTTAAGTTGTCCAGAGCAACCAATCAGCTTTTAACTATCATTTCAAATATTGTGCTAGATAAATGACAGAAGCTGATTGGTTGCTTTGGATGACTTTTCCACTTTATCTCTCTTCAAGGGTTTATTTGTGAAGTTTACAATCCGACACTTCTGTTCCTGTTTATGCCCGATAAGTAAAAGGGCACTGATCTTTTAAATATCAGGTATAAGCATGAATAGAATTGTAGGAACAACCTGACACTTATTAAATAAACCCCCAAGGCTGCTAAATATAGAATATAAATGTACAGTATCTAGCTTTTGTATAGCTGCTCAGGAGCACGAGCAGCACAGAGTAACAATCATATCAGTAATAATTTGTGAACTCTGTGAAAGTGGTATTCAGTAAAGAATAGAGGCTCTGTCAATTAATATATAAAACATTTTTATTATTTGTTAACTATAAAAACTATTTATTATGCGGAATGATGCAGAAGTGTCAACTGGAGAGACGCAGGGAGCTAAGCTGGGGAGATGCAGGGGCGTGAGCTGAAGAGACGCAGGGATGTGAGCTGAAGAAACGCAGAAGTGTATGCTTGAAAGACATGCCGGCCCTAGCTAGTCTCGCAGCACCCAGAGTGGCCGCACCCTGCCTGGAACGCGCTGGCCCTAGCTAGTCTCGCAGCACCCAGAGTGGCCGCACCCTGCCTGGGACGCACCAGCTTTAGCTACTCATGTAGCACCCAGCGTGGCTGCACCTTGCCTGGGATGCGCCGGCCCTAGCTAGTCTCGCAGCACCCAGAAGGGTCGCACCCTGCCTGGGACGCGCAGAGACATGAACTAAAGAAACACAGGGTGTGAGCTAAAAAGGACACAGGTGTGAGCTGGAGAGACACAGGGGTGTGATATGGAGATATGCAGAGGTGTGAGCCAGAGAGCGGAGAGACGCAGAGGTGCGAGGTGGAGAGACGCAGGGGTGTGAGATGGAGAGACGCAGGGGTGTGAGCCAGAAAGACGTAGGGGTGTGAGCCGGAGAGACGCAGGGGTGTGAGCCAGAGAGATGCAGGGGTGTGAGCCAGAGAGACGCAGGGATGTGAGCTGGAGAGACAGGTGAATGATGGTGATCATAGTGGCATAACAGCCACATACTTGGGCAACCTCTAGACTCACGAAGAGTCATCCTTCAGCACTCAGGAGAGGAAAAACCCCCTGTGGAGGAAACCTCTGGGGAACCATGGCTTCAGGATCGCCCTTCCCTCTGGGCATTAAGAGGTGTATTAATAGATAAAGGTAGAGGGGTCAATACTTTTCAATACTTACCAAAGATCAGCAGTTGTTGTGTAGAGTAAGGGGAAAGAGAGGAGAAGACATTGTTAGTGTAATATGTATATAGATTAATCTGATTTTCCAACTATTGAGGACATTGAAAATGCCTAACATATGAACAATTGCCGAAAGGACCAATTTTATTCCCCCTAATGTGTGGATTATATAAATAAGTTCACTCGCCCGCTTTGCTGCGTGCAGCCTAACGCTGCGAGCAACGGGCTTCTATGTCATGCGCATGTGCAATGGTCAGTCTGCGTATGCGTCATCTAATGATGTCAAGAGCGAACAGTGTTAAACAGTGATCATTTTAGATAGATTGTTAAATAGCGAGTGCTAAAAGGGTTATGTATTGTTGATAAATGGAGTCCTTAATATTTTCATAGGCAAAGATGCAATCACTTGTTACAGCTCTATTTCACAATTTTAGTCTATACTATTTTGTCCTATTTCATCATTTGTATATACTTTGTACATTTATAAAAAGGTATTTCACTATCTCCAGATCAGCGGCTTAGGGGGAGCAAACAGAGAAAAATAGTCTCCCCAGGTCCAGGTGCTTCTCATGTGGCCCTTATAAGGCCTATCAGATGCCCCACATGCTCCCGATCTGTGTGCCCTGCTTTATGTACCCCTATCCTGTATGTCCAATATTGTGGCCTCCCCCCCCCCAATCTGTGTATCCTGTATTGTGCTTCCCTGTTTAATTCCCCCATTTATGTTTTTGTATTGTGCCCCCACATCTATATGTGCTGGTCCCCATCTACTCATCTACATGTTTTATATTGTCCACTCTCCCCCACCCGAGTCTCTATGTTTTGTACTGTGCTCTCATCACACCCCCACACCCCACCGCTACAAATACATTTTTCTGCCCCTGTCTGTCTCTCACTCCATCACCCTGTCCCTCCTCACAGCCCATTGTATTACTAATGATCCCCCTGCCAAAACTCCTCACTCTGCACCGTCCTCTGTTACTGTCTCATGTGCATAGTTCTCCTGTCTTTTCCTCGTCCATGCTATAAGTTCCTGTTCTTCCAGTTACTTTATGTGTGTTTATCATCCATACTGCCCTCTTGATTTCTCTAATACTACATTATGAATATTTGTTCCTAAATGTGTTATTCCTTCCTGTACTTCTCCTAATTATCTTTCATTGTACATCTATTCCCTGTTCTAAATTGTCCTGTCTTTCACCCTAATACACTGCACCCTACGTTCCTTACCCACCTCCATCATACCCTGCTATGTAGGACTTACCTTCCTCCTTCCTGGCCAGTAACTGTATATTGCAGCAACTGTAGACAGAATGTTACAGGATGAGGCACTGTGATGTCACAGAATAGGTGTATGATGTCACAGTAACCATAGCAATGCTGCTGAGTTACAGCTATTATACATATACATCAATTATAACTGGATTTACATGAACTTTCAGTAAAAAAAGAGAATAATGAATAAAAAGAACTACAAGGCAATGTTGTACAGAGTGCCCCAATATTTAAGTGAAGGAAAAATCTAAGTGATAGTAAAATCTATACTATGGGGCCTATTCATCATAACTAAAAAATCGATGGAGGTAATTAGGTTTAGAACTCGCATGGAGTTTTACCTAATTACCGGAGGAATTCATCATTCCTCCTCTCCATCAGTATCTATTCCGAAAAGCTGTCATTTTTGCGATGACAGCTTTTCAGGAAATAGATACTTTTCCCTCTCTACTCTACTTTACTGCAGCTGTAATCAGTGCTGCGCATGCGCTGTTATGTTCACAAAATCGGTGCATGTGAGCACTGCCTACAGCTGCGCTAATTCTGTAACCCCCTCCTCCCTCCACTCACCTCCCTGTCCCCCACCTACCTGGCTGCTGCAGCCACGGATCCCAACCTCCCGTCTGAAGAGGAGAAAACAGTAAAGTTAAAATATATATATATATATATATATATATACATATTATTATTTAAAAAAAAAAACTTTACTGTGTTCTGATGGGAGAACACAGTTGGAGCAGCAGCCAGAGCCAGAAGAGGGATGAGGGAGCGACGGAGCGAGCCGGAGGAGGACCTGCCCAGCTGAAAGCAGGTAAGTGTAATCTGCTATACGCCACCTGGGAGTGGCGTATAGTAACTAGAGATGTGCGCCGACCATATATATATATATATACATATTATTATTTTTTATAAAAAACTTTACTGTGTTCTGATGGGAGAACACAGTTGGAGCAGCAGCCAGAGCCAGAAGGGGACGAGGGAGCGACGGAGCGAGCCGGAGGAGGACCTGCCCAGCTGAAAGCAGGTAAGTGTAATCTGCTATACGCCACCTGGGAGTGGCATATAGTAACTAGAGATGTGCGCCGACCCCCGTGTTTTGATTTTGGTTTTGTTTTTGGATCTGGATTGGTTTTTGATCTGGATTTTTTATTAAAAAATCATAAAAACAGCTACAAATCACATAAAAATTAACCTGTTTTTGTTCCTACAGTATTTTTAACCTCTATAACATTTATTTCCACTTGGTTCCAGTCAATTTTGACCACTTTCACAGCTCACTATATTGTTTTCATCAGTTTAGGTCCAAAATTTGTACCAAGCTAGCTGGCTGACTAAGCTAAGCGGCAGCAGTGGGCGGCACAAACATGTGGCAGTTCAACTTCCAACATGGCACATCAGGAAACAAATGTTTTTATTATTCAAGAGAGGCCTGAGGGAGTTTTAGTATGTATGTAGTTGAAGGCAGGGACAGGAAGGGTTGATTGGTAGTAAATTTAATTTAATTTTTCGATTCCGAAGTAAATTTATGAGGGAGAAGGGGAGGGGAGGAGGGGAGGCATTTACAAAAAAATATTTTAGTCATTCACATCAGTCCTCCTTGCCCCAGAAGAATCTTTGAGCAACCATTTGCAAAGCTTCCACATGAAAATTTCCAAACCTGTACAGGGACATTAAAAAAAACAGTTAGTTAGTTAGTTAGAGGCCTTCAAACTGGCGTTGTTACCACTGTTCACTAAACCAGAGCAGATATGTGGACAAGCAGAACAGAGCAGCAAATGCAGTATTTCAGATTTAAGGTTTAAGTCTTACGTTGTGTCTTTTTTGAGAATTCTTGAGTGCCATGCCTGCTGCTAGGAGTGGATTTTCATCCCAGAAGGGATGAAGACATTGTTTTGTCTTCCCAACAGACACAGATCTGAAGAGATGTAACTAACTACTGGCAGGAAAAAGAGACAACTTGGTGGCCCTTACACTAAACTGCCTTTGCTTTACTTGAGCTGCCTACCTTCCAGTGTGTACTCAGAAAGAGTTTTCAGCACAGCTGGGAACCTTGTCAGTGATCGGCCTGAGACTACTTCCCCAAAATGTGGAAAAATGATGTCCATCAAAATGAACTACAAATTCTACGAGAAAGATCTTTACTGTCAATTACGTGGAAAAATTACAGAGGCACCTGTAATGGTGGATTCCAGCGGGGAAAAATTAATATTGTGTGAAGAAGATGATGTATACACCATCCCAGATTATACATCACCCAAGCCTATATCGTCATCCCATCCTGTGTTGTGTATAAATTACAGCTGCGCTCCCTGCTAGATTGGGGATTCATTGTCCTCTGTAGTGGATTATGAGCTCCATTTTAGTCCATATCATGACCACACCCCCTACACATTTTCTGACCTGAGCTACAGCAGGAGCAGCTGCACGGTTGCATGGAGTTGCCCCTCGCTGAAATTCAGGTAGAAGGGCCATGGGTAGGGAGTTGGACCACTATAACCAGAGAGCGCAGTTTTAGCTGCTTTATTAAATTTTTTAAACCATATGCTCTAGTTTCACCTTTTGAAAATGTTTCTGCAAATCTCTGCTGAGGCGTTTGTGATGTCATGGCTAACGCGCACACACACAGAAAAAAAACACATTGATTGATTGAATTAATTTTTTTTTGCCACTTGGGAGAGAGAGCACCCCTGAACGAGGCAGCAGCCCTTTGATAAATGACAGAGGGCCTGATTCAGAGTTGTATGTAACCTAATGGTTTATGCACAACTCAGATGTTTAATGATCGGCACATGTTGCAGTTCAATCACTGTCTGCGATGGTGGTCGCAGTTCCCTCTAAGCCGCAGAATGATGGACATGCTGCAGCCATTTGGGGACAGGACATTGCTGCCTGTTCCAGAAAACGGGGGCGTGTTTGCCCCGCTTTTTGGGAGTGCCGAGGCGACTTCCAACGCAGTTTTTCTGGCCTCACAAGCTGGCAGGAGGTGGCCTTTCTGAATAAGCTTAGTCCCATGGTTCCAGTCTTGACCTATGCTGCGTCTTTGGACTCAGGCATCCAATCTGAAATGCTGGCATGAGGCATCTTTTTCCTTCAGATGCCTCCTGCAGTCATTAGCATTCTAAATCGCAGCTGTTGTACAAAAACGTCCATCTCTGAATCAGGCCCAGAGCGGCTGTTTGGGATGGTGTCGGTTCAGTGCTGTGATGTCAGCTATCTGAACCCCTAGCTCCATCACATCTTGGTACTCTACTTGTCCCTGTGCTATAGGATGAAAATGACCTCGACGTTGGCCTTATGAGTCTCCCACACAGAAGAGGAGTATGCAGGGGCGCCGAGAGGGGGGGAGCAGGTACAGATTACCCGGATCCGGGCTTCCTGAGGGACCCGGCGGGGGCCCGGGTCCGACGCTGCTCCCCCCCCCCAACAGCAGCCCAGCACACAGCGTGTGCTGAGCTGCAGTTGGAGACTGCTCGTGGCTACTGAGCAGCAGCTACAGCAGTCTCCTATGCCTGTGCGGGGGAGTGATCACAGTGATCGCGCCCCCCCTGGCTTTGCGCCGGGCTGAGGGGGCTCAGAGCGCTTCCCCTCCCCAGCGCAAATCTTATTTTTTTTCTTGGCAAGGGGGCATGGCCACACCTCCCGCGATTAGGCCACGCCCCCTATTACCGGGGCCCGCCACGGCTCTTGGCGGGCCTGGGAGTATGTACAGTTTTGTTCTTGTTGTCAGGGGCCAACTTGTTGTTTTTATAAGTACTGTATATTGTTCACTGAATAAAATGTGTCTTGTGTCATGTGTGCCATGCTTCAGCACCCATTATAGGCGTATTTATAATGGCTGCAGGGTGTGCAGTCCCCTCCAGTCCCTGAGCATACTTACAGATGTGTCCTCATTATAAAAGTGCAGGTCCGGTTCTCAGAGAACCAACAACCAAATTTAGTGGTTCAGAGTCAAACCGAGTCCGAGTTCGGAATCATTTTGGTGTTCCGCGTCGAACCGAGTTCGGGTTCGGTTTTGCAGTCAGTTTGGAACTCGTATTTAAAAACTTAACTCAGTTTTTGGATTGCATGTAAACATGTCCATCCAAACATGTCTAAATTACATGATTTTAGCTGTTTTTGTTTAAAAAAATACAGATCCAAAACCAATATACTGTTCATGAGGATGGTTTTGCAAAACCAAACACGAAGATGAATCCGGATCCAAAACCAAAACAGGGGGTCGGCACACATCTCTAGTCCTCATATACTATTGCCACAGTCATGCCAAACAGCCTTTCTTGGCACTCTAAATCCTATGTGACTCGACTTGTGCTGAGCGACTTTTTCGTATTTGTTTAATCTGAAAATGCATTTCAGTCACAATGTGATGCAACAAAACCGCTTAATGAGACTGTACTGTTTAATATGACATGCAACACTTGTACATCTGTGTGTGAATTAGACTGAATCTGTATACGAAGTGCTACAATGCAGCGGTTGTGGCTTTTTTTCATGCCAAGTTCTCTTAATCTGCGACTTTGTACATATATAATACTAATTTCTGCGCTGTTACAGTCGGGCCCGGTGTCTCTGGTACAGATTGAATGGTGTTTTGCTGCATCTATATATAATATTAGACACAAATGTAAAGAAAAGCTTACTACGCTACACAGATTGGCACGGCTCACTCACACCATGTGTCTCGCGCCTTATGGCGTATTGAGGCTAGGTATATGAGAACACATCTGTACCTTGTGCTGGCAAGCAGGAACCTCCTCGTCCATAGCACCATCTTCCCAGTGACATCCTTGGGAAGATGGCGCCATGCAGTGACAGCAAAAAATCTGTCACAGTGACAAAGCCTTCGCTCTCTTGTGTGGTTGGCAGTTCAATAGGGTCTGAAGGTCGACACACTAAAGGTCAACTAGTAAGAAGGTCGACAGGTACAGAAGGTCGGCAGGGTCATTAGGTCGACACACAAATGGTCTGCACAGAAATGGTCGACACATTTTTTTTCTAGCCCTAATCTTCACCCTATATAGAGAGAGATCACGTGGATCCGTGTCTCGGCGCTCACTGATAGTAGTAAGGGGTAATGGATGCTAGTGCTGCAGATCCCTGTGTTTAGATTCCCCAAATCTAAACTTCCGTAATACAGTGAAGCAAAATAAACATAAATGTGGAACACAGTTTATGTTAGGTAGGGATTGCGCTCTACTGATATATGTGACTTAATGGACCCCGCTTATATGTACAACGTGCTTGCAATAAAGATAGGTAAATAAGTGCAGACTGAGTCTGATACAACGGGGGATGTAATAAAGTGTAATAGGTCTTTGAAGGGTTGCACATGAATTGTTATGAATAAAAAGAGGGGTGGGAGGGGGCAACGGATGGGGAAACTGGGGATTGTGACCTGAGATGGGGACAGTCCAGTGACATTGGCTATGTGTACAGGGGGAGGGCGTCCCACAGCCCACTGTACTGGAATGGCTAGTCAGAATCCTTGCTGCTGTCAGTAAACAAATGTCAAAGTAGAGCACAGTCTTGGTGAGGCCTCACCTGATCTTCTTCTTTGGTCCGGGTCCTGGTCCCTTCTTCCGGCGGTCTTCATCCACTCCTGCCGCTGCCGATGGTAAGACTGTATTCCAGCTGGCGCCTGGCGTGCAGCTGCTGGCTTGGTCTCCGCAGTGTGTCAGTGCTCAATCCCGTCCGGTCCTGCGATCTCGCGAGATCTCGCGTGCTGGAGGGGATGTGTTAGCTCCAGACTACTGCGCGCTCAACTCACCTAGTTAGAGGAGACTTTGTGGCAGGCGAAGGGACGTGTTGGATGACAGTCAATCACACCAGTAGTGGTCCCCATTATGCAGTGCCCCCAGTACTAGACCCCTAGTAGTAGTCCCCCCTATGCAGTGACCCCAGTAGTGCCCCTTAAGTAATGCGCACAGTAGTAGTCCCCCCTATGCAGTGCCCCAGTAGTGCCCCTTATATTATGCCCCCAGTAGTAGTCCCCCCTATGCAGTGACCCCAGTAGTGCCCCACCCCTTATATAATGCTCCCAGTAGAAGTCCCCCCTATGCAGTGCCCCTTATATAATGCCCCAGTAGTGGTCCCCCATTGAAGTGCCCCCAGTATTGGTCCCCCTATGCAGTGGCCCCAGTAGTGATCCAAATTATGCACTGCCACCAGTAGTAGTCCCCCCATGCAGTGCCCCTTATATAGTGCCCCCAGTAGTAGCCCCCCCTATGCAGTTCCCCCAGTAGTGGTCCCCCCTATACAGTGGCCCCAGTAGTGGTTCCAATTATGCACTGCCCCCAGTAGTAGTCCCCCATGCAGTGCCCCTTATATAGTGCCCCAGTAGTAGTCCCCCCTATGCTTTTCCCCCAGTAGTGCCCCTTATACTATGTCCTCAATAGTGGTCCCCCCTATGCTGTGTCCCTTGCATATATAGGAAAAAGACACACACATGCAAAAAAACTACACTTACCTGAATCCCCATCCCTGCCGTGCCCGCCGCTGTCTGCTCCTCCGCGTCCTCCCAGCCCGCTGCTCTGCACTATGGGAGAGATGTTGAGACATCATGAGGTCTCTCCCATCACCCACTGCGGAAGCAGGAAGGCAGAGCTCATGAGTGAGTTCCAGCCCGGATCCTGCAGTGAGTGCAGCAGCCAATGAGAGTCTGTCTGACTCCCACTGGCTGCCAAAACAAACACACAGCTGCCAGTGCTGGCGGTGGTGTGTTTGTTCTGTGTAAACATCGGCGGGCCATGGGTTAAAGACCCCTGGCATTACCCTAACCCTCCCTCCTGGCGCCTAACCATCAGGGTAAGTGCCTATCCCTAACCCTCCAGTAAGTGCCTAACCATAACCCTAAAATAACAACAACAAAACATGTGTCAACCATGTGTGTGTCGTCCTAATGACCCTGCCGACCTTCTGTACCTGTTATTCCTGTTATTCTAGAGCCTGCTGGAACTGCTTCTTTTATCCCTTAAAGAACTAAGTTGTACCGGTAACTATATGTGTGCTCCTTTGCGGCCTCAACACATTTTTTTCTTCAGTGACTTCAGATCATGCAGTGTGTACGCTCTGCCAAACGACTAGGTGAGATATTTTATTCTTGGCACTACTTTTTCTTCATTTCAGGGTTCATAGCAGCATGGATTCACTTGGGATATGTCTTATCAAACAAATCTAATTGATTAACTCATATACATTTTCAACAATTTCCTCCCACTGAGGAACAGCTGCTCACAAAAAACACCTTAGTAAATTTACCCCTTGGCCTAAATTTTTGTTTATAAATACTTGTGAAGTACTGTATGTGTAAATGAGTTGCGCTAAAGCCTTATGCAATTTATTAAAATCTGGAATGGTCAGTAGCCAAGTCCTTTTTCAATGGCTCGTGTTGCGTTATATTGCATTTTCAAATGTGCATAAAACGTGGGAATGTGTGCCCGCTATAATATGTGCGGATATTTTTTTGGAAAACGGCTCTCTATTCAAGCAACGGGAATAGCTTATGTGGATTTTAGCAAAGCTTTTGACACTTGTCCTAAAATAGTGGTAGACAGGGACGTAACTATCAGGGTCACAGAGGTTGCAACTATTAGGCTACAAATTAGATTAAATGCAAACATCTCTTGTCTTCCCTTCTTAAAATCTAATGACAATCTTCTTTTCTGACAAACAACTAATTCCGATAGACAGCTGCAACTGTAATATAGCTGCCACACTAATGAATAAGTACGATAAGCTAGAGGGGTCAATACTCAATTAGCCAAATAGAAGCTGCTAGCTAGTGTTACTGCTAGTCATCATGATTGTGTATGGTTGCTCCCGCCCCCCAGAACCCACAAGGGATAACCCTCCTGACAGGTGTATATATGCGCATGTTTTAGTATTGTGGATGATTTGTGCCAGAATTGCCTGAAATTTGTGAAGACTGGGGATATGCAGCCTGGGACATTAAACAGTTCCAGTGTGTTGTAGTTTATAAATAGTGAGAATAAAGTAGATAGGCTGAAGTGGTCGTTGACCATGAAACATGGTGAAACATGTGAAACATGGTGCAATTTTCTGCTGAGGAGACTCAATATATCTTCTAGTACAGGAGTTTGATTCCCTTATACTCTTTTTATAAGTTATCAATATATTTAAATTCTCTATTTATATATTTTTTTCCCAATTTGTTTCTTTGACTTCTTCTCCGTGGTATAATTTTTTTGCTGAAACATTTTGCCTAGGCTGTGAATTATTAGAATTTAATTATATTGCATAAAACTACCATATTAGTTTTGCCAAAAATGTGCAGTATTTAATTTCCATAATAATACTTTATTTTAATTTATCTAACCAGACCCTTTTATTTATTGGGATATATTTATATTCATGGATTTATGGGCTGGTTATAGTAGTAAATATTCTTCATCACACCGATGGAAATCAGAATAGACAAATTAATGACCAAAGTTCTATAATATTCACTAAATGTGAGTGCAACCACTATGAGCATCTCTCCCAATCACTGGGTTTGGAAGATGTACATTACTGTATGTTTTTCACTTTTGTCCCATCTCCTCAGTAGTGGAACCACCAAACTGAACACCCAAATGTAAAGAGGGAACTCTGTTGCTGAGCAACCACTACAGGACAACAGTGATAAGATTGTACAATGCTTACCTTTGTCATTTATATAGAAGTTATATTACTTATACACCACCAATAATACAGTGCAGTATATGCGTATGTATTCATGGTTAAGTTAGTTGCATTTTCTGTACTTGGCCTATACTTTACTGTCCCTTCCGAATTCCATCTCACTTCGTCAGTCATTATTTGATCAAAGTCAATGATATGCAAAAGTCTACATACAAGTGAATATACCTTTATCTGTGCATGCGCAGTATGGAAACGCGTATTTTACTGCAAAAAAAGCACATATGTCCAACCCTAAATGAACCCCTATGTAGTTAAACGATTTCCCAATATCAGTGGTTCCCAAACTGTGTGCCGCAGCACCCTGGGTTACCTCGGGACACTTGCAGGGGAGCCTCAGGTTGGTGGTCCAGCATTGGAACCTACTGCCTTATATAATTTATATAATTGCCACTTCAAGTATCCTCTAAGCTCAGCGTGGATTAAACAGTCACTAGACAACTTTAGCAGTGGACAGTGACCACTGAAATTGTCACCTGATCCCTGTGGCTTCTGTCAGGTGCTGTGTTCAGTGCACAATCCCCATTGACTGTTGGAATGTTACATAATGGCTCATCAACTTTGAGGAGTGGCTTCATAATGGGGAAAATGTTCTTTTAATTAGAGGCAGTGGCATAACTATGGTATTGATGAAAAATGGTGCCCCCAACTGTGTGCAATAGCCCCAGTAGTGCCCCTTATATAGTGCCCTCAGTAGTGCCCCTTATATAGTGCCCTCAGTAGTGCCCCTTATACTGTGCTCTCAGTAGTGTGCCTTATACATATGCAAGTGTGGGTAATTGCACAATTCTAGTGCGATCAGCAACAATGTAACTAGACGCATCTGTAGAGTGCCCCCAGTAGGGCCCCTTATGTAGTGCTCCTTATACCATGCCCACAGTAGTGCCCCTTATGCAGTGCCCCCAGTAGTATCCTTTATGCAGTGCCCCCAGTAGTGCCACTTATACTGTCCCCCAATAGTGCCCCTTATACAGTGCCCCCAGTAGAGCCCCTTATACAGTGCCCCCAGCAGTGCCCCTTATACAGTGCCCCCAGTAGAGCCCCTTATACAGTGCCCCCAGCAGTGCCCCTTATACAGTGCCCCCAGCAGTGCCCCTTATACAGTGCCCCCAGTAGTGCCCATTATGCAGTGCCCCCAGTAGTAGTGCCCCTTACACACAGAACACAAAATTATACTTACCCGAATCCCCGCTCCTGCGCCCGCTGTCTGCTCCTCACATCCTGCTCGGCACTATGGGAGAGACGTCATGATATCTCTCCATTCACCCACTGCGGGAGCCGGAAGGCGGAGCTCATGAGTGAGCTCCAGCCCGGCGCTGGCCCTGGGTGCATCAGCCAATAAGATTCTGTCTGACTCTTATCAGCTGCTAAAACAAACACACTGCCTCCGGGCAGTACACTCACTGTCAGTGAATGTACTACACGGTGCTGGCGGCGGTGTGTTTATTTCAGTGCATAGTGCTGCATTCGGACCAGGCGTTGGGCTCCCGCCTCCAGGTCTGACAGTGCCCATGGCATGTGCCCTGCTCTATCCCCCCACCCCCCTCCCCCTACTTACACCACTGATTGGAGGTTTTATTTTTAAAATAAAGTTGATTTGGGTTACCCTCATTCTCATGATGAGGGTCACACAGAGACTACAGTATCACTAACAACCCACATCTACAAAAGGCAGTATGGCAAATAGATATTAAGGTTTTATATCACAGAAGATAGAAGCAAATTGTTCTGAGTCTGTGCAGTACATAAGAATCACATTGGGTGCCCCAAGACCCTAGTGCCATTACTATTATCATTGCTACCAAAGCTTTAGTGCTTCTTCTTAGAAGATCCATGTACTGATTTGTAAATGGCATCTTTCATCCTGTGAAGCTGTCGATTGATAAATATTTTATGGGTATTTTTTTGTCATTTAGCTGAAGCAGTTCAAGGTCTAGATCTGTTAAAAGAACATATGACTGTTATTCATGTGTAAATTGTCAATAATAACACAAGAGATGAAAGCTACAATGAATAATATATTGGTCTTAGCTTATAGCTTTGTACCTGTACTGTTTTATGTCTTTAGATTATGTAAATGTACTATGAGTCACTACATAGGGAATGCAAATAACATGGATCTAGGAGTTTTAGTCATAACCATAATACATTTATATAGCATTTAAGTACTGACCTTTTGTCAAACTGTATGACTAGTTCATATAAGCACAGAAAATTCTGATATAATTAGTCTTTATCCTAATGCCATCAGGCCCAGTGATAGGGGGGTACTTGGAGGACAGCTGAATCAAGGCCAAAAACTCCACTGGCCATAGCCACTTAGGTATCTGCAGTGTATAGCCCAGTACCTGACCACTATCACCTGCCCCGTCTGGCAATACCACAGCAGTGAATACTGCAGGGCACAGGCATGAGGAGAGAGGCCAGCGGTCAGTGCAATAAAGTTTTTTTGTTTGCATTGTTGATGGGCAGAGGATTCACAAAAAAGAGCAGCAGACAAAGTAAGTGTTGGGCCTGGGCTAGCGCTGGAGGGGCAGGGAGGAGTGCTGGTACCGGGGAGACACAGTGATGGGGTGGGGGTGATGGAGATGAAGCTGGAGATAAAGAGACAGAGAGGGGATGAGGCTGGAGACACATTGGGATGGTGCTGAAGACACTGGGAATGAGATGATGACTGACTAGACTGTACCTGTTGGGGAGGGAGGGTATCCCCCAAAACAGTGTACCATGCCCCAAGATTTCTGTTGCCAGCCCTGTAGGCCAAATGCAGCAGACCACTATGGCTGGCTGGACCTGACCCTCTTGTCATTTGCAATCATACCTTTGTGATATAATGCCAGGAATAGCAGATCTAGGAAGCATGGGCAGACCAAAAATCCTGTCACTATGCTGCTTTCCATCCCAATCTTTCACTAGGTAGTGTGCGTGATGCAGAGGGGAGACTGTGGGACTCCTAAATGTTCTGGGAGAGTAGGCAAGTATGGAATTGTAGGATTGAATGTACAACACTGAGAACTAAATACTGATCTTGAAGATCTTGCATCGCACACAAAGAGTTAAGACCAGGTTTGTTTAAAATATACTGTATATCGTTATTATTTTGAAAGTTCAAAAGTAATTGCAAACATTTCAACAGCAAAGAATAAATTACAAATACAACCAGATCTGAATGAACAGCAATAACCGTTTTCCGCATACTCTAGTAATGATCATTTATTGGTCTTTGCCGAAATTGGGAATCCAGAATTCCCTGTATATCCAAACTATGAGAGATAATGACCATTGTGTTTATTCTAAGAAGAAAATATCCTTTAATTTCTTCTATCACCTTTTATAAATATTAGTCTGAATAATTTATTCATATCTTCATATGACACTCTTGGTTTTTCTTCAATAGAGAGGAGCAGCAGTTTTGAAACAGTTCTAAAAAATATTCACTTAGTAAGTCCCCAGTCCAATTGGAAGAACACCAAACAGCAGAATGAGTTGATTATCGTCACCCACCTGCTTTATCTGTAAATTTGCAGATACTTCGTACCATTGTATTCTACAGAATAGTGAAGCGAAAACAGAACTCATAGTGACGACCTTTGACAATGGGCTGAGAGTTTAAATGCTTTGATTAAAATATGATATAGTACCTTATACATTTTGTTTTGATATATATATATATATATATATATATAAATATATAGACAAATTTGCTATAGTAAGAATAAGTGCCAACAACAACTGTGCTTTTGTTTTGTATCCAGAGAGCACATTTATATTACCATGCAGCTGGTTCCCTGGAGAATATGGTATTAACTGAGAGTAGTCTTATTTATTTACTATTTTGTTTTCAAATATTGCCAAACGTTGTCAGAGCTGCTGTAAATCCAGCATATTAAAGGTGAGAGGTGAATGTAATTTTAATAGTAAGGATAAGTACTGACAACAACTGTGGTTTTGGTGCAACCTGTTCTTTCAAACGCAGCAATTTTAATACACATTTCTATAAGAATAAACAAATAATAATACAATAATGATAAGTGTTGTACTCAAATCGTCAACCAGAAACAGGGCCTGATTCAGCAGCTGACGCATTTCAACCTACGGATCGCAGCTGCTAAAATAATGCTAACGCCTGCCAAAGCACGGCCGGCATAAATATGCCCACTGCTGCCTTCTCATATCCGTCCAATGACGCGCTTCTGCATATTCATATTCACAAGTGATGTCAGTGGGAGAGCTTTCAGCTCTGTTTGAGCCGAAAGCTCTCTGGGGCTTGCGGCCACGAGACCCTACCACAAGGGTCTCGTCGCAAGCCCGATGGTCGCGATGGTCTTGACCATCGCGACCATCATCCTGGCCGCTCGCATTAGCTGTGGGTGGCAACCCACAGCAATGCGAGCAGCCAGGAGGCCGCTACATAAAAACAAAAAAAAAGACGCCCTGATTCAGACCGAGCGCTCTGTCAGGGCGTCCGGCTCTGGATCAGGCCCAGAGGACGGGCCGTGTTGTTGCGAGCTGCAGTATAAAATTATATAATAGCTGACTCTATTATGGCACAAGTAAATAAATGAAGTTATATACTGCGCTCAGCTCTAATGGTCCTTATGATAAATGCAGACTCATGCGTCCTAATAAGTATATAACAATGTGGGTGAATATACAGTATATCCCAAATATCCCTAAAAGGGGCCCAGATGAGGTGAAGAAGAAAAAGGGAGAAAGAAATGGAGTGGAGATAGTGGTTCTAATGTTCTTGGTAACATAGGTGTTATTCTAACTGATCTCAATAATGGTTGCATAAACTGATCTAACTGATCTCAATAATGAATGCATAAATGTATATTAAAAGAAAGAAAAAAATATTTACTGGTACAAAAGATAAGTAGCAAAAATAAATGTTCAAATAACATGTAAATACATACAGGGATGTTACGGTTAAGGTTCGCTAAAGCCTTTCGCGTATTTAATTGAAGCAGCCTGTTTTCATTTATTTTCATATTTATTTATAAATACATTTATTCTTTATTATTAACATCGCATGCAATCTGGTGATAAACATGATGCATGCAATGTTAATGATAAAGAATAAATGTATTTATAAATAAAAATGAAAATAAATGAAAACAGGCTGCTTCAATTAAATACGCGAACGGCTTTAACGAGCCTTAACCGTAGCATCCACCCCCTAGAAGCAGCAGCCACTCCAGCGTGCACTGCCGGCAGATGTCTGGGACCAGATGTACTGCCAGTCGGGTCCGTACTGCCTTCCTCAAGAAGTTCACCCTGGGCATCGAATCACTCAGCGCTACAATTGTACTTCAAGCAACCAGCGGGACACTGCTGGTTGCCTTTAACTCTTCACCACCTCACACTGCATGATTTATCCTGCATCCTCCATGTACTAGTTATTTTTAGTAGTGTGCTTTAAGCCACAGGACCTGGGACTATTTACTATTTTCCATTTCGGCAGTTTTTGTGTATTGATCCTTCTCCTTATATCTCATTGCATTTCACTGTATGTATTTATATGTTATTTGAACATATTTTTGCTACTTATCTTTTGTACCAGTAAAGAATTTTTTCTTTCTTTTAATATACATTTATGTAACCATTATTGAGATCAGTTAGATCAGTTTATGTAACCATTATTGTGATCAGTTAGATCAGTTTATGTAACCATTATTGAGGTCAGTTAGAATAACACCTATGTTATCAAGAACATTAATACCATTATCTACATTTCTTTCTCCCTTTTTCTTCATCACCCCATCTTGGCCCCTTTTAGGGACATTTGGGATATACTGTATATTCACCGACATTGTCATATACCTATTAGGACGCATGAGTCTGCATTTATCATAAGGACCATTAGAGCTGAGCGCAGTATATAACTTCATTTATTTACTTCGTTAGTTAGTTAAACTTCCACACTGATAGTCTCTGACTAAGATACATCTTCAGTTGCTGGCATGTCCAGTGACACATACTTGCTCTGCATATCAGCTTCCGACATTTCTTCAATTTGTGTTGATTCTTCAAATATCACATCTCCAAACTTAGCAAACTTTCTGGTATTTGGATTCCACAATCTGTAACCTTGGATCTCATGTTAATAGACAAGCACGATGCATTTTACTGACTTTGAATCCAAAATAAAAATGTGGGGAGTGTAAGGGGAATGGGACGTGACTTGAGCACTGGCACAATGACCTTATGTAGAAAAATACAGAAAAAAGCTAAATGATGGATGTACTGCTGTGATAAGTAATAAATATGAGAGAATTAATATAATAGGTTCACAGAGGTGCTCCCATGAGAATAAATGGAGTATATATTGGTTAATGGAAAGATTCAAAGGTACTCTCCTAGGTGGGGTACTAATCCATCATAAATAATACAAAATAATAAGTAATTTCATACAACTAAAACTTAACTTTTAATATATGTATATAAAATATTTGTAGAGAAGGGTACTCACATGAAATGTGACAATAACACAACACATAAACATATGGTGACAAGAATAAGTGTTATCTTAGCCTGAAAAGATGTTCTGGGTCCTATAGTGTAGAAAAAAATGCACTTAAGTCAGACCTCATTGACATAAATTGCACCTATAAGATGATACATGTGTAAATCATCCTAGGTTGAATGATCAGGACTGAATAGTATCCTGTCTAGAGAAAAGTGATGTAGATAACTTGTACACGGTGTTATCACTTAATCATACCCTTTTAGACATTGAGTTCAAACATGTTCTGAAAGTAACTTATGTGATAATCATCATACACGATTGAAATTAGCTCAGGAAAAAATTTGCAAACATGATACAAGAAAAATTATAAATGGTTCAATCATCCGATAGTGGTGAAAAATTCCACCACCATCCCCTTGCGATAATAAATGTTATTTTCATATAATGTAATGGGAGCAAAACCCAAGTAATAGACAAAAAGCTATCACATCACTATCATTAATACAGAAATAAACCAATGAGTCTGGTCAACAGGGCCGGATTATAGGAGGGGCGAAGGGGGCGGTCGTCCCGGGGCCCCCTCACATAGGGGGCCCCAAACACTGTACTCCACCCCCGGCAATATTAATAACTTAAAAAACGGAGCACAGCATTTAGCTGTCTCAACTACCGTCCTCGGCAGCTCAGCTGTTCACTTATAGCTGCCACCGAGGAGCTTCCCTGCAGTTACAGTCTCCTGAGATTATGATGCCAAATCTCGCGAGACTGTGACTGGAGCCCATACTGCATACTGCATGTGTATGTATGTATGTATATATATATATATATATATATATACTGAATGTACAGTATATATATATACATATATATATACACATATTCTGCATGTACAGTATATATATATATATATATATATATTTGCACTTGAAACTCCACTTTATTACATTTGCTTTAAAACATAGTATACTGGGATTTTACGTTACAATATATATATATATATATATATATATATTAGGGATGTGCAGGCTCGGTTCTACTCGGTTCCGTTCGGTTTTTTTTACCAAATCTTATTGGGTTTCAGCTGTCACGAGTTTTGGATAGCCAAGAAGATTCGGTAAAAAAAAACGAACGGAACCGAGTAGAACCGAGCCTGCACATCCCTAATATATATATATATACACTAGGGGTGTGCACCGGCCACTTTTCGTGTTTTGTGTTTTGGTTTTGGATCTGGATCTTTCTTCGTGTTTTGGATCTGGATTGGTTTTGCCAAAACCACCCTTCCGTGTTTTGGGTTCTGGGTTTTGTGTTTTGGATCTGTATTTTTTTGAAAAAAAGCATAAAAACAGCTAAAATCACAGAATTTGTAGGTTTTTCTGCTCCTATGCTATTATTAACCTCAATAACCTTAATTTCCACTCATTTCCAGTCTATTCTGAACACCTCACACCTCACAATAGTGTTTTTATGTCCAAAAGGTTGCACCGAGGTAGCTGGATGACTATGCTAAGCGACACGAGTGGGCGGCACAAACACGTGACCCATCTAGGCGTGAAACTGCAGTGGCAGACAGGATGGCAGTTTGAAAAACTAGGCCCCAAACTGTACATAATGCAAAGAAAAAAAAGAGGTGTAAGATGGAATTGTCCTTGGGCCCTCCCACCCACCCTTATATTGTATAAACAGGACATGCACACTTTAACAAACCAATCATTTCAGCGCCAGGGTCTGCCACACAACTGTGGCTGAAATGATTGGTTCGTTTGGGCCCCCACAAAACAAGCTGGCAATTAATCTGTCCCTGCACAAACTGGCTCTACGGAGACAAGATGTCATCCTCATCCTCCTCATCCACCAATTCCTCACCCTCTTCAGTGTGTACATCCTCATCCTCACAGAGTATTAATTTGTCCCTGCTGGAACCACAGGTCCCTCTGTACGTTCTGGAGGCTGGTCTCCCTGGAAGAGTTGATAATTAATTTTATGAACATCATCTTCTCCACATTTTGTGGAAGCAACCTCCTACGCCTTTCGCTGACAAGGTTCCCGGCTGCACTAAACACTCTTTCGGAGTACACACTGGAGGGGGGGCAACTCAGGTAAAATAGAGCCAGTTTGTACAGGGACCTCCAAATTGCTTCTTTTTCCTGCCAGTACAGGTACAGACTGTCTGACATGCCTACTTGGATGCTGTCACCGATATAATCCTTTAACAGACAGACGCACGCTTGTCGCTGCTGCTTTGAGGATGCAAGTGCGGCTACAGCCCACACAATTCACAAAGACAGAAAAAAAAAAAGAATATTTTTATTGTTTGTGGAGCGCACTTTGAGGGTTACACCACCCTTTAACAGACAGACGCACGCTTGTCACTGCTGCTTTAAGGATGCAGGTGCGGCTACAGCCCACACATTTCACAAAGACCAAAAAAAAAAGAACAATATTTTAATTGTTTGTGTAGCACACTTTGAGGGTGTCACCACCCTTTAACAGACAGACGCACGC